>OZ012661.1:62717242-62991356 GCA_963942545.1 Oxycera nigricornis | reverse complement strand
TTCTTTTCTACTATTTTCTTTTGGTCTTTAATGTTAAGAACTCCCGCGCTTATTTTAACTCGGTGTGATTTAGGGATCAAATTTTCTTTTTTACAGGTTTTGAGGAACTTAATATTTTCGCTAATGTTCGCCAACTCCGTTGACTTTATCTTTCGTTTTTGCATCTTTTTCTTTGCTCAGCCATTTTCTTAGCATACTGTTACTACTGTTCCCGCATACTTCAAATTCATGTTTTCCCAACTCTTTCTGGATCTTCTTGTATATATCCGAATTAGGTATGCTGATTCTTTTGGTAACCAACTTTTTTGACACCGCTTCTTGTTTGAAGAGTGTAGATAGACTGTCCTGCTGGAGTTTCTTATGTTTTTTGTCGATGATCCTTGCAATTTCCTTCTTTTTGTAACCATGTCCCTTCTAAATAAAGATCTAAAATTCGCTGTAACACCAAGAAATCCTATAGAAGAAATCATAATAGATATAGAGGCTGGTATTGCCCGATTAAATCACGAGACGAAAGAAGAAAAAAGGTGTAAAGTTGACCACATAGTTAAGGAAAATTACAAAAAAACACACTGGATAGTTACACCCAAATAGCTCAAAATCTTAATAAAAAACCTGTATATTTCATCAAAGCCGACAAAAGTAACCAGGTTGTGATCATGGACAAAGTGAAATACGACGAACTAGTGATTGAAAAGCTTAACGGTGGTAGCTATTTTCAGCTAAGCATGGATCCCTTGCCAAACTCGAATAAGAGAGTTGACAAAGCTATAAAAGAAGCTAAGACTATAGTCGTTGATATGCCCAACTTGAAGGTAACCAACCCATCGCTTCCTAGAATCCGATGTCAGCCTAAAACACACAAAGAAGACAACCAATCTCGAGAAATATTTGCAGATGGATATTCACCAACTTATAAAGGAAAAAGATCTGTCAAGAACTCAGTGGAATTAATAGATAAAATCAAAAACATTGAACTCAGTGAGGAAGAGACTCTAGTATCCTTCGATGTAGTTGGCCTATTCCCTAGTACTCCAGTAAAACAAGCCATTTTTCAATATGAGTTATGGCTAAAGCAATGGGGCACGACAGCTATATGGAGGAAAAAGTCAGACAACTTACAAATTTAGCGTTTTTGTGTATGAATGAAAACTACTTTTCATTTCGGGAAAAATTTTACAAAACAACAAAAGGAGTAGCTATTGGAAACCCATTATCCCCAATGCTCACTGAGATATTCATGACGTATATAGAAAAAGAAGCGGAAATAAAAGGTATCATGCCGAGAGTCTGGTATCGATATGTAGATGACGTCATCGCAGTAGTCCAGAAAGATAAAATAAACGAGACCCTCGAAGCAATTAACAAACTAAACAATAACATTAAGTTTACAGCCGAAACTGAATAGAACGGATCGATACATTTCCTCGACATAATGATTAATCGAGTGAGTAGTCACCTAGAATTCGCAGTATATAGAAAACCAACAGCGTCACAAAGGACCATAACATTCGACTCAAATCACACTTACCCCCAAAAAATGGCTGCATATCATAGTATGGTCCATAGACTACTTAGCATACCGATGTCACAACGAAACTTCAACAAAGAGCTAGCGTATATAATGAGTACGGCAACAAAAAATGGTTACAAAAAGAAGGAAATTGCAAGGATCATCGACAAAAAACATAAGAAACTCCAGCAGGACAGTCTATCTACACTCTTCAAACAAGAAGCGGTGTCAAAAAAGTTGGCTACCAAAAGAATCAGCATACCAAATTCGGATATATACAAGAAGATCCAGAAAGAGTTGGGAAAACATGAATTTGAAGTATGCGGGAACAGTAGTAACAGTATGCTAAGAAAATGGCTGAGCAAAGAAAAAGATGCGAAAACGAAAGATGAAGTCAACGGAGTATACAAAATTACCTGCCCGGAGTGCAAGAAAGTGTATGTTGGCCAAACTAGGAGATGAGTGGGAACCAGATTCTCCGAGCATAAGAAAGAAGCTGAGTGTTTGCTTAAAAAATGGGAGTAACCTCAAATACCATAGTTTTAAGTCATCAGTGGCAGAGCATATTGTTAAAGAAAAACATAAAATCAACTTTAATGACTTAGATTTAATTAAAGTTGTCCCCAAATTTCACAGATTACATGCAACAGAAACACGCTTATTGATATCTTGGGTAATTATATCCCGTTTAAAATTAGTCAGTATATAAACCTGTAAGCCATCAAAATCTGTTAGTAATTGTACTGAAGAAGAAGTTGTGTTAACTTCGAAATACGTATATACATTATTGTTATTAAATTTTTATACGGTAAAGGAAACTGTTTTATTTTAAACTTGTAACAGTTCCGTGTATAAACAAAACACAGTGAATCATATTTAAGTTAAGTTCATCGTTGAAAATATTTTGACAGTAAAAATGTTGTTCAACTTCCATCTGATTTTCAGTCTATTCACTGAAGGTACGACGCAAATGATGGTCCACTGGCTTAGATTACTGCACTAGTTGGATCTTATCGGGCTTTAGTCCAAGATCTTTCCTCAAACGTTTTCATGTATTGGACGGACAGAAGCCAAGTTATTCACAACGACGTCGCATCGTTAAATTTGGAGTTTCAGTTACACTACCCTCTACAGCAACGATGACTGACTCGGTACGCACTGTGCGAGCTCGTTTTGGATGAACATTACCCAAAAGAGTATATATACATAGATATAAGTCTTTCTATCGTATTGCGTATGAGCTACTTAGATGAACGATTGTGAGCACCATAAATTGAACAATGTGCTCTATAAGTTTCGCACACAGAACGGGGATTTCGGTAATACAAGTCCACTATTTTGAGACGTTGTTCAGGTGTAAATGTATGCATTGCTTTCGATTATGAATTCCAAATTCCTTTTTTTCTACTGCTCTCCAACATCATCCTTGTATACCATGTACATACTATCAATTGCAGCCAGATCATTGACACAGCAATTTGAATATTGAATATGAATCTCATCAAACTGATTCTGTTCTATGTATTCGTTAATATCTTGAGGTCCTTCCGGAGTAACAATATAATTACGAACGAATTTTGTAGAAAAGTTGGGTGAAGTGGTAGTGAGGTTTTCATACTTTAGCATGAGAGTGTAACGAGATTATCGTTGTGTCGTCGTGTAATATATTTATTGTGCGTGGAGCGCGTGGTAGGCCAAGTGATGGGCGTCTTCTCCGATAATCTCTTAAAGATATAATCTTCTTCTCACTAGAAAGAAGTTATATTCAGAAAAGATAACAATATAGGTGAGGGGGACCTACCGGCATTCCGAAGATTGCCACATGTTTGGAGCAGTCCAAAAGAACAGGCAGCCGATATTTCTAAATATTGTAGTTGCCGACTAAAAAGGCAACTTGTAGTCTGCCGAACTTCCTAAGGCCAGACTTTGCTCCAATGTTCCTATCAACGTTTTGCCGATATGAAGACAAAGGTTGCCGATTAAAACTGGCAACTTTGTTTAACTATGGAACAATTCTGCTCGAGTGCCAGTCTCGTTCCTTCCTTTTATTCACAAATTTCTCTGAACATTAAATTTGCTTATTCTATAAAAATTCCTACTCTAGTTTCAAATCTACTTACCAGAACTAATCGAACGCAGTTCAAATTAGTTTCCCACAGAGTTCGTCGCATTCAATTTAGCTTACTTTTGCATTGATCCAATTAACGTCGCATAAGTGGTATTTTTGCTTACTCTGGGTTCAATGCTCTACTAAGAGTTTCTCACGGTAAATTTAGATTAACAAGTCAATGTGGGTTTGAGGATGAGCTTAATAGAGAGCTTACTGAAATTTGTGATGGATATCACAAAAACTTGTGTGGGAGATTATTTGTGTATTGGCTAGTTCCAGGTTTGGAACTAGGAATACACTGCACCCCTTTCTTTTAGAAGAGTATTTGTTGGCAAATACGACTGATTGGTTGTCGTATATTGTTTTACAGTTATGCTTATTGTAACATGACTCTGATGACGAGATATAATTTCGTATTAAGTATAGAGTGTACAATAATTTTACAATGATTGAGTGAATCTTTTATATAATTTAAGTCTATTATTATGTATCCATTTACATTTGTCTTCTATCTCTAATAGTGTATTTACATTGTTTGTGTTTATTAATTTATATGGACCTTTATACGGTTTCTGGTTTTTCTTCCCGTTTTCTACTGTTATCAGTACTAGATCAACAATGTTTAAATGAAGAGGCTTTGTATATGCTGTTTTATTGTTCCTAGCTAATTTTGTTTTCTCTATTAATTCTCTGCCTTTTGATGCCGATGTTTCTAATCTTAGCTTCAACTCATTTGCGTAATTTTCAATATCATAGATTCTATCCGTGTTTTTTAAAGTGTCGTTTGGCAAATAAGATAGTTTTCCGAAAACTAGTTCGTATGGTGTGTCCACGTGTGGGGTTGTATTATACGAGAATGAATAATATGGTATCCATTCGTCCCAGTTATTGTTATCAATGAATGCTAACAGATATTCATTGAGGACATGGTGGTTTCTTTCTACTACACCTAACGTCTCATGGTGATAAGGAGTTGAAAAGATTTGTTTAATTTGCAACAGTTTGCAAATGTTCTTTAGGAGGTTATTAGTAAATTCTGTCCCTAAATCGGTTTTTAAAATTTTTAAATGACCGTATTCTAGTAAAAATTGTTTACTAAGGTCTTTGCTACTGCCTTAGCTTCCTTACTTTCTATGGGTATAGCCGTGATATATTTCGTTAATTCGCATTGTATATAATATATGTATATAATACTATAGTCTATAGATATCGAAAATTGTTTGAAAGTCTCAATGGGCCTACGATGTCAGCGCTTACTATTTCAAAACTAGTGGAGGGTGTATCGGTTTTTATCATTCTTTTCTTTGTGTGCCTTGTGATTTTGTTATATTTGAATTTGTCACATTGGCTAATGTAGTGTTTTATCATTTTATTCATGCCCTCCAACAGTATTGTTACGGCTATAATTTGCGCAACGTTCTCCACTACCCCGTAGCCAATCCTAGCCACGGTTCGGGCAATCCCACCCGACTTCACCCGCGAAGAGGGGTGTGGGAATATGTATTTTAAAAAGGGCGCCACCCGTTTCCGCGCCGGGACTGCCCTGTCCGTGAATCCTGAAACGGGAATCGGATTCACGGTGACCCAAAACCACCGATCGAATAGGGGAGCACGAGGAACACAAACCGGATGCCATTTCACACAATTAACACTCTGCTTTTTCCTAATACACTATTTATTTTCTCAAAACACCCTATCTATCCCTATCTAGTCTTAATTTTACTTACAATTTGTTCCTTCTTCTTAAGCCTATCTCCGCCGCTTGTCGTCCGCCGTCCTGCTCCTTATGCTTCTCCAGTAAATCCAGAAACGATCCCCAAGATAAGCAACCGTCCGCAAATTCCACCCTCGAACTGCCGTCCAATTCGAAACCGAATTTTTCGGTCGTCACCACTAGTACACCTCGTACTTGCTCCGCACACTCAAGTTCCGCACCGAAAAGAAGAAAAGACGTCCAAACCAAAGCCACGCAGCTTCCACACCAGCGGTCGAAGTCAAAAAGCCCCGTCAGCTGCTCCCGCAATGCTATTTATTCAAAAGCCCAGTCCCGTTTTCCCGTGTCGTAGGTCGATGACCACTCAGCTGGGCAGTTGACCCCATCGCAGCTTTGAAAAGCTTGGGGAACTGGTTTGGTCAGAGGTTGTGTCTCGACGCGGGGGCAAAGCTGTGAAAGCTGTGGGATGCGATTGAAGCGCGGTGAAATACTCGTGGCGGTCGTTAACCATGGTGAATTGCCAGTGCCAATGGTTGTGAGTATCACTGGCGCATAAGGGACTCCATTGGGGCGCATCGTAGACCAGGCGGGGCGTGGACTTGGATCCACTGCGCGATTGGGTGATCGTGTTTGTTGCCGTCATTGCTGGCAACTTATCTGCAGGGTCTGTGACGTTCTCCGGAACACTCTCCATAACAAACTTACTACCTACTTAGTTATCTAATCTATTATCCTTCATAAACGTGCATCTCCCCTATATTTATATAATTAATTAATAACAATTTAATTCATAAGTAACAATATAATTCATTAATAATCATATAACTCAATACTAACACTATAATTCATTAATACCAAAATATTTCACTAATTGGCTTCATTGCGTGAAGTGGCGAACGTGACATTATCAATTTTTAACAAGACAGCGTTTACCCGCACGGAGGTTTGGGGTCTCAAAGACAGGGAAGTCCCATATTTCGCCCTTGAGGGTTTGGGATCGACTACGTTGCGTGGCGAACGTAACAGTATCTTTGTTTCAATTTTAAAAGTGTTTTACGGATTCCTGTATGCCCTCCGTGTGGCGATTCGTGGAATTCTTTTATAAGTTCATTTTGTTTGGCGAACTCATTAATTCTTTTGGCGGGTTTATATATCATTATTTTTAACTGGATATCAATTTTTTTTGCAACGTATTGAATACTTTCTTCAATTCTTCTTTGGGTACGTACCTATATATTATATCTTCCATAGATAGAGCTAGCTCGTTTATATTATGATTCTGCGAATAATTCAGTAACTTCTTCACTACAGAAACTAGTTTCGTGTTTGAATTATCGTTACAGTTATTGCGAGATTTCACACTTTGCTTGTCGCTGGTGGAAACGTATTTCTCGTGAGCTTTATCGCTAAAGTGGACCATTAAGTAATCTTTCTCCTTTGATATTATTATACTTTCTTTATCGTTGCGCAACATATTAAATTTTAGTTTTAATGCCCCTGTTATATCGGATAGCGAAGTGCAATCGAATGCGTAGAGGTGATCAGTATCTCGTTTTCGGTTGTCGTTGTCGTTATTGATTTTAGTACTTGTTTTATTATTTTGTTGTTTTATCGCTTTGCTTATTGTTATCGCCATAAGTATTTTACTGATACTTTCATCGTTCGTTGGAGGTATCATAGATTTTAAGATTTCTGAGTCTATTTGTATCCTTGACAATGCGTCTGCATTTGTGTTTATGTTACCTTTTTTATACACTATTTCAAAATCATAATCCGATAAGTCTAATCTTATGCTCGTCAACTTGGAGGATGGGTTTTTGTGCGTGAACAACGATACTAAAGGCCTATGGTCTGATACTACTGTAAACTTTCGTCCATATAAATATGGCCTGAAGAAGTTTATTCTCCAGTGTATCGCCAAAAGTTCTTTTTCTATGATTGGCTTGTTAAGTTCGTGTTTGTTTTATGATTTACTCGCGTACGAGATTGGTAAATAAAAACCTATCTCTCCTTGTGACAGATTTGCACCTAGTGCAAAATTCGATGCGTCAGTGGTCAATACAAAAGGTTTTTCAAAATCGGGATATTGGAGTATAGGTGGTAAGATTAATTTTTGTTTTAGATGATCGTATGCTTTTTGTTGTTCTTCTTCCCAAACGAACGGTGCATTTTTCTTCAACAGCGAATTCAAGCTCTTTGCCGTTTCTGCAAAATTTGGGATGAAACGCCGGTAATAGTTACAAAATGCTACGAATCTCCTGACATCGTCTGCATTTTTGGGGATGGGATAATTCTTTATAACTTCGTGCCTAGCAGGGTCTGTTTGTATACCATCTGCTGTAACTAGGAGTCCTAAATAGACTTCTTCCGATTTTAAAAATTTGCATTTATTCGCATTCAGTTTGAGGTTGTATCTGCGTAATGTAGAACTTTCGATAGATTTTCATTATGGTGTTTGATGCTGCATCCAAAGACCATAATGTCGTCGACATAAAGCAAAGCTGAATGACTTCAAGCAGTCAATGCGATGGTAAGCATTCTTTGAAAGCTGTTTGAGGATACTTTAAGTCCAAATGGTAGCCTTTTAAATTGATAGTGCCCGTTGCTAGTGGAAAAAGCTGTCAAAGGTCTGGAGTCTTTCTCTAGTTCAATCTGGTGGAAAGAACTCGTCATATCTAAAGTGGAAAAATATTTGGCTCTACCTAGTTTGTCGAGCACATCTTCCAACCTTGTCAATGAGAATTTATCATTGACGAACTTGTCGTTCAACTCTCTGAAGTCAACAAGTCTACATTTCTTTGTACCGTCAGAACTTTTCTTTGGTACGACTTGCAATGTTGAGTTGTATGGGCTTATAGAAGGTTCTACAATGTCGTTATCCTCCAATTCTTGGACTTGGGCTTGTATTTCCTCGTTTTGTGTTTGTGGTAATCAATATTTCTTCATGTATACCGGTGTATCGTCAGTGGTATCGAGCCTTTGCTTGTAAAAGTTAGTTTTAGTTAATTGTTCCCCATGAAGGTGAAAAACATCTTGATATTGTTTAATAATATCCAGCAAGCTCGTGTTTGCTTGTTCATTTAAGCTTTTTGTGTTTATGACGTCCAGTAATCGGTTCAAACGTTTGTTGTCGAATGTTTATTTAGTTTTCAAAATGTTATAGTTTTTCAAAGGTTCTAGTTCTAACTCGAAGTTTTTGAGTGTTATATTGTGTTCACTAGTGTTTAACACTTTAACGTGGAATGCAACTCTTTCTGGGATAATGCAGTTCCCTAAGAATACTCCGTTTTGTATTTCCTTGTTAAAAATGACGCTGTCTTCGGATCTGTTAATCTCTATTGGAATCATGGCTTCAGTTCTTGCCGGCATGACAATTTGTGCCAAGTTGATTTTTCTGGTGTACGTAGCTATTGTAATATCTCTGTCAAGGATGCAAAAGGTAATAGTATATGACTCGAAATCTATTTTACACATACATTTACTGAGTATATCTCTTCCTAATATACCATCAGTTTCAATTGGAAAGTCCTCATCTACTACGTGGAAAATGTTAGTTATCATCTTGTTTTCGATGATAAATTGTTGCTTGGTAGTTCCTAGAGACGTTGTTGTCTTGTCTGTTATGCCCGTACGTTTGCATTTATTTTCGGGTTGTAGATCGATATTTTTGCGTAATAAACTTTTATTTTTGAGTATCGAGATATCTGCACCTGTGTCTACTAGTAATTTCATGTATCTTTTTTCATTATTGTTATATATTTTTACATAATTAGTGCTAATACCCGTTATTCTATATATTCTGTTTGTATTATTACGTCTATTTATATAGTTATTGGCTTTATTTACTATTGCTCTACCGGGAGGCTGCCTAGTTCCTCTCGGGAGGTTGTAAAGTTTCCCTGATCTGATATAATGCGGATTCTCCTATTATTAACTTCCCAGTATATGGGCAGTTCTTGTAATCGCCTCGAAAATCGAAATTGAAATTTTCAACATTTCTTTACGTTTTGAGGTCTATAGAGTATATATAAAGTGTTTTTAGAAAGGGAGATGTATGTGTGTGTGTACGTACGTACGTACGTACGTACGTTCGTGGACACTTTTTTCTACGAGCATAACTCACGTAAACAAAGTCGTATCGACTTCGTTGAGATGTCAATCAAAGCGTCTTTGCAGTTTTAAGAGCTGATTAGTTTTTGGGATACTTCGGTCGGGGGTTTTGTTGTTTTGACCCTTTGAAGGTCATTTCTGTCATGCGTTATATCTCGTGAACCAAACATACGATTTGCATGATTATGGTGTCAATCGACGCGTATTAGCATTTGTGTGAATCTTTCAAATTTTGAAAAAATATCGTTGGAGCCGTTTTTTAATTTAAGAAAAAAAAGTGCAAAAAATTAGGGTTTTTTTTATAAACAATAAATTTTTAACCTGATTTACGAAAGACAGTATTCAATTTTTATAAAATTTATATACTTCAAGCAATGCTTGTAAAAGCAACATCAAAACTTTTTCTCGTGATAACAAGAAACATTAAATAAAAAATAAAAAATTATTAACAGTCATCATGATCTTCAAGGTCATTTCTTCCATTCACTATATCTCGCGAACCAGATATAATATTTGCATCATTAGGGTGTTAATCGACGTGTTTTAAAATCTCTTTGATTAATTTAACATTATAAAGATCCGATTCAGCGGTTTTTTTCATTTAATAGAAAAAAATGAGAAAACTTAGGGTTTTTTCGTAAAAAAATATTTTTTTAACCTGATTTGCGCAACACAGTAATAAATGTTTATAAAATTTATACATTGTTATCAATTTTTGAAGAGAGATCAGCAAAACTTTTTTCATGACTCTGAAAAAAATTTAATTAAAAATAAAAAATCATTCAAAGTTACCATATGATTGGGGTTCTTCCGATTGATATTACCTTATATCTTTTATTTTGAAGACTTTGTTGTAAAGTCAATCAAAGTTTCAAAATGTTTGGATAATTTGAGCAGATTTTAAATAGTTTTTGCCGTCTTTTAATGAAAAATAGCGGCTTAAATTTTGAAAACCATCAAAATTTCAATCAAATTTGCATTTGTGGTAATCAATCATCATCACCCATCCACCAAAAGCCTTACGTAATCAATGGACCCTCCCGTAGATGATATGATTAATATTAACTCATTCCTGTCACTGCTATGAATACCTTTCATTATTATTATTTAAAGTAGTAGTATTTTCAAAACTATTATTGTGTTTAATATTTTTAATGTTTATCTAGATATTACTGGGAAGTTGACCGTGTGGACCTCAAGGGTCGCACTTCGCGGCTTGTTATCTCTATTATTGTAGAAATTTCTACTATTGTTATTTATACTGTCTCCATTTATGTTATTGTTGATATTTCTATCTGTGTGCGAGTTTCTAGCACTGTTCAAATTTCTGCTGTTGAAATTTCGGTTATTGGGTGGTCTACCATTATTAAAATTTCGACTGAAAAAATTATTATTATTCTGAATACTATCGCGTGGTCTTCGTTGAACGTTTTGAGTAGCATATTTAGTTCTACTATTATTATTTTCATTATTATTATTATTATTATTATTTGGGTATTTGTTGTTGAAATTTCTGTTATTTCTGTTAATGTAGAGTATGTTATTTTGTTGGGTTTCCGTGCTTTCTACTTCTATGGCTAGAAAGATTGCTTCACTCAGGTTTTTAGGTCTTGCTGCAAATATTGTTTCCCTTATCTGGTCGTTCGGACCGTTTTTGAACACTGTTAAAGCGTAGGTATCATTTACGCTGTGTATTCCTTGTTTTGCAGCCTGTATTGGGTTTGGACCTAGTTCATTTATTTGTAGTTGGTTTAGCTCATTAACCAAATTTAGTATTTGGTCTTTATATGTCGAAATAGGTAGTCGTTTTTTTGTAATGGTTGATAATTGTGTGTGGACTTGAGGTATTGTTTTTGGGTTTTTATATTTTAGTCTTGGTTCGTTTTCCAAATTTTCTAAATCTGTTACATTTGATGTGTTTAATGATGTTCTTACATTAGGGCTAAGTTTCACATGTAAGATGAAATCTAGCAATTCGGTTTTTCCCTCTTGCGTTAGTTTTTTTCCAATGAGTTTTACTACTATTAAAAATGTCTCGAGTTCAGAGAATTTACCGTCAAAACTTGGTATGGTTTTAATAGCTGTTCCAATGTTAAATTCCGCCATTGTAGTGTAGGTAATATCCTCATCTATTTTTACAAAAATATTTTCGGCGTTCAGTCGTTGGAGTAGACCTGAAATCAGTGCCTTACTAATGTTTGAGATTAATGATTTGAGTTCTATTTCTGTGCCTTCTTTGAGTTTGCTAAAAAGATCTAGAAATTCATTTTCAATTTCTCTTGCGGATTCTAATTTTTTCTTTGAGTGTTCTTACCGTGTAGGTCTTTGTTTTTTTAGGTTCGATAAGGTTGTTTGTATTTCGACTAATAACTCTTTCAATCTGTTTGTAGGCATCTGAGGAGATTTTTGTGTTTAATTTTTTAAACATTATTCCTGCCTAAGACAATATTCCTAACTACTTTTTTTCTAGCATACTGTTTTTGTCTGTTGTTATATATAGAAATGTTAAGATAATTAAAAAGATGACCTTAGTACTTATTGTCTGTTTATATTCTATCAATATATTTTCTTTAGTGCTACAATTGTTTTCAATTTTAACAAATATCCTATATTATTATACTATTTTAGTTTATTAAGTCGTTCTATGAATTTTATTTTATTTTCTCCCGTAGAAATGTGGATTAGGCGATGTAGGATTGCTTACTCCTTCCTCTCGTTGAATTTTCGTCCTCCTCGTTGACGTCTTTTTATTTTCTGGATTAGCGACTCATTCAGTTGTTTCCCTTTGAAATCCGTGATTTTCCTTGGCTGTGTCCAGGTAGCGGCGTTGGTTTGTATTTTGGTGCCTGTTGTGTTCTAAAAAGACTGGCAGGATCGCCATGTTGTGTTTCAGCATCGCCATTCTTCTTTCTATTGAATATATTAAAAAGGGGGAACGTAGAGATTGAAAAACTCACATCTCTTCAAAAAAGAGAAAACCATCTACCGGCATTCCGAAGATTGCCACATGTTTGGCGCAGTCCAAAAGAACATGCAGCCGATATTACTAAATATTGAAGTTGTCGACTAAAAAGGCAACTTGTAGTCTGCCGAACTTCCTAAGGTCAGACTTTGCTCCAATGTTCCTATCAACGTTTTGCCGATATGAAGACAAAGGTTGCCGATTAAAACTAGCAACTTTGTTTAACTATGGAACAATTCTGCTCGAGTGCCAGTCTCGTTCCTTCCTTTTATTCACAAATTTCTCTGTACATTAAATTTGCTTATTTTTTAAAAATTCTTACTCTAGTTTTAAATCCACTTACCAGAACCAATCGAACGCAGTTCAAATTAGTTTCCCACAGAGTTCGTCGCATTCAATTTAGCTTACTTTAGCATTGGCCCAATTAACGTCGCATAAGTTGTATTTTTGCTTACTCTGGGTTCAATGCTCTACTAAGAGTTTCTCACGGTAAATTTAGATTAACAAGTCAATGTGGGTTTGAGGATGAGCTTAATAGAGAGCTTACTGAAATTTTTGTTGGATATGACAAAAGCTTGTGTGGGAGATTATTTGTGTATTGGCTAGTTCCAGGTTTGGAGCTTGGAGTACACTACAAGAGTATTATTCTCCTGATCATCATTCATGTACTAGTTATGCCTCCTGATGTCATTTTCTTCTATTTTAATTTGAGCGGGAAACGGTTTTGTCTTAGTTTTGGTTTTTATGTCTGGATCTCACATTTCGCGTTGTATCGCATTAGATGTTTTAGCATTTGCGTAAAAGTTTGACACAGGTAAAAATTATCAATATTATGGTATCGTCCCATACAGAAATATGTTAGTTGAATCATTCCACATTTGTTTGAAAATGTTCGAAGCCAAGCCTGGAAGCAGGGTTCACGGTTTGCTTCAAAGATTTATATTTCAGTTGATGTAATGATTTCGAATATAAATAAGCGGAAATGTAAAAGATCGTGAAAAGTAGTCAGCGGAAAAGCTTTAAATAATACATTGATCAATAAATTATCGTTTGAATTGCATTTAGGCGGCTATCAATACTGTAGTGTTGACACGAAATTAAACGATAAACTTGCAAGAGGTGACTCCAGGATAAATTTATTGTATAAAACGTGTAAGTAGAATGATTTTGGATATTCAAAATTTCAAAAAACCAACAATCGTCAAAAATTTGATAAGGTGGGCAGGCTGCTATCATAATTGATCCTTTCTTCTTCGAATCTTGAAACACAATTAACCTTACCGTTAGTGGCAACCGCTACCGACAGATGATTCGTCTATTTTTCGGTTCCCAACATCATTGTCAATCGTCTCAGAGACAAATGGTTTCAACAGAATGGCGAAGAATGTCACACAGCGCATGAACTATTGTTTTATGTGGACAAACCTTTGTTGAACGAATCATCTCAAAAATCGATCTGTGAACTGCTCACCCAGATCTTGTCATTTGACATCATTTGACTAGTTTTTGTGAAGGTACGTCAAATTACTTATTTATGCAGATAATCTACAATTTATTGATCACTTGAAAGCCAAAATAATGCTGGCTATGCTGAAGAAAGTGGTGCCAAATTGTACCAGCAGGGTGCCCTTTCTAAAACGCATTCGCGGTGGCCAAAAATTATTTTTAGACACTGATTGCCATGAGCTAACAAACTAATAAAAATAAAAAATTGAGCAGTCTAATAATTTATCTGTATATTATTTGTTTGAAAAGTTGTATGCCGCTTTAAAACTACCCTATGTATCTTTCTTGACATGATGACAATTTTTATAAGATAACGAAAGATCAAAATTTTGAAAACAACAATTGTTCTAATTCTTTAATCAAATTAGAAGACACCTTTCTCTATCTTCAGGAGTCATATAAATTTTTAGATAGGTTGCATCAAGGCTGACGTTTATAATACTTAAATAACACCAAACTTCTTCACATACCCAATATTAGCACATGTAAGACAGTTGTTGAATCAAAAGTATTGTGTCTCTTCTATCTAATTTATAATTAAAATGTTTAATAACTAAGTAATAGATTTAAACTAATATTGTGAAAATTTTTGAAAAATCAAGCATTTAATTTTTTCAAACATTTCTTTTAAATTATTCCACACATTTCAAACGCCATTCTTATTGCTGACCATCCCCAAAAAGCACCAGCATTTTTCAATCTCTCACATTACAACCGCTCGGAGAACTACCAATTTTCTCCTCTTATCACTGATGCTTCTACATCCTTATCAACAAACCAAACACACCATAGAAAAGTTGGTGTGGGATCCCCATGACCTCAAACGCACGTGCCGTTTACCACAAGCAATTTGCATACTAGTTGGTTCTGAGTCCTCTTATTGGAACGCCCGTGGTCTTATGATCACCGATTTAGTTAGTTGTCTAATAAGTTGTTTAATCAGCTATTTGATTAGCGGTTGTAGCTTTTTAACTTCCCAGTATATGGGCAGTTCTTGTAATCGCCTCGAAAATTGAAATTGAAATTTTCAGCATTTCTTTACGTTTTGAGGTCTACAGAGTATATATAAAGTGTTTTTAAAAAGGGAGATGTATGTGTGTGTGTGTGTGTACGTACGTACGTTCTTGGACACTTTTTTCTACGAGCATAACTCACGTAAACAAAGTCGTATCGCCTTCGTTAAGGTGTCAATCGGAGCGTCTTTGCAATTTTAAGAGCTGATTAGTTTTTGGGAAACTTCAGTCGGGGGTGTTCGTTGTTTTGCCCCTTTGAAGGTCATTTCTGTTATATCTCGCGTTATATCTCGCGAACCTAACATACGATTTGCATCATTAAGGTGTCAATCGACGCGTATTAACATTTGTGTGAATCTATCAAATTTTGCAAAAAATATTTACAGCCGTTTTTTTAATTTAGGGAAAAAAGTGCAAAAAAAAATTAGGTTTTTTTCATAAACAATCGATTTTTAACCTTATTTACGAAACACAGCAATATATTTTTATAAAATTTGTATAGTCCAAACAGTGTTTATAAAAACGCCATGAAAATTTTTTCCCATGATTACAAAATAAATTAAATAAAAAATAAAAAATCATTAACAGTCATCATGATCTGCAAAGTCATTTCTGTCATTTACTATATCTCACGAACCAGATATAATATTTGCATCATTAAGGTGTCAATCGACGTGTATTAACATCTTTGCGTTTTTTTTTAACATTATAAAAATTCTTTTCAGCCGTTCTTTCTAATTTAATAGAAGAAAATGCGAAAAATTATGATTTTTATCATAAAATTTTTTTTTTACCTGATGTGCACAACGCAGTAAGAAATGTTTATAAAATTTATACATTCTTATCTGCTTTTGAAGAGAAACCGGCAAAAGTTTTTACCATGATTATGAAAAAAAACTAAATTAAAAATAAAAGATCATTCAAAGTTACCATGTAAAGAAGGTTGATACGAATGATATTACCATATATCTTTTATTCTAAATAAATTGTTGTAAATTCAATCAAAGTTTGAAAATATTTACATAATTTGAACAAACTTCTAATAAATTTTACAGTCTTTTAATTAAAAAACTGCTTAAAATTTGAGAACAAACAAAATTTCAATCAAAGTTGCATTTGTGGTAATCAACGCTTTGAATGGTAAAATGTTTTGTAGTCAATATTTTGCAAGATCATATGCTTTAAAGAGTTTCATCAAATAAAACAATGCAGTTTTAGTAGATTCATTCTTTAGTAATCATAAGATTTCAATTACTTCCTCCACCATCATTTGTAATACATTTTACTTTTTACATGCAATTGACCCTATTTTTGACTGCATGTTCAAAATTAGACCAATAGAAAATATAAAGTGATTATTGATCTCATTGATGTTAAATCGTGATTATGCTGAATTCATCGAAACTTTGAACGAAACTATTCAAAATGGCCATCGCGCGACAAAATGTCTTCAGTGGGCATAATAACAAAAACAGCATTCATTTTTGCTAGCGCTCTTTTGTCCTTCAAGTATCGATATGAAAATAACAAATATCGTAGAAAAGGTCCCCACCGATTGATCCGCATCAAATCAATCTACCCCCATCCACCAAAAGCCTTACGTAATCAATGGATGCTCTCGTAGATGATATGATAAATATGAACTCATTCCTGTTACTGCTATGAAAACCTCTCATTATAACGAAAAGTAAATATAATAAAGTAGTATTACTTCAAAATTATTATTTTGTTTAATATTTTTAATGTTTATCTAGATATTACTGGGAAGTTGACCGTGTGGAGCTCAAGGGACGCACTTCGCGGCTTGTTTACCAGGTCATTATTCTGCTGGCTCAGATATTCAGTTAGCTTCTTGATCAACTGTTTGATCACCGGCTCAATTTTCTATTGTGATTATCAATCTTATCAGCTATTTGATCAGTTGTTCGATAAAATATTTGATTAGCTGCGTGATCAGCATTTTCATCAGTTTATTGTTCAGCAGGTTCAGCTGGTAGATCAGCTGTTTGATTACCGGTTTGATTTGCTGATGCGACTATCGGTTGAACCTCATTCTCATGGAAACCAGTTTGATCTGCTCTTATAATCACTAGTTTGATCAGTTGTGTAATCTGCTAGTTTGATCACTGGTGCCTTCAGCTGTACCAGTTTTTTCATCAACTATTGACCAGCTGCTCGATCAACTATTCGACCCTCGGTTTTATTTGCCGTTTAAATCACTGGTTTGATCAATTATTTTCATCAGGAATTTGATCTGCTAGTTTGTCAACTGTGATACAAGCTGTTAATTAATGATTGATCAGCTTTTTTGGTCATTTGGACTATCTGCTGTGTTGATAGCCAGTTTTCTCTGCTGTTTAGTTCACATTTCGGTCAGTTTTTCGATCAGCTGTTTAATCAGCTGTATGATAAATTATTTGTGGATCTGTTAATTGTTGACATGATCAATTGTGTTGCTCTACTCTGCGGAGCAGACAAATTATCCCACGGATGATCAAATAGCCAATCAATTACCAGGAACAACAGCTGACCAAATGCTTATAAAACCTGTATTCTGAGTGTTGATTTTATATTTAATGAAACAGCTGTTCAAACGCTAGCTAAACTATTCAACAATTGCTGGTCAAAAAAAGCATAAACGAATCAACACGCTGATCAAACAACTGAACAAACACTTAATCCAAATGGAAAGCCAAAAACTGATCACAACAATTAATCTGAAAGCTTAGTTTACATAAAATCACACAGCTGATACAACAGCTAATCCATCGCAAAATTATAGGACAACTCAAAAACCTTATCAACTAGCTACCCAAAGTAGTATAAGTGTGGGGTTTCTGGGCGCTTTTTATATAATTTTTTGACAATAAGCCACTTGCGGTCCGGATGTGGCTTATTAACTTCCCAGTATATGGGAAGTTCTTGTCGGGGGGAGTTTTCTGTTTTGACCCCTTGAAGGTCATTGCTGTCATGCGCTATATCTCACGAACCAAACATGTGATTTTCATCATTGGGGTGCCAATCGACGCGTATTGACATTTTTGTGATTCCGTCAAACTTTTAAGAAAATCGTTGAAGCCGTTTTTTAATTTATTAAAAAAAGTGCAAAAAAATAAGATATTTTCATAAACAATAAATTTTTAGCCTGATTTGCAAACCGCAGTGATTAATGTTTATAAGATTTACATACTCTAGATTGGGCTTCAAGAAAAACCAGCAAATTAAATTAAAAATAAAAATCATTAAGTCTTCTTGACCTTCAAGGTCATTCATGTCATTCTCTATATCTCGCGACCCAAATATAATATTTGCATCATTGAGATGTCAATCGTCGCATTTTAACATTTTCATGATGTTTTCATGTTTTTAAAAAATCATTGGAGCCGTTTTTTAATTTAAAAAAAATTGCAAAAAATTAAGGTTTTTTCGTAAAAAAATAGACTTTAAACCTGTTTATAAAATTTAATAATAATATTTTAATAATTCAAAATCACATATAAACAGTGTTCATACGAATGATATTACCCGATTACTCTTATTCTAAAGAAGTCGTAGTTGAACCAATCAAAGTTTATTAATAGTTGTATAATTTGAGCAGATTTTTTATAGTTTTTACAGTACCGTGTTTAATTTTAATAAAAAAACTGCTTAAATTTTTAAAACCCAAAATCAAATCAAATTTACATTTGTTGTAATTAACGCTTTGAATGGTAAAATGCTGTGTAGTCAATACTTTGCAAGATCATATGCTTTCATCAAATAAAAAATTGCAGTTTTTAGTGGTTTTGTTCTTTAGTGTTTGTAAGATTTCAATTACTTCCTCCATCATCATACGTAATGCTTTTTACTTTTTACATGCAATTAAACCGATTTTTGACTGCACATTCAATGTTTTTCAAGACCAACTGAAAATAAGAAATAAGTATTAGCCTGATTTTTACAAAATCGTGAAATAATACAAACTCAATGATTATGCTGAAGTCAAGGCGATTTTGAACAAAACTATTCAAAATGGCCATCACGCGAAAAAATCTCTTCAGTGGGCGTAATAACATAACTGCATTCATTTTTGCTAGCGCTCTTTTGTCCTTCAAGCATCGATATGAAAATAATAAATAACGTAGAAAAGGCTTTTTAACATTCCCGCACCACCCACCGATTGATCCGCGTGAATATTCAATCAAACCAATCCACCTCCATCCGCCAATAGCACTACGTATTTAATGGACACTCTCGTAGATGATACCATTAATATTAACTCATTCCAATTACTGTTATGAAGACCTCTAATTATTATTATTTAAAGTAGTAGTATTTTCATAATTGTATTTAATATTTTTAATATATATGTAGATATTACTGGGAAGTTGACCATGTTGACCCCAAGGGTTGCACCTCGCGGCTTGTTGAATGTTGCGGTTAGCCACTTCTGGTGTGACTTCTGATTTATGGCTTATCTGATGATGAAACAATGACGTCATCGCTTGGAGTGGATTTTAAGGTAATTTTAGTTTGAATTTTTTATAGTCGGTATAATAGTAGTGTGATTAAAAGCTGTGGGTGGTGTTTCATGAACAACAACAAAGAAGCTGATGATGGGTTTATGATAAGAGGGGATCGATGACGTTATCGTTTCCAGTGTGAAGTCATATCTGGAGATATGCGTAGCTAGCTGGCACCTCGTGTTGTTTGTGATTGATAAAGTAGAGTGATAAGAACTGGATGACTTGCGGTTTCTAATTTCGATGTTTTGAAGGAAATGTTTGCATTTAATGTGATGATAGATTTTTGATGTTGGATTTAAATTTGGCTTAAAGAGTTTATGCCGAGTGTGGGATTAAGTCATGTTGAGAATTTTTTTTTGATGGATTGTTTGCGGTATCTAATTCCAATGTTTTTAAGGAAATGATGTGTAGGATATGGTAAGCAAAATTAAGTGATTCTAGGGTTGTATATTGTGGTTTCCTAGTTTTGCTGGAAATCGTCAGTCGTGATTTTCAAGAGTTGAAAAGTGTGAAAAAACTCATATCAGAGTTTTCTCACAATTTGAGAAATTTAATTTACTCACCACATGAAGTGTTAGTGAGAACGAAAAAAGGTAACCGCAAGTGATAATGGATCACTATACCCGAGCTCGTTAAAATATTTTTACCAGAAGCGAAAAGTTTTCTTACATGCAAGATAGAATCCCTAAACGAGTAGCTAAGCTGTAAACCATTGATATTTCGAAAAATATCAGATCTAGAACTTAGAAAAAGTAATCGTACTCCAGCAGGAGAACAGACGAAGAAGCGGTAAGTTAATCTTTTCTTGCATATCAAAATATAATTTATTTTCAAATTTAATTTTTTTGCTTTATTTCTAGGTACGAAACCATTATCGTTGCTGATTTGGACAACAAAGTAAGACCTTTTCTGCCCTCTCGCTTCAACAAACGCAACGATAAAGTCCTGGAAGATTTTAATGCGGGGAAGCTGGAGTTGAGCTGCAGCAATAATAAAGATCACAAGGAATTGGAGTTTCATAAAATGGACATAAATGCAGCTTTACTTCATGAAATATTTTGAGTAAATTGATTTTTTTACAAGAATATAGCGTATTTATTATTAAAAAATATGTAAATAAAATTGTTTTTGAATAAATAAAAGCTTTTTTCTTTATTCTTAAAATGGTTTAATGTTACCTTCCCAAAAAACTAATCAAACATTTGGTTAAGTAACAGTCAAACAGCATTTTCGACACAAGGACAAATGACAAATTAGCTGCACTAGGAGCTTCACTACAGCCAGTTGGATGTTTGATCAAAAACTTGGCCAATCAGCCAATGACACAGTGGTTTTAACAGATTATTCAACAGCTCATAAAAACCTGACAAAACCACTTATCCGACAGCTGGGCAAACATATGATCTAATCAGTGATAAAATAACTTTTCATTGAGCTAGCCAAACAGCTTATCAAACAACTGATCCAATTACAACACAGAGAGAATTGATAAGTCGATCAAAAAATAGCCCAAAAAGCTAATCTGTTCAAACAGCTGATGCAACAGGTACCCTATCAACTTTGAAAGCAAATGGTCAAGCAGCTCATCATAAATTGATCAAGTAGCCTGTCAAATGATGATCTAACCGGTGATTGAGCTGATCAAAAATAATTAATTTAAAAACTTATCAAACGGCTGGTAAGAGTTATGATCAGCTGATCTATCAGCACTCCAAACAGCTCATCCAACAACTAGTCACACAGCTGAATAAACAGCATATCCATTAGCGGATAAAACAAATGACATAACCGGTAATTGGTGTTTGAAAAGCTGTTTAATCACCTGTTATTTTAGCTGTTTGCGTAACCACTGCATCGGTTGTTTCGATAGCTAGTCGATAAGTTGTTTGAAACATTGATCGATCCTTGAATTCACCTAAACTCGACAGTCATACCTACGTTGATGTAGTGTACATTGACTTCAGTAAGGTATTTGATATCGTCAACCGAAATGTTCTACTTCTAAAGTTAGCTCCCTTTGGCATGTTTGAACCATTACTCTCCTGGCTTGAGTCCAAACTGGGCTCTCATTCATGCCGTGTTAGGCTATGTGGAGCACATTCTTCTCTTTTCCGTCCAACCTCCGGCGTTCTTCAGGGGTTTATTCTAGGCCCTCTTCTTTTCTTACTTGACATAAATGACCTTCCCTCTAAGTGTCCTCTGTATGCTGATGATTTAAATATTTTCTGCGTTTTTTGATCGGAAGAAGAATATATTGCTCTTCAAAGGGAACTGGACGCGATCGTTTTTTGGAGCGAACCTAATTTTTTGTCAATTAATGTCCGAAATATCCTGAATGACCTTTTCCTTGAAGCCCGGTCCAATTGATTACATTTATACGTTACATGATATTGGACTTACGCCTATTTTTCAAATAATAAAAGATTTGGGAGTGGTTTTCGACCCGAAACTTCAATTTCAGCCTTACATTGTGAAAATAGCCGCACATGCCTCCGGGTTCGTATGAAAGCACATTCATATGTTTACTGACATTTCTTCCTGCGTCAAACTATACATTAGGACCTGACTACTGAAAGAAACCTGTAGGACAACCAGGCAAACTTGACACGCACTGAGCTCCAAACGCACCAAGCGGCTTCTTAACACGAGCTGCGAAACCTTGAATTCCATCGTATCCGTACTGACGGGGCACTGTTTGATTGGCAGACGCGCAGAAAGGCTAGGTGTTTCTTTCAACACTTGCTGCCGAAGTTGCAGATCAGAAGACTAGGAAGAAACAGTCCAACACTTTCTGTGCGAATGCCCGGCACTGTTCAGGAAGCGCATGCAAACTTTGGGCTCACCTTTCTTGGACAGCTTTACGGAAGTAGCTGATTTAAATATTAGCTGCATAGCTAACTTCATACGAGAATCTAAATGGTTCTCGTCATCTTAAATATTCTAATGCCGTCCCAATCTTTTTTGGTAACACAATGGGCCTACAGTAGCCTAAGTGAGCCATCTTTGGATAAAGGAGGCTACTACTACAACCAAACAGCAGCAGCAAGCTTCGTTCCTTGAATATAGGTTGCAAGTATGGTCACCACACTTTCAATATTTAGATTCTATGATTAAATTAGTACAACATAAATTCACTCGTGTTCTCATTTCTGCTTTCTACAATTTTCTTGCGTTTCTTGCTATAACTTCCTATCTTGCACTCCCGCAGACTGCTCCTAGATGAGTGTTTTCTGTTTTGGATTCACCACCATGAATTCAACTCTAACATTTCTGATTATTAAGAGTATTGTATTTCCGAACGCCCTGCCATATTTGATATCATATTTACAGTTCCATATACTAGAACTGAGACTTTCTACCATTCGCTGATGTTGCGGCTCCCCCGAAAACAACAATTTTCTGCAACTTGGTCCTTTTGCTCATTCACGCGATATTTATAAGCAGAATGTAAAGTGTACATTATCTATTTAGTTTTACTATGCTATGCATTTCTTTTCTTTTTTCTTGTCTTGTAATTGGACTATATTAGTCTGCAGGACGAACTATAAATAAATGATAAATCACCATTTTTAAACCGTTTGTTGAATCATCTGTTTGCCAAGCTGTTGACAGCTGTTTGTTCAGACGTTGAACGACCTGATAAGCCAATTAATTGGTATTTTCTTTTATCAATTGATTGACTGACTTTTGGCATCAGTTTGGTCGACTTTTGATGAAAAATTGATGTAGTAGATGCGCAAACAATTAATCTTTGAGCTGACCCAACAGGTTATCAAGCAACATATCAAGCAGATAATTCAAACACTTATCACAAAACTTATCAAGAATACGATCCAAGAGCTGGGTAAACACCTGACTAAATTGATCAAACAGCTGACCAAGTAGCCAACTTTACAGCTGAGCGAAAAGCTGATAGAACAACTACCAACAAAGCTAATCACTAAGCTAGTCAAACAAGAGATCAAACCGTTGATTAAAAAGCTAATCAAGTAGCTGATCGAACGGCTGATCAAACGGAGTATCTAATCAATAAATATAATAATAATAAATAATCAATAAAAAGCAATTCGGTGATCCAAAAGTTGACAAATCAGCTGGTCATGTAGCTGGTTGGATTAACCTACAAATGAGTCAAGCGCTGAGTAAAAAGATGGCCAAAAAGCTTATCAAACGGCCGATCAAAAAGCAAACCAAACTATTGAACAGGGAGTAGATGCAACAGTTTATTCAACAGCTGTTTCAACGTGTGCCTAGCTACTTGATCAAACAATTACGCAAACAGCCTATTGAACCACTGCTCAAACCCTTATCCACAGGTTGAACTGAATGCTTATCAAACAATTGATTGAACAGCTGATCAGCTTGGCTGTCAAAGCACTTATCCAACAGTTTATCTAACAGTTAGTAAAATAGCTGCACAACAAGATCAACCAGTTTATTTATTCATTTATTTACTCAACACATTTAACAGAACATTCCAATTATAAAATGTGGGGAAAAATAGATACAGAATAAAGACATAAAAGATAAATTAGAGCTTAATTAAATAGAAATTTTTGCAAAAGTCTTTTATAAACTACGAGGCTAGAGGGAAAATATCCAAGCTGGAGTCTATCGTCAGTCCTGGGTAAACGAAGCAGCGGAGAGTGATAATAGAGATCCGTTCTAGCAAAAGTCAATATAAAAACATAAGTTTACCGAGAGGGTCTAGTGGATTGCCGTTGTGAAGCAAGATTATCAATGTTCACAGCCATATAATTATGATACAGCTTGTAAAGAAAGCATTGATCAAGATATGTCCTGCGCGATGTATGGGTATGTTGAAAACTGAAAGGCGTCCTTTGTAGGGATTATAAGGAATGTTAAACTTAAAAAGGAGGAGGCGGGTAAATTTACGCTGGACAGATTCAATAAGGTTGATATGAAATTCAAAATAAGGAGACCAAATTTGGGATGCGTATTCCAGTATAAAACGAACAATACTTACAAACAAATGGACTGCTGAGGATGGATTGGTGAAAATAAGATAATATCTTAAGACAAACCCCGACAGTTTTGAAGATCTGGAGTCAATATCACGAAAGTAAGCGTCAAACGTTGGTTTAGGAACGAAGATGACATCAAGGTGTTTTACTTGATCAACCTTTTTTAAAAGGAACAGAGTCGATAATATACGCAAAGGAGATGAGAGAGGTTTTAAGGGAGAAGGTCCAAGTGTGGCACTTGGGAATGTTAAGGGTGAGAGAATTAGCTTCGCACCAGAAACTCAGTGAGTTTAGATCATCTTGAAAAGCTTCACAGTCCTCAAGATTACGAATCACTCTAAAAATCTTTAGATCATCTGCATAAAGAAGACAGGAAGATTCAAATAAAGGAGGATGATCATTTATGTGAAGACTAAGAAGAAGAAGACCCAGGATGGAACCTTGTGGTACACCCGATTGAGGATAAAAAGGATTAGAACGCGTACCTAAAACAGAAACTTGGGAAACCCTTGAAGACAAATAGGAAGACAGCCACAATAGAAGGGAATCAGAAATGCCAAAGTGCTCCAGCTTGCGACATAGAAGTAGGTGGTCAATAGTGTCGAAAGCCTTAGAAAAATCAGTATAAATGCTATCAACCTGTAGATGATTATCAAGCGGTGAAGCAACAGTGCTAGAGAAGACGAGTAGATTTGAAGTTGTGGAACGGTTAGGAAGGAAACCATGTTGCTCAGGAGCAATAACATGCTCTAAGGCCGTGTGGGTGCCACATCCAAATCAAAATGAAACCCAGTCAGTCGAGTTTGGATCGGCACCCACAACTGGTGACCCCGTGATAGAAAGCTTTGATTCCCGCAAGTGAAAAAAATGCCTAACGAAGACAATCACACAAAGTGCAAAAACAATCGCGGGCAAAGCGGTGTTCTGGCGGCCGATCGCAGTGCGCACGTGTACCCTGTGCGTGTGCCACCATTCACAGCGGATAATCCACAGCTCTGGTTTGCGGTAGTGGACCGCAACTTCAGTATTGGCGGCATCACTGATGACGACGAAAAGTGTTCCCTTGTGTTGACGGCCCTCGATACTACATACATGCAAGAGTTGTCGGATGTCGTTTTTAATAACGATAAGGAAAACCTGACGACGTACGCAAAACTCAAAGAAGCGCTCGTTAAGCGGCTCGGCACCTCGCAGGAACGCAAGACGAAACAACTCTTTGAGAGCGAGCAGATAGGTGACAGGACGCCAACGCGTTATTTGTGACATTTACGTGACCTCGGTGGTGACACTATTGGACCAGAGTTACTTAAGACGATTTGGATGAGTCGACTTCCAACCAGCGTGCAGGCTGTGCTCGTTACTTGCAAAGGTAGCTCTCTCGATGAGCTTGCCGAAACAGCAGACCAACTTTTCGAGGTCACTGGCGGGAACGCGCAAATACACGCGGTGAGTACCTCCAACGTTGCCGCCACCATCATCGCCCCAGAGATTACCGCTGTGCTGGCGGAAATCGCCGAACTCAAGCGAGATTTCGCGCGGTGGCAGACAGGGCCGCATTCCTCCACCTCCGGCTGGAGATCTCGATCGCCCGGCCGAAGTCCCTCCCCACGCCGCGGTTTTCGAGGAAAATCGGCAACCACGCGGAATCGGCCATCTATGCGAGAGCCCGAGTGGTGCTATCATCACAATTTGTTCGGTAAAAAGCCAAAAAGTGCGTAAAACCGTGCAAGTTTCCGGGAAACGGGACAGGTCCTCGCTAATGGCGGCCGGCGAGTCCACTGTCCCTTCGCGCCGCTTTATTGTCAAGGATAAGAAGATGCAGGTTACTTTTTTAATCGACATTGGCGCCGACCTCTGCGTGTGCCCACGATCCACGATCAAAGGGCCACTGGCAAGGTCCGATTATCAACTCACTGCGGCTAACGACACCGTGATCAACACCTACGGCACGAGGACGCTGACACTTAACCTCGGCTCGCGTCGAGACTTCAATTGGCGTTTCGTAGTGGCCGACATCAACAGGTCGATCATAGGCAGCGACTTTCTGGCACATTTTGGCTTACTTGTAGACCTACAAGACGCGAAGCTTATCGACAAAACCACGAGCCTAAAGTCTTCTGGCATCGTACAAGCAAGCGCTACGCCAAGTGTGAAAGTCATCTCAGGCGACTCTGATTATCATCGTATTCTGCGCGACTACCCGGAGATTACGTGCCCCGACGGACGAGTTCCACAGATACTGCACAACACTTATCATTTCATCGAGACGACACCCGGTCCGCCGTCAGCGAGCAAACCACGACACCTCGCACCGGAGCGGCATCGTCTGGCCAAGAAGCAGTTCGATAACATGCTGCACCTAGGCACCGCACGTCCTTCGTCTAGCTCATAGGCCGCGCCGTTGGACATGCTTACAAAGAAAGACGGCGACTGGCGCTCTTGCGAGGACTACCAACCCCTCAACGCACGGACCGTTCCAGACCGATATCCAGTTCCCCACATACAGGATTTTACGCGAACCTTAAGCGGTACGCGGATTTTTTCTAAAATCGATCTCGTACGCGCGTATAACCAGATCCCAGTAGCCCCAGAACATATTTCCAAAACAGCAATAACCACTTCTTTCGGTGTCTTCGAGTTTCCGTTCATGAGTTTCGGCCTCTGGAACGCAGCCCAAAGCTTTCAACGTTTTATCGACGAAGTGCTGCGAGGGTTCGATTTCAACTATGCCTACATAGACGACATCCTCATCGCGTCGCGCAGTGAGCATGAGCACCATGACCATCTGAAACAACTATTTACGTGACTGCAACAGTACGGAGTGGTAGTGAATACGGCCAAATTTAAGCTTGGCGTTCGCGAATTATCTTTTCTCGGGTACCTCGTTGATGATCGAGGTATATCGCCCATGCACGAAAAAAGTCAAAATCATTTGTGACTACCCCCAACCTAAGACGGCGAAAGATCTTCGACAGTTTATTGGCATGATAAAATTTTATCGCCAATGTCTGAAGCATACGGCTCGAACTCAGGCACCGCTTAACTTACTGCTAGGGGGTAACGTCAAGGGCAGGACACCACCACAGTGGACTCCCGAAGCAGTCAAAGCCTTCGAAAAAGCCAAGAGCGACCTTGCCAATGCAGTCTTACTCGTCCATCCGAAACTGGGTGCTCTCCTTGCCCTAATCTCCGACGCTTCTTATTTGGCCGCCGGAGCAACACTTCAGCAGAAAGTCAACAACGCATGGGAGCCGCTGGGTTTTTTTCGAGGAAATTGAGCTTGGCGCAGGCAAAGTACAGAACGCACAACCGCGAACTACTCGCCGTATACGAAGCCATCAAATACTTCCGACATATGCTTGAGGCACGCGAGTTCGTCGTGTACACGGACCATAAGCCGCTCACTTTCGCCTTCAGCCAGAAGTTGGAGAAAGCCTCGCCTCGCCAATCGCGGCACTTGGACTTCATCGGCCAGTTTACCACGGATATTCGGTACCTTCCCGGCGAAGAGAACACTGCAGCAGACGCACTCTCTCGCGTCGAGTCGGTTGACATTCACCGCCTTGACTACGCCGCACTTGCCACCGAGCAGGCATCCGACCCCGAACTTTTAGTGCTCCTCAAGAAAGGGACGTCGTCATTAAGGCTCGAAAAAATCGTCATGCCTGGCACTACGCCCACCGTCATATGTGACACTTCCCAAGGCATGGCCAGGCCGTACATCACGCCGTCAGCGTTCAATGCTAACGCGCCACGATAAATCTGCGGTGGGAAATTTCACGCTCCCAACGAGACGGTTTGAACACGTCCATATGGATATAGTCGAGATGCCATCATCGGAAGGCAAACGTTATTGCGTCACGTGCGTCGATCGTTATACGCGCTGGCCCGAAGCGTTTCCAACTCCAAACATGGAGAAGCCGCGACAGTTGCCCGTGTATTCTATGAGAGTTGGCTTTGCCGTTTCGGGACACCGCTTCGCATAACAACGGATCAAGGCAGACAGGTCAAGTCGTCCCTTTTCAAAGCCTTAAATGATTTGTTAGGCACGACTCACCTCCACACAACATCATATCATCCACAGGCAAGTGGTCTTGTCGAACGCTCGCACCGGCACCCTAAACCAGCGATTAGATGCCACCAGCACGCACAGTGGACGAAAATTTTGCCGACCGTTCTTTTGGGAGTTCGCACAGCGTGGCGGGAAGACCTGCAGTTAACGGTCGCCAAACTCGTTTACGGCGAACCACTCCGACTACCCGGTCAATTGCTCACCGAATCGACATGCAGCGAAGACCCGTGCACTTTGGTGCGTGAATTGCGCTCACACTTTGCACGAATCAGGCCCGTCGCACCCAAACTCCAGGGACAGAGAGCAACCTTCGTCTTCAAGGATTTGCAAACCTGCACGCACGTCCTCCTGCGAGTCGATGCAGTGCGGAATTGCTTACGATCCCCATATGACGGGCCGTATGAAGTCATCAGTAGGGACGATAAAATTTTTGTCATCAAGGTCAACGGGCGTGCCAGAGCAGTCTCGACCGATCGCGTCATACCTGCTTACACCATCACCAAGCCAAACGTCCACGAGCCTGTTCGAGAGCCGCGGGAAGTCATAGTATAGAGTGGCTATGATGATCGACAACCAACATCCAGAGATAATCGACAACCGCTACTACTAGTAGAGCAGTTACGACCAGCACAGCAAGAGCTACCTCCGTCACCCTCGTCAGTTCCCCGTCGCTCGACAAGACGGGTGCGTTTCGTGGAACGTTATCAAGCAGGTTCCACTTGATAATATTCTTATATACCTAAGTGTGGTTGTAACAATTTATTTATTCATTTATCGTAACTTTGTTACTAGCTGGGGAGTATTGTGGGTGCCACATCCAAAACGAAATGAAACCCAGTCAGTCGAGTTTAGGTCGCCACGGTACCCACAGCCGTATTGAAATGTGTGTGAACTAAACGCTCAAAATTTTTAGGAAAGGCAGATAAGAGAGAAATAGGGCGATAGTTCGCCACGGAGGAAGGATTACCAGATTTGAGAATCGGAAGGATGTTGGCTGCCCCCAACACTGTGAAAAAACTCCAGAGGATAAGCTCAGGGAAGGAGATAAGGATTTAATGAAAAAAATAGGAATGCCATCAGGACCTGGACCAACATTGGGATCCAAGGAATCAATAACAGATTTTACCAAGAGAGGGTTAATAAATATGGACGATATCATTGATTTTTGAGGACTCATGCTGGAAAAGAAATATGAGAGCAAGGAAGATGAAAAAGTTGATTAAAAGTATGAGGCAAAGAGGATGTTGATGTCAACAGGAGGAGAGGCATATCTATTGTCCCAATGCATGGAACTAGAAATAGATGAAGAGGATCTGAAGGGATCTGATATACGACCAGAACGGTTTACGATGATTGGAGAGCAATGAGCTCTCAATATAACAGTGGTAAGAGCGAATAGCTTCCTGTATCTTTTGCTTAGCAGTAGACCGAAGCTTTCGAAATGTTGATAGCGTTTCAAGAGTATTAAACATTCATCTGTTTACGAGCTTTATCTTTCAGCTTGATAGCATCTAGAACCGATTTGGTGATAAAGTGAAGTAAAGTGAGAGATAAGATTCGACAGGATTTTATAGAAATTGGCTACAGCATCGTCACAATTGAGACCAGAAAGAAGTTCAGCCCAGTCTAACGAGAATAACCCAAGGGACAATGAAGAGTAGTCAGCTTTATGGAAATTATAAGTAGGGGGAAAGTGAAAGCCATGAGGCCTGAAGATAGGTAGAGTAGGCACAATATTGAAGGGGGAAAGATGAAGATAGATAGGAACATAAGGAAATTCAGTTGCGGAAAGTGTAACAAGTTGAGGAGGTAGATTAATTACAGCAAGATCTAATAAACGACCATTCACATTAAATATTGAATTGTATTGGAGTAGAAAAAAGTGGGAAAGAAATGAAGAAAAGAGAATAGAGAGAGTATTTGAGGAATTATTATTAGAAGATCGGTTACACGGCCACTCAACTGACGGGCAGTTGAAATCACCACTGATGACAAGACTAGGAAAGTGGTTGAAGGAGCAGATGAAGGTTGAGACTTCATCAAAAAAAAATTCAAAAACGTATAAATGGGAGTTACAAGGGATATAGACAGAACCAACTAATATATGCGAATGCGATGAGGTTGACGCCTTCACGAAGATACTTTCAACGAGAGGGGAAAGATTAAATTGCAGGTAAGGAGAAGACTGGAGAGGCTTGCGAATAGCAACTAGAACGCCACCATCATCAGATTTAGCCGAAAGAGAACGGTCACGATCACGACGGTAGAAAAGATGTTCAGTAGAAAGTTTAGCGTTAGCAATTGAGCTATTTGACCAAGTCTCTGTAAGGCATATGATATTGTGACCCGAGAGAATAGCAGACATTTTTAAATCCTCTTAGCCTACGAACATTTTGATAGTAAATATTAAGAAAAGGAGGAGATCCATCGTTGGTTACAGTTGCCGGAGAGTTCATGGTTGGTTGGTTGGTTGGTTGTAGTGGCAGCCCCCTTTGTCAAAAGGCGGCTCACTTAGGCCAAGAAAGGCCCATTGTGATACCACATTTTAATAGGGAGCGGCACTAAAACCTGTTGGGTGACGAGAACCATTTCGATTCTCGTATGAATCCGGCGACGCAGCTAATGTTCAAATCAGCTACTTCCGTGAGGCTGTCCAGGAAGGGTGAGCCTAAGGTTTTCATGCGTTTCCTGGACAGTGCTGGGCATTCACACAGAAAATGTTGGATCAAGACGGAGAGTTCATAGAGTTTACCGATTTTCCATGCCGTATGATCCTTAGGCTACTACAGTGTTAGGAGTGGGCGGAGATATTGAGGGGAGAAGTATTACTTCCTGCAGTGTACGATGAGAACGAGGATGATAAAAATCCCGAGATCGTTGGGACGAGAAAGGTTTTACCAACGTAACTGTTGGCCAAAAATCAGTCCTTACTAATTGTTTCAGCTCGGATGGTGTGGTGACCTTGAACGATGCAACAGTCTTGTTGGGAATATTGTCCTTTGTTAGCTTCCTACAATTTAAAAATGCAGGAATAGATCCAAGCTTAGAGAAAATGAAGGCTTCTATGTCGTCCTTAGATGTCGAATATGCCAGTCGCGAAATAAAAATTTGCAGAGGAGGAACAACGACTCGCAACCCAGGACATGCTCCAAGCGATGGGACAACATGTTGTTGAACAGGTGAAATAACAGGTGAAGCAACAACAGGTTCCTTCAATATATCAGTAATAACCAATTGGGAAACAGCATCAAGAGCATCAGACTTCTTTGCGGTTAAAAATGACGTTAATGTTGTATAACTGGTACCAGGAATATTAGATGTCGCTTTTAAAGTTGTAATAGTATATAATGAAGGAAATGATGTATTAGATAGTTCTAATGATGAATGTTTTGAATGTCCAGCTGGTTGACTTTTTTTAGCTGATAGATTCAATTTTGTTGGTTAAAGCTGCAAGTGAGGCGGGATGTAAGTTCAATATTTTGGAAACGTCCATTAAGGTAGTGCCTTTACAGTTATCATAACGATAATGGATATTGTTAGGGTGTTTGGCAATGAGATCAATAAGAGCTGAACTAATGCACATACACTTGGCATGGAAGGCGTTCCCACAGTAACATCACCATTGATAAAACGGGAGCGAGTAGATTCCGCGAGTTTACAAATTAGACATGTTGCAATGTAAAGTGGTGAATTTAGAGCCATGTTAAAAAGGGTTAAATGAAAAAAGCACAACGAGAGTATTGCCTACTTTTAGGAAGTGAAACCACCATGTAATAATTAAAGTTCACCAATAAAATTAAAGTTAAAGCACTATCAATTAAGCGAAAACTTTTAATAAAGTCAGAGCGTAACAGGTGAGTTGCACTATTGAGTGGTAGATGGAAGCAGCACTTGTGCTTTAGATTATGTTATGTGAGAGACGAATGCAAGAAAATTTCTTTGTTCGGAAGAAAAACTTTCACTTGATAAATTTCACTCGTTACGGCCCTTTTTCAAACACCAGGAGGAAAAACCGTTAAGGCCAACGACCCAAGCAGTTTGAATAGAAAAAAAATAAAGAAATTACGCGAAATAAACGATTGCGAAGCGATTTGTTAAGAGTCGAAGAGAAAACGTCGTGTTGCAGCGGTATCCAAAGTTGATGTATTGACCAAAGAGCTAACCAAACACCTGATACAGATGATCAAAGACTTGACTAAACATCTGACAGCAAACTAATCAGACAGCTTTTTCAACATGTGCTTTAACAGTTGATAAACTGGCTGTCCAAGCAACTTGAGTATTAGAAACAATGGAATTCAGAACCAATTTCAAATTAGTGGGGGCGATCCAAAGTGTTAGCCCTATTTATATTACATTTATGGTATAAATGATTTCTGGAAATAGGCAAAATAACTTTTTTTGAACCCCCATAGCTTCTTCTGGGGCCGTCACCGACGCAAATTTTTTATGCCATAATAGTGGGAGAAACCCCTTCTTTTGATCCTCCTAACCTTACAATTCATAATCTCAACTTTTTCCAAATCTATTACTTAGTAAATACACGTTTTAGTAATAATATAAATTACAAATAGACGAGACAACGAAGTAAATATAGACATTTTATAATAAACTTTGTACTCGTGTTTTTTGAGATGTGTGAGAAAATTTCGTTGAAAAACTTGAAGCGGTTTTTTGGAACGGACTTTCTCACTACGCATCGTGAAATATTATGAAAACCAATAAGCCATCTCATTTCAAATCTTGCACACTATCATTTAAAGCATTTAAATAGAGAAATAAACCTACTCTGAGAATTTAAAAAATTGAAGATTTGGGAAACTTTTTTTCGTTTGAAAATATGACGCAAGTCAACACACCTATTTTCGTAAAATTTGTATGAATGGTAAATAAAACTGTCTTTGCTGCAATAATAGGTTATTTCTGTCCTTTACAACCAATATTAAAAGAATTTTTCGTGTTATTCTTGCAGATGGATATTGTGGCCAAGGTATTACGAGGCACAGTTTGAATTTTTTTCTTTGGAGTGCGTGCGTGCTACCCGAGTATGGCAGCCGTTTTGCTTTAAAAAATTACCACAAAAACAAGCCGCGAAGTGCGACCCTTGAGGTCCACACGGTCAACTTCCCAGTAATATCTAGATAAACATTAAAAATATTAAACACAATAATAATTTTGAAAATAATACTACTTTAAATAATAATAATGAAAGGTATTCATAGCAGTAACAGGAATGAGTTAATATTAATCATATCATCTACGGGAGGGTCCATTGATTACGTAAGGCTTTTGGTGGATGGGTGATGATGATTGACTACCACAAATGCAAATTTGATTGAAATTTTGATGGTTTTCAAAATTTAAGCCGCTATTTTTCATTAAAAGACGGCAAAAACTATTTAAAATCTGCTCAAATTATCCAAACATTTTGAAATTTTGATTGACTTTACAACAAAGTCTTCAGAATAAAAGATATAAGGTAATATCAATCGGAAGAACCCCTTTCATATGGTAACTTTGAATGATTTTTTATTTTTAATTAAATTTTTTTCAGAGTCATGAAAAAAGTTTTGCTGATCTCTCTTCAAAAATTGATAACAATGTAAAAATTTTATAAACATTTATTACTGTGTTGCGCAAATCAGGTTAAAAAAATATTTTTTTACGAAAAAACCCTAAGTTTTCTCATTTTTTTCTATTAAATTAAAAAAACCGCTGAATCGGATCTTTATAATGTTAAATTAATCAAAGAGATTTCAAAACACGTCGATTAACACCCTAATGATGCAAATTTTATATCTGGTTCGTGCGATATAGTGAATGGAAGAAATGACCTTGAAGATCATGATGACTGTTAATAATTTTTTATTTTTTATTTAAAGTTTCTTGTTATCATGAGAAAAAGTTTTGATGATGCTTTTACAAACACTGCTTGAAGTATATAAATTTTATAAAAGCGAATACTGTCTTTCGTAAATCAGGTTAAAAATTTATTGTTTATAAAAAAACCCTAATTTTTTGCACTTGTTTTCGTTTAAATTAAAAAACGGCTCCAATGATTTTTTCCAACATTTGATAGATTTACACAAATGTTAATACGCGTAGATTGACTTTTAAACCATGCAAATCGTATGTTTGGTTCGCGAGATATGTATAACGCACGTCAGAATTGTCCTTGAAAATCATGATGCCTGTTAATGATTTTTTATTTTTTATTTAATTTTTTACTTAATCATGAGAAAAAGTTTTGATGTTGTACACACACATACACACACATACATCTCCCTTTCTAAAAACACTTTATATATACTCTATAGACCTCAAAACGTAAAGAAATGTTGAAAATTTCAATTTCGATTTTCGAGTCGATTACAAGAACTTCCCATATACTGGGAAGTTAATATTAACTCTAGACTTCAATAAAAAATACATTAAGTTTCAAAATGATATCAATAGGAATTTTTAAATGATTGTTAAGAAAATTGTTGCATATTAAGCGCTTTAACAGTAGAGTGGCCTGTTAATGCGTCCAACGTATACCTCCCTGTTTCATTGAATTGTTTCCTTCCATATATACATGTATAAATTTTAAACCCTCTAGTTGAATCTTTTTCTTTAAAACTCGGTTGTCTATAGGATGAAACGTCCATGATATGGACCATGCAGTCAGAGCCTAGTGCCGTAAAGTCAGAAGCTGATACTCTCAAAATGTCTGTTCTTCAAACATCTTTCTCTTGATGATTTTCTATAACTGATTCTCATTCTTTCAAAAAGAAGTATTCATTTCAACTCCTTTTTCACTTTCTTTGTGTAAATAGTCAACGGGGAATATATTTGCTGATCAGAAAATATGAAAATGGTTACATATAAAAATTTCTGGGAACAAAAAGATCTACCCGCAGGTGGTTGTATTGTTTCTTTTATATTAATGTAAATGTTAGATAAGTTCTCGCTGGCTGACGAAATAACATTGAACATGAATTCATGATGATGTTGGGAAAGGAAAGGTCAAATTGCGATTATATTGTTTTCCGCCTCTGAAACACAAAAACGGTTTTATGTTATCATACAAAGTGGTCTTGATAATGAAAGCATTCAATATGACAAAAATAGACGAGTTTTGTGAAGATTTCATTAAAAGTGAACCAACCGTGTACCATGGAAGCGAACAATGTGTTGGCGTTGGAGCTGAAAAGTCTAGTTCGGCACATCAAACAACGCGATTCCTGAACACTGATACGCAGCGTTAAGCATGTACCGAAGCAAAATTGTGGCTAAGGAGTCAGGCAAGACATTCCATGGCATTGTGGCGCAATAGCGCCCACGCACTGCGCTGATACCGAGACTGACGTTGGAGTCAAGGTATCAGCGCAGTAATATTCAATGCGTTACACATGTCTAAATCTTACCATCCATATGCAGCAGTTCCATCGATGGAGTATTGAAAGATTTCAATGTAGCAAAGCTTGCTTTGCGCTATGGCAACAAAGGTCACAAAGATGATGAATTTCATAAAATTGAAATGCTCCGCTCAACATCCCAGTGTATGTTGCGCATTGTGCTTTTTTAGAATATGCTTTTTTCATGTCTTCATATTAGGACATCCGTAATCATCCAAGTTAAATACCGGAGAAGTCTTCTTTAACATGTCGACAAGCTAGTTTTTTCCTTATCTCTAAAAGTATATCGCAGCATTTTTCATATATAAAAGTAAACTTTGTTTGAGTTCTCGGATCAAAGCTCACGTAAACAAAGCTGTATCGACTTTTTTGAGGTGTCAATCGAAGCAATCTAAAAGTTAAGTGTCCAGCTGAGACAAAATCCCGAGAGAAAGTCTCGAGATTAGTCTCAGGATGTTGTCCACTTCACATTGCTTTCGCTCTCGAGACAGAGTCCAGAGACTCAACAGCCTCAACAGTCTCGAGATCTAGAATGTTTCACTTCCACCTAAAAGTCAGTGCGGTGACTACTTGTGTGATTGTTTAAAAAAAATTCTTTCCTGGAATGGATTCGTGGCCAAGTTTTGCTTTAATAGTAGCCTATAAAATTGTCAAACAACGGAAAATGAAAAAAGGGAATGTTGGGTGAGACGACGGAATGAATTCGGAGCTTGTTCTACACTCGTAGAGGAGTTACGGTTGGAAAATGCACAACAATTTAAAAATTTCATTCGAAAGAGTGCAGTGCAATTTGAACTGCTTCTAGATTTAGTGAAACACCAAATCGTCAAGCAAGATATAAAATTTCTCGATGAAATTCCTGTTCATGACAGGTCACACTTCGTTTTCTGGCTTCAGGTATGCATTAATTAATTAGTACTTTAATTTGTTTTAAATGTCTTCTATGTTCTCCTGTACCAAATTTGGTGGCGAATTCCTCGAACTTCTCCATTTTCTTGTCGCGATTCCGATATTGTTTATGTTTCACGTTCCACAGGAACTCTTCTGCCTCATACAGATTAATCAAATCCATCACCTCATCATCAGTCCACTCTCTTTTTGCACTCTCTTTATTTTTAGCACTCATTAAATGAATTAGTAATTAATTAAACGAATGAAAATATTAAACAAAACAAATACTCCCAGACGCAGATCTCCGATACTCGAAAAAATCTTCCAACACGGACTGAAGACTGGAGACCTAGTCGCGAGACCACGAATGAGCGTGTGCACCTGTGATTGGAGCACTCTCCGATACATGCCGAGACTTGTCTCCGAGTCTGCTCTCAGGACCATGTCCATCTGCGAGTTGAGTCTCATGACTACTATCGAGACTGTTTTGTCTCAGATGGACAAGTAGCTTAAGAGCTGATTAGTTTTTGGGACATTTCGGTCGGGGGTTTGTTGTTTTGACCCTTTGAAGGTCATTTCTGTTATGCGTTATACCTCGCGAACCAAACATAGGATTAGCAGTGTCAATGCGTATTGACATTTGTCTGATTCTAGCGAATTTTGAAAAATTATCAATTTTTGTAGAGAAACCAGCAAAACTTTTTCTCGTGATTCAAAAAAAATTATATAAAAAAAATATTCAATGTCACCATGTAAAAAGGGTTCGTTCGAATGATTATACCTTATATCTCTTATTCTAAAGACATTATTGTAAAGTCAGTCAAAGTTTATTAATATTTGCATAATTTGAGCAGATTTTCAATAGTCTTCACAGCACCATGTTTCAACTGGAATGAAAAAAACTGCTTACATTTGGAAAACCATTAAAAATCAAATCAAATTTGCATTTGTGGTAATCAACGTTTTGAATGGTAAGATATTTTGTAGTCATATCTTTGTAAGATCGAATGCTTAAGAATGCTTTGTAGTCTAGTAGTTTCGTTCTTTAGTGTACGTACGATTTCAATTACTTTCTCCCTCATCATTTGCAATACATTTTACTTTTTACATACAATTGAATCTATTTTTGACTGCATATAATTATTAGTCTCATTGATGTAAAATCGTGAAAAATACAAATTTCGTGATTATGCAAAAGAGATGGAAATTTTGAACGCAACTATTCAAAATGGCCACCACGTGACAAAATTTCTTCAGTGGGTGTAATAACAAAAACTGTATTCATTTTTGCTAGGACGCTTTTGTCGATATCGATATAGCAAATAACGTAGGCTTTGTAACTTGTCCTCCCTCCGATTGATCCCCGTGAACATTCAATCAACACCTCATCCACCAAAATCCCTACGTAATCAATGGACGCTCCCGTAAATGTTATGATTAATATTAAGTCATTCCAATAACTTTTATGAGAGGTACATTATTATTATTTAAAGTAGTATTATTTTCATAATTATTATTGTGTTTAATATTTTTAATATTTATGTAAATGTTACTGGGATGTTGAACGTGTGGACCTCAAGGGTTGCACCTCACGGCTTGTTATTTCTCCGTCTTGATCAATAAGCTTAAGAGATAGCGAACTTATTCGCTTGACGGTTACCAGTTGATAAATTACATTACTAGGCACCTCCACTATTTCAAAACCTGGTTCTACCTAAGGCGAGAATTTGTGAATTGTGTGTTAAAGTAAATTGTTAAAATGTTATTGTTATTGATCTTTGCCCACTCTTTATATAGAAAGTTAGCAATATCATCGATTTCGTACGACCCAATTCGAAATTGGAAAATATGCTTTCCAATGTGAAATAAATTATCTAGCGAAATTTCCAAAACTTTCGAAGTATTCTACATTACGATTCTTCTTGCCGTCTGCTATCCAATGTGTGCCGGAACTTTAAAGAGTATCTAAATTGAGCATATCACACTTGTCTTCGACTGCAGGCTTCTTTGTGAAGTTATTTCGCATAAAAAATCCTCTAAAATCTGGCACAAACTTTGCGAACTTTAATAAATCATTTTCATTTAATGCTCTTTCGGGAAGCATTCTTCAAAGGTTTTTGGATTAGGATTTAAAAACAACCGTAATGTCTTCCTGTTTGACTTCAAATACATACCTTCACTTACAGCAATCTCTCCTCTGAAATCAGAGTTTTAATGAAACCTAACTATCTTTACGCTTACTATTTAGTCAAACTTAGAATGCGGTTTATAAAACAACAGCAAACTCTGTCAGTAGAAAATGCTGATATTGCAAATGAAACATTAAATATGGCAATGGCAATTTACTGCCTAATAATGCTCGAAGTATAATTTAGGGATGCCTCGATACGCCTAGGTAGGTAAAATAAATTAAACTCAAGTCAGGTTAATTTTTTAAAAATTAATATGAAAAATAAAGGCAAGTTGAGATTAGTTAATAGTTTTAGTAATCAAAATTAACATTGACAAAATTTTTTGTATAAAAAACAAAGTATTCTTAAGTTTTACGGATAAAGGTGATTTCGCAAGTCTGTTTGAATGAGACCTGCGGTGGAAAATAATCTCTCAAATGCAACAGAACTTATTTGAAGACTACAGTACTTCTGCGTCATTTTTCAAGTTTGGTTATAAGACGTCATTGCACCAGAGAACAAATGGGTCTGCATCTCTCGATATATTAGGAAATATGAGGTATCTCTCGACTTCTTTTTTGAGAGAATTACAGCTCAGAGTAAACATGGGCTCATCTTCCTCGGACCCTCTAATAATATTTTCATAAACGCTCCAAAGCCCATCACTCGTAGGCATCTCAGAGCTTGCAGACTCAGTACTAGATATAGGTGTGACCGTGTCTAGGATAGTTTCCGAAAGCAGTGCTACATTCAGATCAAGTAACTGAACAAGACGCTTTTTTGCCGTAGTGATAGTAGACTGTATTTGAAATATTCGTGCTTTGTAACGAGAATCAAGCGTTGCGGCTAAGCAATATGTTTCTTCATTTTCCAAACTATCAAATTTTTCATCAAGAGCCAATACCAAGTCAGCCGCTATTTTCTTCGATTGCGATGAATTCTCCCTTTCTGTCGACGGACTTCTTACGTTTTCCATTAATTTGTGTTTTGAAGTTGACATGACTATCATTTACTTTTACTTTATTTGACTCAAACGACTAGTTATAAATGATATACACATACAAACTAACTACGACATGTAATTCTTAATTTTATTTGCATGGAAAAATACTACGCGAGTAAAAGGTTTAACGATAATAAACCTCAAAATAATAATAATAAAAACGCACAAGACTTTCAGATACAAGCTCTTTATTCAACGCGTCTTTTCTTTCCGGGTGCGGTCTTAAGACTAACTATGAATGTACGTTCCCAGGAGTTCCACACTTGCTGAATTGCAAAAATGCGTTTTCCAGAACTGTGCAATCTCAAGTTGAAGATTAAACATTTGCTAGTCTGCATCTTTGGAATTTGATTCCCTGGTCACGTTGCCGGCACAGGAGTCTGAAGAATTTTTTGTGAAGTGTGGAATTTCTGGTAACGTAGCCCCTCTCCCGTTAGATTCGGGATTCTTCTGAATCCTGACCTTTACATTGAACTTTCTCATCTTCAAGAATATGGCTATTGCAAGTAAAAGTGAAATAAAAACAATTAATATGCTGCATGATCCAATTATGCTTGTTTTGGTTTTATAATATTTTAGTTCATTGATCTGTTTTACATTTTCTTCCTGAATGAACACAATTTCGTCAAAAGTTAGACTAGGTCCAGGAAAAGGTAGGTTCTTATTTTCAGTAATAATGAATTTACTTATGAATTGTGTTTGTTACTGTATAATTTGTCATTTAATTGTACTGTACAATTTTTAAAGTTTATAAAATAGTTTGCAATAAGAAACGGTTTCTTTTCGTCACATAAGCTATTCAGTTTTACATTTTTCGTATTTATTACTATTAGGATATCTTCTTCTATTTCAATAAATTCTGTTTCTTTGTTTTTAATATATTTACAGTTATTTCTAAATATACAATTTTTGCTGATTACAAGTTCCTTGAAAGATTTTCTTTCTTCTAATGTGTACGTTTGATTATCTGTTTGAATAATATGTTCGATTTGTTGATCAATTTGTTTATGATTTGAATTTGGGATAGGTATAATTAGCTTTTTATGAAATTTTTGTGTTTCGATTGGGACTTTTATTGCAATTATTATGAAGTCATTAACAAATTTAGCGACACCTGATTTGATATTGGATAGCTTATGGAAATCGATTTCATAGTTCTGAATTTCTGCGTTTGAAAGAATAGCGGGATATATTGTTCCTGATTTTGCTGAAATAATGCTTTCTTGTATAGCCTCAACTTGTTTCCGAATTAGGTCCAGTTTGATTAGGTTTTCCAAAAATAAACTTTCAGATAAAGCTCTATCGCTTGCTTTACCGAATTTGTTCATATTATCCAAAACTTTTTGTCTGTCCTTATCTATGGTTTGTTTAATAAGTTGGAAAGTTTTATTAAAGTTATCGTTAATTTTGATTTGTTGTTTCATGTTGTCAATGATGTTATGGCTGTTTTTGTCGATGATGTTCAAGTGATTCTCTATGGCTTGTCTGTCATCGCTGTCCATTGTCCCATAAAGCCATTTCATTGGCATGCCGCCAATATTGATAGGACCTCGTTTTTGCCTATTTGGTATTAGCGTTCTGATCATACTTTTAACATTTTCGACTTGGTGTAGTAACATAATTTTATTTGAGTTTATTTGAGTTGAGTTGATTACTGATTCTAGTTTGGAAACGATGTCTAGAATTTCTTTTGGATGAATGATGTGAAGGATCAATTCGAATTTTCGTACTACTTCGACCTAGTCTGTTTTTATCAAGGCATATCCAAGCTCGGAGTCAATTTTATCGATAATTAATGCTTGGGTAGTTAAAGGAAGTAGCGCTAGAAACAGCAACGAGATGATGAAAAAAACCTGCAAGGTTGTAAATATTGTTCATTCTTTTAGTTGTAAGAATTGTTTAAATCAAAGAAGGATTTAGGGTTGAGCATTATTGGAGCAATTGTCCCTGTTTTATTTCCAATATCATTTTTTCTCGGAGAAACGGAATGTTTTCCTGAGTAAACGTCAGTTCTTGGTTTCTGGAAATGTATTCGGCGATCAGGCAACTAAATACTCCGCAATAGTTGTTATTGGTTTGGCGTACAGAATTCAGCACGTTTTCTTTCGTAAACAGATCAGTGTCCAAAGCCATATTTCGTTTGTCTAGAGATTCTTCGTTCAAATATTGTTGTAATGCTGTCAGGACTTCATTATTTTCTTTTCCCAAGGAATCAAAATACTTTAAAGTCTTGTTTTTAATGAACATGATTAACGTGAAGGGGCAATCAAATGATATCATAGGAGAAAATATCGATATTTTTGGTCCATTTCCTGACTGAGTTATATCCTGATTCCATGAGCTTAGGCATGAAAAAGGTGTATACTTTGATTTCAGAGCTTTGTTTCTTGCTACGCTCCATTATATGGTTTAAATAAAAATTTATAATATTACCATTTAACCATTTTTCGTTTGCCAAAGTATGCCAAAGTAATTTCGTTTTGCGGGCCTTGAGTTTTAACTTGGGATAAGATAGCTTTTTGCTGATTGGTAAGTTCTTTGAACTCCTGTTCGTTTGGTTCTGATGGAGGAGAATTATCCTTATTGTCGTTTTTGATCGATATCTCTTTTTGCTTGCATTGATCAGGATCTTGACTGTACTTGAATGGTCTTTTAATGTTGGATTCGTGAATGTTTTCAAGTTTGTGTTTCCTGTCTTTTGGATGGTCTTTATGCCTGACAGCTTTGTAATCTTTTTTGAAGCCTTCTACTCTTGTTTCTGTATAATCTTCTTTCTCTGCGTTCTTCGTGTCTATTGATTATTCTTTATTTTTTCGTATTCGTTCCTGGATGATTTTATGATCTATTTTGTGTTCTTGGACTTTTTTAGGTGTAGCTTTAATTGTTGAGTGATATGTATTATTGTATAATTTCGTTGCCTGTATCATCTGAATTCTAGCCGGGAATCTTTCTTCCAAATTTAGAGCTCGAAATTTTTCAGAAACCGTACTATGATATCTCTCGACATCCGCATTTCCTGTGTGACTATTAGGTTTTGTAAAATGGTACGCGATATTTACCTTGTTGAGGTAGTCTCTTATACTGACTGTGTTAAACTCGTTATCCATTACGAATTTCTGTATCTTTCATCTAATTGACAGGAATTGACTTATTTTTTCGAGAATTGTAGGGTTATTCTTATCTTCCAAATAAAAACTTGTCACATGTTTGGAGAATTTGTCTAGAAAATTTATAAAAGGCTGCTTACAAACGTAAAATATGTCTATATGAATAATCTCATTAGTGATAGTAGGTGTTTCAGTTAAGTGGAACTTCTTTTGATTGGATTTCGATCATATTTGGATGCAGTGCAAATATCGCAATTGTTAATAATCTTGTGAACTTTCTCAATTTTGGATTATCGATTTTGCTTTTGATTCCCTCGTAAGTAGCAATTATGCCAGCATGCCCTGTTTCATTTTTCAATGTCAGTTGCAATGTTGGCGCATTTGACAAATTTCAATGATTCGTGGTTTCGGAATAGTTTCATGATGATTTGTTGTAACCTGTTATATTCGTGATCGTTTAGTTCGGAATAAATACCAGTTTTTCCTTTTGCAATATATCTTCTCAGAGTATCGTTAATTGTTCCAGTTTGCATATCTTCCATGTCAATGAATATTCTTCTATTATTAAATGGGTACTCGATCTCTATTTCTTTAGTTTCTTGTAGAATAATTTGTGCTTTAAATCTATTAACTACAGTGTTTAGAATAGGGAAATGATCGTTGAAATCCTCCTCTTGAGAGTGTGTTGTTTCAACTTCCAGAAATTCATTGTTGGCATTAATTTCATCTTCGGATGGATATAGCAATTTGTTTTCAAATATCTGATGCAGTCCAAGATTGTGTTCTTTTGATTCTAAAAGGTTTATTTCATTCTTTTCGGCATTTATTCTACTTAAAAAATCAGCAATTTTATTCTCTTTGCCTTATATATATATATATTTTCATGTCATATTCACCAAGGGATATTAGCCATCTTTGCAATCTTGGGTTGATATCTTTTCCAGTATGTTTGGTCTGGAGCCATTTAATCGGCTGGTGATCTGTTTGAAGGTCGAATTTTTTTCCGAACAAATAGGGTCTGAAATATTTCGTACCCCAGACTATTGCTAACAACTCCTTTTCGATGGTGGAGCAGTTCTTTTTGTGGTCGTTCAGGGTTCTCGATGCATAGCATATAGGATGATTATCTTGTGTAAGAACTGCCCCGATGGCAGAATTACTTGCATCTGTTATGAGTTTAATTTTTTTGTTAAAATCCGGATATCCAAGGATAGGGTGATTAGTTAAAATTTCTTTGAGTTTCTCAAACGCCGCAATGTAATTGGGGTCATTTCAATTTATTTGCATCCCTTTTTTAAGGTATTTTGTTATGGGATGTGCAATTTTGGCGTATTTTTTGATGAATTTCCGATAGTACCCAGTTATTCCCAGAATTTTTTTAATTTGTTTCGCGTTAGTAGGCGTTTTCAGATATTGAATCACCCTGATTTTATTGGGGTTGGGCCTAACTACTTCAGGCGTTAGGATATGCCCCAAGTATTCTGTTTCTTTCTTTAAAAAGTTACATTTGTCGACCTGTATTTTTAAGCTTGATTCTTTTAATCGGTTTAGGACCTTTTTGATGCTATCAATGTGCTCTTCTAAAGATGGACTAAAGATTAGTATATCGTCGAGATACACCACACAAATTTTATTAATCAATGCTTTCAGAACGTTATTCATAAACCTCTGGAAGGTAGCAGGGGCATTTTTCAGCCTGAGTGGCATTTTTACATACTCGTAGTGACCAAAGGGAGTAGAGAATGTTGTTTTCTTTCGATCTTGTGGACTCGCGAGTGTTTGGTGAAACCCTTTTGCCAAATCCAGAGTCTTAAAATATTGTGCCCTGCCAAGTTTATCAAGGATACTCTCTATATTAGGTATCGGGAACCTATCGCATATAGTTACTTCATTAAGGCGTCTATAGTCGATGACTATCCGCCATTTTTGCTCGCCCGAATTATCTGGTTTTTTCGGGACAATCCATAATGGACTATTGTATGGATAGTTCCTAGGAGTAATAATATTTTGGTCCAACACTTTTTTTTTATTTGCTTCTCGATTTCTTTCTCATGTGCCTGTGGGGATCGGTAAATTTTGGAGTAAATGGGGTTGGATGTTGTAGTAATAATCTCATGTTGCACGTCATGAGTAAATGTTAATTGTTCTTCCTCTTTATAAAATGGTTCTCTATATTGTCGCAGGACATTTAATCAGCTTTGTTTTTCAATTTGGTTCAAGTGTTCGAGTTCGAGTTGGTCGATGGTTCCAGGTTCTATATTGCATATTTGATTTATGATGAAGGGATAATCGTTATATTCAAAGGCGATTTTAGTATTATTCACTTCTAAATATCCAAATTCAAGGTTGATTTTAGCTTTTAGAGGTATAAGGAAATTTTGGCCAATAATAGCGTCGTATTTTCGTTTGGTTAAATCTTTTATTTTCCAGGATAGAGTACCAGGGACTTTGAATTCTTGAGGTAATGGGGTTTCAATTTTTTTGTGAACTTCGCTTATACCGCAGAGAGTAGTGAAATAGAGGGGCTTTGACAGATTCTCTATGCGACAATCAGGGTTACCAGATTTTTCTCACTCTTCGCCCCCAAAAACTTCAATAAAAACTCCCAAGTCAGACGCAATTCTTTTAAAAAAACCCAAATAATTTGAGAGCAATCTTTTTTACAAGTTTCATACAAAAAACATTGAAAATAAGCCAAAAAATGTCGTCAAATAAATATATGTAACAAGTAAATTTTCATTTGTATTTCATAGTGAGTTAAAGTCAAAATAGAACAAATATACTTTCGAGATTTAAAATTAACACAAGTAGCAGCATAATGAAATTAAAGAAAATATTTTAATATATTTTGAGAATTTCATGTGTAATTTATTGAAATATGTAAAATAAAATGATATTCTTAAATTGTAGATGAGTTGAAAAAAATAAATCTATAAAAATTTATTTAAAATTTAAAGATAAAATGGAACACGCACTAACATGTGCTAACTAACGAACTAGAGCTGACTTCCCTTTTATAATTTGAAGAGTGTGGGAAATCATCAGAAAGTGTGTCTCCATCATTTGTTGAGCATAATCTATGTTTTAAACATTACGGCAGCAATATGACACCAAGAGAAACTCAAACTTCAATTGAATTAAGAAAATCCATAATTTGCAATCTGAAATCGACAAGATTGTGCATAAAATCGCTGAAATAGTTGGTCGAGCTCCCAAAACAGTATTGAACAAAATAAAACGTTATAATAGCATAACTGACACTGAGTAATAAAAAATATAAATAAATTAAATTTGGTGAAAGCTCCTTGCTAGTGTGGAGTTTTAGCTCAGTCGTGGTATCAATAATAATTTGCTGGATATGCCAATACTTGAAGTCTTCGAATGGCACAATAAAAATTATTTTTAGTGTGCAATAAGTGAATCAGATTTCATAAATTACATTTTGCAAACTATTGATTAATTTGATATTGCCCCCCTTTCTCCCCCAAAATAAAAATATAATTAACTGACCCCCAATTTTTCCCCAAAGGTATGTAAAATACCCCAAAATGTGGGTGAAAACCCCAAACTTGGTAACCCTGGCGACAATAAGTTAGTGTATGGGGTGTGATAAGGCTAGTTTCCGATCCAGTATCGATTAAACATTTCAGTTTGTTATTTCCAATGGTTACAGTAAGTCTGCTTTCCAAGGCTCGATGTAAAAATTTACGTCTGATTCTTGAATATTGTCTATTTCCATTGGTTGGGGGTTATTTTGTTGTCTAAAGTTTCCTGGGTTATTGTTTTTAAAGTTTGTGTTATTGAAGTTCTGTCTGTAATGTCCAGATGGATTATGACTATTTTGTTTGAAATATCCAGAACGGTTGGGATTGTTATGTTTGAAATATCCAGAGTGGTTGTAACTATTTTGCCGGAATTGATTAAAATTGTTATTACTTTGATTTTTGTATGCGAAGGAATTATTGCCGAATGGTTTATTTTTTGGATAACCTTCCCGGTTGGAATATGCCGGGTTATTGTGTTGAGGTTGAGGCTGGTTTTTAAAATGTTGAAATCCACTTTTTTTTTGAATTTGGTTGGGAATGTTTCTGATAATTTTGTTTATTAAATGAATCATTTTTGAAAAGTTTGGGGCTATTTGACTTTCTAAAGTTATAATGGATTACATCAGGTTCGTCTAGAAGGCCTAATTCATCAAATTCGTTAAATGCACTAGTAAGTGTTGTAGTTTTTGAATGTTCGTCCGATAGCTACCCCTAACCATGTCCCTTAAAATATCTACGAGGTTTTTTTCATTAACTTCGGGACTATAGTTTATAGGTTTACTATCGTCGAAATCATATTGATCGTTTAACTGACAATTGAAGTATTCAATTTTACTAAATAATTCCCTAAGATTATTTACCTTGATGTTTCGGCACTCGTTCATTAGGCTTGTATAGCTTTTCCTTGGTCTAAAGTAGGCTTTCAACTCTGCTTTCACTGCTTCCCATGTTAGGTTGTTACCCAAATGTTGAATACACTGTCTCGCTTCACCTTGTATACTTTCCTTGACGACTGTAAGGAGGCCGTGTCTCAAGAGTAGCCGATTGTTGCCGCATAATTTCGTCACGTTTTCCACTGCATTGAAAATTTTCTGGAGGCTGTGCTCATCGTTCCCGGTGAATGTTCTTATCCTGTTGAACTTGTTCAGGATCTGGTCCGCCGTTAGTTCAAAAACTCTAGTCGGTAGTGCCATATTCTGCCGAATTTCGCCTACCTCTTCTCGGTAGCGAAGCTGAAGTTGTTCCAGTTGCAACCTCAGAGCATTCAATTGGTCTAGCTCGGGAAGCTGTGCGTTGTCGTTGTTTGCCATATTTTTTCTGTTTCTATCGAATATTCTCGATCTCTCAATTTTCATACTATAACTTTCACTGTTTTACTAAACTTTTATGGCTTAACGGCGCAACTAACTTCGCGAAATTTACACTTCACTTTGTTTACTATTTGTTTGGTTCTTTTATGGATCCTTTTCTTCGGAGAAGGACTGCGCCAGTAAAAGGTTTAACGATATTAAACCTCAGAAATAATAATTATAAAAACGCACAAGACTTTCAGATACAAACTCTTTATTCAACGCGTCTTTTCTCACTTGCTGAATTGCAAAAATGTGTTTTCCAGAACTGTGCAATCTAAAGTTGCAGACTAAACATTTGCCAGTCTGCATCTTTGGAATTTGATTCCCTGGTCACGTTGCCGGCACAGGTGTCTGAAGAATTTTTTGTGAAGTGTGGAATTTCTGGTAACGTAACCCGCGCGACAACAGCCAACCAAGGAAATCAAGAACTGAATAAAGCGCGGGGATTCTACGAGCATAGTTAGTTTGAGACTCGTTTGCAACGAAATAAACGAGACATCCGAAATTTAAATGAGAACTTCACTTCCACCTCACTCTACTTTTTTACAAACACTATTGGTAAGTATGCTGTAACTCTGGAAGGACGTAAAAATCTTAATGACTACATAAAACAGAATCAAGTTGAAGCGACTCCTATTCAAAGTGAAAGTGTTTACCCGATATAAAAAGATGATGTTGGATAGCAGTGGAAAATAGAAAATTTTCATTTCATAGTCGACGGTAATAAATGTAAATGAAAATCATACAGGGGAACTCGAGCTTTATATTAACTACTCTTTAGGAAGTATCCATTTAAAACTATAAACATATGCAGATGCTATCGACGTTCTTACGGCAGTTGTAATCAAATCAATAGACGAAAATGGTTTTGAAGCTTTTAATCCACAGAAGTGGAAGCAAATTGAAACACATTCAGCATCAAAGGCAAATACTTCCGATTAACGCAAAAATCCAACAAACAGTAAGATTACATAGCAAACAAGTACGGTACAATATTTATAACAACAAAATTATATCTATCATTGAAGAATTGAAAGAAGCAATAATAATACATATATATTATATTATTATAACCATTTATATTATATTCGCCTTCTTATATTCTTTACTTTAAGCGATTACAAAAGCTCGAGTTACAACAAAATATAACGTTGATACGTATGATCAGAAGGTGAAAAAATAAAGATACAATAGCAATTTATGTTTACAATGATAATAATAAGCTACAAGGTGTGATCCTTAAGGTCCACACGGTCAATTTCCCAGTAAGATTAATATAGATATTAAAAATATTAAACACAAAAATTATAATATGAAAATAATGCTACTTTAAATACTTCTAACAATAATTAGTATGAGTTAATATTAATCGATTCAGCTACGGGAACATCGATTGATTACGTAAGGATTTTGAGGAGGGGGTTGATTGAAGATTCCTGCGGATCGATCGGTTCATTACAAAGCTTTTTTTATGTTATTTGTTATTTTCATATCGGCGCTTGAAAGATTAAAGGACGCGAGCGAAAATGAATCCAGTTTTTGTTATGACGCTCACTGAACAAAATTTGTTGCGTGATGGCCATTTTGAATAGCTGCGTTCAAGATTTCCATGAATGCGGCATAATCACTGAATTTGTATTTTTTCACGATTTTACATCGATGACACTAATAATTACTCCTTATTTACTAGTTGGTCTTGAAAACATTGAATAGGCAGTCAATCATCGGTTTAGGTGAATGAACAAAATTAATATTATTACAAATAATGTCGGAAAAAGTTATTGAAATCTTACGAACAAAGCTACAAAAAACTACAATTTTTTACTTGATGAAAGTTTTTTGAGGCATTTGATCTTGGAAAGTGTTGACTACAAAACATTTTACCATTCAAAGCGTGGATTACCACATATGCAAATTTGATGGACTTTTTTTTCAATTTTTTTTTTCATTAAAATAAAAACTCGGTTCCGTGAAAACTATTAAAAATCTGCTTAAATTATGCAAATATTAATTAGCTTTTATTGACTTAGCAGCAATGTCTTTAGCATAAGGGGTATCAGGTTATATCATTCGTATGAACTCTTATTACACTATGAGCTTCAATGATTTTTTATTTTTAATTTAACTTTTGTTGTAATCATGGCAAATGATGATGCTGGGTTTTTCTTAAAAACTTCTTAGGAATTTTAAATTTTGTAAGCATTGATTACGGTGCTGTGCAAATCAGGTTAAAAATTTATTTAATATGAAAAAACCCAAATTTTTTCTATTTTTTTATTAAATTTAATAACGGCTCCCAAAATTCTTCAAAATTTATTTCAAAATTTTTGTATTCGTAATAGTGTTGATTCATACATTAAAAATGCAAATCATGTTTGTTTGGTTCACAAAATATAGTGCATGATAGAAATGACCTTGAAGGTATGGTGATTTTTAATGTTTTTTTTGTAATCATGTAAGAAGGTTTTGCAAGTTTTGTTACATAAATTATTTAGAGTATAAATAACTAAATAATAACTATCACATGGATCTAATTTCACTATTGATGATACTTTAACTTACGCAGCTTTCGCGTGCACGATCAGGAACAAACTCCCCATGGCAACATTACTTCCTACTTATCTATCTAATCCAATATATGAGTACATAGTTCAATTTCCTTAACGTACATAAATCTCTTATATATAAAATCCTTACTTAAATTAATCTACCCTCTAATTATATAAGTCAATATCCTAACAATATAATTTATTAATTATTTACAATATGATTAATTAATCACCTGCTTGTGTGAAGTGGCGGCCCGCGTATAACATTTTCAATCGACAGGATTTTCCCGCACGGTGGTTTGGGGTCTTCAGGAGCAGGACAGTCCCTTATTTTGCCCTTATGTGTTCGTGGGTCGACAACGCTGCGTGGAAAATGTCATAAAGTGTTTTGGTAGCTTGTTGGGAAATATTGCCGTGCCATTCGGCCTGGAGGATTACGGCAGTCCTAATATAAAATTACTGAAGCAATATTATCCTGAGACGTAAGGATGTACATTCCATAGTGGATGTTGTGCGCTGCAAAACGCATTCCTTCTATAAAAAACTTTGTCATACGAGAAAATGTAAACATGAATCTTTAGAACCCGTTCCAGTTCACATCACGTTTCGATATGTCAACTTTAACATCAGCTTACTTACATCGTGATCGTAGAACAGAATATCTAACGCACCGAAAAAACAACTATCCTGAAATATTAAATGATGTGCACAGCCGATTGTATACTTTTAAGAAATTATATGCTGAAAAAAAAAAGCTGCATTTATGTCTACTTCATGAAACACCAATTCCTTGTGATCCTTACTGTTGTTGCAGCTCAATTCCAGTCCTCCTGGACTTTATCAAAACAAAAAGACTAATGTTGTTGTTCAAATCAACAATGATAGCGGTTCCATACCTGGAAAGAAAGCAAAATAATGAAGCTAAAATTAAATTACATTGTGGTATTCAAAAAAGCATTAATTTACTGCGTTTCCTTCCGTTCTCCTGCTGTGATGCGATACCTTTTGACAGGTTCTGGGGCTCATATTTTTCCGAATATTAATGGTTTACAGCTCAACAACTCGTTGAGGGATTCCATCGCGCAAGTAAGAAAACTTTTCGCTTCAGGTAAAAATATTTTAACAAACTCGGGTATTTACATCAATCCATTATAACTTGCGGTTAACTTTTAACTTTAAGTGGTACGAAAATTAAATTTTTCATTAATAATTTAGAACTGCGGTTATCTTCACAAGCAAAATTTTTAATTCAAATGTCACCGAGTTTCCTAAACCGGGAAAATTTAATCTATCATGGATAATATATTTACACTACAATAACCTGAGTAGTAGAACAGACACTTGTTACGTTCGCCACGCAACGTGGTCGACCCACAACCCATAAGGGCAGAATGGGGGTCTGCCCTGTCCTTGAAGACCCCAAACCACCGTGCGGGTAAACGCTGTCTTGAACGAATTTATAATGTTACGATCGCCACTTCGCACAATCAAGCCTAGTACTGAATTATATTGTTACTTAATGAATTGAATTGTTATTAATTAATTAATTATAGGGAGTAGGTCAATTTAGGATAGAAGTTTGAATATATGTATATAGACATAAAAATTAGGGCATAGGTCGCTTTAGATAAGGATTATTGGAAATGATGGAATATAAAGATGTATGGTTAGGAAATTAGATTAGATAGCTAAGTAGTAATAGTAGTTTTTATGGTGAGTGATCAACTGCAAAATGTATCACAGTTCACGTCACAGACACTGCGAATAAGTTGCCCACAATCACAACAGCAACAACGCTCACCCAATCGTCGCAACAGATCCCAAATCAAGGCTCCGCCTGGTTTACGACACGCCATTAGAGTCCACTATGCGCCAATGATACCCACAACCATTGGCACTGGCAATTCGCCATAGTTGGCGGCTGCCGCAAGTATTTTGCCGGACAGGTGGCTGCCGCGAGTATTTCGGCGAACAGGCGGCAGTCGCAGCATTTCCCCCGCATCGAGACACAACCTCTGACTAAACCAGTTTCCCAAGCTTTTCAAAGCTGCGATGGGGTCAACTGCCCAGCTGAGAGGGCATTCACCGCCGACGCGGAGACAACGGTACAGGGAAATCCCATATATAGGGCCGGTGGACCAGCTGACGGGGCTTTTTGTCGTGGTGAAACTCGAGAAGTACGTTTGGCGGTCCAGTCTTAGAATCTGGTGGGTCGGTTAAGAAGTCTTGGACGGTGCGGTGCGAAAGTGAGTGTGGCAGTTTTCTTTGGCGTGACCATCTGGGGGAGAACCAAGGGAGACCCGACGTGGTCCCAGAAGCGAAGTTAAGGAGGACGACGAGGACGACCAGTGGCGAGCGAGCGAGGCCAGCGAGGAGTCTGAAGCAGCCGAAGGAATAGGATAAGAAAAAGATTGTAAGTAGAGTTAAGTAAATATAGTTAGGGTTTATTTAGTTTTTTTAGAAATAAATAAATAACTCATTAAATTAAAAATTATGGTATTGTGTGAAGTGGCGATGCGGAATCGCGTTTCCGGCGTTAGTGTTCCTTTTGGTTTCAGATTCCCTTGTTGGTGGTTTTGGGTCGTCGCGGACCCTATTCCCGTTTCAGGGTTCGCGAACAGGGCAAGCCCGGCGCAGAAACGGGTGGCACCCTTTATTTAAAAATATCTTTTCCCACACCCCACTTCGCGGGTGAAGCCGGGTGGGATTGCCCGAACCGTGGCCAGGGTCGGCTACGGTATAGTGTGAGCGTTACGCAAAATCTAGCCGTAACACACTTTCAGCCTGTTTTACACTGCGTCCGAAAGGGACAGGTTTCACCCCTACACAAGCTCAAAGTATGGCAGTTCCGAGAGCTGGTTGGTTGGTTTGTTGTAGTGGCAATATCAAAACATGGATCACTAAGGCCACGATAGGCTCAATATGATACTACAAAAAGATAAAGGTGGCACTAGAACCTGTGATGTGATGAGAAACATTTAGATTTTCGTATGGAGCTAATAGTTAAACTGGCAACATTCGTGAGACTGCCCAAAAAGGCGAGCCTAAAGTTTGCATGCGTTTCCTGGATAATGCTCAATTCACACAGAAAATGTTGGATCGTTTCCTCCTTCTCCTTCAATCTGCAGCTATAGCAGAAATCGTGGAGAGGGACACCCAATCTTTCTACATGTCTGCCAATGAGACAATGCCTCGTCAGTACGGATATGATGAAACTTAATGCTTCACGGCTCGTGTTGAGAAGTTTCTTGGTGCTCTTTGAGTTTAGTGCGTGCTAAGTTTGCCTGGTTGTCCTGCAGGTTTGTTCCAGCAGCCAGACCCTGTTTGCAGGCTCTATATAATACTGCTTGAAACTTAACTTCACGGAGGCCAGTGGATGGCCGACGGGGTGTTAGTGAATACTCTTGGATATCAGTGCCAGCTCTCGCTGGCAGGTATATCACTATGACCCAGCACCCAGCAAAGAGTCACTTCACGCGTTCAGTTGTGTGCGACATTCCATTACAATTTTGGATGAGGTATACACGTTGGATAATGATTGGATAGCAGCTTGACTGTCAGAGAAAATGTTGAAATTTCTTATGGAAATTTTCTGATTTCTCGGCCAGTCCACTGCCTTATGTGTTGCGATGACCTCTGCCTAAAAAACACTGCAGTGATCTGGTAGCCGGAAGGATTATCTTAGGCCTAGCTGTTTGGAGAAAACGCCACAGCCAACTTTTCCATCCATCTTTGATCCATCAGTGTAGATGTCGATCGATTCCTGTATCTTACTTCTTTTCATGACCCAGTCATCTCTGCTGAGGATAACTGTTTTGAAACCGTGTCGGAATCAGAGAGTCACAGAGATGAGATCAACTTTCCCTGGCATTGGTCCATCCCTCCGTAATATGGTGGAGTTGCTGGTATTCCCCTCATGCCAGAGATATGAAGCTTTCAATCAAATCGCAACACCGTCAGCATAGGCTACGACTTTGCAGCCAGTCACCACTATTATTGACAGCAGCTTGTCCACCACACGGTTCTAAAAAGGGGTGATATCACCACCTCCTTGCGGGGTGCCTCTGTGTTCACTTTTTTGGGTTACTGTCTTCTAGTGTGGAGTTGATGCTCCTGTTGCTTAGAAGTTGTACGATGAACCTAATGAAGTTATCAGTCACACTGTTTTCCTCGAGTGCTGACCCAAAATAGCTTTATGGCTGACGTTGTTGAATGTACTTCCGATGTCTACAAAAACTGCCAGCATGTGTTGTTTATGGCTTAGCGATGTAGAGCTTTTTCAACCCATCTCCCTTTCGTGTATGCGTGCTGCGCATTAGATAGTGATTTCAAAGCGGCTCTCAAATGAATCTCTATCAACCATTTCAAAGTTTTCCACAGATAAAAGGTGTAGCTGATAGGTCTATAATCCTTAGATGAAAAATGGGATGTCTTGCCCACTTTGAGTATAAAGACTATTTTAGCTTCTTTCTACCACTGTGGCATGTAAGCCATCCGTAGATGGCTGGATCTCAATGGGTGAGATGTTTTCCATTCCGGGAGATTTAAAAGGTTGAAATGGGCTGATTGCCCAGCGTAGGAGAATGTCATCTACAGGCACAGCGGCTGAAAGGCACTTCGGGGCCGTATGTGGATCAGCTTCATCAGCCACATCCTCACTGCCTGGGAAGCGCGTGTCCATGAGAATGGCAAGCGTCTCAGAGCTGGATTTAGTCCAGACCCCTTTCGCGTCTTTGGCAGACCCCAAAAATGAGGGGGAGCTCGTCATAACTTTTCGCAAACGACTGACATTCTTGGAATTTTCTATTTCTGTACAGACATTTCTCCACGAAGTGCGTTTGGCTTTTCTAAGGGAGCATTTAAACTCCTTCATTTTGAGTTTATAGGAAGACCAGTCATTGGATTTTTTTGGCCCAATTGAAGGACTTCCTACATTTCGCAGCTTTGAAATGTCACTATTCTGCCATGGGGGCTTATATTTCCCTCTAGGCTTCGTTTGAATGCATGCAGATCTTGCTGTTTCATTGAAGGCAAATGTAAGGGTCCCAGCGTCTTCCTTTAATATTTGTAGGTCCCCCTTCCAGTGTAGACTCAAATACGGATTGGTATTTGACCCAATCCATCCTCCTTTTATTGATGAAGGTTGGATTTTTCGGAGGGTCAAAAGCCACATCGAACATTATATATAGATCATCGGAGAACGAGCACTCTTGTGATCGTCGTCGTCGTCGTCGTCGTGACATGCAGGTGGGCATTGCAGCCTTAGCACTGCGAATTGCTGGTCGATTGTACTAACCTCATACTTTTCCTTTCTGGAGTTAATGCTTATGTCTTGAATCTTCCGGATGAGATGATGAACCTCATCAGGTCGTCCAAGGCTAAGGTATGGAACTCCTTATCTCCTATTTGAGGCATGCCAAGGGCTCTATATCTGTGTCTGGAGAACGCGGGACAGTAGCCCACATAATGTGCCGCTGTTTCCTCGTCCTCCTCACATCTAGTGCACCATGCATCGTCCACTATTTGCAGAAGAACTTGGTGACTTCTCAGGCGTCCGTGGCCTGTAATCACATCTGTGAGTTTTTTCAGTCTGACTCTATTTAGTTTCAGACAGTATTTTGCGACGTCAGGTCGTAGGTTTGGCAGAAAGAGCTTTGTCTGTCTGCATGTTGGTAGGTTGAGCCATCGTCTTCGATGTTCTTCCCTGAGTGTCTCATTGATCTTTTTTGAGATTAGATTTATGTTCGTTGGCAGAACAGGCTCAGGACCAACCGGTGTGATCTCTGCTCCCTACTTAGCCAGTTTGTCTGCCTCTTCATTACCTATAATGTCCACATGTGCTGGGACCCAGGTAACTGAGAATCTGTTTCTCTGGCTCAGCTTTTTGAGGCTGTTCTGGGCACACTCCACAATTGAAGTTTTCACATTGTGGGAGCCCAGGGCCTTGATAGCGGCCTGACTGTCTGAACAGATTTTTATCTGTTTGTTTTGTTTTCTTCTGTCTTGTAAGAGGTCCGCGGCTTTGGCTATGGCGTGGACTTCAGCTTGAAAGATGGTTGTTTTTGTACCCAGAGGTATCGATATTTGAGCCTCATGTGGTCCAGGGCATTTATATATTCCCGCCCCAGCCCCGACGCTCATCACTGATCCGTCTGCGTACACTATGATATCAGCGGGCCTATGAGAAAGGGGACCGAACTTAGTCCAATCATTCCTATCAGTCAAACTCGTTGTGAAACTTTTTCCAAAGAAGAGCCTTGGGATTATGTAATCGTTGGGCAGATCAAGGAGTGAGTCCACTTTTGTACTCTTTAAAAGTTTGAGGTGTCCCTCAGTCCAGCCGCTGTCTTTCACCATCCCGGTTCTCCTTAGGCGTGCCATCGTCTTTGCGGCATGTTGCTTCACTGATAAGTCCAGTGGCAGCATGTCCATGATCACGTTGAGTGCTTCCGTGGGAGTGTTTCGCACCGCTCCAGTAGCACTCACTAGTGCTGGTCGCTGCACCGAGCCTAGCTGACTTTTTGTAGTATCTAGGTCTGACTGTTTCCACCACACTATGCTTCCATAGTGTATGACCGGTCTTATGCAGGCTTTGTATAGCCATATCACATTTCGAGGTGAGAGTCCCCAGGTTTTACCCATGGAGCCTCTACATGCCCAGAAAATGTTTTTGGCTTTTCTTGTTTTTTCATCAACATGCTCTTTCCAGGTGAGTTTCGTGTCTAGGGTTACGCCCAGGTACTTGACTTTTTTTGAGAGTTGGAGCTCCAAGCCATCTAAAGTAGGTAGCGTGTATGCATCCCACACTCGATTCCTGGTGAACATGGTGAGTTCTGTCTTGGTTGGGTTTACCGCCAGCCCGTTTCTTCTACACCATTGGTGCGTGATTTTAAGTCCTTCTTTCATCCTGTCACACACTGTGCCGGCAAACTTGCCTTTGCATAATATGACCAGGTCATCGGCATAGCCGATGGCAAGAAAGCCTTGTTGGTTAAGTTTTGTCACTAATGAGTTCATTTGTAAACACCACAGGAGAGGGGAAAGTACGCCTCCTTGTGGGCACCCTTTTGTTGGGGCTACTGTTATACTGGTGTCCCCCAGTGACGCTGTTATTTTTCGTTCAGCGAAGAGAGCGGTCAGCCAGCCCGTTATCGTGCCGCTTATCCCATGTCTCTCTGCCACAGATGTCATTCCACCAAATGGGGAGTTGTCAAAGGCACCTTCTATGTCTAGGAAAGCTCCCAAAGAGAAGAGTCCGTCGTTAAGGCCCCGCTCGATCCCGTGAACGAGCTCATGCAGAGCCGTCTCCGTAGACTTTCCCTTTCTATAGGCATGCTGTCCCGGATGCAAGGGCCTCTCTATTAGTGCTGTGTTTTTCACGTGGACGTCCACCAGTCGTTCCAGTGTTTTCAGCACGAAAGATGTGAGGCTTATGGGTCGATAGCTTTTCGCTATCTGGTAAGTGGTTCTCCCGATCTTTGGTATGAATACCACCCTTACCCTCCTCCATAATTCTGGTATATATTTTAGGGCCAAACTGGCCCTGTATATATTGCACAGATGGTTGGTGATGGAAGCCATTCCTTCCTTCAGCAGGATGGGATGAATTCCATCCTCGCCAGGTGCTTTGTAGCTGTCGAAAGTTCCAATTTCCCATTGGAGCCTCTCTACAGTCACCACCTCGGCGGCTTGATTCCAATCCGTTTGAGACGGTACGTTCGGATGAACGGTGTTTCCTCCGGAGGGAGTTATGCTACCAGGGAAGTGCGTTTTAAGCAAGAGGTTTAACGTCTCTTCATTTGTGGTGGTGAACTTCCCGTTTTCATCCTTAAGGAGTCCGGGGTTATTGCTCGATCCCCTTGTGAGGATCTTCTTAACTCTGGCGGTCTCCCGGCATGAGTTTATTTCTTCACAGAATTTCTTCCATGAGTTCCTTTTCGCCTCCGCAAGAGCCTTGTGATAGTCTCTTTTGGATTGCTTGTACGCCTCCCAGGTGATTTCACTTCGAGCTTTGCAGGCTCGGTTGAACGCCTTATTAGCGTTTTTCTTAGGCCTGGCTAGTCTTGGTGTCCACCATGGGGTGTTTCCCAGTGTAGTCCTTTTTAGTGGGCAGTGGGCCTCAAAAGAGGCCCTCAATACCTCGACTAAGTTCCTCACAGCTTCTTCGAGCTGCTCAGGTTCTCGGATTTTCTCTGGTTGCTGTAATTTACATTGCACGTCTTGTCTAAAGGCCACCCAATTTGTGTTCCTGGGGTTTCTCAACCATTTTGGCCCACCTATTGGATTAGCCTCGATGTTGAAAGTGATGTACCTGTGATCAGATAGCGTCACTTCTTTCGAAACTTTCCAGTCTTTAACCCAGTGAGTGACTGCGTCAGAGACAATTGTTATGTCTATGACTGCCTGCCTCCTGGATGTGACGAAAGTTGGTTCCGCCCCACGGTTCGCTATGGTGAGCCCGGAACTGGCTAAGAACTCTAGTAGGCTTTCGCCTCTCGAGTTGGTGTCCGAGCTCCCCCAGCAATCGTGGTGAGCGTTTGCATCACAACCTTAGATCAGATTTAGGTTGTGTTTTTTAACATATTCCATCAGCCTTGTGAGGCTTGCTGACGGAATTCGATCTTCGTATGGGAGATAGGCCGATCCCAGAAGAGCTTTTCGTCTACTCCTCATCACCGTTGTACTTACTCGTACTACGGTTAAGTCTCGGTTGCAGAATTCCTGTACCAAGAGCCCGTTAAGAGTCCTTGGGAGCCAAACACAGGTTCTGGGTTTTTCACAATCCGCTGCCAAGAGATCCATTTGAGAGTTGGTCCCTACACCGCGGATTCGTCCTCCTGCCACCCATGGTTCTAGTATTAGAAATACGGGTAGAGCAGGTGCAAAACCGGAGACATTGCTGCCTCCGGGGGGTTTGTTGCAGCTTTCGTTACAGCGTCTAGCTATTAGAGAGCTAGCCGCCTTACTATGCTGCATGTTGATTTGTGTGACCTGAAGACCCATCATGTTTCCATGCTACATCCCCAGGTCAACCCCAAGACAACACAACACAATACAGAACAAGTATAACACTCACTCTGACAAGGAACCGCTACTTGGGAGCCTGTGGTCCTGGTTTCTTGGGCCCTTTGGAAAAGCTCACGCTAATCCTATTGAGCTCCAAGTAGAGCCATCCTCCCTTTCCTGATATGTACTCCCTGTCCTTGTTCGGGATTTCAACAACCATGAGGAGACCCTTCCGGGAGTCCTTCATGGGCACCTGCGCGTACAGGGCCCAGTCGGCTGTTTTTATCTCCGGCTGAACGATGGAGAGCTTTCGGAGAACAGTCTCCGCGATTTGGTCTGGGCCCGGGACGAAGAAAGTGGCCCTGTGGAGCACTGGAAGCCTAGATGCTTCCACTAGGGAAAATCTAGCGCCCTCCCATGTTCCCCTTAGCCTGTCTCCCTCCACCAATGCTTCCAACCAAGCCGTTGTTTTTGCATCTGCAGGGACAATCCTCAGTTGATTTCTAAGGGTCCCCACCAAGTCAAATTTCAACGGCGTGCCTCTGTCTATCTCCTCTGCGACGGCTTTGGAGATACGGCCCTTGAGCAGCTTTAGTTGTTCACCAGAGTAGCCCCGAGCCATGCCTTCCGCTGCCAGTACGAAGCCCAGATTGCTCCGAGCCACGCTCGCAAAGGATTTCTTTTGTGGGGTCTTCAGTTTGTCCCCTCCCCTCGGTCGTTTAACCTTAGGATTGGCGGACATCCTGGATACCTCTTCCTCACCGGAGCGTTGTCTTTTTTTCGAGCCTCCAGCATTGCTTGGGCCCGATTCCGGCGACTTTGGTCGAGGAGCTGCAGGGGTCACGGAGGGAGTTGGGTTCAAAGAGGTCTCAGCCTGAGTGTCAGTCCCTGAGGGAACCTCTCGCCTCTGCTGAGCCCTTTTTTTCGCCCTCCTCTTTTTCTCCGCGCCACTCCTGTTCCTCTTTTTCAGGTAATTCCCCGTCGCTGCTAAGCCCTCCGTTGCCGGTGAACTCGCAGCTGAGGGCCCGCCAAGGGTGAGCTCCTCCGGGTATGGAGTTTTTTCTGGTTCTCCGAGTACCAGGTTTTCCATGGAACGACTAAGTAATTCCACGTGCGTTGATTTTTTGCCCTCACCAGAATCCGACGGGCAGACTGCTGGTGTAGCAGTGAGGGATTTAGATGCCGAAGGCACCAGCCCCTTCTGGGATAAATTTATGTTTAAATTCGACATAATCATCAGTTTGGATTCGTTTGGTCTGGACTCGCCCAAGCCAGATTTTACTCCAGCCTAGGTGAGTCACGCAAGCCCCCTTACCACGTCAAGGCGAATCCGTCAAGGAGGCACTCTTGTGATACATGCCATCCTTTGATAGCGTGGTGCGAGTGCTCGTTCGTTAGAGTGATATCCAGAGCTTTCCTAATGAAAAAAGGGTCCTCACCTTTGTTTGCTAGGACTGAGTCATGCGTTAAAATAAATTCAAAGAGTGACTCACCCCTTTTTCGAATCGGTGCTTTCCCAAATGCGCTGATGGGCTTTGGTGTTCACTCCGATGACTAGAGCCGTGTAGTGGCTTTTTTGACGATCCCTGAATTCTGTAAAAACTGTGCGTTTATCCTTAAATAATTTTCATTTAATGCTCTTTTGGGTAGCGTTTTCAGAAGTTTTTTGGAATAGGATTTAAATATAATCCTAAACCTTTTCCATACGATTTTGAATACAAGCCATGAACTACAATAATTTATTACATTCTCTGTTTATGCCGTTTTTTTTGCCTCTAACGTCGCATCATTAACAACTCTAGTTATTCCCGCGTCTCTATTTAACAAAGCACCAATAGCTGATAACTCTGCGAAAAGCGGAATCATAAACGGTAAAACACCTCCGAATTTTGGAATGGGTATTATTCTCGGAATTTTTAGAGCTGTTTTTGTCTTCTTGTTACATTCCTTGCAGCAGCTAAAGCGTCGTCTTATTATCGGGTTTCTTTTTCTTGATGATTTTTCGGACACTGGAAATAACTGTCCCAAACTTTGTTTTATTCTTCAACCTCCGACCTAGTTATACTTTAGCTTCCATCATGTTGGCTACAAGTTTTTCGTTAGTGCGTTCTTTAAATCTCTGCGTCTGTTGACCTAACTCTTTGCCACGCCTTTTCGATTAATATTTAATCAAGTATGTGCCGATCGCTCGTTTCTTTAAATTTCGAATATTCAAAATCATGCACCTTACAAGCTTGATTCAATGAATTTATTCTAGGATCACCTCTAGCAAGTCGCTTGCTAAGTTTCGTGCCGGCACCACAGTATTGATAACCTGGTAAATGCAGTTCAATCGGTAGTCTATTAATGAGGGTATTAATAAAACCTCTTCCGTTGTTTATGTTCAATCATTTTACACAGATCGAGTTTCTTCGTTTGCCTATGGACACAAGGGTTGTTACGGATACCCGCATCTACAAATGCGGAATATTCGCTGAAATCCAGGTATCTTCATCCGCATCAATAAATGCGGAGTCTTTACGGATGTGAATTCGTATCTGCAATAAGTACATGTACGGAAAGTTTTCGGGACCAGTCTGGCGCGTGCCTCATTCCTCGTGCCTGTTCGCTAGTTACTTGCTATCCTACTAATAGGAAGGCACACGTTGGTGACAAGATGCTGCAGTTTTGTACGTTTTGTTTTAGTTATCGACGTGATTCCCTTTTCGAATCAATTACAGTGTTTCTTTAGTGTGTTTATGGCTTAGACAATCTCAACGCGAATGCTGCGACAAGTCACGTGAAAATGAGAAGCAAGTACGACGCTTTGTGATTGCGTTAACGACATTGTCAAAACAATTGTTTCTAAGGCGAAACATTTTATTTACCCTACAACTTGATTACCCCACACAAACTTGATTATAGAGAATGGATTCTTCTTTCACAAATGGAATACATATGCAAACAAATTCCATTTCAAAACTTTCTTTTGACAGTTCGCCAGGAGCGTTACACGCGAAAAAGTAAGATCGCATTTAACTTTTGCTTTGCGTCCGTCGCGTTGAGCTTGACTCGTTCTTTACACTGTCATACATTTTAACTTTATTTTGACACATCATTTGCTCGACGTTGCGTGCGTCGGGTCGTGCTTGTCTGGGCACCATGTTTTTTGTGTGGTTTACGAATATTCCGATGTGTATATGAAGAGAAAAGTAAATAAAATTGTCGCCACCAAAAAAACAGTATCTGGACTTACTTTATATTAGACAAAAATGATACGGAGAAGTCTCAGTGTAAGAAATGTAATAACATCTACTCGCGGAAGGGACGCATTACTACTTTGAAAAATCACCAGAAATCAATGCACTCAGAACAGTTTCGTTTGTTCGAAAGCGCGAATAATGAAAGCCAGTTAACGAAGAAAAAAAGGTGCAGGTACATATCGGAATATCGTATTTACATGTTTTACAACCTTAGCAACGGTTAATTTTGTTTTTCTAAAAATGAATTTTGTTTAATAAATAGTTTCCTGTTGATAATGTTGTTTGATATAAATCAAATTATTGTTTAAAAAAATAAGAAAAGTTAAAAATTAGCGCTTCAAAATTTACCGTTCATGTGGAGGGACTTCGATTTCAATGTCTTATGCAAGATCTAGCGCTGAAATATAATTCTAAACGACGCAACTTTTTTACTGATGTCATGTGCAATGAACTGTAAGGAGAAATGAAAGAACTAACTGAAAAATATGATAACATGTCGACTACTTCTGATATTTGGACAGATACCAGCTAAAGTGTATCTTTGCTTAGCCTGACTTGCCACGGATTATCAGAAAACTTTGGACGGTAGTCAATTGTGTTAAAATGCGAGGCTTTTGATGACCGTCATACTGGTCACATCATTGCAAAAATTTACCACAATGCTTGCTGAATGAAGTATTCCAACCGAAAAAGTGCATTGCATGACTCGAGACAAAGAATTATGCGATTAGCATCGTTAAATAAGTTAGATTGTACCGTTCACAAGATCCAAATTGTTAATCAACATGTTTTACAATCGCAGCAAAACATAAAACACTTCAAACAAAAATGTAAGAAAATTGCAACTCATTCTTACCATTCAACCATTGCTCAAAAGGAAATTCAAAAACTTCAACCACATCTTAAAGTATACTAGGACCAGTGACGGCTCCTCTATATGCGCACATGAGCACGTGAACCCCCAGAAGTAAAAGGAGAAAAGAACGAAACTTAATTGAATGCCCCCTAGAAAGTTAGCTTTTTTCAACACCCATTTACAATAACCGATCTATTGCCAATGATAACAACACACCAAGCAGTGATGTCTAGAAATATTGCTTATCGCACGTGCACCTGTTTTGGATATTAGAGGGGTGATCGGGATGACGGGAGTGCACGCAGATTTATACTGTTCTGTGCGCACAAATTTTCCGTGCTCCATAAAGCGCTCGATAGCGGTGCTCAAATGCATGAAGTCATGGAAAGTCGCACACGCGACTGATTCGGGTATCAAAACGGTTGTCGGGTTGAGGGGAATGTAGGCGAATTCGCACTATTCTGGGTGCACAAATTTTTAGTGCTCCATCAAAGAATCGCGAAAAGTTCTTGCAAGAGATCGTATTTCAACTTTTGAGTTTCCGAGTTAACTTGTTCAAAATGAATAGTGTTAACGAAAATATAAGTGTTAACTATTTAAAAGACAATTTTGCAACGTTCCCCTTGGAAGAAAAAATTAGAATAAGGGATACTGGAAGACCAGCTCCAAAAATTAATATCGTGCAAGTGACGAATTCTAAATCCAGGCAATTCAAACGTGAATTCAAATCGGAACTTTATGTAAGAACTAAATGGATTTGCGGTTGTGTTGTCACCAATAAACTTTATTGCTTTCCGTGTATTTTATTCGGTCGTGATAATATTGAATCTAGTTGGACGAAGACAGGTGTGTCTGATTTAGGGCACCTTGCTCAAAAAATTAAAAAACACGAAAACGCATCGTCCCATATAAATGCCCAGTTGGACTTCAATTTGCTGGGAAAGCAAGATATTAGGAATCAACTGGATACCGCATACCGACGAAGTGTTGAACAGCATTATGAAAAAGTTCGGCAAAATCGTTATGTTCTATCAAAAATTATAGACTGCAAAAAATTTTGTGGAGCCCTTCGAGACCACGACGAAAAAGACAGTTCTCTGAATCCAGGGATTTTTCGCGGTCTTATAAATTTCACTGCGGAATTGGATGTAGTTTTGCGGGAACACATTGAAAAAGCCACCGTTTTCAAAGGCATTTCAAAAACAATCCAAAATGAGTTATTGGATTGCATGTTAGAAGTGTTGCACGATCATATCAGAAAAGATATTCTATGTGCAGAATTTGTATCCGTGATTGCTGATGAAACAACAGGTGGTACTCCTGTTGAACGTTTTTGGGCATTTGTTAATCCTGATGGTCACGACGCTGCGAGCTTAGCAGGAGCTATTGATGAGGCTCTACAAAAGATTTTAGACAAACGTGAGAAACTTGTCTCCCAAAGCTACGATGGTGCTTACGTGATGTCTGGACAAACTGGAGGTGTGCAAGCAATTATTCCAAGAGAATACAAATATGCGTACTATGTAAATTGTTACGCTCATCAATTGAATTTGATATTGTCACAAGCTGCCAAACAAAATCAACAAGTACGCGTATTTTTTTCAAATTTAAGTGATTTAACAAATTTTTTTTCAAATTCTGCTCAAAGAGTGACAGTTCTAGACGAAGTTGTTGGTATTAGGGTACCACATGCTTCAAATACGCGATGAAACTTTAAAAGCAGAAAAATGTCCACTGTTTTTCATAATCGGGAAGCGCTAATTGAATGCATGGAGAAAATAAAGGCAACTTCTAAACAAACAATAACTATTAATCAAGCTAGTGAAATATCTAGAATGCTTCAGGACCTTGTCTTTCTGTTTTGGCTTTTCATATTCAATCGGTTAATGCCTCACTGCGATATGTTATATAATCAGTTACAAAAAATTTGTTTAGACTCAGTGCAAGTACAACAGTTCTTAGCAAGCTTTAAAAATGCTATTCAAAGCGAAGGAAATAATATTGACAGTGTTCAAAATGAGATTCCAGAAGAAACTGGCATTAAAAGGCAAAGAAAAAACGATGATCCCTACATTTCAAGAATTATCGCTGCCAAAGAAATTTGTGATACAATTATTAACCACGCCATGGATAGGTTTTCGTTTACAAATCATCTTAGCGCTTCTAATATGTTCTTAGCCCAAAATTTCTCCAAATTTGCAAAGGAATTTCCAAACGATTATCTCACCAGCACAATTGAAGCATATCCATTTTTAGATGCAGTGAGGCTAAAAACTGAGCTTGAGATAATTTATCAAAGATCAGACTTCAGAAACATGTCAGGAGCAGTAAATCTACTTAAATTTATAATCGAAATTGTCTTGAGAGTATATTCGTGGCCACTTACCAACTCTTGAAACTCATTGTCACGATTCCGATGACAACAGTGGAAGCAGAAAGGTCATTTTCGACTCAAAAAAGAATAAAAACTTTTTTACGATCAACAATGAGTCAAGAGAGATTAACCGCCTTAGCCATGCTTTCTTTCAATTTAATAACTCAGTACTGTATAAATTTGCTTCCAAAAAGGAACGAAGAATAGATTTTATATTGAAGCACTGCAGCTAGTGGATTTGTTTATTTTGTTTCACATTGTGTTAATACATGTTAGCTAAATTATTTGAATTATTTTCGTTCATTTATGTAAATACATATAACATTATAATGATGAATTCTTTTGAAATATACAGAGATACATAAAAACATTGTGAGATATCACTAAAACCCATTTTTTGTTTAGCGGTGCACCACCAGTATAGGAACGCACAGGCCGCCACTGACTAGGACTGTGTGACGCGCTGGAATAGCAGATTTTACATGTTTGACCATTTTTCGAAGATATAAGATTCGTTAAGTCTGAATGCCAATGACAATATCATTGAATCAATTTTGCCAGAAGAGTGGAAAATAATAAAACGTTGTCTTGAACTATTGAAACCTTTTGAAAAAGCTACTCGTGAAACAAGTAGCTCTCACGCACTCATATCGTCTCTGATTCCTATCATTCAAATGCTTATGAAAAAACTTGACGACTATTTAACGAAACTAGTAGATACTGATGCTATTCGGTTGGCAAACTCAAATCTGAAAACAAAATTTTCAGCGAAATTTTCTTCTTTAGAAGGTAACAATTTATATGCAAGTTCAACGTACTTAGACCCTCGCATAAATTTCCCAAAGTAATCACCGAAGAAAGAATAAAACATGAAATATTAAAGATGATAAATGATTCTGTCATCACTGGTTCTCCTATATCGCCACCAAGTTTGGAAAAAACAAAAAGAAGGAGAATGGAAGATTCGTTCGACCCGGAACCAGGAACGTCCGGTATGAGTAATAAGAGTTGCTTAAAAACGATCTTGCCATGATGTTAGATTCATTTAATGAAGATGAAAATGTAGAAAAACCTGATAAAAATGGCCTTAACGCTCTTCTCCAAAAGAAATTAGTCATTTGTCATAATAAAAAAGACTGCATTTGGATAAAAATCCACTTAATTGGTGGAAAGTTAATAATGGTCAACTTAAAATTCTCTCCAGTTTCGTACGCAGATGTTTAATAATATTACCCACCAGTGTTCCAAGCGAACAACTATTTAGTGGACCTGGGTTAATATATGATCCACTAAGAAACAGGTTATAAGCTGAAAAGGCGACAATACTACTATTTATTAAATATACAATAATTCACCAATTTTTAATTTTAACTGCTAAACAAAATTTTTATTATAAAACTGTAGACTTTAAATACTAATAAATAAGTCTAAAATCTGGGTTAATTAAATTTAATCCTTTTTTTATTTATGTACTAAAAATTGAAATATTTTTTAAAAAATGCTTAAATTCGCATCTGCATCCTCGAATGTGAAATTTTTTGCATCCGTAACAACCCTAATGTACACATGCGCACCTTCTCGTTTAACAACTCTTTGTGGACTATAATAATTATTATAAAACCTAGTTATTTTCATGTTTACTGTTAAGTCAAACTAAGGATGTGGTTTATACGATAACAGCGAACATTGTTGGTAACAAATCCCGACGTTGCAAACGAAACCTACAGAACTAAGCATAGCAATTTATTGCCTAAAAATATTCGAAGTATAATTGTGGGTCCCTCAAACAGCGGCAAAACTAACGTTATGGTTTCTTTGCTGACACATCCGAACGGTCTTAAATTTGAAAATATTTAAGTTTATTCGAAATCATTACATCAACCCAAATATGAACACTAGCCTCCTGAAAAAGGGTCAATATCGAAAGGGATTTGATTTATTCACATTGCTATAAAAATAAAGTGGTAATTCAAAGTGGTTTATAATTTTATAAGTTCTGTTAAAAAGCGGTTCAAAGCAGTTCAAAGCATTTTGAAGGAACAGTTTTACAGTTCAAAGCAGTTTGCCGGATCAGTTTAGCAGTTCAAAGAAGTTTAACCCTTTATACCTCCGTGACGTTACTGTAACATACCGAATAATTCCTTATAAATTCCAAACCATACATTTTATTCCATTTTAAGTCACTGTAACACGACAGTAACCCACCACTCCATGGATTATTCATGCAGTTCTTGTGAACTGTATGGCGTTACGTGTATCAAAATTCGTGCAAAATTCACCTTGCGTCACTTTGTGGCATTTGTTCGTGGGTGAAGTTGATAAAATACGAAAAAAATACAAAAACGACACAAAATTTTGTGAAAATTGTGGCGTTACATTATACTACAATAAACTTAACAATTGTTTTAAAGCGTTCCCTACATCTTAGAGGAACAGTTTAAGGCAGTGTGACACATCTGTCACACACGCTTTTTGTGCATTTTTCTCATTTCTTAGAAAAAAAATTCAAAACTAAAAAATACGTGTATTTTTATTTATTAAAACCTACCACAAAACAAACTATTTGTTAAAATATATGCAGTTGAGGTATAAAGGGTTAATAGCGGTACAATAGTAGCTCAGAAATTCAGCTTAAAGTTTAAATACGGCTCAAAAGGTTCAGTTTAATGCAGCTCGAAAGCAGTTCAATACAGTTTGATAACAGTTTGATAACAGTGTGAGTATAGCAACAGTAAGGATAATACAAAACAATTCGAAAAATATATTAATCGATTCAAATGCACCACAAACCACTTCAAATTCAACTTAGAACCTATTGTACGAATATTACACTCCACTTTAGAACGCACGCAATGAAGTCCATATATGAAAAGATAATAATGCTATTACAAAAGTTTACATATGTACATATACATATGTCGGGAAGCTGAAGAAATATGTAGCCAAGCAAATTCGGATTCATAGCGATAATAATAATAACAATAATGATGATGTTGCATACAATGATTCAAAATATACATTCTGTTACATATATTATAATATCAGAAGTAATGAAGTCTAGTCTTTTTTATCATGAGCAAACGAAATGTTGTTAACGAATTGCATAAGGTTGCTCGAAAAAAGTTTCAGCAACGGCGCGTTATTATAAAAGGCTTGGATGACTTGTGGCAGGCAGCGTACGATTAAATCGTTCAACAACTGACGCCTTAACTGGACTATATGTGGAATAGTGGAGTAGTAAGTGACGTACCACAGAACCGGTTTTTGTATGGGTGGGAACGGCATTTTCAATCTTTTTCAATCAGAATAGCGAGTGGCTTGGGTTTACCACGTTTGTATGGCTGGGATGGGGTGAATCAGAGTGCCTTGGTCTTGGGTGTACGGGGGAACGGGTGCTGAGATTGTGGTTTTGTACCAGGTGTGTGGCGGTGATTGTTTGGGAAGTGGTGAATCAGAGTGGTTTGTTCTTGGGTATGGTGTGGAATGTGTGTTGGTATGGGGTGTGTGGCGGTGATTGGCGGCGTTGGTAGATGGCTATGGAGGGTCTGCGATAGGGCTGTGATTTGCAGTGTTGGTAGAAGGGTGTTGTGGTTGGTTGGTTGCGTGAGGTAGTGGTAGGATGTGGAGGATCAGGTGTGTGGTTGTGATTGGTAGAAGGCTATAGAGGATCGGGTTGTTGCGGTTGTTTGGTTGCGTCAGGCCGTGGTAGGGTGTGGAGGATCAATTGTGTGGTTGTGATTGGTAGAAGGCTATAGAGGATCGGGTTGTTGCGATTGTTTGGTTGTGTCAGGCCGTGGTAGGGTGTAGGCGATCAGGTGGTTGGCGGTGATTTTTAGCGTTGGTAGAAGCCTATAGAGGATCGGTGTGTTTCGGATGTTTGGTTGCGTCAGGCCGTGGTATGGGTGTGGAGGATCAGGTGTGTGGTGTTTATTGGCGGCGTTGGTAGAAGACAATAGCAGATCAGGTGGTTGGCGATGATTTTGAACGTTGATGGAAGGCTATAGAGGATCGGGGTGTTGCGGTTGGTGACGTACCGTCAGGTAGTCATAGGTAGTAGAAATAGGGTCAGATGTTTTGGCTGAAGCTGTGGTTTGTGAGATGTGTCATGTGTTGGGAGATGTTGTGTGCATAACTGGTTGGTTGTTAAGAGGGTTAGAGTACGTTAGAAAGGCTGCTAAAGTCCATTTTTGTAAAGTGTTGAAACAGGAGCGCATGAAATCGGACAGAAAAAACATAAATGTTCCTTCATGTGCGAATTCAATTTGAATTTCGGTCGTTGGCGATGTCGTGAATATTAATTAACTCGCTTACGAATCAACAGAGAGACTTGCAAAAGAAACTATATTAATGTATGTATGTATGTTCAAACTCAACTTGAGTTTCGATCGTAATAGCAGAGGAGTACATACAATTAACTTGCTTACGATGAGCTCCTTGTAATATCGATATGTAATATCTGCAGCTATAGATGTGTGTTCAAACTCAACTTGAATTTCGATCGTACTAGCATTGTAAAATGATGAAACAGGAGCGCATGAAAACCAGACAGAAAGAACATGAATGTACCTTCATGTGCGAATTCAACTTGAATGTCGTTCGTTGGCGATACCGAGCATGTTAATTCAAGTTTTCCTTCAAGCGAATGCATGAAGCACCTGTTTAAGACAACGAATGATGGGTACAGGTAAAAGCCTTGCACGTACATTTTCTGTGGCTCTGTAGAAAATTTAGCTCAATGTAATACGAACCCATTGATTTCAATACGCCGTATTGCTGTACTTATTTGTGCGAACGAAGGGTGAAAAGAAGTGTGAAATTTTAATGGTAATAGCCATTCATACTGATTCGATCGTATCATCAATGGGTGCATATTCGTGTATCTGCATGGAATGAGAATTTCGATCGGTCGCATATCAATTAACTCCATGCACATATACGTTGAGATGTTTTCAAACAGGTGGTAAAAAATATCTCAAGTCTTTTTTGAAGGAGAGCGAATGATGGTAAAGAGGACGAACACATACATGTTTATTGTAATTAAAGGGATTCCCTCAAGGTTTACCGTGACGTCGCATTGACCGTGTTGCAATTGGGTGCATATTAATTAACTCGCTTACGAACCAACCGACTTGCGAAAAAAGAAATATTATTGGAAGGATTTCAATATCACCTGCATCTTAAACTGAAATGGAAGGTATTTTTCGACACTATAGATGACGTCAGGGAGGATCGCAAACTGCTGGTTGTGGAGTTGTTGTCGAATGTTACGCGTCTTGAGTTGAATTCAGGTGAAATGGAATGATGTGAAATGGTGTAATACATAATTAAACTGTGAGTATGCCAATTAGAAGATGCTTTATGGTTGCTTACGCTTGCTTGGTACGCTTGAGGCAAGAATCGCTGGACATGAAAAGACCTGTATATTGAACCAACTGAGGGTGAATGTAATTAGTGTCTGCGGAAAAAATGTGTTTTAAGCGGTGCATATTCAATTACTTTACACGTGTGGTATAGGTGAAGGTGAAGGTTGATGGTTGAATGCTTTTGTGTTGCGGATCGCGTATTCGTTTTGTATATTGAAATTATCTGAGGATGAATATAATTAGCTCGTGTGGAAACATCTGCTATTGAGTTTGCAATTACTCACCCGTATTACCCTATGTGCGCGTAGACAGTATAAAAGTGAAGGTTGCAGTCGATTATCAGGCAGAAGTTTTTGAAGTCTTTTGGAAGAAGTTGGGACACGAAAAATATGGTGAGTAATAATATTACATACATACTGGTAATGTTTCTTTTTAATCCTTTGTTCTTTTTTTTGAATCTTACAGTCATACTTTTTTTAAAGATTGTGGCCCTACAAGGCTTAATTTTCAGCTGACTTAGGTTAGCTCAGGATGAGTAGCCCAAACAAAAGTATACCTAAGTGTTTATTTTTGGACGAATATCGCAAAAGATATTCTGCGAATTTTGAAAAGGAAGAAGGGAAGCCTGATATTCAGAATATCCAGTAAGAGCTTAAAGCGTTTGTTGAAGAATCAGCGAAATCGAGTCTGGAACTCATAAAAACGTCATTATTTGCGAAAGTATCAACAGCAGATAAGGGTCAAGACCTGAAAGGTGTAAATCGCTGAGCATCACCCCTTCCAGGACCTCAACCACTAAGTATAGAGGAGTTACAAAGGCGACTGCAACGTGCACGCTCATCACGTGAGCCAGCACCTGTACAACCCCCCAAAAAGAAGAAGCGCGCTGGGCGTCTTGTTAAGTTGCACCAGCAAAGAGCCGAGCTGCACCGTGTGATACCGCTCACGTTTGGAGAGGAAAAATTAAAATTAATAAACATTTTAAGAAGTTTAAAATAAAATATAAAATTAAATAGAAATAAGGGAAATTATATAATAATAAAAGATGGAAAAAATAATTAAGGAGTTTAAAATAATGGTAACAACAAAAAGTTTTGAAACTTGCATTACGTGGTTAAGATGCACAGCTGATAAATTTAGAAAGGGAAATATTCATTCGACAGTAGAGGAAAAGTACAGATTTTTATTACAGTTAATAGCGTTTTCAAATCTACATCACACGTCGTTTTCAAATGTTTTGTTGAGTGATATAGTAAATCTTTTGGCTAAAAATGAAGACACGTCTAGGTTTTATGATGTTCGACAAGAATGTGTTTGTAAAAGTAATCAACAAGGGGAAGGTTCAAGTGATTTATCGAGGTCGTTTAAAATTATTTCTCGGAAAGAGATGTTATTAAATTTTAATGTCACAGGTGTCACCTTAAATTTTCAGATTAAAGGTTTCACCAATATAACTGATACCCCTTTAGGTGCACTGGAGAAAATTTTCGATAAGGTACTTGAAAACATTTGCGCTAACGCAAATCCCGAGTGCAAAATGAGTTTTGCAATAACACTCCCGCAATCACCACACGTGAAACCCATATGGTCAACTTTAAAGCCCATTCAGGAAATTAATGGTAAATATATATAATTGGCCTTATAGCGAATGTTAACCAGTCCAACACTAAATTTCTTTCGGATGATATCATACAGTTCCATGCTGATATCTTAAACATTCCTTCCGGCTGGGGGCGCGTAAATAAAAAGTACACAGATGATGCTGACCTTTTAAAAAGAAAAAAAGTTTTAGTGGATGTGGGAAAAGCCGCTAACGCTAAGGATCTTTCATGCTTACCTAGGAGTATTTGTTATGCAATGGAAATGGCTGAGGGTAATATAAATCGTGTAAATAATTTAGTCATTTTACAATCGTTAGATTTTAAGGCTGATCGATTGTGTAAAAATTCTAAAGTGGTAATTGCAGAAAATGGTTGCAATATCCTAGATCTTTATAAATTTCAAAAATACTTATGTGGGTATCAAATTGTGGTTTTCGATAATATTCGAGATCCACATTCCTTTCTTTTTAAAACTCCACTACGGGAGATAACAGCAAAAAAATTTACCTCTTCTATTTCGAGAGAACAAAACATTTTTACGTCATAAAATCGGTCACCGGATTGTTTTCCAAAAGTTATATTTGTAACTATTGCGATAAAGTTTCATATCATTCGTTTCATAAATGTGAGATGAAATGTCCGTACTGTATCACATTCCCACCCTGCGTGTATGTATCACAGATGGTTGATCGTAGCGAGTGTAATCGCGGGTTTAGAGGACCGTTATGTTTCGCCAACCATTTAGATAAAAAGTTCAGAGGAAAAACTGTATGTGACAATATCAAGATATGTGTATTTTGCACAAAATTTATAAATTTTACATACAGGAAAGGACTCAAACATCAATGTGACGAAAACTTCTGTCAGATCAAAAATAAAACCGGCGCAACATAACTGTTTTATAAAGCCCTACATAGGTAGTAAGGATAAAAAGTTTCTCATCATATTTTTTGATTGTGAAACTACTCAAGACGGCCTGTATGGAGACAGCTCTTCAACTTTTGAACAAGTTGCAAATTTATTTGTAGCACAACATGTTTGTCACAATTGTTATCAAGATGAAGATATTAAACAACCATGTGATACATGTGGTGTCAGACATCATATATTTGAAAAAAGTGATCAATCCTCTGTTGTGCAAAGGTTTCTAGACTATTGTTCAATACGGAAGTTATATTTGTAACTATCGCGATAAAGTTTCAAATCATTCGTTTTATAAATGTGAAATGAAATGTCCGTACTGTATCACATTCCCACCCTGCGTGTATGTATCATAGATGGTTGACTGTAGCGAGTGTAATCGCGGGTTTAGAGGACCGCTATGTTTCGCCAAACATTTAGATAAAAAGTTCAGAGGAAAAACTGTATGTGACACTTTCAAGATATGTGTATTTTGCACAAAATTTATAAATTTTACATACAGGAAAGGACTCAAACATCAATGTGACGAATACTTCTGTCAGATGTGTTCAAAAATAAAACCGGCGCAACATAACTGTTTTATAAAGCCCTACATAGGTAGTAAGGATAAAAAGTTTCTCATCATATTTTTTGATTGTGAAACTACTCAAGACGGCCTGTATGGAGACAGCTCTTCAACTTTTGAACAAGTTGCAAATTTATTTGTAGCACAACATGTTTGTCACAATTGTTATCAAGATGAAGATATTAAACAACCATGTAATACATGTGGTGTCAGACATCATATATTTGAAAAAAGTGATCAATCCTCTGTTGTGCAAAGGTTTCTAGACTATTGTTTAATACGCAGACCTTATGTGAGCGACGTATATTGTTATGCACATAATTTACAAGGCTATGATGGTCATTTCTTGATTTCAGAGTTAATAGCTGGAAAAAACCATTTTGAACCTTTATTGAATGGAACCAAAATTATGAAGTTGACATGTGAAAAAGTTTCATTTGTTGACTCTTTAAATTTCCTGCCGTTTCCACTTTCTTAGTTTCCACAAGTTTTCGATATTGAAGACAGTGCTAAAGGTTACTATCCTTATTATTTCAATACTATAGATAATATCAATTATATCGGTCAATACCCCCCACCTGAAATGTGCGGTTGCGATACAATGAAGCCTAAGGAAAGAATGGATTTTTTTAATTGGTACAGTACGAAAACACAAGATACTTTCAATAATAGAGATGAGTTGTTACGATATTGTGTAAATGATGTTGATATTTTACGACGAGGTTGTGTAAGATTTATGGATGAATTTAATAAATTGACCAATGTGAACCCTTTAACAGAAAGTCTCACAATTGCATCGACATGCATGCTAGTTTTTCGAAGAAATTATCTTGACAAAAATATCTTGGGTGTAATGCCACAAAGTGGTTATTCAAAAGTAAAACACATTCCATCATGTATGTGTTTAGCCTGGAAAAACTCCCAAATTAATGGTCTGAGAATCTCAGCAAACAATAACGGTGAGTTAAAGTTGGATAAGTGTGGGCTATATGTTGACGGTTTTCATAAAGATTCAAATACTGTCTATGGGTTCTTTGGATGTTACTATCACGGTTGTAGAGAATGTTTTAAATTTCAAGAATCGGGAGAAAATAACCTTCAGACTTTAGAAACTTTAAATCAAAGATATGAAAGTACACAAAGACGTATCGAGGCAATACAGAGAAATGGATACTATCTAGTATATACATGGGAATATGAATTTAAAAATGTACTAAATGAAAACAAGCTTTTAAATGAGAAATTGTGACGATATTATAATGACATAAATCGTCCAATATGTGCGCGGGTTGCTCTATTCGGAGGTCGTACTGAGTTGTTCAAATTAAACCATGCTGTCAAAAAAGGAGAGGTAATTCGTTATTATGACTTTACTAGTCTTTATCCGTATATTAACAAATACGCACCGTACCGCATAAAACATCCTGAGATATTTCGAAATGATAACATCCCCCCATATATGAAATTATTTCAATGCATGGTTTCATTAAATGTGATGTAATTGCACCTAACAACCTTCTGATACCTGTGTTACCCATGAAAAACGACAATAAATTGTATTTTACACTTTGTAGAAAATGTGCTGAAGGTAATAACATTTCAAGTTGTGATCATTCAGGTGATGAGCGGCAACTCACTGGCACATGGGTACTTCCTGAAATAGGCTTAGCTGTTGAAAAGGGGTACAAAATTTTGAAAGTGTATGAGGTGTGAAAGTATGAGTACACAGTGTACGACTTTAACACAAAAACTGGCGGATTGTTTACTGAGTATGTCAATATTTTTTTTAAAATTAAACATATGGCCAGTGGTTGGGGTAATGAATATATATCAGATGAGGGTAAAGATAGTTTTATTGAATCATACAAAAGAAGGGAATGTATCATTCTTGATAAAAACCAAATTCAAAAAAATTCTGGTCGACGTCATATTGCCAAACTTTGTTTAAACTCATTGTGGGGCAAGTTCGGGAAAAGAGATGATCAAACAAACACTAAAGTCATTAATAATTTCAATCAATTTTGTGAACTTCTCCATTCACCAGGTACAGAAATTTGTTCAATTTACCCTGTTGATGATGATAACTTGTGCGTTACATGGAAATATGTAGAGGTAAATCTAAGAACTTTACCACATTCAAACATACCTATTGCTGCATATACAACGGCTCTAGCTAGAATTAAATTATACGGATTACTAGAAAAACTGAGCTCCTCGATTCTTCACTGTGATACAGACAGTTTCATATTTGTGGATAGTAAAGACAAACCCATGAATTTTCCAATCTCTGATTTCCTGGGTGATTTGACCAATGAGGTGGCATGTTATGGTTCTGATGCTTGAAAAAAGAGTTGTGACGGATGAATATTTCTCTTACCCTTATGGTTTCAAAAGATGTAGATCAGACAGCTATGGTAACACTTACAGTTTTGTATAGAGAATAAATATTAATATACTTATTATTTTAATGAGTTTCATATCTCTGAATTTATATTTTATGTATTCATATGAAATAAGTAAGTAGCTTAGTTATTTTTGCTTTGTTATGAAATTAAGTAATTACTCGTTACACTTATGGTGAAATCAATTTTTTTGTCAGAATAAAATATAAGCACCACTACTCTAAACATTTCTTTCATTTCATTGCAAACCGTGTAACATTGAGACGTGGCACAAGTTATTATAGACATCCAGTTTGTGTGCAGGGGAAACGGTCAATATTTTGTAAAAGAACTAGCTGTTTTACCTTTTGAATCAACTTTACCTGTGGTTCATCATTTTGCTCCACCACATCCTTATCAGGAGTTACACCCGAAAACGCGTCGTCAAAATGACTTTGATGTGACTAATATCAATGGCTTACGATGGTGTGATGGTGATGTGGATAATAATCGACTTCCAGAAATTTTGACAGAGTTCAACGAAACGACTATATACGTGAAAGGCGCTATTAAGGAAAGTTTTTTAAAAAAATATTTACCAAATGCTAACGTAATACAGCTAGAAAAACCAAAACTGAGAGAGCTCAAGAATTTTAAGACAACCTGTAGAATTCACGACCCACTGCCTACAACAAGATGTGCCGCTCAAAATTGTATCAACCTTTATATAAATTATTTAATGAATAATGTGTATTACTTGTGTGAGAATAAAATATGTTTTATTTTGCAATGTTTAATTGTGTTGTTTTATTTCAAAACGTCAAAAATAAGATTACAACTGCATAAAGTTGGAAATTCATAAAAAAGTCTTGAATAGTTAATATTTATATAATATATTCGAGATGGAATAAAAAAGTCCTCATGACTTAGCTTCAACAGATCTTTCTCTTTGCACCTGTTACAGTACAGCTCGTAATATTCCTTAACACATTCCGAAGCCAGGTTGCTGTGGTGCATAACCATATTGAAGAACTCCATCATCTCAAATAGCTTGAATAGTTCTGCATGTTTTAGTGTTATGCTACCAACGCCTACAGGTATCTGGTAACGTTTCAAAGATCCTAATTGGTTCTCTGGGAACTGAACGCCTGCTGTGCCTTTTAAATCGTTTAGGTGTTTGTACAACGCATTCCATTGGTTGTGGTCAGCTGCTAGCGGGAGCCGTCCGTGATAGTGAAAGATAGCCTTTGCTTGAAATGTTCGTGGGTCAAATCCTAGTGTTATCCTGCGATTATGGCATCCATCTAGATAGTACGTATAATTCAAAAAAACATCTTCATCGCACGGCACACTAGACTTGGGGAGTGTTTTTGTCTTGGTTCCTTAGAGTTGGAGATGATACTAGATGAAGTTTTCGTTGCTTTTCTCTTCTTCTGCACCTCACGATTAGAAGCTTGTGATTGCCTACTAGTAGACTTGGTAACAGGGGTTGACATCGTTCGTAGCTCGTGAAATAAACTGTGGTGGGTACGTCATTTTAAGTTGCTTTTATATCGCCTTCTCGCATGCAGGTCTGGCTACAAAACTCACCACCATTTTGTGAATTGTCCTTCATATAAATTTTGCGAAATAAATTTATAATTTCACCATCTTTAAAATTGTAATCTGTAGTTGAAAACCGTTTTAGGAATTTTTCGAGACTTCTGCCACTACAACGAAAATGTAGAAAAACCCAACAATACTGTCCACATGTTGTCGAGAGGCCACCTTGTAACCGCTGCTTATTATTCACAAACACTTTTCCATTTTGATGAAGGAATTTGCTAAAGAACTTGTTATCAGGATATTTACCAAACGAGTCAAAATACTCAGCCGGACCTTTTTTCGGGTAATAAAATGCAACCCAATGGCGTCCTCTTTTACTGGCCGGATCAGTGTTGGCGATGACACATTCAGGCTTTCTTACTTTTCGAGGTAAACGATTACAGGGGGAAACACCTTTAAAATACCTGTTTGTTTTAATGTTACTTCTCAATGTGCTGATGATCTCTATCTTGTTCATTCCTGTTCTTTCAGGAATATGTTTCCAAGGTTTACAACCTTTGTGTGTGATGTTACGTAACTCTGTAGGAAACCCCTTGTTGAGTCTCCGTTTACGAAGACTGTTGCGAATTTCGCCAAGGACCTGATAAGATCTTCATCAAGCCTTTTGAGCTCTAAGTTTCCAAATACACCTGTCTGATCTGTACTTATAGCTGAGGAAGTATGATATTTATACGTGATTTCCTTTGAATAAAGTTTGTTCTGAGAGGTGGACCCCGCAATTGAGACTTTCTTGAAAAAGGTTAAATGACCTTCTGAGAAGTATTCAATATTCACTGGACAATGTGTCATGACTATTTTCTGGAACAGACTCTATCCAAATCTCACATGTTCACGTTATTTATATACTTTTAGAAGCTTGTGAATACATTACGGTTCTTATCGATTTCAATACTTCCATTATATTCAGCGTAAATAATGCTGGTGACACCTTTCTTTAAAGCCTCTCTGAACTGCCCTTCGATCCTCACCACACCTTGATTCAACAAACTGCCACAACCCGAATCGTATGAGCTGTCCGCTGTTAAGTCAAATGCTAGTAAGAAACAACCGTTGTCGAAGAATTTCTTAGATATATATTCTTATTTAATTTACACCAAACAAGGCATCAAGTAAACAATACAAAATACATAAATAATGAATAAGTTAAAGTAAAGTAAATTAGTCTAATTAAAACTTAATCAGGCTTGGTTGGGGAGTGCGTGGTTATGATGACAATAGGGCCTTTGTCAGGTTACGTTTAAAAGACGATTTAGGGATACCCGGAGAATAGTGGTTACTAATTGTGTTGAATATTCTGCAACATCTATTTATCGGTTCATTATGACCATAGGCCGTGTGATGCCGATATTCTTTAAGCAGGGTTGTGTGTCGAGTACGTCGTTGTTGGTCATTAAATTTTATTCTATCAGCGAGGGCTACTATATTTACTGCGCCGCTGATAACGTCGAAGGTGAAACTGGCACTAATTAGTGTTCTTCTAGATGAAAGAGGGATTAAGTTTAGAAGGTCTAGTCTATATTTGTAGGAAGGAAGACTATGAAAGACACTCGGGTTGTAGAGGTCCCTCAAGGCAAAAAGCAAGAATTGTTTCTGGATAGATTCAAGTCTGTCGCTGTGGAGCACAAAAACGGGGTTCCAAATTATGCAAGCATATTCGATCAGGGGCCGCACAAAGGTGGTGTATAAGGACTTGGTAACCCAAACGTTTTTAAATTCTTTGGCTCGTCTCTTAATGAAGCCAAGCTGTTTATTAGCCTTTGATAGGACTTTGTCATATTGCAGATTGAACCGCAATTGGTTGTCTAAGACTACGCCGAGGTCAACGACATGATCAGCCCTATTTAATACGATGTCGTTCAGGTAATAAGAATAGGTAGTAGCTGCATTCTTACGGGAAAAGCTCAACACGTGGCATTTGCTGACATTGAGATAGAGCTTATTCTGACTACACCAGTGTGCAAGTGCATGAAACTTGGACTGGAGGAAGGCTGCATCCGATTGTGTTTTGATGCTGTAATAAATTTTTAAGTCGTCAGCATAGAATAGGTGAGGTATGTTAGACAGTGTCGCAGATAGATCAGAAATGAATATATTAAACAACAGAGGGCCTAAATGACTGTCTTGTGGTACTCCGGAGGATGCAAAAACTCTTTTAGATAAGTGACCTTGGAATTTGACCATCTGAGTTCGGTCACTGAGATAGGATTGTAGCCAATTGAGTAGGGAACCAGATACTCCAAAATTACGTACTTTACGTATTAGGGTTTGATGATCAACCCGGTCAAAAGCCTTACTAAAGTCTGTATAGACCGAGTCAACTTGGTTTCCCTTTTCCATTTCACAGAGGACGTCAGAAACTAGGATCATGAGATTAGTGGAAGTCGACCTGCCTTTACGAAATCCATGCTGCTGTTCGTTAAGGAGAGGGTCTACGATGGGAGTGAGAATATCGCAGACTAGCTTCTCAAAGAGTTTGGGGATGACTGACAAAATAGCGATCCCTCGGTAGTTATCAACAGATCGCTTATCACCACTTTTATGAATAGGTATAAGATGCGAGGATTTCCAGCAGGACGGAAAGACACCTAGAGACAGAGATCTATTGAAAATGAGGTGCAAAGGAGTGACAAGTTGGTCTATGCAACGAACCAAGAAACCAGGAGTAAGTAAGTCTGGGCCGGGTCCTTTGTTCACTTTTAGCTCGTAAACAGCATTAATAATTGCCTCTTGTGACAAGACTCTACTGTCGATGAGGGGCGTTGTGTTAGCTCCAATCGACGGTGTTGTTGACGAGACTATAGGCGGGCAGAAGGTCACCTGAAAATGATCGGCAAAAAGGTTGCAAGTTTCAAGTGGAGAGGAGGATACAACATTCCCTTTGAACAAAGAAGCGGGATAGCCTGTCATTTTACGTTTTGTATTAACGAAATCAAAGAATTTTTTCGGATCATTTATAATGCTTTCACCAATTACGTTGACGTAAACATCGTACGCTTGTCGGGATTTAGTGGAGAATTCATTCGATAGCTTATCGTGCATTTTCTTTAGATCCTCGTCGACGAAAATTCCATTTTTAATTTTCCTATATAGTCTGTTTCTTTGGTTTCTTAAGTGCCTTAAATCATGATCAAGCCAGGGTTCTGAGAGTTTCCTCCGTTTCTTTATCTTTGGTACAAATTTAATAATAGCATGAAAGATAAGCGTATAAAAAGAAGTTATAGATTCATCTAAATCTAACGACGAAAAGAAACTCGGCCAATGTATGGTATCGAGAAAATTTTTAATGCTAATATAGTCAGCATTTAAGAAATCATATACAATTTCATTATTGTACGATTGGGTAAACGGTACATTCGCAGTGGATAGTTCAACCGTCAAAGCTGAGTGATGGAGAGTGTTGGAGAAAAGATTCTCGGTATCAATGGTTGGGCTAACCACCGCTTCGTCATAAAAGTTGGTGAAAATCAGATCTAACCATTTGCCATTTTGGTTAGGAGTCAAAATAACTTGCTGCAAATCATTGCCATAAAACACACTGATGAGATTAAAGTCAATGTCGCCAATAATGTTGGCTGGGAGGAGGTGACTATCATTGTCATCGGTGATAAAGCCAATATTCGGGCGATTGAAGTCACCAAATATGATAATTTTATCATCCACATTCAATGAAGCAATGACAGAAGATATTACGTCGCTCAAATCATCATAAGTAGTATCTTCGGAGTGTGGGGGCACATAAATAACACCGATGTAGAGGAAATGTTTTTCTAATAAAACTCTGATAAATATATGTTCAAATGATTTATGGGACAAGGTTGTAACAAGTTCACTCGACAGGGAGTTGTGAATTGCGGTAAGAACACCACCTCCCCTTGAGACACCAGTATGAAGATAATCACAATCAGCTCTATAGATTGTCCAATTGTTGTCAAGTATTTCTTCGTTTTTGTACGAGTTGTTCAACCAAGTCTCTGTTATAGTGAGTATATTGAAATGGCAAGATTTGGCGTCAATATAAAGTCTATTTAATTTCCCCTCATACCACTGCAGTTATGGTAGAGAAATCTTAAGATTTTAGACGTGTCTTTCGTATTAGGAATAAAATTTCTTATGGTCTTCCCGTGATTTTTGTAAGAGAGAGATGTACTTAGAGCTGACATAGGAGCCATAAGTTTCAAGATCACGTTTGACTTGATCAGGGGACATACCGAGTTCTTCGTGATATCGATTAAAAAGAGGCGTAAAGAATCAAGGTCAGTAGGGAGACCTTCTTGTTGGATCATGACCTTGAGATTGGTTTTCGTTTTCCCCTCAAAGCAGGTAGTTTCCGGTGCGTTATGCATGTATGCAAGGAAAATGCGGACATTGTCGTAAATTTTATGGTCTCTTAACCGAGATAAACGATATCTGCTCTCAAGATCGTCTGTAGAGTTCGAGGTAATTCTAACAACCGGAGGTACCAGTGGATCAATAAATTTAGGTGCGGAAGGTTGATTAATAGGAGGGTTTGGCATGTGGATAGCACCGGATTGCGAGGGGATTTGATCATCACCGCGGATAAAATTAGCATATTTGGATGTTGCGTTTGTCTTAGCAGTCATCATGTAACAAGGGGAGGTTTCGCAAGAAACATCAAGTGGAATGGATATTGAAGCCGGCTGTTTGGTATTGAAATGATGATGACCTTTATCAAAGTAGTTAATACCAGTGCCCTTGAATAGAGTAAGGTATCCTCTAGTACTAAAAGGTTTATCACGCGAATAATCAAACTCTAACGGTTGGTTTGGCACTTGAACGCCGTGCACTGATAGATTGAAATTAGTTATGTTGTTGTGTTTAAAGTTGAATTGGTTTTTTGTGCGCTTTCCGATGTATGAGTCATTATCCACCATACCGAAAACAAGCGGGTTCGGTAATTGTCCGGTCACTACGTTATCAAGAGATAGTGTGAATGTGTTGGTGGGTAGTGTATAAGTTTTCACTTCCACTCGCTTGTATGGGTAAACGGCATTTGTGCGTTTTAGTACAGCTTCTTGTGCTAACAATATACTAGAGTTGACGGTAACATGATTCATGAACATTGTCGCTTCTAGTATTTTCACACGTGGGTTAAAGTCATCTTCTTTCGAGTACAAATAAAATTCCGGTTTTTCTAATGATAATGTTGAACGTAAGTCCACTCCATTCAATAAAAGTTTATCTTGATTTGACAGATCGGTTTGAATTGTGCCCATCAGCTCAACCACGTTACTCTTCTCAATCATTGCAGACCATTTAAGATAGCCTTCATTCAAGTCGGTAGGACCTCACCCAGGTCTTGAGTCTTCAATCATCTCCATCTCATTCTGATCTAGATACCACCCGACCGATTGCAAATGCGTGGATGCAGCGTCTTTACCGTAGTTCAGTAAATTTTCAATATAGGCGCGATAGTGGTAATTGTTGTCTGTCTGAGCTATATTCTTCCCATTAAATTGTACAGTGCATAGGGGTGTAAAAGGATCGCCTCCTCGCGGTGCACCCTGGGTAACGCCAAATGATCCAACCGGATGAAGGAGTCAAAACAGTAGAGTAATACTTTTGCTGACCGACTCAAGGGGGGATGGTCACCCTCACGGACCTCAGACCATATTACGCATGGATTTGTTTGAAACAGCAAGTTTATCTTAGCTGACCAACATCAATGGGAGTTTGTCGCCCCCACGTAACCATGGACAAACACCGGATGGAGGAGTCAAACAGTAGAGTAATACTCTTGCTGACCGACTCAAGAGGGGATGGTCACCCTCACGGACTTCAGACCATATTACGCATGGATTTGTTTGAAACAGTAAGTTTATCTTAGCTGACATAACATCAATGGGAGTTTGTCGCCCCCACGTAACCATGGACAAAAACCGGATGGAGGAGTCAAACAGTAGAGTAATACTTTTGCTGACCGACTTAAGAGGGGATAGTCACCCTCACGGACTTCAGACTAAAAGGACTCATGGTGTGTAAAAACAGTAGGTTGTAAAATGCTTTGCTGACTGGCATCAAGGGGAAGTGGTTGACCTCTAGTAACCCATTGGATCAAAAACCGGATGGAGGAGTCAAAACAGTAGAGCTTGCTACTTTTGCTGATTGACTTACGGGGCATTTGTCATCCTCACGGAACTTCAAGACTACCTAGACTCATGGTGTGTCAAAACAGTAGGTTTTATACTTTGCTGACCGGCATAAAGGGGAAGTGGTTGACCCCTAGTAACCCATGGACCAAACGGCGATCAATCCGGAGCTTGCAGGGGCTCAATTGAAGAGGTTGTGTTGAGCTTCCTCGAAACCTTACCAGGGGTATACTGGTACTAAGGGAACCGGGGCCCCAAGGACTTGTCCCTGCCGGTGTCGGTGAGGAGCCTGTGGAGGCTGAAACTTGGGGGCTGTGGTTGTACACCCATTAGCGGGTACTTTCATTATAATACAGTTTGGATCTTAACACATTGGTATAGGACCCTTCTGTATGTGGTGCTTTGGCGTGCTGTTGCGTTTACGACAGGGGTGCCGTTGCCCAAAAAGCGGCATGGATGAGGATAGGTCCAATCTTGACCAAGGGTAAGCAGGAGCCCTGTCAGCTTTGAATTAAAATTGGTACCTGTATTCAGAAAGCTACGTGGCTCATACTACGGTATGGGTACTTGGCAAGTACGTTTATGGGGGGTCTTGGTGCGAACATATCGTAACTCGTAGCTTAAGAAGCTCGTGGTGTTAAGACACACTTGTCAGGAAACCACGTAAATCTTAGAGTCTACTGTACAGTGCATTGTCTAAAAAGTGAATACATGAGGTTGGTAGCTACACTAACGGGATCAGCTAAAATATCAGTTCCATCAGCTTTCTTCAATTTCACCTTCCCCGTGAAAAGTTCTTCTTCACCATTCTTTAGTTTAATCAGCTGCACCTTGAGTCGCACCTTGAGTCGTAAGTAAATGCTGGATAAGTCACGATATGTATCTCCATGACCAAGCTAAACAATGTCCAACACCGAAGAATTGTCCAGTGATGAACAGTAGAGCTTGTCTTTTGCTGATTGACTTACGGGGCATTTGTCACCCTCACGGAACTTCAGACTACCCAGACTCATGGTGTGTCAAAACAGTAGGTTTTATACTTTGCTGACCGGCATAAAGGGGAAGTGGTTGACCCCTAGTAACCCATGGACCAAACGGCGATCAATCCGGAGCTTGCAGGGGCTCAATTGAAGAGGTTGTGTTGAGCTTCCTCGAAACCTTACCAGGGGTATACTGGTACTAAGGGAACCGGGGCCCCAAGGACTTGTCCCTGCCGGTGTCGGTGAGGAGCCTGTGGAGGCTGAAACTTGGGGGCTGTGGTTGTACACCCATTAGCGGGTACTTTCATTATAATACAGTTTGGATCTTAACACATTGGTATAGGACCCTTCTGTACGTGGTGCTTTGGCGTGCTGTTGCGTTTACGACAGGGGTGCCGTTGCCCAAAAAGCGGCATGGATGAGGATAGGTCCAATCTTGACCAAGGGTAAGCAGGAGCCCTGTCAGCTTTGAATTAAAATTGGTACCTGTATTCAGAAAGCCACGTGGCTCATACTACGGTATGGGTACTTGGCAAGTACGTTTATGGGGGTCTTGGTGCGAACATATCGTAACTCGTAGCTTAAGAAGCTCGTGGTGTTAAGACACACTTGTCAGGAAACCACGTTAATCTTAGAGTCTACTGTTCAGTTATGCAATTGGTTTGTAAGCAACCTCTTCGGTCTTCAGAATACTGTTTTCAATCGGTGGTGAAGCAAAAATATCCCATTCAAACTTCATACATTCGTTCTGCATCGTCATGGTGTTATCTACTTGTCAAACATATCCAATGCACGCCTCTTTAGTTGTCGTCGTCTTTTTATAGTTTTCTTAGTCTTGCTCGATGACAGCTTTCTCACCTTCCGCCCTTTTTTATGCTTAGGCACTGATTTCAAATGCTTCCTTGTGTTGATATTTACAACGTAGGAATATTTATAGATTCTAACCTTCGCTTGAAATGAAGCGTGACATATGTTGGAGTAAAGCTAGGTTCAAAGTTGACTAACTCACCATGATGATCTGTAATTTTGATTGAGATACTTTCAATAAAGCTTTTCTCAAGTGGACAATACTCCACATGCTCGAATCTAAACACGCTTTCACAACCTTTCAAGGGAATTGCTCGTAGATTTCTTACCAGTTTACTTTCAGTTATTCTGGGTTTTATAATATCCGTATCAACATATAACAAATTGTGTCCTTCACAATCACCGATAGCTTTGGAGGGCGTGTCACAATGTGTTCTTTTTACAGGTACAGACAATGATTTTTCCAGCTGACTTATACTGTCCAGCATTATTGATTTATCAAACGACTCTTTTATTGTTGCATCGATTGTTTCGGGGTCGCGTTTCTCAACGGGTGTCTTCAGGAATGCTTCGATAAAGAAGCCAGCAATATTATCGGTTTTATCCACTTCTATTGGAACTGGAGTTGTAGCATTCGAACCATCGGCTCTTTTGTAGGGTATGTTAATGATGGTGTGAAAATCAGTTTTAACCCACTCATCGGGTAATATTTCAGTGCCGGACTCTTGAGCGGTGCGGGATATAGATCCTCAGATTGCTGAGGCAATTTTGTTAAACACCTGCTTTCGTAATTGAGATGTTCTGAATTGAGATGTTGTGAACCTAGATGACTTTCTTTTATCAAGTAGCTCTTCGTCATTAAATTCAATTCCACTTAGTAAAAAGGCTATAAAATCTGTTATGTTAATCGGTGACGGTATAGGCAGCGCTACATTAAGTTTCACGCCATAATCTTTCAGATGAAATGTATAGTGGGTCGGTTGAATACCCGCTTCCTGCTCCCGTTTCTTCCTCAAACTTTTTGACGGATAAATATATTGATCAACCATCTGTAATAATTCATTGTGGTTTCGTTTGTTTCTAGGTATCTGTCCAATTATGTAGTCTATAAGTGCTCGGAATGATTCAAATTTTGCATCTGACTTTAAATAAATGTTCTCAGCAATCTTACCGGACTGATAAATATGTATGCAAAAATCTCTTTCTTCTATAATACTTCTTATGTCGGAGATTACCTTTCCAACTTTATCTTCTTCAATACGATCGTACATTATTTGTTTAATTTCGGCCAGGTAATAGTTATTATAGGTAGGTCTAATTGCTAAAAATAAATGACGAAAGTAATGATGAAAACTTCATATCATTTTCCTTGTAACATATCTTTTGCAAATCATTAGCATACCATCTAAAACGAACATGTTGCTTTCCCAATTCAACAATTTTAGCGATTACTGCTTTTGAATCTTTTTCAATTGGTACAGATTGTGGTACCTTGGTAACGCTTACGTCTTCAGTGGGTACAGACTGTTTAGAAATACCGCTCTTATCTGATACACTTTTCTCATTTCTTCGTTTTGGTAGAGCGATTTCTGTTATACCAACATACCAATTGCCAGTAAACTTACACATACTCGGTAATATATTTTCGAAAGATGCTAGTGTATTGTCAGGGTAAATGTCGAGGGAACTGTTACTCAAGGGGTACACGTAGAACTCCGTATCTTTTATGTTAATAGGCATTTCTAGATTCTGTTCCAATTCAGGATTCTTACATTGAAACTAGGCTTGGTCCTTAATCTCAACCGCTCACTTTGTCGCGTAGGCTTTCTTATCGGAGAGTCAGCCTCATATTGATTAGGGTTTAGCCACGAAGGTCTTAATATAGACTGCCTGTCTGAGATTGGACCTAAATTAGTCACTATACCTCTATCATTTCTTTCATCTTAATCAGTGAATACATCATTCAGCTCGCCCATACTCGTATCCATCGGGATTGTATAGTGTCATTCCATCATCACTAGTTATTACTTTATACCCTTTTTCAGTTTCTCGAAATGAATCAGCCATATTTGTTCTTATTTTGGGAGCAAGTTTAAGACTTTTTGCTATCCCACTTGCTGATAATCGTCACTTTACAGCTGCAGGCAATTCTTGCTTTAGTGGTGTCATTTCGTTTACCGATTCAAATATCTCTTCCGCCCGTGAAGGTGAAGATGAAGTTTGTGTGGGCTTCTCATTTTTAATCACAAATCTCGTTTGCGTAGTGTTGTCGCACAAATTTTTAAAAATGTTATCCGTCATATGGTCTTTCGAAGAAACATTTTCAACTTTCATTTCCATAAATGATTGTTTTGTTCGCCTTGCATTTGAAAACTTCATAAGCACATTCCTATTCTCATACCATTTTGCTTTATCATTAAGATTTTTAGTGTTCAATATTTTGCTCATGCGTTTGTCAAACAAACTTTGTGCAGAAGAGCTTTCGACTGTATCTTTTAAGCGTGCATATACTTCCGGAGATAGTAGAAGCATTTTGTTAAGACTTTTATTTCCATGCATATTTTTCAATCAAAAAACCTATCACACCTGAAAGTACACTTCCTAATAAAACAGGTAAAAATCCACCTTGCTGCACTAACACTTTACGTTGCCGTGTCACAGATTTTTTTGCATCGGCAAGCTTACGCATACCCTTTTTATATTTACACAACCGTGTGAAACTTCTTCCTGATGGCCTATGATTACCCTTCAGTGTGTTGTATGTAATTTCACAGAGAGTTTTATTACTTCAGGTTTCACCCTCTTCAGTATAGCCTTTCTTAAACACGGACTTGCTTTTCTAAGAACATACAACATATGCTTGTTGTCCTTCAATCGTTTCATTCTTGACACCATTTTTTCCTGCAAACTATGTGGGGGGCAATAACGAGTTAAAAACTTTGTATTAAATATATCTGTGCGGAACCTTAATGTATCATTGATATCCTGTGTTAGGTCTATTAGCAAATAGCTATGAGGTAAGTAGTTTCTTCATATATTCTCATGAGCTCCGTACTATTTTCAGGATATATCTGTTTGGCGAGGTGCTGAAATTGTTTCTTGTCTCGCGGATTCTTGAAACAAATCAGGTATTTACAATTAAGTGAAATGTCACGACAAAATTTACCCTGATGAAATACATTCTGAGTTACCAAGATAACAAAAAGATTACGATGATGGGAGCCTTTTGTAAACACCTCGCACACCTGTCTTGAAAATGCATTTAACATAATATCGTCCAATACAATTAGTATCGGTTCATTTGCAGTATTCGGGAATTCTTCAGGAATTGAATTTAAAAATTCTATATTCTTAATAGGTTTGTGTACTGGTATAGCATGCTGTTCGGCATTACACCATATTAACTTTTTTATTTGCAGTTGAATCATCGTCTGGTTTGCAAGAAGATTTTCTATTAAAGTCGTTTTGCCACACCCAGACGGGCCTGCAATCATCATAGTGAACGGGTGTTTAAAGTGAAGCATATCTTTGACGAAATTGTACGTAAATATAATGGTGTAAAGAATATTTATATCTTTTTGAGTATGATGAGTAGACGACAAGTAGTCAATGAACTCCACAGACCCGCTCGTAGACGATTTGCACGTCGAAGGGTCACCATTAGAGGTATAGATGATTTGTGGCAAGCAGATCTAGTTGATATGACTGCCTTCTCATCTGAAAATCATGGAACAAAGTTTCTTTTAACTGTAATTGACACATTTTCTAAATATGCGTGGGCTCTACCTATTAAAAATAAAAGTGCAGGCTGTGGCTGTGGAATCAATTATTAACCAGAGGCGCATCCCCCGAAACCTACAAACAGACGACGGCAAGGAATTTTTTAACGCTGTATTTCGCAAGCTGATGAAATATTATGAAATAAACCATTACTATACATTCAGCTCATTGAAAGCATCCATTTTTTAGAGGTTTAAACGAACATTAAAAAATCTTATGTGGAAAGAATTCAGTATGAAGAGTAATTACTGTTGGATTGATATTCTACCAAGACTCATTGATAAGTACAATAGAACCAAGCATCGCACTATTAAAATGATACCTATAGATGTCAATACATCCAACGAAGTTCATTTACTTGCAACTTTGCAAAGGAAAGTTAAGGTTGTTTCTAAACCTAAATATAAAATCGGTGATTATGTTCGCAAAAGCAAGTACAAGCACAAAAAGGTTACACCCCGAATTGGTCAACAGATATTCAAGATAAGGGTCGTAAAAAAGACACAACCGAGGATTATCAAGGAAACACTATTCAAGGTGGTTTTTATGAGTTAGAGTTATCAAAGGTAAAGCACCCTGATGTTTACCTTGTCGAGAAAATTTTAAAAAAAGAGAAAAATCGTGTTCTTGTAAAATGGCTCGGATTTTCTTCAGCGCATAATTCATGGATAGATATAAAAGATATAGTGTGAAACCTTGCTAAAAGTCTGTTACAGTCTGCTAAAATGGAAAACAATTTTAAATTCACCGATATAGCTTGCATTAGATGCATGATAGCCTTGAACTATGCGTATCGCATGAGTCGTAAAGGGGAGTGGGAAATACATGCTCGTGACAGAGTAAGTTTTGACCAGCGTATTTCACGACTAAATGAAATTATAGCCCCTGTTCTTTCTATAAAAAAATCAGAGAGAAAATTTTTAATGAGAGGTTTTTGCATTTATCATAGTCAGTTTAGAAACAACCTTTAGATAAACAAGATATCTTGCACGGTAAAACTACGTAAATTTTAAGATTTTGTTGCGGATTACGAGGATGTACTTCTGGATGAACATCGTGAGAAGCTGTTAAAGGATACCAACACACTAAAGCTGTATTCGACGATACCGTATGGCACATCAATTCACGGGTCACATTAAAAATCCTGCCCTTGGTTTTCTGACAACGCCGATTCCGGACCAGATACCTGTGAATGCAGCCATGTGGAAAAAATCTCCGGCAGAATTAGAAAATTAATATGTTTTTATTATAAACTGAGAAATGAAACGCTTTGAAAGAGATATATAATTAAAATTATAAATTACATTCGAACCAGTCTTTTCTTTCTTCTTACACTGATGTGAAATGGAAAAATGTGTAATAGAAATAAAACAATGCTGTATGGCAAAAGCGACTCTTTATTCAAATTCATCGTTGTTATGCTGAACAAATTTTATTTTTAAATATCCACCTCTAGCGTCATCTTTACCTTCGAAAATCAGATAGTTTTCCACAATATCGTTAAGATCCTCAATTTGACGCTGTTTCTTTATTTTCTCTGAGAATGTTCGTGGAAAAAAAAACAAAATGTTCCATTGGTTAGGTGTACGGTGAGGCGTGATCCATATTGCGTGTTGACCAAACGAAAACATTTAACCCTATATTTCTTTCCGTGTTCCAAAGCAACAAGTGCTACGTGTTGATCCGGACTGTACTCGCATACATTGTTCAACACTTCTACAGTTTTCTGAAAAAAAGAACAAAGGATTAAAAATAAACATTACCAGTATGTATATAATATTATTACTCACCATATTTTTCGTGTCCCAACTTCTTCCAAAAGACTTCAAAAACTTCTGCCTGATAATTGACTGCAACCCTTCACTTTTATACTGTCTACGCGCACATAGGGTAATACGGGTGAGTAATTGCAAACTCAATAGCAGATGTTTCCACACGAGCTAATTATATTCATCCTCAGATAATTTCAATATACAAAACGAATACGCGATCCGCAACACAAAAGCATTCAACCATCAACCTTCACCTTCACCTATACCACACGTGTAAAGTAATTGAATATGCACCGCTTAAAACACATTTTTTCCGCAGACACTAATTACATTCACCCTCAGTTGGTTCAATATACAGGTCTTTTCATGTCCAGCGATTCTTGCCTCAAGCGTACCAAGCAAGCGTAAGCAACCATAAAGCATCTTCTAATTGGCATACTCACAGTTTAATTATGTATTACACCATTTCACATCATTCCATTTCACCTGAATTCAACTCAAGACGCGTAACATTCGACAACAACTCCACAACCAGCAGTTTGCGATCCTCCCTGACGTCATCTATAGTGTCGAAAAATACCTTCCATTTCAGTTTAAGATGCAGGTGATATTGAAATCCTTCCAATAATATTTCTTTTTTCGCAAGTCGGTTGGTTCGTAAGCGAGTTAATTAATATGCACCCAATTGCAACACGGTCAATGCGACGTCACGGTAAACCTTGAGGGAATCCCTTTAATTACAATAAACATGTATGTGATCGTCCTCTTTACCATCATTCGCTCTCCTTCAAAAAAGACTTGAGATATTTTTTACCAGCTGTTTGAAAACATCTCAACGTATATGTGCATGGAGTTAATTGATATGCGACCGATCGAAATTCTCATTCCATGCAGATACACGAATATGCACCCATTGATGATACGATCGAATCAGTATGAATGGCTATTACCATTAAAATTTCACACTTCTTTTCACCCTTCGTTCGCACAAATAAGTACAGCAATACGGCGTATTGAAATCAATGGGTTCGTATTACATTAAGCTAAATTTTCTACAGAGCCACAGAAAATGTACGTGCAAGGCTTTAACCTGTACCCATCATTCGTTGTCTTAAACAGGTGCTTCATACATTCGCTTGAAGGAAAACTTGAATTAACATGCTCGGTATCGCCAACGAATGAAATTCAAGTTGAATTCGCACATGAAGGTACATTCATGTTCTTTCTGTCTGGTTTTCATGCGCTCCTGTTTCACCATTTTACAATGCTAGTACGATCGAAATTCAAGTTGAGTTTGAACATACATCTATAGCTGCAGATATTACATATCGATATTACAAGGAGCTCATCGTAAGCAAGTTAATTGTATGCACTCCTCTGCTATTACGATCGAAACTAAAGTTGAGTTTGAACATACATACATACATTAATATAGTTTCTTTTGCAAGTCTCTCTGTTGATTCGTAAGCGAGTTAATTAATATTCACGACATCGCCAACGACCGAAATTCAAGTTGAACTCGCACATGAAGGTACATTTATGTTTTTTCTGTCTGGTTTTCATGCGCTCCTGTTTCACCATTTTACAAAAATTGACTTTAGCAGCCTTTCTAACGTACTCTAACCGTCCAAACAACCAACCAGTTATGCACACAACATCTCCCAACACATGACACATCTCACAAACCACAGCTAAAGGCAAAACATCTGACCCTATTTCTACTACCTATGACTACCTGACGGTGCGTCACCAACCGCAACACCCCGATCCTCTATAGCCTTCCATCAACGTTCAAAATCATCGCCAACCACCTGATCTGCTATTGCCTTCGATAAAATTCACCGCCAACCACCTGATCGTCTACACCTTACCACGGGCTGACACAACCAAACAACCGCAACAACCCTATCCATTATAGCCTTCTACCAATCACAACCATACACCTGATCCTCCACACCCTACCACTACCTCACGCAACCAACCAACCACAACACCCTTCTACCAACACTGAAAATCACAGCCCTAACCCAGACCCTCCATAGCCTTCCACCAATGCTGCAAATCACCGCCACACACCCTATACCAACACACATTCCACACCACACCCAAGACCAAACCACTCTGATTCACCACTTCCTAAACAATCACCGCCACACACCTGGTACAAAACCACAATCTCAGCACCCGTTCTCCCGTACACCCAAGACCAAGGCACTCTGATTCACCCCATCCCAGCCATACAAACGTGGTAAACCCAAGCCACTCGCTATTCTGATTGAAAAAGATTGAAAATGCCGTTCCCACCCATACAAAAACCGGTTCTGTGGTACGTCACTTACTACTCCACTATTCCACATATAGTCCAGTTAAGGCGTCAATTGTTGAACGATTTAATCGTACGCTGAAGAACATGATGTGGACGAAGTTTAGTAAGAATGAAGATTATAACTGCATTTGTCTAATTGATGAATTGATTAAAGTGTATAGTAATAAAAAAATCGAACAATTAAAATGTCTCCTTGTGATGTAAATAGCTCAAATGAAATGTTTCTGTCTACCGTGTACTACAATATTAAAGTGATGGGTAGTTTAAATATAAAGTAGGTGACTATGCACGAATAAGTAAATGGTTGATTGGTTGCAGTGGCAGCCCCCTTTATCCAAAGGTGGCTCACTTAGGCCACGATAGGCCCATTGTGGTACCACAAAAGATTAGGACGGCACTAGAACCTGCGGGATGACAAGAAACATCCAGATTCTCGTATGAAGCTGGCTATGCAGCTAATATTTAAATCAGCTACCTCCATGAGGTTATCCAGGAAGGGCGAGCCCAAGGTTTGTGTGCGCTTCCTGGACAGTGCTGGGCATTTGCACAGAATTTGTTGGATTGTTTCTTCCTCATCCTATGATCTACAACTTCGGCAGAAATCATTAAAAGGTACACCCAATCTTTCTGCGTGTCTGCCAATCAGACAGTGTCCCGTCAGTACGAAAACGATGGAGCTAAAGGTTTCACGGTTTGTGTTGAAGAGCTGCTTGGTGCGTTTGGAGCACAGTGCGTGCCAAGGTTGCCTGGTTGTGTTACAGGATTCCTCGAGCAGCATGTATACTCCTCAAGCTCATTGCCAGCTCTCGATAGGGCATCTTATTCGCAGTTTCCCGGTATATCACTACGCCCTGGCACCCAGCAAAAAATTATTTTACAGTAAAGCGACATCACGTTCAGTTGTGAGCGGAATTCCATTGCAATTTTAGATGAGGTATGCACGCTGGATAGTGATTGGATAGCAGTTTGACTGTCAGAAAAGATGTTGAGATTTCTAATGGAAATTTTCTGATTTTTCAGCCAGTCTACTGCCTTGTAAATCGCAATGACCTCTGCCTGAAAGACACTGCAGTGGTCTGGTAACCGATAGGTTGGTTTCAGGCTTAGCTCTTCTGAGAACACGCCACAACCAACTCTCCCATCCATTTGGGATCCATCAGTGTAGATGTCGATCGATTCCTGTATCCCTCCTCTTTCTATGTGGTGTTTGAAACGTATTGGAGGCAGCTTCTATCGCCTGAGTCCTTTCGCTATAAGTATCAAGAGTTTAAGTCAGGGGAACAGTGAATATCCCTAATATGCTAACTTAGCTAGCGGTTGAACCGCAGATAATGTGGCGTGGAGAACATGTCTCTCGGCCGATATTTTCTAAAGGCAATAACTAAACGCAACGATTTACTTTATCGCGTATAAGGATTGCAGAGAGGCTTTGACCTCGCTACTATGGTGCAGCGTCGCGTAATTATGTCTCCGCGCGTCTAAGTCAGGAAAACAGATCCTCCCGATCTATATTTTCATACTCCTTTCATATATTTTTACAAACTCTCGATATATTTACATACTAATTTAATTTATTACCTTATGACTAAGTGCCCAATGTATATTTCTATTACAAACAGTTCGATGATCTATTTGCCCATGCCGCAACATAGGTCTTCGAATTTCATTATGTACACTGCGCATCCATAAATCGAACGGCGTACCCACTTGACCCATGACGCGATGCATGTTCGCACATTAGCCTGGTCAAGTGTTTAGTCGATTCCAATCATAAATCGCTCACACTAATCGATGACATGGGGACACCTCTGCCTTGGCATAGGTTGTGTACTTGATCGATGAGTGTAGCGGCAAAACGCACAACATGTGCGGATCGATTTATGCATGTGTAATTGTTTACAATTGTAGGATCTATGACTTACTTTCTTATGTGGGCTAAAATATCTTACACTAGGTGACAATGAATATGCAACACTATACTGCATTAGATGGTAAAGATTATGATGCACTACATATGGTCCTGAAACCATGGTGAAAACAAGGAATCGGAGAAGCAAAGTCTACTTTCCCTAGCGTTGGTCTCTCCTTCGGTAGTGTTTTGGAGTGACCAATGTTCCCCTTGTAATAGCGCACGGCAGAGGGAAAAAATATTTTTGTAATCTCTGGTTCACTCAGAAGCGGCAACCCCACACACCTGGGCAGTTTCGAAAACCAGACTACAGCGCTCGAGCCAGGGTATCTGGTTTGGCAGCTACACGACCGGTTCTTTGAAGAGAACCGTTATCGGATCGGGTGTTGGATCGCTGGGAGTGTAGAATTGAAAAAATTGGACGGGGAGATTTGGTCGGGTCGTGTTGCATGTGCTAAGTTATCCATTTTCCGTAGACTAACGTTTTGGATACTTGGGCATCAAAGCATCGTCGTATGTGCTGAACTTTGTGCGAATAATCCTTTCTGCAGTGTGGATGGCGATGACCATGTGAAAATGGATTGTGGATATGAACTTTAGTTCCGGCCTTCACCATGATATCGCGTGTTTTAATATTGTGCTTGAGAACCGGAGAGGACATTTAACCTTGGTCCGGCTAAGGGTTGACGGTACCATGAGTTCATGGGATATTCCTCAACGTGATGCAACAACATACCGTCAATCTGGAGTAGAACGAGAATCCAGCAGTGAACAAAGGTGATGGTAGGCAGGATGTTATTTCTCTCCGAAAAATTGCGCAGCGTGATAATCTTGAAACAAAATCAATTATACCGCAAAGTTTCTCTCCACAAATTTTTTGTTATAAAAAGCAAACCAACAAACATAAATTAGAAGTTCAAATTTATTTGTGATGCTAACATAATACAGATTATTATTCCTATTACTAATAATGCGTATATCTACCATTATTATCTATACATTCTAAAACACGTCGTCCAAAGCTACCACATAAATTTTCTAATTCGTCCTCGGTGTAGCTGCTCCATTCTTGCTGCACTCTTGCAATTAATTGTCGTCTATTCTTCGGCATCGGATTTCTAAATACACTCTCTTGAAGTTTAGCCCAAACATGTTCGATTGGGTTAAAGTCAGGAGAGTTTCCAGGCCAATCTTCCCAAACAGTTGAAAACATCGATTTTGCCAGTGCCAATGTTGCCTTTGCTGTATGCGCTCGTGCCCCATCCTGCATAAAAATTACCAAATTTTTATCTGGAAACTGTCTTCTGTCATCCAGGCATGCTGCATAGGCTGGTAAAATGTTGTTTCGGTAATAGGATCCATCTACGGTTGTTTTTTCCTCAACAACAACAACAAGTCTCGACTTTCCACGTGAGCTGATTCCTCCTGCAACCATTATCTTGAGGTCAAACTTCGTCTTTTGTATGGGTTTAATAAAGCTTGGATCACTTGTTCTTACTCTCATATTTTGCCTATTCGGCGTTGGGTGCAAAACAATCGGAGATTCATCGGTAAAAGTACGTTAGCTCTCTTAGACCTTCCAAGAGCACTGCCTTCACAGAATCCTTCGCTTTGCAACCTTCTACAAAAGTTAAGTCTATCTGTGACATTCTTTGCAGTAACAAGCAGCTTTACTCGTCTCACGTAAGCATATCTTCCTCAATTCGTCGATTTAATATACCGTTGAACCGTTGATCGAGACGTTATCTTTCGCCGTTGTTGGTAATTTTCAGATTGATTTATCATTTTGGTCGCTGTCCTTGTTCCAATGCCTGTCTTGTTTTCCAGCATCTTCCTTATTTTTATTTTTGTTGTAGTTGAAACAGTTGTCGGTCTACCGGCACGTCTTTTGTCCTGTGTATCGCCTTTCCTCCTTTGTAGCCATAATCTTACGGTTTTCCTGTCCACGCCTAGTGTCCTTGATATTTCTGAAACGGATTTTCCTATTCTGCCAAGAGTTTGGATTTGAACCCTTGTTTGTATCCTATTCGAAGCCATAACGAAGAAGCACAAAAGTTCTCCAGGATAACCTTTAAAAAAATAATGATTTCACGCACTATATAAAATCTTCTAAGAAAAACTACTACTTACGATAAACACGGCAATAAAAAAGGATCCTTGAGGTCAGGAGCAACAAAATTTCACAAAAAGGTTTGCAAAAAACCCTTAATTACCCCGGTAACTCAAATCAGCTTTATAGAGGGTACGTCTCTGTACCTGACTATAGGGACAAATGTTTTTTTTAATTTTTTTCCCTGTAAATGCACTATATCGCTTTGCACAGCTATTATTGATGTGTATGCTGTCGTAGCTAAGCACTATATGCTCTTTAAGATAGCTGAAGAGTTGATATTTAATCTCCGCTTAAGATTTTTTCTACACTGAGAGAGGATAAATCTGGGCCACCCTGTACATTCGAAAGTGTCCTTTTTCTGACACAAAGAGGCTGTACACTTTAGTTTTGGATGGTTATAGTTTTGTGAAAAATCGTCGAAGTGAGTATAAAACTTATTGGGTTTACTCGAAAAAAAGGTAGTAGAAAATGTCGTACACGTGTCGGCACAAATATAATCGACGGTGTCCAAAAAAATTGTTCTTATTTCATTTAAACATAATCATCCAATCTATATGAAACGAAAATTGAGAGCACATTGCTAACAGACGGTGGATTCAATTTTGGAAATCAACTTACAAAACGTATTGGATCTATGCACGCAAGGATCGAACGGGCTGCAAGGCGCGTGTCGTCTCACAAAGTGACAATTACGGAGTCGAGCGAATCATACTTCGTACTGCTAAACATCATGATCCAATATTCTTGCCGCCAAAACCTTCTTCAATTCGTTCAGTATTATCAAATTAAATTGCTTTCGAGCAACTTAAAGTTCGTTCGATTTAATATTTAAAATTGAGTCCGACGGATGTCAGATGAAATCAAAATCATCAATCATAAATCAATTACTTCTCTAACCAAAGACGTAATTGCAATTGAAATATAATCACAAACTGTACTCCATAGCGTTGACATTAAAAGTAGAAACTTTTACAAATATCTACGACTGGAAAAAAACATGGAATAATAAACTAATCAGCGAGAGTTTCCCTAAGTGTCCTCCCTCCTCCTGGCTTTAAAGAACAGGGTTCACCCCAGATGAGGTAAGTATTGGTGGGCCTAGTGCGCACAACACATGCTGACACGCAAGTGCTAGGCCATGGTAGGGCGGGCCCAGGCAGCGACGTCTGCGCCTGACGAGCTCCGCTGAAGCTCGTTTTTCTAATCGAGAGTAGCACGGCCACCCGAGAGATTGTTCTTGTACGCGGTAGTCTTTCGTTTTTTCTTGTTCTTTTTTGAGTAGTTTCGGAAGTTCACCCGTAGATCGAAAAAACGTAAAGGATTTTTTTCTCTCTCGGGTAGCTCTCGAACGCGGTATTATCTCGGTATGCGCGCGAGAGTTCGTTGGTAAAGGAAGTAGGAGGTATAGCCTCAGAACATTGATAGTATGTTTTGTTTTGTTCGGTAAAAAAAAATTTCGGTATGTAATCAGGCAAGTTGATGGCTGAATCTCTGGAAATGAGATTCGGGACTGATGCTGGAGAACGCACCCTCGACATTCCGCGCCAAGCTGAGCTGGCCTGCCAGCAGCCATCACTCCTATAGCTAGGTAGAGGCCGAACCCGAATTCGTCTGAACGACACAAGGGTTCGTTGCCTCGTCCCCGGGACTTAACGTCCATAGAAGCCAACAAGACGAAAGTCTTGTTGCCTTGAAATTTCGAAGCGATATCGTTCGCCAACTTTCATTTCATTACACCCTCATGCCAGAGTCATAAAGCTTTCAACCGAACCGCAGAGCACTTGGCCTGCTGTCTCGTAAGGAGCTCTGTCGGAAGCCAATTTAATAGCATAAATAATGCCTTTGTTGGGGTAGTCCATGCCCCGGTGATTGCAATAGTAGCAATCCTTCTAACCTTGCTTAAAAGGTTTACATGTGATATTTTCGAGGATATTTTAGATAACAGAAAGTATAGAGGGAATGTTTAATAAGTAAACGGCCGGCACAATTTTGATGCCACTGGCCAAGGAATATACATGCCGATCGTAGGCATTATCTGAAGTGCCAAATTATTGGCACCATCCAGGGAAAATCTTAAAAGAGTTTCGTGACGTGCTGGCGCAAAAGAAACTAGTTCAAGAGTTCTCAATAGACTATATTTTCTTATACTCTTACTTGCTATTTATACAATTTTTAAATACTCAATCAAACATTTTTGGCCTAATTAATTTTCCTAAATAATGCATTCCATGATGTCATGGATTTACAGATCCAATAACTTAATACTACTCGTAAACTTCAACATGACACTCGCAACCAAAAAGGAAATGTCCATGCTCGCAAAGAAGGATCACGAGGTGATAAGCGTTAACTGTCCATTTATGTATTTATTGGTGATAAATAAATCACTTTAATGTTGAAAGCATAGCCTTGCATAGAATTGAAGTGATGTATTTATTGGTGATTAATACATGACTTTAATATTTGAAAGATGTTCTTTAATGTTTGAAAGGGATAGATCACACATTATTATTTCAACGATTTCTATGATTAGGATCGAAAGGATTAATACTAGTCAATATTAATGATTCTCACCCTCATCTATGTTGACATTTACCGAGCCAAACCTCTACAAGATTTATGTCGTTCTATATTCCCTTCCGACTACGCTATCTTCTGCCAATACATCCACCTTGCAGTCACCATACGTGGGATGGATAACCACATTGTTGGAGAGACGTGCTAATATCCTATGAATAAAGTACATGAACCATCTTTTGTAGATCAGTTGTACTACTAGATACCTACAGAGAGCCAGAGAGCTGTGCCGTTACTTCCATGTTAAAAAAGGAAGCTCTTACAATTATGTCTGTCCTTGTGACACTCATGTTTTATAACGCGCTGTGTAGTGCACTACTTTCAAACTAGAAATGTGGATTTTTTTCCTGAAGCAGGGGGCGGTTATCACAAACCATAAGATCTCTCAACTCAAAAATTATGTTATTTGAGTTGCATCATTGTTTTTCACGGGTGCGATATATATTTAACTCCTTTTTCAATTGGGGATATTTTGCAACTTCATGCAAGAACTCGATAATAAATTGTATATATACGTTATATGTCTGTCATAATGAATTTTAGCTTTATCCTTTATTCTTATTTTGGTATTTACTCCTAGCCTTTCTCCTAGTTCGTATGGACCTTTGTCAAGGCTTGTTCCTTTTTTTATTGTAATTTCTGACAAAAAAATGAAATCCCCAATTTTGATTTTCAATTAATTGCAATTTTTATCGTATATTTTTTTACTAATTTCTTTGGCGGTGTTCAATAAGTTTCTGGTTATTTGTACAGAGCGTTCCAAACTTACCTTACTTACCTCATTTACATACATCGAAATTATATATAGGTTCTCTATTTGATATTTCATTGGTTAAAATTGGTAATTTACCAAAAACTAATTCATACAGTGAGTATTGGGTATCTATATGTGGTGTTATATTATATGCGAAGGTATAATATGGGACCAATGTTCCTCTCATGCCAGAGTCGTATAGCTTTCAACCGAACCACATAGTTCTTGGCCTGCTGTCTCGTAAGTAGTAGTTGAAAGGAGTTGATTGCTCCGCGTAAGAGCCTGTCATTTACAGGCACAGTGGTTGGCATACAGCCCGGGAGCGTATGTGGATCCGATTTGTACCCGTGAATTGCGTATCCACGAGAACGGACAACGTTTCGAGATTAAATTTTGTCCAAATCCCATTTGCGTCTTTGGCAGGCCTTAAAATCGAAGGACAGCTCGTCATCTCTTTAAAGAGACGACTGACATTCTTTGAGTTTTCTATAACTGCACAAAAACTTGTCGAGAAGCACGTTTGGTTTTTCTGAGAATTGGAACTCCTTCAGTTTTTGTTTATAAGAAAACCAGCCATTGGATTCTTTAGCCCAATTGAAAGACTTCCCACATTCCTTCCGCAGCTCTGCAATGCCGCTGTTCCACTTTGGGGGCTTATACTTTCCCCTAGGCTTCGTTGGACTACGAGCAGTCCTTGTTGCGTCATTAAAGACCAATTTAAGAGTTCTCAATGGCTTCATCAAGATCGCATGTGTCTTCAATCTCTGGAGGTCCGCCTTGAAGCGCAGACTTGAATGCTGATTGGTATTTGCCTCAATCCATCCTGCTTTTGTTAATGAAGGTTGGTATCGTGATTTAACGTCGTTATTTGGTCGAAATAGAAAAAGTGAATGAGAAACAGGAATTACTATATCGCCCTAACCAGAATCAGTTTTAAGGAATCAAAACCACCTACGCCGAGCAAGTTAATACCTGCTCGAAATAATGGCATTGGTGAAGCAACTCACCTGTGCCGCAATTTCTACCGACAGTGAAACTCAAAGTATTGCTTTATTTACTAGGTGCCAGATGTGTAGCACACTAGTGATTTAATTTCGACTTAGAATTCGACTGTACAAATTTCTTACAAGCTACGGCTTAAATACTATTTTTACAACGTTTAAAACTAGGACACACATTGACCATCCCTTAGTCATCATAAAACACAAATCATTTTCTCATGACCCCATACTAGTCGATTTACATATGTTCCCAGTAATGATTTGCATTCCTCATTGCCCATATGTAATTCGATATGAGGCACGGGTCATTTGTGCAAACTCAAACACTACGTACCGTGTATCGTTCTGAATGAATTGGAAACAGTGATGCAATTTGATCGCTTGTTTATGTTTGTTTATGATTCATTGTAAGAATGCTTTGTGAATTGCAAATGGTGCATGCAATCGCATCATTTGCTGATTCATTGCAGTAATGTAATGTATCATTACACCCCTACGGTTTTTTGTGCTGAGCGTTTTCTTTATATTGGTTAGAAATAATGAAAAGGCGAAGCTAAATGGTAGGAAAACGTGTGCCCGTACATGCTTAATAAAAATGTATATTTTGTAAATGTTCTACTTGCTGTGTTGTAATTTAACTACATTATTGTCGTATAAATTTCTTAAATAAATCATGCTATAATAAAAATACATTAATAACATTTCCAAGGTTTAAGCAAATTATTATGGAATTCTTTTATTGTTCCATTTATATTTATGGTAGAGTTCACTCCGTTTTGTCTTACAATAACATATGGACCTTGGTAGGGTTTTTGATATTTTTTTTTCTATTAGTTACCTTATTTAATACTTTATCTCCTACTTTACAGTTTAATGTATTCACATTTGAGTGTGTTAATGCTCTTTTATTTTTTACTATTTCTATGATATCTTTAGCTTTCTCTAATGTTCTTTTCATTGTTGCTTTAAATTCATTCGCGAAATTGTCAAAATTAAATACAGTGTTCGCGTTGTTAATCTTGTCACTCGGTAAATATGGTAATTTCCCAAATACTAACTCATATGGTGAATATCCTGTATCAATATTCGGTGAGGTATTATACGCGAATGTAAAATATGGGAGCCAAACATCCCATTCCGATTCTTCCGCGAAAGATAACATGAATTCATTGAGAACACGATGGTTTCTTTCTACCATGCCTAGTGTTTCGTGGTGATAAGGAGTGGAAAATATTTGTTTTATTTCTAATAAGTTACAAATCTCCTTCATAAGTTCATTAGTGAATTCAGTTTCTCTGTCAGATTTTAGAATTCTAAACTGGCCATATTTAAGTACAAAATCTTTTACTAAAGCTGAAGCGACTGTTTTCGCGTATTTAGACTCAATCGGTGTGGCTACGACAAACTTAGAAAGTTCACATTGCATAGTTAGTATATATCTAAAGTGATTTGATATTCTTAATGGTCCAACCGTATCAATTTGTAAAATTTCGAAAGTGGTTGATGGTGTATTTGTTTTTACAGCTTGTTCTTTTGTATGCCTAACTTGTTTATTTCTTACACAGGATTTGCAGTTAGTTATAAATTTCTTGACCATGTTACTCATATTTTTCCAACAAAACTTTTGCTTTAATTTCAGGACTGTTTTCCTAACGCCTCGATTTCCTGCAATGGGTGAATTTTGATATTCATTTATTAATTTTTCTTGGACTGACTTACTCAAGATTCTTTCTGGTGGTTTAAATATTAGTATTTTTAATGGAGCGCGATTTTTATTATTTTGCTGCAGCGTATTATATAATTTTATTAATTGTTCTTTGTGTACACATTTAAATATTTTGTCATTTTCTGACAATGCTAGCTCGTTTATTTTCCATATATGCATTGTTTCAATCAGCTTTTCCACAATGAAATCTAGTTTTCTATTGGGATTATCACTGTTGATACTATGCCTTACTGTTGGTAGCTTTTTTCCATCAGGAACGTATTCTCTGGGGAATTTATCGCTATCACAACATACAATTATTTCTTTTGGCGTACGTACGATTTTTATATTCAAACTTTCTTTTTCATTTATACCTCTTTTGGTTTCTATACCCATGGGTTTCATATTACGCGCTATTTCGAATTTTAATTTGTTAACGTTTCTGATATCAGATATTGATGTACAATCCCAAATGTGAAGTTGATCAGGCTTCTTTGAATGATTGCAATCATCTTGGTTATTATTATTTTTACTATTATTTTTAGTGTCAGTTTTATTATTCTTGTTGTTCATGCCCCTTGTAATAGCTAAAGTTCTTTTTGCAGTATTATCTATCTCAGCTGGAATCATTTTCTTTAAGATTTCTGAATTAAGTCCAATGCGTGACAAAGCATCTGTGTTAGTGTTTATTTCACCTCTCTTATACAAAATCATAGTCTGCTGAGTCGAATCTAATCCTAGTTAATTTTGAAGATGGATTTTTGTGGCTAAAGAGTGAAACTAATGGTCTGTGGTCGGTGACAACCATGAATTTTTTTACCGTATAGGTATGGCCTAAAAAAATTTATTGCCCAATGTATCGCCAATAGTTCTTTCTCTATTATGGGCTTATTCAACTCATGCTTTGTTAGTGATTTGCTTGCATATGATACAGGTAGGTCAGATCCTATATCACCTTGTGATAAAACCGCTCCTAGTGCGTAGTTTGACGCATCCGTAGTTAGTATAAACGGTTTATCGAAATTTGGGTATCGCAAAATTGGGGGATTCATTAGTTTAGATTTGAGCGTCTCAAATGCCACTTGGCACGAATTATCGCAAATGAAAGGTACTTTCTTTTTTAATAATGAATTGAGGTTTTTGGCTATATCAGCAAAGTTGGGTATGAAACGTCTATAATAATTGCAAAATGCAACAAATCTACGAGTTTCATCCGCGTTTTTCGGAACTGGGTAATTTTCTATGTTTTTATATTTAGATGGGTCGGTCTTTATGCCATCTTTTGTTACCAAATGTCCTAAGAATACCACTTCAGTTTTAAGGAATTGACATTTGTTAGGATTTAATTTGAGATTGTATTGTCTTAATTTTTGGAAAACTTTTCGCATACTTTGGTTATGGTGATTTATGCTACAACCAAAGACAATAATGTCATCGACATATAGAAATGCTTCAGAATCAAGTCCACTCAATGCGATGGTAAGCATTCGCTGGAAGCTATTAGAAGAAATTTTTAGTCCGAATGGTAATCTGGTGAATTGATAATGTCCATGAGTATCAGAAAATGCCGTTAGTGGTCGAGATGACTCGTCTAACTCAATCTGATGAAAAGAGCTTGTTAAGTCAAGTGTTGAGAAATACTTTGCTCTTCCCAATTTGTCTAATATGTCTTCAATTCGACTTAAAGGAAATTTATCGTTGACTATTTTAGTATTTAGTCTTCGGAAATCTACTACCAAACGCCATTTCTTCGATGTCTCATCATCTTTCTTTGGTACTTACAATAATGGAGAATTGTATGGGCTAACTGAAGGTTCTATTATGTTCTCATTCAGAAGTTTATGTACTTGATTTTTTATTTCTTCAGTTTGACTATGAGATAATCTATAGTTTTTAGTGTATACTGGTGTTCTCTCTGTTATTTTTATTTTTTGTCTATAAAAATTGTTTACACCTAAATGCTCATTCTCAAGATGAAAAATATCTTGATATTCTTCTACTAACTCAAAGATTTTAGCTTGTGCTAGAGGATCTGTTGAATCTATATTCAAAATTTTGTTAAGAGTGCTGAATCTAGCTTTGCTCTTGAAATTATTTTGCTTGTAGTTTTTTATTTCATAGTGGGTAAGTGGATGGGTATCCAATACAGATTCAATATTCTCCAAAATTACTTCTGAATCTTTTGTGTTCAGAATTTTTATGTGGCAAATTCCTTTGGCTGGTATTATAATATTACCGACAAATATTCCTTCTTCTAATTCTTTACTCAGGACGACCTGGTCAACATCTGAGTTAATATTGATAGGTACAATTACCTCGGATCTTGCTGGAAGCTTCATATGTCTTATTTCGATTTCTCAACATTCCATTGGTATTATAATGTCACCCTGATCTGCCGAAAAATTTACCGTGTAGGTTTCATAGTCTATTTTGCAAGCATACTTTGTTAATAGATCTACCCCAATGATGCCGTCCGTTTTAATGGGGAATACATCGTCTACGATGCAGAATTTGTGTATTACTCCTAAACTGTCAGATAAGTGTAGTGTAAGATTGATTGAACCCTGAGATGTTATAGTCTCGTTAGTGATTCCCGATAATTTGCAGTTATCATTTAGCCGAAATAACTCATTCTCTTTCAGTTTTCCTCTTTTGCATAAGGAGACATCTGCTCCTGTATCTATAAGGAACGTTAGGGGTTGTGCTGCTTTTGCACAATAAACTTTGATGTAATTCATACAATTATCCGAAATTTGGTACATTTTTGGTCCGGTCGGGGTATTTATTCCGTTCCGGAGCCTTCCCCGTTTCCCTGGTTCTGTACCAAATTCACATATCTTCCTCTATTGTTAGGGAATCTAGCGTTATGTTGATTTCTATTCCTCGCATTGTTATTATTATATCGATTGTTACCATAGTTATTCCGGTTATGATGTTGTGGGATATTAGTTCTGTTATTATACCCGTTGTTTGTATTATACTGGTTAAAATTCCTGTTATTATTATTTTGATTGTTATACCTTGCATTATATTGAGTATTACTTCGTGTTTGAAATCGATTTTGGTTGTTTCTGTTATTATTGAAACTGTTGTTTCCGTTATATCTATTATACCTGTTTCTATTTATATTTAGAACATTACTTGTTTGGAAAACGTCACCCTTCTCTAACTCTAAGCTCAAATCTATTGCTTCTGCCAAATTTTTTGGTCTAGCTGCGAATACTGTGCTTTTCAGTTGATCGTTCAGACCATTTTCGAAAATAGTTAAAGCATATGTGTCGTTTAGTTTGACTATAGTGTCTTTCTCAGCTTGCGTTGCTGTTGCACCTAAATCGGATATTTGAAGTTGATTTAAATCGTTTATAATATTAATCACTCTGTCCTTATATGAGTTAATATTTGAATTTTATTGTGATAAATCACCTAGTATCGTGTGTAATTGAGGCACTGTATTTGAATTTCTGTAAGTTTTCGACAATTTTGCTTTTAAATCGTCATATGTAGATGGTATCTCAATATTACAAATTATTGTTCTTTCATTTGTAGCAAACTTTTTTTTGTGTTTTGGCCGCATTAGTTAATGAATTATTTATTATTTCTATAATTTTTAGAAAAGATTCTAACTCATTATAATTCCCATTAAAAGTTGGAATTGTTTTGATGGCTACCTCTAAGTTAAATTCTGCCATTTTTGGTTCTGATCTTGATTCTACTGTTGCCAATTGACTATGTAATATTTTTTCGACTTCAGTTGAGACTCTAATAAATTTAGCAATGTCGTAATCGCATGAAGCGTCTTTTCCCAAATGCTTATTGATTTCTACGCGTATTTCTTTACTCGTCCAAGTTTTAATAATAAGTTGTTCTTAGTGTATGGCTTATCTTTTCCTTTTTCTTTAAATTTTGAAAAATGTTCTCAACTTCATCTAATAAATTTTGTATCCTCATTTACAAAAATAATTTTTACACTATTTATAATTTTATACTTTAGACATTTATTGTTCTGTTTATGTGTTTTCTTACATAAGTCTTATTATGTCTCTGATATAAATAAAATATAGCAATAATAATACAAAACAAGCCATGAGGTGTGACCCATGAGGTCCACACGGTCAACTTCTTAGTAATATCTAAAGAGATATTGAAAATATTAAACACAATAATAATTATGGAAATAATACTACTTCAAATAATAAAAATAGACTTCTCGTAAAAGTTATTGGAATGACTTAATATTAATCATAACATATACGCGAGCGTCAATTGATTACGTAAGGATTTTGGTGCATTGGTTTGATTGATTATTCACGCGGATCAATCGGAGGGGGGACAGGTTACAAAGCAGTTTTTTCATTAAAGTTCAAACATGGTGCTGTGAAGACTATTGAAAATCTGCTCAAATTTTGCAAATATTAATAAACTTTGATTTATTTTACAACAATGTCTTTAGAATAAGAGATTTAAGGTATTATGATTCGAATGAACTCCGTTTACATGGTGAGTTTGAATGATTTTTTATTTTTAATTTAATTTTTTTTTGTTATCATGAGAACAGTTTTTGCTGGTTTCTCTACAAAAATTGATAAAATTTTATAAATTCTACAAACATTTATTATTACGAATTTTTTTGTGAAAAAAACACTACTTTTCCAAATTTTTTAAATAAATTAAAAAACACGTTTTAACGATTTTTTTAAAATTTAAAAACACCATAAAAATGATAATACGCGTCGATTGACACCTTTATGATAGAAAAGTTATATTTAGTTCTCGAGATATACGAAAATGACCTTGAACGTTTAATAATATAATGATTGACATAAATGCCCATGAAGGACATCATGACTTTTAACGATTTTTTATTTTTAATTAATTTTTTTTTGTAATTATGAAAAAAAAATTTGGTGATTTTTTTACAACAAGTGTTTGGACTATATAAATTTTATAAATACTGATTACTGCGACTTGTAAATCAAGTTAAAAATTTGATGTTTTTGAAAAAAACTCTAATTTTTTGCAATTTTTTTCTTAAATTAAAAAACGGCTCCAAATTTTTTTTAAAAAGTCGACAGAATCACATAAATGCTAATATGCGTCGATTGACACCTTGTTCAAAAAAATCGCACGTTTGGTTCGCGAGATATGACGCATGACTGAAATGACCTTCAAACGGGCAAAACAGCAAACCCCCCCGACCGAAGTTTTCCAAAAACTAATCAGCTCTTAAAATTGCAAAGACGCTTCGATTGACACCTTAACGAAGTCGATCGGATTTTGTTTACGTGAGTTATGCTCGTAGAAAAAAGTGTCCACGAACGTTCATACGTACGTACGTACATAAACACACACACATACATCTCCCTTTCTAAAAACACTTTATATATACTCTATAGACCTCAAAACGTAAAGAAATGTTGAAAATTTGAATTTCGATTTTCGAGGCGATTACAAGAACTTCCCATATACTGGGAAGTTAAAAATGTGGAAGTTGCTATTGTTTGAGAATATTCTTCAACAAAAGTCTGTTGTACGTTAGATGAACAATTTCCCATTTTGATTTTGTTTTACAATATTTATTCCGCTAACTTTTTTAATTTTTCCTACAATTTTTTCTGATCTTTTCCAACAGAAATGGAAATTAGACGGTGTAGCTCGTTCCGTTCACGTCTTAGCTTCACTTTTCGTCCACCTCTACGTTTTCGTTTTTCTGTGGGCTTTGTAGCTACTGGTTCTCGCTTCTTGCTTGAGTATCTGGCTCTGTATTCTTCGATGTTCAAGCGCTTCGGGCCGATATATTGCTGCTCTTCCTTCAGGGTCGGTGTATATTTGGGCGCTGCTGGATCTAGTGCTGCTGGACTGTATTCTTCCTTTACGAAGTTTTCAGCATTATATAATAACTTCTCGAATAGCCTGTCTAACTCCGCTTTTGATTCTTTGTCCATGACTGTATCCGTATGGGCAGGATCGCCATATTGTGATTTAACGTTGTCGTTTGGTCCAAATAGAAAAAGTGAATGAGAAACAGGAATTACTATATCGCCCTAACCAGAATCAGTTTTAAGGAATCAAAACCACCTACGCCGAGCAAGTTAATACCTGCTCGAAATAATGGCATTGGTGAAGCAACTCACCTGTGCCGCAATTTCTACCGACAGTGAAACTCAAAGTATTGCTTTATTTACTAGGTGCCAGATGTGTAGCACACTAGTGATTTAATTTCGACTTAGAATTCGACTGTACAAATTTCTTACAAGCTACGGCTTAAATACTATTTTTACAACGTTTAAAACTAGGACACGCATTGACCATCCCTTAGTCATCATAAAACACAAATCATTTTCTCATGACCCCATACTAATCGATTTGCATATGTTCCCAGTAATGATTTGCATTCCTCATTGCCCATATGTAATTCGATATGAGGCACGGGTCATTTGTGCAAACTCAAACACTACGTACCGTGTATCGTTCTGAATGAATTGGGAACAGTGATGCAATTTGATCGCTTGTTTATGTTTGTTTATGATTCATTGTAAGAATGCTTTGTGAATTGCAATGGGTGCATGCAATCGCATCATTTGCTGATTCATTGCAGTAATGTAATGTATCATTACATTGGATTTGTCGGTCGGTTAAAGACCACATCGAACATTATGTACAGATGATCGAAGAACGAGCACTTTTGCGATACGTGCAACCCTCTGATAGCCTGGTACAAGTGCTCGTTCATCAGAGTGATATTCAGAACCTCTCTACGGCTTACCGTAATAAAGGTAGGTTTCTCACCTTTGTTAGGTAGGGCTTAGTCATGCAATAAATTGAATTTGAATAGTGAGTCACCCCCTTTATTCGTGTCGGTGCTACCCTAAAAATGATGATAGGCATTGATATCCGCCCCAACTAGTAGAAGGTGGCAGAACATGATGTGCCGTATAACAGGAGACAGTCCAAAAGGGCTTGGACTGCCTTTTCACTGCTATGGCAACGGTGTCCTGGTCCCAGAAATTATACACGGTTGAAAACTTCAGGCCTTCCTTTATGATTATACAAGCTCTCGGTTTACCTGTTGTATTGGGGGATATTTTATTGTATCCATTCATGTTGAGCCTGTAAACTTGGCTTCCTATAACCCACGGTTCCTGGGCCAGTATTATCTGCTCTCCTTTTTAGGTCAGGTAGAGTGACTTCTCGTTGAGGAATATAAGGGACTCTAACTGCTCGTTGCTATGCCCGCATACCTTGGCTACCTTCCCGTTTTCAACCGAAAGATCAGCATTACTGAGCTTAATTAGTTCAACAATTTCCTCCGGTTTGGATGGCTCCACTGGTATCCCAGTATATTCCCTCAAGACAGCATCCAGCTTTGCTCCAGGCCAGACTCCTCCCAATCTGTCGATAGCCTGCTCGTATGATTCATTGAACGTTGATCCGTGCAGGCTATCAGTTTAACGTGACCCTGGTACCAGTGAGCGTCACGACAACTTGGTATAGGGATACGCTTTGCCTCCAGTATGGGTTTGTACACCCGAATAAGTGCGATTTCCACAATCTTTGCCTTTTGTTAACCAACAGTTGGACGTTTCGCTGACTTGGTGCAGACTCATTAGATCTGCCTATTTTATGAGTTGTCACTTTCTTTGGAAAAGAGACTCTACTGTAGTGGTTGCCGAATCCAGGAAGATTTTATCCTTCTGAGAAAGCCTCTCAGGAGGTAAATCTTTCAACCTTTTCAGGATTTTGAAGGTAGACTTTCTGTCCATGTAAGCCGCAAGACAGGCTTTTTATTGCTTTTTGACACCTAAAGAATAGGCGTTATTAGAGAGTGTTCCGAAAACATATTGGGTGTGGGGGCCAAAAGTGAGCTGCCTATCTAGTTTAACTCCTAGGTATTTTACCACCGGTTTCCAGGGGATATTTTCGCCGAAAATGGAAACATGTCTATGCGGAATTTTTCGTCTTTTTGTAAAAAGAATTGCTTCACTCTTGGTGGGGTTTACGGCGATTCTCCATAGTTTGAACCAGCGCTCAAGCAAATTAGCCGATTTTTGCAGTTTTTTCGTTATAAGGACGGGGGAAATGGATTGCGTGAGGAATGCGGTATCATCTGCATAGTAGGCCGAGATGACGGTGTTTTATTTTGGAGCATCAGCAATGTAAATGTTGAAAAGGAGTGGGGAGAGGAGAGAACCTTGTGGAACACCTGCCTGAATATGCCTCAAGGAAGATTTTTCACCCTTAACCTTGACTCTAAATGTCCGGTTTCTGAGATACGAGTTGACTAGTCTAATGAGTTGGTCAGGAAAATTTTGTTCAATTAGTTTGAACACCAGCCCGTTGTGCCAGACTTTATCAAAAGCTTTTTCAACGTCAAGAAAAATCGCGCCGGTTGCTTGCTTTTTGTTGAATCCTGCAGTGATGTATTCAACGGTTCTTACCAATTGCGAGGTGCTGGAATGAGCGTTCCTGAAGCCAAACTGCTCATGGGGAAGGATGCCTTCATTCGTAACGTGTTCCTGGAGTTGTGACAGAATGATCCTCTCCGCTACTTTAGCCAGTGAAGATAATAGGCTGATCGGTCTGTGATTTTGTGGGAAAAGTTCATTCTGTCCCGGCTTCGGGATCATGACTACGTCAGCGCTTTTCCATTGGGAGGGGAAATAGTTGTGCATGAATATAGCGTAAATGATGGCGGTCAGTTGCATGATGCCTTTGTGAGGCAAAAGATTACATGCAACGTTTTTGATACCGCACGGTCCGGGAGCTTTCTTCTTGTTGAGGTTAGAAAGGATACTTTTAACTTCATTGGGGGAAACTGGGATTGGGACAGTGTCTTCAGTGTTGGAATTTAAGAATCGTTGAATTACACGATCTACGTGCTCGATATGATGGTCGTCCGTGTGACTATACTTGGGCGAGCATTGGAGTTCTAGGGTGTTGGCAAAGGATTCCGCTTTATCTGCACTTGAGTAGACGATACCATTTGAGCCATGCAAAGGTTTCGAGCTATGAGATTCACGGCGAAGAACTTTAGACATTCGCCACATTTCATCATCCATCTCAGAGATGATTTCGAGTTTGGTTTCCCAGCGAGAGTTATGAAGGTCCTTAAGGGCATATTTGACAGATTCGATGAGTTTATTGCACTCGGTTTTAAGTAAGGGATCTAGGGTGCGCCTGTAGCGCCTTCTGGCTCGATTCCGTGCTTTAATCAGGTCTAGGATTTCTTTGGGTAGGGATCCTTTGGGATTTTCAAACGACCTGGGTGTGCTTACAGCTTCGATGGCCATAGCGATGTCGTTTTGTAGGTTTGAGACTGCCTTTTCGATGTCGGCGGGGGATTCAATTCTATCAACTTCCTTAATAATTGTACTGAGTTTCTCAGGGAATCTGTTCCAGTGGGTAAATTTAGTGTTTATGGGATCGGGGTCAAAATTTTCTTCGCCTAAGAACAACAAGACAGGGCAGTGGTCTGAGGACAGTTCATCAACACTCTGGATCTCATGAAAGAGGGCAACATTTGAGAGAATCGCAATATCTAGTACGTCTGGTCTGTACTTTCCGTAGTAGGTAGGGAGGTGCGGTCCAATGATAGCCATATTTCTTCGGTCAGTGTATTGATGAAGAGTTCTGCCTCTGGAGTTGGTTGTTCTACTATTCCAGGAAGGATGTTTTGCGTTGAAGTCACCTCCGAGCAAATTGGGAGTATTTGGGAGAAAGAGAGAGTCTAGCTGAGCGGTGGTGATTGGAGATGAAGGAGGGTTGTATACTGAATAGATGTTCAGTTGACCCATGCAGTTGGTATTAATGGAAATACCCGTGAACTCCATGGAACCGTTGTCATGGAAAGTTAGGTTGATGTGATCGATATCTCTTTTCACGAAAATAGCAGTTCCTCCACCTTGCCTGACTAGACGGTCATTCCGATAGGTGGAGTAGTTCCTCAGTCGAATGGAATCGCATGGCTTGAGATGAGTCTCACTTACAAGGATAGCGTCAAGGTGATGTTCTTCAGCAAAGCTAAGTAATTCTAATCGTTTGCAAAGCAATCCATTTGCATTCCATATCGCAATGCGGATTGTTTTGGGTCGTCTACTACCCATTTAATGCAAGGCACGGAAGAGGTTGTTGATATTCCCTATCATAAGATTTTGGAGCGAAAGGTCAACGTCAAGTGATGATAGGCCTTGAAGTAGTTCGCCTAGGTTTCTCATCATGGAAGAGCGGATCTCATGAGTGGGATTTTTTTGTGGCTTCTTGTCGGTAGCCGAAGATGAGTTCTGCCTCCTCGGAGTAGAGTTTTATTTCAAAATTGAGGCATAGCTTTGTTTCTGGGGTGGTGGAGGGGGAGTAACCTGGCGAGATGTTATTCTTAATGGTTTGGATGTAGGAGATGTGGCTTTTCTGTTCGCTGTCGTGTTGTGTGCTAAGCAGTCCTTGTAGTTCGCGGTGTGTGGACTGCTGCAGTTAGCGCAAGTTGGCCGGGTTTCCGGTTTCCTTGTGCACTCGCTAGTTAGGTGAGAGCCGGCGCACTTAACGCGTTTGGATGGACAGCCACATCCCTTTTGTGCGTGTCCAAAGCGTTGGCAGCGGTGGCATTGACCAATGCCAGCTTTGCGTCGGGGGGCTTCAGTCTTGATGACTAGGCCGCAACACGTCTTTAAATCGAAAATTGTTTTTTCCGATCTTGGCACCTCGACCAAGACCAGTGGCATTGGAGTTTTATCGCTCTTACGGGATACCTTGATTGGGGAGAATCCCTGGGAAATTAGGTCGCTGTTGACTTCTTCTGTTTCTATGGACTCGAGGATTCCTCTTAAAACGACTTTAAGATTAGTTTCACTCTTAAGTGAGAAGCTGTGGAAGGGAATGTTTTGATTTTCTAAGAATTTTATGAGTCCTCGAAAATCGGAGATGGAAGAAGGTTGAATCCTGACACCTTCTGAGGTTGACTTGGCACTAGAGTAGTGCAAATTCACGCGTTTTATATTGGCCGCCAATGCAACCCATCCTGCCTTCGTTGTAAGATAGATTGGAGGAATTCTTCCCTCATGCAGTGGAGTACTTTCGTCTTGAATTTCAGCCCCAGCATTGCTGGCGGCTGCTCTTTTCTTTGGAAGAGAACCCAAAGAAGGAAAATCATCATGACTATCTTCTGGTAAACAGATTTTGGTGGGAGCTGCCCTGTTAATAATTTGAAGGGTATCAACTTCAAGAGCTTCAGCAGGGGCCTCTGGCTCTGTTTCGGTCTTGGCTTCGGCATGGCTCTGTTGACGGTCTTGGCTTCGCGTGGAGCAGCTTCTAGACTCACTCCTAGAAGAACTTCTCGAATCTCTCAGTGCATACTCCGGGATGGCTCAATGAGCAATCTCTGGAGCGGCTAAGTAAGCGATCTCTAGAACAACATCTGGAGCGGCTTCTAGAAGGGCTCCCCGTCTGGGATCTTGCGCCTCTTAGGTCCTGGACGACCCGCGAGAGGTGACGCAATTGTCGCTCGAGGTCAGCGACTTTTCGCCGTAGTGCAGCGTTTTCGGCTTCCACGACGGAAGGTGTTGCCATTGCTCCACCTAATTAGTGGTTCAAATAAACCACGAAGCACTTGCACAATTTAACGTACAATAGAAATTATCAGAAAATACAAAATATATGAGGAATATTGAAATGTATAAGCTGAAAAAAAAAATTTCATCAAAGATACTTAGTTAAGCTCGCGAAGCTTTGCGAAGCGTCTTCGTTCCTGTCACTAGGCAATTTGCCATCGCTCGTTGATCGCCGTGTCTCCACTCAAATGTTCCTGCCCAAAAAGGGCTCGCACTCACACGACACTTTCACCACTAAATCGGCAAAAAGACTGGACCGTTTAATTCAATTTAATTTTACTCTTTGGAAAAAATTTGAATTATCACGGCCAGTCATATTCGCACGATAATATCAATCGATCAATCAATCGCAAGCAACACCAGAGTCCTTGGCACGTCTGCACGCGTCAGCTGCCAACACTGTACTATGTCTATGGTTCGTATATGTACTACATGGTATTTATTTGTACTACAGGTGGCTATGATGTTACATGGTATGTACATGTACTACACCCTCACTCTTTAAGAGAGAAATTGATAAAATCAAATTCGAGGTAATTAGACGATCGATTGGTTTTGGTTTTTGTTTTACAAATATGTTTACAAATATGCTTATTGTTACGTGACTCTGATATCGAAGTATAATTTCGTATTTATATATTAAGTATAGAGTGTACAATGATTTAGTGGATTCTTTATATAATTTAAGTCTATTATTATGTATCCATTTACATATGTCTTCTATCTCTAATAGTGTATTTACATTGTTTGTGTTTATTACTTTATATGGGCCTTTGTACGGTTTTTTGGTGTTTTCTTCGGTTTTCTACTGCTATAAGTACTAGATCGCTAATATTTAGATTGATAGGTTTTGTATATACTTCTTTATTGCTTCTGGCCAAGTTTTTCTATAATGTTTTTCACTTTTGATGAAGAAATTTCTAATCGCAGTTTCAACTCATTCGCATAGTTTTCTATGTCATATATTTTGTCTGTGTTTTCAAAAGTGTCGGTTGGTAAGTATGAAAGTTTTCCGAAAACTACTTCGTATGGTGGTAGTTAGTGTCCACGTGTGGGGTTGTATTGTACGAGAATGTATAATATGGTATCCATGTAGTGTATCTTACTACGTATCTTACTACGTCATAAATTACTACAACATAAAATTGAATCAAGTAACGTAACATCATAATTTACGTATCTTATCTTACCACGTCATAACATAAAATTGAATCAAGTAACGTAACGTCATAAATTACTGCAACATAAAATTGAATCAAGTAACGTAACATCATAATTTACATAATTTACTGCAACATAAAATTGAATAACATATGGCACACGCCAAGATGCAATATGAGTATTGACACGGCTACAAATGATCGTTCGCAGTGTGAACCCTGTGTTGTGGGTGGTCTGTTGACAATCCATGTGAACTAGGAAGAATTTATGACTAGGAGAAAAGGGATTGCATCTGCTTAGCGAGCAATAGTCCTCAAGTGGATGTGTCGAGAATGGAATTGATTTATTAATTAGTTGGTAAGTTTAGTGCATAGAAAATTTGTATAAAAGACATCTAGATAGTAAGCAAATCGTTCATTAATTTCTTGACTATAGTCTGCGCATTATCGCGGCTCGTCCTGAGATTCTTGAATCATAACAAGATTGCGAACACTCAGTCGAACTTAGTGAGGGATAAATAGCCGCCTAGCGCTGTACAAATAAGATTGCGATTGCGCAGTCACTTTAGCTTTACTGGTAACATTCTATTTTATAATAAAAATCTTAAAATTCATAATGTTTTGCATTTTCAAAACCAAACTTTACATGGCGATCCTGCCAATTCAGTTTCCAAGACAAACTGAAAATGGACCTGACAGAGGACTACAAATCGGAAATTGACCGAATGTTCGAGAAGCTGTGCAGTCGAGTGGAGGAATATATACCTACGGCGAGCCGAGGACAACAGGTGACAACGTATAACCCCACACCTGTCGCGGAAACCAAAAGGTATTTTACGCCATCGGGAGCTCCGATAATGGTGAAAAGAAAGCCAGCGACTTACGAGGAAGCTATCATAACAGCCACGGATGTAGAGGTAATCGACATAGGACCAAAGAAGTGTCTTTTACCGACGAAGAAGCATCAGCCAGAAAAACGAGAGCGACAACGAGGAGGAAGAAGAAATAGGCTACGCAAGGAAAAAGCTAACCTATTTTCAATAATAGCGATTACCCCGGAAAGCAAATTGAAGAAGCAACTATTCATGCAAGCAAGGGAAGTAGCAAACCAGCTGAGGTGTTTGAAAAAAAGGAATAATTAACAAATCTTCATCATATTTTTTTTAAATATTTTATATTGGAACTTGTGGTTCAATTAATTCCAGTTAATAATTTTGTATTTCGAAAATAAACATAAGTCTAAATATGTAAGGAAAACAATAGGTAGGCAAATAAATGTATAAATCCCACTTTTGAATTTTTTTGTAAAATTGGATTTGTTTTCAACTCACTTTTCGTGTTATGCCTGCTGCACAAATCAAAGTTCTTTTGGAACAAGTCAAGAAAGATTGTTCAAATGCTCAAAAGAGCATCAACAAACCCTATAAATTAGAAACTCTAAAAGCAAAATTAGATAATTTGGAAGAAATTAGACTAAAAGTTAGAGAATTGGCAGCAGACTCAACGGATATTGAGATTATCAGTTTGAAAACAGCGTTCAAATTAACGTACGAAGATTATAAGACTTATTTAGAAAAACAAACAGCAAAAATGAGTTCTTTTGATATTGCGACAGCTATCAAAGTTATTCCAACCTTCGAAGGAAAGTACAAGGAACTTCACCCTTTTCTAAAAATAATAGAATTCTTATATAAAACATTGGCTGAAGATTCGAAAAGAGAATTGATAGATTTTGTATGCAGCGTTAAATTATCAAACACTGTGACGATATCATTAGGTGTAGAAATACCCGATACATTAGAAACTTTGAGGAACACGCTAACAAAGAAATATAAAAGTGTAAATACGGTAGCCAGTCTTCAAACATCTCTCAATAACATACAACAGCACAATACATCAGCAGTAAGCTATGGAGACAAAATGTTAAATATAACAACTGAACTAACTCAATTCCAGATCGATGATTTAGGTAATACAGCAAATACAGTCACAAAACAAGCAATAACATCCCTCAATGAGAAACAAGCTCTTAATACCTATTTAAATGGTTTAAATAATCAATTTAGGGACACAATCTTCTCAGCTAGACCATTGAATTAGAAAAAAGAAACAATTTAAACGGAAAAAGTATAATGTATATGAATGACAGAAGAGTTAATAACAGACCAAATAGCAACTTTAGAAAAAAAAATTTTAATAAAGAATATAATAATTGGAATTTAAATAGCACAAATCAAAATAATAATTACAGTAACAATATAAATACACACAACCGTAACAATAATTTTAACAATAGGTACAACCATAACAACCGCCACCATTATAGCAATAACAATAATAGCAATAACAATTATAATCATAATAATCATAGGCGTACTAGACGCATTAATTACATTGAATACCAGGGAAGCGTACAACCGTCCGGGGAGGAACAACAGTAAATTTAAGAACCAACCTTACCGGAAACAGGATATTCAATATCACTAATAATGGTTCGAACTATATACAATTAAGATGCAAAAACACAGAAACATTCTGACTTTCTTGATAGACACGGGAGCAGATATTTCAATTTGTAAAATTAATACCTTAGATGTTAATGATATAGATAATAATAGTAGATGTAAACTAAATGGTATAACAGAAGAAATAGTAACATCTCTAGGCACAACAAATCTTAGTCTCTTGATAGGCAACAACACAATCATAAACTCCTTTCAAATAGTGGAAGATAACTTTCCAATCTATACTGACGGAATAATTGGAAGAGATATTCTTGAAAAATGCTTTTGTAAAATATGTTTTGAGACATATACGATAACGTTCACAATTAACAACGAAGATTTTGTAATACCAATGAGCACGAAGCCATTGAAGATTGTTCAAATTGAAATACCCCCAAGAACGGAAGCAATCATACCTGTAAATCTGATAAGGAAAGTAGATAGTATAGTAGTGAATAAAGAGATACCTATACGGTAGAAAATTTGTAGTGGTAACTGACCACAGGCCACTAGTATCTCTGTTCACACATAAAAATCCTTCCTCTAAACTAACACGAATACGATTAGATTTATCAGATTACGATTTTGACATAGTTTATAAACAAGGTAAAATAAATACGAACGCGGATGCATTGTTCAGAATAGATTTAAATTCGGACATTTTGAAAAAGATGATTCCTCTTGATAACGATAATAGTATCAAGAAAACATTGGCGATAACTAGGGGTATGTCGACTAAGAAAGAGTCAGACAATAATGTTAAAGCGCACATTAATGATGAAACTCCCGAATTACATACGAAGCCTGATCAACTTCTAGTATGGGAATGTACATCGATATCGGATATCCATAATATTGTTAAATTGAAATTTATGTTGCATCAAGCAAATAAATTTAAAATCGTACGTACAAAAGATGAAATACGAGTGTACTGTTGTGATAAATCTAACAAGAAACACGTTTCTGTTAATGACAAGCAATCAGTCACAGCATCTTTAAACAATGCTAAGCTTACTGACCGCAATGATAATTCTAATACGATATACGTATCTATCATGAAGAAGTTGTTGGAAACAGTGCTTAACTGGAACATCCATACGCTAGCTCTATCCATCAATGATGAAATATTCCAGGCATTGAATCTAAGTGAATTGAAAAACATAATAAATAAGTTGCAACAAAACACTTGCGCAAAGTTGAAAATAATTATATATAAACCCCCACAAAACGTAAAGAATACTGCAGTTCAACACCAATTAATTGAAGAATACCATGATACGCCACATGGAAGTCATTTAGGAATCAGGAAAACAATATTAAAACTCAAACAGCGCTACTGCTGGAAGAAAATGAGCAAAATGATAAAGAAGTATGTGAACAATTGTGAACAATGTAAAATAAATAAGCAAATACGCTACACAAAAGAAAAAATGATAAAAACAGACACTCCGTCGACAAGTTTTGAGACCATAGCCATTGATATTGTTGGTCCACTTCGTATCTCAAACGGTTAGCGATATATACTCACAATGCAATGTGAATTGACAAAATTTCAAACAAAAACAAATCCAATTAGTATTAGAATAAACGATAAGGTACTATTAAGAAATGAAAATAAGAAAAGAGGTCAACCACCATATATTGGACCATTTAAATTTGTAAACATTGATAATGTTAAAGTAACATTAGAAATCAACGGTAAAATGAAAAAAGTACATAAAAACAGAATAAAATTATTTCACACTATATAAGTACACAAATGTAAAGTATTATATAAGCAAAATCTTGTATTCTTGACCAACAAACCACTTTGAGCATGATTCGTATTATACCTCATTGTATAACACTCATCACTTTTATCCCGAGGGTGTAGTGTATCTTACTACGTATCTTACTACGTCATAAATTACTACAACATAAAATTGAATCAAGTAACGTAACATCATAATTTACGTATCTTATCTTACCACGTCATAACATAAAATTGAATCAAGTAACGTAACGTCATAAATTACTGCAACATAAAATTGAATCAAGTAACGTAACATCATAATTTACTGCAACATAAAATTGAATAACATATGGCACACGCCAAGATGCAATATGAGTATTGACACGGCTACAAATGATCGTTCGCAGTGTGAACCCTGTGTTGTGGGTGGTCTGTTGACAATCCATGTGAACTAGGAAGAATTTATGATTAGGAGAAAAGGGATTGCATCTGCTTAGCGAGCAATAGTCCTCAAGTGGATGTGTCGAGAATGGAATTGATTTATTAATTAGTTGGTAAGTTTAGTGCATAGAAAATTTGTATAAAAGACATCTAGATAGTAGTTACGGCAGCAGCCTCACCTTTCCGTAACATAACGTACTTACGTTATACTTATATCAATATTTCACCTTCTAAATAACTAGAACAATGCTTTGCCCTATCGTAAATACATCGTGACAATGTCACAATACATTTCCCTATTGATACTGCTAAAGCATCACAATTAAGATATTACAGCACATGTTTATGTTTTCGCGACCCGCTGCGAGCATTTTTTGTTAATCCTTATGTGTGGCGATCTCTCGCCTAAATTTCAATATGAAGACCACACACAACAATGTATTGAAATTCCACATATGGAAAAGATTCAAACATGGTATTGTTTGTCACTCTGCATTTAAGAAATTTAGACTAAGTATTTTTTTTGTTAAGATAAGAAATACTATAAGTAGTATGTGTAATAGGTAGAAATTTTGTATTTTTCCAAGACAGAAGTCCGAAGTGGACGTTCGAGGCAACGAAATAAAACGATATACGATTTTATTTTTCGTTTTATCATTTTCGTTTTCCCGTTCTAATTTAAAGTTGGCTTGTTCGCGAAATACGCGGAAAAGACCACAACTTAGTAAGGAAATCGTTCATTAATTTCTTGACTATAGTCTGCGCATTATCGCGGCTCGTCCTGAGATTCTTGAATCATAACAAGATTGCGAACACGCAGTCGAACTTAGTGACGGATAAATAGGCGCCTAGCGCTGTACAAATAAGATTGCGATTACGCAGTCACTTTAGCTTTACTGGTAACATTCTATTTTATAATAAAAATCTTAAAATTCATAATGTTTTGCATTTTCAAAACCAAACTTTACACCATTCGTCCCAGTTATTGTCATCAACGAATGCTAACAGGTATTCATTGAGGACTCGGTGGTTTCTTTCTACAACACCTAACGTCTCGTGGTGATAAGGAGTTGAAAAGATTTGTTTAATTTGTAATAAAACGCAAATGTTTTTAATAGATTATTAGTAAATTTTGTTCCTAAATCGGTTTTCAGAATTTTAAAATGACCGTACTGCAGTATGAATTTATTTACTATGGCCTTGGCTAATGTTCAAGCTTCCTTATTTTCTATGGGTATAGCTGTGACATATTTTGTTAAATCGCATTGTATGGTTAATATATATCGATAGTTGTTTGAGAGTCTTAAGGGACCAATAATGTCCGCACTCACTATTTCAACACTAGTAGAGGGTGTATCGGTTTTAATCATTCTTTCCTTTGTGTGCTTAGTTATTTTATTGAATTTGCATTTATCGCAACTGTTGATGTAATGTTTTATCATCTTATGCATGTTCTTCCAACAGTATCTTTGTTTTAATTTAAGAAGCGTTCTGCGTATTCCTGTATGTCCACCATGTGGTGATTCGTGGAATTCTCTAATAAGATTGTTCTGTTCAGCGATGTTATCTATTCTTTTAGGGGGCTTATATATCATTATTTTCAATTGGATATCCATATTTCGTTGCAACGTTTTATATAATTTTTTAAATTCATCTTTGGGTACGTACCTAAATATATATATTCGTTGGATAGAACTAGCTCATTTATATTATTATTCTGCGAATAATTCATTCACTTCCTCAATACAGAAACTAGTTTCGGGTTCGTGGCGGAAACGTATTTCTCGCGAGCTTTATCACTAAAGTGGACCATTAAATAATCTTTCTCTTTTGAGATTATTATATTTTGTTCATGGTTGCGTAACATATTGAATTTTACTTTTAATACCCCTGTTATATCGGATAGCGAAGTGCAATCGAATGCGTAGAGGTGATTGTTGTTGTTTTATTATTTTGTTGTTTTATCGCTTTGCTTCTTGTTATCGCCATAAGTTTTTTACTGATACTTTCATCGTTCGTTGGAGGTATCATAGATTTTAAGATTTCTGAGTCTATTTGTATCCTTGAAAATGCGTCTGCATTTGTGTTTATGTTACCTTTTTTATACACTATTTCAAAATCATAATCCGATAGGTCTAATCTTATTCTCGTCAACTTGGAGGATGGGTTTTTGTGCGTGAACAACGATACTAAAGGCCTATGGTCTGATACTACTGTAAACTTTCGTCCATATAAATATGGCCTGAAGAAGTTTATTCTCCAGTGTATCGCCAAAAGTTCTTTTTCTATGATTGGCTTGTTAAGTTCGTGTTTGTTTAATGATTTACTCGCGTACGAGATTGGTAAATAAAAACCGAAATCTCCTTGTGACAGAATTGCACCTAGTGCAAAATTCGATGCGTCAGTGGTCAATACAAAAGGTTTTTCAAAATCGGGATATTGGAGTATAGGTGGTGAGATTAATTTTCGTTTTAGATGATCGTATGCTTTTTGTTGTTCCTCTTCCCAAACGAACGGTGCATTTTTTTTCAACAGCGAATTCAAGCTCTTTGCCGTTTCTGCAAAATTTGGGATGAAACGCCGGTAATAGTTGCAGAATGCTACGAATCTGCTGACGTCATCAGAATTTTTAGGGATTGGGTAATTTTTTATCACCTCGTGTTTAGCAGGGTCAGTTCGTATACCGTCTGCTGTAATCAAATGTCCTAGATATACGACTTCTGATTTTAGGAATTTGCACTTTTTAACTTCCCAGTATATGGGAAGTTCTTGTAATCGCCTCGAAAATCGAAATTGAAATTTTCAACATTTCTTTACGTTTTGAGGTCTATAGAGTATATATAAAGTGTTTTTAGAAAGGGAGATGTATGTGTGTGTGTGTGTGTACGTACGTACGTACGTACGTTCGTGGACACTTTTTTCTACGAGCATAACTCACGTAAACAAAATCGTATCGACTTCGTTGAGATGTCAATCAAAGCGTCTTTGCAATCTTAAGAGCTGATTAGTTTTTGGGATACTTCGGACGAGGGGTTTGTTGTTTTGACCCTTTGAAGGTCGTTTCTGTCATGCGTTATATCTCGTGAACCAAACATACGATTTGCATGATTAAGGTGTCAATCGACGCGTATTAGCATTTGTGTGAATTAATCAAATTTTGAAAAAAAATCATTGGAGCCGTTTTTTAATTTAAGAAAAAAAGTGCAAAAAATTAGGGTGTTTTTTATAAACAATAAATTTTTAACCTGATTTACGAAAGACAGTATTCAATTTTTATAAAATTTATATACTTCAAGCAATGCTTGTAAAAACAACATCAAAACTTTTACTCATGATAACAAGAAACATTAAATAAAAAATAAAAAATTATTAACAGTCATCATAATCTTCAAGGTCATTTCTTCCATTCACTATATCGCACGAAGCAGATATAATATTTGCATCATTAGGGTGTTAATCGACGTGTTTTAAAATCTCTTTGATTAATTTAACATTATAAAGATCCGTTTCAGCGGTTTTTTTAATTTAATAGAAAAAATGAGAAAACTTAGGGTTTTTTCGTAAAAAAATATTTATTTTAACCTGATTTGCACAACACAGTAATAAATGTTTATAAAATTTATACATTGTTATCAATTTTTGAAGAGAGATCAGCAAAACTTTTTTCATGATTCATGAAAAAAATTTAATAAAAAATAAAAAATCATTCTAAGTTACCATATGAAAGGGGTTCTTCCGATTGATATTACCTTATATCTTTTATTCTAAAGACTTGGTTGTAAAGTCAATCAAAGTTTCAAAATGTTTGGATAATTTGAGCAGATTTTAAATAGTTTTCGCCGTCTTTTAATGAAAAATAGCGGCTTAAATTTTGAAAACCATCAAAATTTCAATCAAATTTGCATTTGTGGTAATCAATCATCATCACCCATCCACCAAAAGCCTTACGTAATCAATGGACCCTCCCGTAGATGATATGATTAATATTAACTCATCCCTGTTACTGCTATGAATACCTTGCATTATTATTATTTAAAGTAGTAGTATTTTCAAAATTATTATTGTGTTTAATATTTTTAATGTTTATCTAGATATTACTGGGAAGTTGACCGTGTGGACCTCAAGGGTCGCACTTCGCGGCTTGTTTGCATTCATTTTAAGGTTGTTTCTGCGTAATTTTTGTGGAACTTTCGATAGATTTTCATTATGGTGTTTGATGCTCCAGCCAAATACCATAATGTCGTCGACATAAAGCAAAGCTGAATCACTTAAAGCAGTCAATGCGATGGTAAGCATTCTTTGAAAACTATTTGAGGATATTTAAGTCCAAATGGTAGCATTTTAAATTGATAGTGCCCGTTGCTAGTGGAAAAAGCTGTCAAAGGTCTGGAGTCTTTCTCTAGTTCAATCTGGTGGAAAGAACTCGTCATATCTAAAGTGGAAAAATATTTGGCTCTACCTAGTTTATCGAGCACATCTTCCAACCTTGTCAATGGGAATTTATCATTGACTTACTTGTCGTTCAACTTTCTGAAGTCAACAAGTCTACATTTCTTTGTACCGTCAGAACTTTTCTTTGGTACGACTAGCAATGTTGAGTTGTATGGGCTTATAGACGGTTCTACAATGTCGTTATCCTCCAATTCTTGAACTTGGTCTTGTATTTCCTCGTTTTGTGTTTGTGGTAATCAATATTTCTTCATGTATACCGGTGTATCGTCAGTGGTATCGAGCCTTTGCTTGTAAAAGTTATTTTTAGTTAATTGTTCCCCATGAAGGTGAAAAACATCTTGATATTGTTTTATAATATCCAGCAAGCTCGTGTTTGCTTGTTCATCTAAGCTATTTGTGTTTATGACATCTAACAACCGTTTTAAACGTTTATGATCGAAAGTTTGGTTTGTCTTCAGATTTTATAACTTTTCAGAGGTTCTATTTCTAAATTGAAATTTGTGAGTTTTATATCGTAATCGTTAGTGTTGAGTGCTTTAACGTGGCACACACCTTTTGATGGGATAATGCAGTTCTCTAAAAATACTCCTCTTTGAATTTCATTGCTAAGAATGATGCTGTCTTCGGATCTATTGATTTCAATCGGTATCATGGCTTCAGTTCTAGCCGGGATGACAACATGTGCCATATTGATTTTTCCGGTGTACATCGGTATCGTAACATCTCTGTCAAGGATCCAGCAGCTTTCCTACATCGAGGGAACAAAACCCCAATTTTCATCACCGTAGGAGTATATTTTATCGGTCCCAGCATTCGTCGTGGAGAAAAAAGCTTTCTTACATCGAGGGAACAAAACCCCAATTTTCATCACCGTTATCGTGAGTAAACCAAGTTACATCTATTTTTCTATCTTTATATATATACATATATTATTTTATTGTGCTCCGAAAAATTGTGAACAGTTCTTGTGATTACGAAATCGTCCTTATTATTTGTGCGCGAGAGTATACGTTTCTTTTTGAAAATATGTCAACCCCTGCGGAAAGTGCGGCTCAGCTCCGTAGCTTTGATGCTAATAGCCTCGAAAACAACGCGGAAGTGAATAATATTGAACCACCGGTGGCAATACCAAATATTGTTCCAAATTTTCAGTTATCCTTTGAAAACATTTTACATGAAGCCAATCGCTTACATGAGTTTTCTATTACGAAAAATAGTATTTCTCTACAAGCCTTTTTGTAACCGTGTCGATCAAATTTTGCAATTATGCGAAACGGCAGCCCATCAGCAATATGTGGAGCAAATAGTGATCACGAAAATTCGTGGGGAACCACACTTCATCGTTGATAAATACCCTTTCGCAAGGTGGTGCCAAATTAAACAAGTTCTATATGAGAACTTTGGTGTTTCTGAGCCATACCAGGCATTAATTAACGACATGAATCGTATCAAATTTGATACTAATGTTGATAAAGTTTACCGTGAAACAAACTAAACACGAAGTTTTCACAAGACCCCCAAAAAGACTTGTTTCAACATTTCCAGCCACACTTTAACGAAATTTTTGCGCTTTCAAGATTTAAAGCTTGTATTCCGGAATACAAATCAATATTAATTGAGATGCGACAGTGTGGTACGTTACACAGTGCATACTCTATACTGAAACAAGCACAACAGCTTCGTGACAGTAATTCGCCTCACGACACTCAATCTGGTTACAAAAACCAGCACAATAATACTAATTTCAACTCAAAGTTTATCCCTAACACAAGTTTTAATCAATCACGCGACACTAATAATTCGCGAAATTTTAATAATAATCGTTTTGGCTATCAAAATAACCCAAATTTTAGATCTCGATATGAGAATAATTCTGTAAATAGACCAAATAATAATAATCATTATTCTCAGCGGGAACCACAACGCCCTTTCAATAATTCTAATAGGCAATATCAACCTCATTATCAAGGTAATCACACATATCATAATACTTATCAACGACATGGTCCACGTTCACGCATTGTTCAAGCTACTGATGCTGAAAATTTTCGAGTATCAGCCTCGGATCGCCCCCAAACAGTAGAAAACCCTGCCCATGGGAATTACCAATAATTCCCATTACAATCAATAATAAAACACTTCGTTGTTTAATAGATTCTGGTTGTAATACTTCACTTTTAAATAAAAATATATTTCCCGAATCGCATACACTCGACAACCCTATAAGGTTGAGTAGTCTGCATTCAAGGGAAATAATAGAAAAAGGTATTTGGACCAATTTCCCGGAAGAATTTAACCTACCTTTTTCAAACATTGAATGGAAATTGACAAATTTACCAAACCCCAAATTCGACGCTATTCTAGGACAAAATGTGTTAGTCCCTACTAAATCAATAATTAATAATAACGACGGTCCTATTACAATTAATGGTAACAAAGTTCCTTTTATAACAGAAGACCAAGACCCAAAAACGGTATCGAGAAGTCTTTGTCTTTCTCTTGATCAAATTTCCCCCACAGTTGGAAGCTCAAATACACTCCAAAACATCAAAACCTCTCATTTAAATGAGGAAGAAAAATGTAATTTATACCAATTGCTTCATCAATTTAAAAATTTATTCTACCACGAAGGGGATATACTTACCTCGACAAATGTTGTAACGCACAACATTAAACTTACCTCAGATAAACCTATATTTACTAAAATATATAGGTTACCACAAATCCACCAAAAAGAAGTGGAAAGGCAAATAGCCGAAATGTTGGAAAATAATATAATCCAACCATCGAACTCTCCCTATAATGCACCATTGTGGATTGTACCTAAAAAGGTAGACAATTCCGGGCAAACAAAGTGGAGACTCGTTACAGATTACCGTAAACTTAATGATATTACGATTAGTGATAAATTTCCCATACCTAATATAGAAGATTTATTTGATAAACTGGGAAAATCTAATTATTTTTCCACCATCGATCTTGCGAAAGGATTCCACCAAATTCTAGTTAAACCAAGTGATCGAGCAAAGACAGCTTTCTCGACACATAACGGACACTACGAATATTTGCGAATGCCTTTCGGTCTTAAAAATGCCCCCGCGACATTCCAAAGAATGATAAACTCAGTTCTGAAGGAATACATAAATAAAATTTGCGTAGTCTACCTTGACGATGTATTGATTTTCAGCACTTCATTAGAAGAGCATATGGACTCACTTCGTAAAATTTTCAGAAAGCTCAGAGAGTTTAATTTAAAAATTCAACCGGATAAATGTAACTTTTTCACTCACCAAACAGAGTTTTTGGGTCATATTTTAACACAGGACGGAATCAAGCCGAATCCTGATAAACTTAATAAAATGCAGAATATTTCGATTCCCAAAACCGTTAAACAACTTCGTTCTTTCCTGGGCTTAACGGGGTATTACAGAAAGTTCATCCGAGACTATTCTGCACTAACAGTCTCTATGACAAAGTTTTTGAAAAAAGGCGCTAAAATTAATGTAAATAATTTCGAATATATTGAAGCTTTCGCTAAATTAAAACTTCTGCTTACTACTCCACCTGTGTTAAGTTACCCAGACTTCTCAAAGGAATTCACGTTGGCAACGGATGCTTCCCAATATGCGTTACGCGCAGTGCTTTCTCAAAATAACCATCCTTTAGCTTATGCTTCGCGAGCGTTAAATTCGCACGAAATCAATTACTCTGCAATCGAGAAAGAACTACTCGCGATAGTTTGGGCTACAAAGAGTTTCAGACCTTATCTATACGGTCGTCATTTTAATCTGGAAACAGATCATCGCCCTCTCGTTTGGCTTAATTCTTTGAACGAACCAAACCAAAAGCTAATCCGCTGGAAATTGCGACTTAACGAGTTTGATTTCAATATCAAATACATCAAGGGTAAAAATAATGGAGTTGCCGATTTCTTGTCCCGTATGGACAAAAATTTCATGGAAGATAAGGATGTACATGTAAACGAGGAGTCTCATTTACAGGAAAATCCAATATGCCGGAGCATAACCCGAAATATACCTGACCAAACTTTACAGGAAATTTTAGACATTTGCAACGAGCAAAATACTGAGCTCCCCGAAGTAATCAACATTCCAAGTACTTCCCAATCCACACAAGTGCAAAGAAACTCTACTTGTCTCCCCTCGGAAGCAAACGGTACAGGTACTATCCATTCAGAATCGCAAAACCAAAATACCTCGATTCCAATGAAGGATGATTACATCAATAAATTCAAATTTCAAATTATACTCTCCAACCAAAATTTTCCACCGCCTATTAACAAAACACGCATCCAAATTCGCGAAGATGAATTACTTCTTCACGAATATGTACAAAATTTAATGGATAAATTGCCTCCTAATAAAAGCATAGCCATTTATTCCGATCTAAACGATCATTGTTTTAACAAACTTCAGCTAAAGCTCCACGAAGTCTTCGATAGCTCCTATAAATTTATAAAAGTGTCCCGTATTCTGAAAGACCTCCAGTCAGAGGAGGAAGCGATTTACCAAATCCACATGTATCATACAAAAGAAATAGGACACGGCGGAATAGACAAAACATTTAAAGGAATCTCACAACATATTTACTATCCTGATTTAAAAACTTTGGTGACACGCTACGTCAATAATTGCGAGCCATGCAATACAGCAAAACACTCGACTTCTCCAATAAAACCAAAATTCAAAATCACGGAATCATCGATCGCCTAAAAGTGGCTACATGTATCGATAAATTTTCCAAATATGCAACTTGCCTTATTTTAACAGATCAATCTAAACCTTCATTAAAAGAAGCAGTATTATTTTTTCTATCAAATCTAGGTAAACCAAATTTAATCGTTGCCGACAACGAATTTAATAACTTTTTCATAAAAGAACTGTGTAATGACCATGGCATACAAATACACTTTACCAAACCCAATTCACACACGGGTAACAGTGATGTCGAACGTCTCCATCAAACAATTGCTTCAAAGTATCGAACAACCTCTTCCAGAGATTCGCCTAAATCACGCTTTTATACTTCCCTGTACTTCTATAATCGCCAAATACACTCATCTATTGATACAGAACCTTTCAAAGCACATCATGGCCTTTCAGATAAATCTAAAATTATAAACATAATGAAATTAAATAAGGAGAGATCAATTAATAAGCAAAATAAAACACGCGAAAATTACGAAGAAATGAGAACCACCAGATACGTTAAAACCCCTAACCGCGCAGCTAAACATTTGGCTAAATACACTAAACGTAATCTCGATAATATAGCACATGTCAATATTAAACGCCCGAAACGTTTTGTTATCTCAGATGTCAACTCACCCGAAACTTCTACAAGGAATCCTTTTATTCCTAATATCACTGTTAGTTTCGAGCGACATCCAAGTTGAAAATTTAGATTCAGAAAATGGAGTTATTCTAATTAACAAACAACGAATACATCTTATCGCGGATCATTATCACATTTTTCACAAAATTAATTTAACCGATTATCAACATACTTTGTCAACACTTGCAAAAATCACTGTCCAAACTTCTGATAATAAAACAAACCTCATTATCCAATACTTTCCTGATCTTAAACTCGAGCTAGTACATCGAGTTGACACATCACTAGATAAAATCAGTAATCAACTAAAGAAACAAATAATTGCTAACGAAATGTTTGAAAGAAATTTGGAAATCATTAAAAAAAATCAAACTTTAACTTCAAAAGACCAATTTAAAAATTATTCATTCTGGACTACTAACGAACTTAATAATGTCAATGTACAAGTTCATTACCTAAAATATAAAAACATTCTGAGAGATTTTACATATGAAGTAGATAAAGTAATAGATAACATAAATACAGCACGCTTTGGCATAATGTCTCGTTCTATACTTGATCGAATCGAAATCGAACAAAATTTTATATGCTTTTACGAATTGCAAGAACTGTAAATTTAAATAGTTGCTAGAAACTACTATAACATATTGTATATTATATTAAATATTCCTATATTTTACGATAAGCCTGTATATACCTACAATTTACGTACAATAGCTCTGAAAAATTATACTAAAATTAACTTACCTAATCAGGTAGTTGCTAAGTTCAATGACAAATATTTCGCCGAAAATAAATATATTAAGCATTTAAAGAATCCAATAAATTGTGATACCAGATGTAAATTTTTGAAAACAAATAATAATACACTTATAGATGTAATTGAATCCGGATTGATATTCGCCAATAATTTTAACGACAAAGTAGATATATCATAACTGTAACGAAAAACACTTCAAAAATTTTGAGAATTTTGTTATAAATTTGAATAATTGTACAGTTAAATTGCTCGATAAAGTGTACACAAATAAAGTAGTAGGATTTTCACATAAACTTATATTGTCACCTCTTATCGTTTTAAATTTTACATAAGACGAAGTCACTTTCGAGGATATTAAATTCAAACATGGCGAAAAGCTGAAAGACATTAAACTTATAGAATTTAAGCACAAACAGAACACAATCATTTCCTCCATTTCAACTATTGTAATATGTATTGTAATAATATTTTGTATTTATATATAACTTAAATGCAGACGTAAAATAATAAATATTAACGTAAATTCACCTGCTCGAAAGCCCGCGAATAAATTCGATAAGAGTTAAATACGAGAAACAGAAAAACGAGATTATTATTGAATCGGGAGCTTCAATCTAACGGAGGGGGAGTTACGGCAGCAGCCTCACCTTTCCGTAACATAACGTACTTACGTTATACTTATATCAATATTTCACCTTCTAAATAACTAGAACAATGCTTTGCCCTATCGTAAATACATCGTGACTATGTCACAATACATTTCCCTATTGATACTGCTAAAGCATCACAATTAAGATATTACAGCACATGTTTATGTTTTCGCGACCCGCTGCGAGCATTTTTTGTTAATCCTTATGTGTGGCGATCTCTCGCCTAAATTTCAATATGAAGACCACACACAACAATGTATTGAAATTCCACATATGGAAAAGATTCAAACATGGTATTGTTTGTCACTCTGCATTTAAGAAATTTAGACTAAGTATTTTTTTTGTTAAGATAAGAAATACTATAAGTAGTATGTGTAATAGGTAGAAATTTTGTATTTTTCCAAGACAGAAGTCCGAAGTGGACGTTCGAGGCAACGAAATAAAACGATATACGATTTTATTTTTCGTTTTATCATTTTCGTTTTCCCGTTCTAATTTAAAGTTGGCTTGTTCGCGAAATACGCGGAAAAGACCACAACTTAGTAAGGAAATCGTTCATTAATTTCTTGACTATAGTCTGCGCATTATCGCGGCTCGTCCTGAGATTCTTGAATCATAACAAGATTGCGAACACGCAGTCGAACTTAGTGACGGATAAATAGGCGCCTAGCGCTGTACAAATAAGATTGCGATTACGCAGTCACTTTAGCTTTACTGGTAACATTCTATTTTATAATAAAAATCTTAAAATTCATAATGTTTTGCATTTTCAAAACCAAACTTTACACCATTCGTCCCAGTTATTGTCATCAACGAATGCTAACAGGTATTCATTGAGGACTCGGTGGTTTCTTTCTACAACACCTAACGTCTCGTGGTGATAAGGAGTTGAAAAGATTTGTTTAATTTGTAATAAAACGCAAATGTTTTTAATAGATTATTAGTAAATTTTGTTCCTAAATCGGTTTTCAGAATTTTAAAATGACCGTACTGCAGTATGAATTTATTTACTATGGCCTTGGCTAATGTTCAAGCTTCCTTATTTTCTATGGGTATAGCTGTGACATATTTTGTTAAATCGCATTGTATGGTTAATATATATCGATAGTTGTTTGAGAGTCTTAAGGGACCAATAATGTCCGCACTCACTATTTCAACACTAGTAGAGGGTGTATCGGTTTTAATCATTCTTTCCTTTGTGTGCTTAGTTATTTTATTGAATTTGCATTTATCGCAACTGTTGATGTAATGTTTTATCATCTTATGCATGTTCTTCCAACAGTATCTTTGTTTTAATTTAAGAAGCGTTCTGCGTATTCCTGTATGTCCACCATGTGGTGATTCGTGGAATTCTCTAATAAGATTGTTCTGTTCAGCGATGTTATCTATTCTTTTAGGGGGCTTATATATCATTATTTTCAATTGGATATCCATATTTCGTTGCAACGTATTATATAATTTTTTAAATTCATCTTTGGGTACGTACCTAAATATCATATATTCGTTGGATAGAACTAGCTCATTTATATTATTATTCTGCGAATAATTCATTCACTTCCTCAATACAGAAACTAGTTTCGGGTTCGTGGCGGAAACGTATTTCTCGCGAGCTTTATCACTAAAGTGGACCATTAAATAATCTTTCTCTTTTGAGATTATTATATTTTGTTCATGGTTGCGTAACATATTAAATTTTACTTTTAATACCCCTGTTATATCGGATAGCGAAGTGCAATCGAATGCGTAGAGGTGATTGTTGTTGTTTTATTATTTTGTTGTTTTATCGCTTTGCTTCTTGTTATCGCCATAAGTTTTTTACTGATACTTTCATCGTTCGTTGGAGGTATCATAGATTTTAAGATTTCTGAGTCTATTTGTATCCTTGACAATGCGTCTGCATTTGTGTTTATGTTACCTTTTTTATACACTATTTCAAAATCATAATCCGATAGGTCTAATTTTATTCTCGTCAACTTGGAGGATGGGTTTTTGTGCGTGAACAACGATACTAAAGGCCTATGGTCTGATACTACTGTAAACTTTCGTCCATATAAATATGGCCTGAAGAAGTTTATTCTCCAGTGTATCGCCAAAAGTTCTTTTTCTATGATTGGCTTGTTAAGTTCGTGTTTGTTTAATGATTTACTCGCGTACGAGATTGGTAAATAAAAACCGAAATCTCCTTGTGACAGAATTGCACCTAGTGCAAAATTCGATGCGTCAGTGGTCAATACAAAAGGTTTTTCAAAATCGGGATATTGGAGTATAGGTGGTGAGATTAATTTTCGTTTTAGATGATCGTATGCTTTTTGTTGTTCCTCTTCCCAAACGAACGGTGCATTTTTTTTCAACAGCGAATTCAAGCTCTTTGCCGTTTCTGCAAAATTTGGGATGAAACGCCGGTAATAGTTGCAGAATGCTACGAATCTGCTGACGTCATCAGAATTTTTAGGGATTGGGTAATTTTTTATCACCTCGTGTTTAGCAGGGTCAGTTCGTATACCGTCTGCTGTAATCAAATGTCCTAGATATACGACTTCTGATTTTAGGAATTTGCACTTTTTAACTTCCCAGTATATGGGAAGTTCTTGTAATCGCCTCGAAAATCGAAATTGAAATTTTCAACATTTCTTTACGTTTTGAGGTCTATAGAGTATATATAAAGTGTTTTTAGAAAGGGAGATGTATGTGTGTGTGTGTACGTACGTACGTACGTACGTTCGTGGACACTTTTTTCTACGAGCATAACTCACGTAAACAAAATCGTATCGACTTCGTTGAGATGTCAATCAAAGCGTCTTTGCAATCTTAAGAGCTGATTAGTTTTTGGGATACTTCGGACGAGGGGTTTGTTGTTTTGACCCTTTGAAGGTCGTTTCTGTCATGCGTTATATCTCGTGAACCAAACATACGATTTGCATGATTAAGGTGTCAATCGACGCGTATTAGCATTTTTGTGAATTAATCAAATTTTGAAAAAAAATCGTTGGAGCCGTTTTTTAATTTAAGAAAAAACTTGCAAAAAATTAGGGGTTTTTTTATAAACAATAAATTTTTAACCTGATTTACGAAAGACAGTATTCAATTTTTATAAAATTTATATACTTCAAGCAATGCTTGTAAAAACAACATCAAAACTTTTACTCATGATAACAAGAAACATTAAATAAAAAATAAAAAATTATTAACAGTCATCATAATCTTCAAGGTCATTTCTTCCATTCACTATATCGCACGAAGCAGATATAATATTTGCATCATTAGGGTGTTAATCGACGTGTTTTAAAATCTCTTTGATTAATTTAACATTATAAAGATCCGTTTCAGCGGTTTTTTTAATTTAATAGAAAAAATGAGAAAACTTAGGGTTTTTTCGTAAAAAAATATTTATTTTAACCTGATTTGCACAACACAGTAATAAATGTTTATAAAATTTATACATTGTTATCAATTTTTGAAGAGAGATCAGCAAAACTTTTTTCATGATTCATGAAAAAAATTTAATAAAAAATAAAAAATCATTCTAAGTTACCATATGAAAGGGGTTCTTCCGATTGATATTACCTTATATCTTTTATTCTAAAGACTTGGTTGTAAAGTCAATCAAAGTTTCAAAATGTTTGGATAATTTGAGCAGATTTTAAATAGTTTTCGCCGTCTTTTAATGAAAAATAGCGGCTTAAATTTTGAAAACCATCAAAATTTCAATCAAATTTGCATTTGTGGTAATCAATCATCATCACCCATCCACCAAAAGCCTTACGTAATCAATGGACCCTCCCGTAGATGATATGATTAATATTAACTCATCCCTGTTACTGCTATGAATACCTTGCAGTCAATGCGATGGTAAGCATTCTTTGAAAACTATTTGAGGATATTTAAGTCCAAATGGTAGCATTTTAAATTGATAGTGCCCGTTGCTAGTGGAAAAAGCTGTCAAAGGTCTGGAGTCTTTCTCTAGTTCAATCTGGTGGAAAGAACTCGTCATATCTAAAGTGGAAAAATATTTGGCTCTACCTAGTTTATCGAGCACATCTTCCAACCTTGTCAATGGGAATTTATCATTGACTAACTTGTCGTTCAACTTTCTGAAGTCAACAAGTCTACATTTCTTTGTACCGTCAGAACTTTTCTTTGGTACGACTAGCAATGTTGAGTTGTATGGGCTTATAGACGGTTCTACAATGTCGTTATCCTCCAATTCTTGAACTTGGTCTTGTATTTCCTCGTTTTGTGTTTGTGGTAATCAATATTTCTTCATGTATACCGGTGTATCGTCAGTGGTATCGAGCCTTTGCTTGTAAAAGTTATTTTTAGTTAATTGTTCCCCATGAAGGTGAAAAACATCTTGATATTGTTTTATAATATCCAGCAAGCTCGTGTTTGCTTGTTCATCTAAGCTATTTGTGTTTATGACATCTAACAACCGTTTTAAACGTTTATGATCGAAAGTTTGGTTTGTCTTCAGATTTTATAACTTTTCAGAGGTTCTATTTCTAAATTGAAATTTGTGAGTTTTATATCGTAATCGTTAGTGTTGAGTGCTTTAACGTGGCACACACCTTTTGATGGGATAATGCAGTTCTCTAAAAATACTCCTCTTTGAATTTCATTGCTAAGAATGATGCTGTCTTCGGATCTATTGATTTCAATCGGTATCATGGCTTCAGTTCTAGCCGGGATGACAACATATGCCATATTGATTTTTCCGGTGTACATCGGTATCGTAACATCTCTGTCAAGGATCCAGCAGCTTTCCTACATCGAGGGAACAAAACCCCAATTTTCATCACCGTAGGAGTATATTTTATCGGTCCCAGCATTCGTCGTGGAGAAAAAAGCTTTCTTACATCGAGGGAACAAAACCCCAATTTTCATCACCGTTATCGTGAGTAAACCAAGTTACATCTATTTTTCTATCTTTATATATATACATATATTATTTTATTGTGCTCCGAAAAATTGTGAACAGTTCTTGTGATTACGAAATCGTCCTTATTATTTGTGCGCGAGAGTATACGTTTCTTTTTGAAAATATGTCAACCCCTGCGGAAAGTGCGGCTCAGCTCCGTAGCTTTGATGCTAATAGCCTCGAAAACAACGCGGAAGTGAATAATATTGAACCACCGGTGGCAATACCAAATATTGTTCCAAATTTTCAGTTATCCTTTGAAAACATTTTACATGAAGCCAATCGCTTACATGAGTTTTCTATTACGAAAAATAGTATTTCTCTACAAGCCTTTTTGTAACCGTGTCGATCAAATTTTGCAATTATGCGAAACGGCAGCCCATCAGCAATATGTGGAGCAAATAGTGATCACGAAAATTCGTGGGGAACCACACTTCATCGTTGATAAATACCCTTTCGCAAGGTGGTGCCAAATTAAACAAGTTCTATATGAGAACTTTGGTGTTTCTGAGCCATACCAGGCATTAATTAACGACATGAATCGTATCAAATTTGATACTAATGTTGATAAAGTTTACCGTGAAACAAACTAAACACGAAGTTTTCACAAGACCCCCAAAAAGACTTGTTTCAACATTTCCAGCCACACTTTAACGAAATTTTTGCGCTTTCAAGATTTAAAGCTTGTATTCCGGAATACAAATCAATATTAATTGAGATGCGACAGTGTGGTACGTTACACAGTGCATACTCTATACTGAAACAAGCACAACAGCTTCGTGACAGTAATTCGCCTCACGACACTCAATCTGGTTACAAAAACCAGCACAATAATACTAATTTCAACTCAAAGTTTATCCCTAACACAAGTTTTAATCAATCACGCGACACTAATAATTCGCGAAATTTTAATAATAATCGTTTTGGCTATCAAAATAACCCAAATTTTAGATCTCGATATGAGAATAATTCTGTAAATAGACCAAATAATAATAATCATTATTCTCAGCGGGAACCACAACGCCCTTTCAATAATTCTAATAGGCAATATCAACCTCATTATCAAGGTAATCACACATATCATAATACTTATCAACGACATGGTCCACGTTCACGCATTGTTCAAGCTACTGATGCTGAAAATTTTCGAGGATCAGCCTCGGATCGCCCCCAAACAGTAGAAAACCCTGCCCATGGGAATTACCAATAATTCCCATTACAATCAATAATAAAACACTTCGTTGTTTAATAGATTCTGGTTGTAATACTTCACTTTTAAATAAAAATATATTTCCCGAATCGCATACACTCGACAACCCTATAAGGTTGAGTAGTCTGCATTCAAGGGAAATAATAGAAAAAGGTATTTGGACCAATTTCCCGGAAGAATTTAACCTACCTTTTTCAAACATTGAATGGAAATTGACAAATTTACCAAACCCCAAATTCGACGCTATTCTAGGACAAAATGTGTTAGTCCCTACTAAATCAATAATTAATAATAACGACGGTTCTATTACAATTAATGGTAACAAAGTTCCTTTTATAACAGAAGACCAAGACCCAAAAACGGTATCGAAAAGTCTTTGTCTTTCTCTTGATCAAATTTCCCCCACAGTTGGAAGCTCAAATACACTCCAAAACATCAAAACCTCTCATTTAAATGAGGAAGAAAAATGTAATTTATACCAATTGCTTCATCAATTTAAAAATTTATTCTACCACGAAGGGGATATACTTACCTCGACAAATGTTGTAACGCACAACATTAAACTTACCTCAGATAAACCTATATTTACTAAAATATATAGGTTACCACAAATCCACCAAAAAGAAGTGGAAAGGCAAATAGCCGAAATGTTGGAAAATAATATAATCCAACCATCGAACTCTCCCTATAATGCACCATTGTGGATTGTACCTAAAAAGGTAGACAATTCCGGGCAAACAAAGTGGAGACTCGTTACAGATTACCGTAAACTTAATGATATTACGATTAGTGATAAATTTCCCATACCTAATATAGAAGATTTATTTGATAAACTGGGAAAATCTAATTATTTTTCCACCATCGATCTTGCGAAAGGATTCCACCAAATTCTAGTTAAACCAAGTGATCGAGCAAAGACAGCTTTCTCGACACATAACGGACACTACGAATATTTGCGAATGCCTTTCGGTCTTAAAAATGCCCCCGCGACATTCCAAAGAATGATAAACTCAGTTCTGAAGGAATACATAAATAAAATTTGCGTAGTCTACCTTGACGATGTATTGATTTTCAGCACTTCATTAGAAGAGCATATGGACTCACTTCGTAAAATTTTCAGAAAGCTCAGAGAGTTTAATTTAAAAATTCAACCGGATAAATGTAACTTTTTCACTCACCAAACAGAGTTTTTGGGTCATATTTTAACACAGGACGGAATCAAGCCGAATCCTGATAAACTTAATAAAATGCAGAATATTTCGATTCCCAAAACCGTTAAACAACTTCGTTCTTTCCTGGGCTTAACGGGGTATTACAGAAAGTTCATCCGAGACTATTCTGCACTAACAGTCTCTATGACAAAGTTTTTGAAAAAAGGCGCTAAAATTAATGTAAATAATTTCGAATATATTGAAGCTTTCGCTAAATTAAAACTTCTGCTTACTACTCCACCTGTGTTAAGTTACCCAGACTTCTCAAAGGAATTCACGTTGGCAACGGATGCTTCCCAATATGCGTTACGCGCAGTGCTTTCTCAAAATAACCATCCTTTAGCTTATGCTTCGCGAGCGTTAAATTCGCACGAAATCAATTACTCTGCAATCGAGAAAGAACTACTCGCGATAGTTTGGGCTACAAAGAGTTTCAGACCTTATCTATACGGTCGTCATTTTAATCTGGAAACAGATCATCGCCCTCTCGTTTGGCTTAATTCTTTGAACGAACCAAACCAAAAGCTAATCCGCTGGAAATTGCGACTTAACGAGTTTGATTTCAATATCAAATACATCAAGGGTAAAAATAATGGAGTTGCCGATTTCTTGTCCCGTATGGACAAAAATTTCATGGAAGATAAGGATGTACATGTAAACGAGGAGTCTCATTTACAGGAAAATCCAATATGCCGGAGCATAACCCGAAATATACCTGACCAAACTTTACAGGAAATTTTAGACATTTGCAACGAGCAAAATACTGAGCTCCCCGAAGTAATCAACATTCCAAGTACTTCCCAATCCACACAAGTGCAAAGAAACTCTACTTGTCTCCCCTCGGAAGCAAACGGTACAGGTACTATCCATTCAGAATCGCAAAACCAAAATACCTCGATTCCAATGAAGGATGATTACATCAATAAATTCAAATTTCAAATTATACTCTCCAGCCAAAATTTTCCACCGCCTATTAACAAAACACGCATCCAAATTCGCGAAGATGAATTACTTCTTCACGAATATGTACAAAATTTAATGGATAAATTGCCTCCTAATAAAAGCATAGCCATTTATTCCGATCTAAACGATCATTGTTTTAACAAACTTCAGCTAAAGCTCCACGAAGTCTTCGATAGCTCCTATAAATTTATAAAAGTGTCCCGTATTCTGAAAGACCTCCAGTCAGAGGAGGAAGCGATTTACCAAATCCACATGTATCATACAAAAGAAATAGGACACGGCGGAATAGACAAAACATTTAAAGGAATCTCACAACATATTTACTATCCTGATTTAAAAACTTTGGTGACACGCTACGTCAATAATTGCGAGCCATGCAATACAGCAAAACACTCGACTTCTCCAATAAAACCAAAATTCAAAATCACGGAATCATCGATCGCCTAAAAGTGGCTACATGTATCGATAAATTTTCCAAATATGCAACTTGCCTTATTTTAACAGATCAATCTAAACCTTCATTAAAAGAAGCAGTATTATTTTTTCTATCAAATCTAGGTAAACCAAATTTAATCGTTGCCGACAACGAATTTAATAACTTTTTCATAAAAGAACTGTGTAATGACCATGGCATACAAATACACTTTACCAAACCCAATTCACACACGGGTAACAGTGATGTCGAACGTCTCCATCAAACAATTGCTTCAAAGTATCGAACAACCTCTTCCAGAGATTCGCCTAAATCACGCTTTTATACTTCCCTGTACTTCTATAATCGCCAAATACACTCATCTATTGATACAGAACCTTTCAAAGCACATCATGGCCTTTCAGATAAATCTAAAATTATAAACATAATGAAATTAAATAGGGAGAGATCAATTAATAAGCAAAATAAAACACGCGAAAATTACGAAGAAATGAGAACCACCAGATACGTTAAAACCCCTAACCGCGCAGCTAAACATTTGGCTAAATACACTAAACGTAATCTCGATAATATAGCACATGTCAATATTAAACGCCCGAAACGTTTTGTTATCTCAGATGTCAACTCACCCGAAACTTCTACAAGGAATCCTTTTATTCCTAATATCACTGTTAGTTTCGAGCGACATCCAAGTTGAAAATTTAGATTCAGAAAATGGAGTTATTCTAATTAACAAACAACAAATACATCTTATCGCGGATCATTATCACATTTTTCACAAAATTAATTTAACCGATTATCAACATACTTTGTCAACACTTGCAAAAATCACTGTCCAAACTTCTGATAATAAAACAAACCTCATTATCCAATACTTTCCTGATCTTAAACTCGAGCTAGTACATCGAGTTGACACATCACTAGATAAAATCAGTAATCAACTAAAGAAACAAATAATTGCTAACGAAATGTTTGAAAGAAATTTGGAAATCATTAAAAAAAATCAAACTTTAACTTCAAAAGACCAATTTAAAAATTATTCATTCTGGACTACTAACGAACTTAATAATGTCAATGTACAAGTTCATTACCTAAAATATAAAAACATTCTGAGAGATTTTACATATGAAGTAGATAAAGTAATAGATAACATAAATACAGCACGCTTTGGCATAATGTCTCGTTCTATACTTGATCGAATCGAAATCGAACAAAATTTTATATGCTTTTACGAATTGCAAGAACTGTAAATTTAAATAGTTGCTAGAAACTACTATAACATATTGTATATTATATTAAATATTCCTATATTTTACGATAAGCCTGTATATACCTACAATTTACGTACAATAGCTCTGAAAAATTATACTAAAATTAACTTACCTAATCAGGTAGTTGCTAAGTTCAATGACAAATATTTCGCCGAAAATAAATATATTAAGCATTTAAAGAATCCAATAAATTGTGATACCAGATGTAAATTTTTGAAAACAAATAATAATACACTTATAGATGTAATTGAATCCGGATTGATATTCGCCAATAATTTTAACGACAAAGTAGATATATCATAACTGTAACGAAAAACACTTCAAAAATTTTGAGAATTTTGTTATAAATTTGAATAATTGTACAGTTAAATTGCTCGATAAAGTGTACACAAATAAAGTAGTAGGATTTTCACATAAACTTATATTGTCACCTCTTATCGTTTTAAATTTTACATAAGACGAAGTCACTTTCGAGGATATTAAATTCAAACATGGCGAAAAGCTGAAAGACATTAAACTTATAGAATTTAAGCACAAACAGAACACAATCATTTCCTCCATTTCAACTATTGTAATATGTATTGTAATAATATTTTGTATTTATATATAACTTAAATGCAGACGTAAAATAATAAATATTAACGTAAATTCACCTGCTCGAAAGCCCGCGAATAAATTCGATAAGAGTTAAATACGAGAAACAGAAAAACGAGATTATTATTGAATCGGGAGCTTCAATCTAACGGAGGGGGAGTTACGGCAGCAGCCTCACCTTTCCGTAACATAACGTACTTACGTTATACTTATATCAATATTTCACCTTCTAAATAACTAGAACAATGCTTTGCCCTATCGTAAATACATCGTGACTATGTCACAATACATTTCCCTATTGATACTGCTAAAGCATCACAATTAAGATATTACAGCACATGTTTATGTTTTCGCGACCCGCTGCGAGCATTTTTTGTTAATCCTTATGTGTGGCGATCTCTCGCCTAAATTTCAATATGAAGACCACACACAACAATGTATTGAAATTCCACATATGGAAAAGATTCAAACATGGTATTGTTTGTCACTCTGCATTTAAGAAATTTAGACTAAGTATTTTTTTTGTTAAGATAAGAAATACTATAAGTAGTATGTGTAATAGGTAGAAATTTTGTATTTTTCCAAGACAGAAGTCCGAAGTGGACGTTCGAGGCAACGAAATAAAACGATATACGATTTTATTTTTCGTTTTATCATTTTCGTTTTCCCGTTCTAATTTAAAGTTGGCTTGTTCGCGAAATACGCGGAAAAGACCACAACTTAGTAAGGAAATCGTTCATTAATTTCTTGACTATAGTCTGCGCATTATCGCGGCTCGTCCTGAGATTCTTGAATCATAACAAGATTGCGAACACGCAGTCGAACTTAGTGACGGATAAATAGGCGCCTAGCGCTGTACAAATAAGATTGCGATTACGCAGTCACTTTAGCTTTACTGGTAACATTCTATTTTATAATAAAAATCTTAAAATTCACAATGTTTTGCATTTTCAAAACCAAACTTTACACCATTCGTCCCAGTTATTGTCATCAACGAATGCTAACAGGTATTCATTGAGGACTCGGTGGTTTCTTTCTACAACACCTAACGTCTCGTGGTGATAAGGAGTTGAAAAGATTTGTTTAATTTGTAATAAAACGCAAATGTTTTTAATAGATTATTAGTAAATTTTGTTCCTAAATCGGTTTTCAGAATTTTAAAATGACCGTACTGCAGTATGAATTTATTTACTATGGCCTTGGCTAATGTTCAAGCTTCCTTATTTTCTATGGGTATAGCTGTGACATATTTTGTTAAATCGCATTGTATGGTTAATATATATCGATAGTTGTTTGAGAGTCTTAAGGGACCAATAATGTCCGCACTCACTATTTCAACACTAGTAGAGGGTGTATCGGTTTTAATCATTCTTTCCTTTGTGTGCTTAGTTATTTTATTGAATTTGCATTTATCGCAACTGTTGATGTAATGTTTTATCATCTTATGCATGTTCTTCCAACAGTATCTTTGTTTTAATTTAAGAAGCGTTCTGCGTATTCCTGTATGTCCACCATGTGGTGATTCGTGGAATTCTCTAATAAGATTGTTCTGTTCAGCGATGTTATCTATTCTTTTAGGGGGCTTATATATCATTATTTTCAATTGGATATCCATATTTCGTTGCAACGTATTATATATTTTTTTAAATTCATCTTTGGGTACGTACCTAAATATCATATATTCGTTGGATAGAACTAGCTCATTTATATTATTATTCTGCGAATAATTCATTCACTTCCTCAATACAGAAACTAGTTTCGGGTTCGTGGCGGAAACGTATTTCTCGCGAGCTTTATCACTAAAGTGGACCATTAAATAATCTTTCACTTTTGAGATTATTATATTTTGTTCATGGTTGCGTAACATATTAAATTTTACTTTTAATACCCCTGTTATATCGGATAGCGAAGTGCAATCGAATGCGTAGAGGTGATTGTTGTTGTTTTATTATTTTGTTGTTTTATCGCTTTGCTTCTTGTTATCGCCATAAGTTTTTTACTGATACTTTCATCGTTCGTTGGAGGTATCATAGATTTTAAGATTTCTGAGTCTATTTGTATCCTTGACAATGCGTCTGCATTTGTGTTTATGTTACCTTTTTTATACACTATTTCAAAATCATAATCCGATAGGTCTAATCTTATTCTCGTCAACTTGGAGGATGGGTTTTTGTGCGTGAACAACGATACTAAAGGCCTATGGTCTGATACTACTGTAAACTTTCGTCCATATAAATATGGCCTGAAGAAGTTTATTCTCCAGTGTATCGCCAAAAGTTCTTTTTCTATGATTGGCTTGTTAAGTTCGTGTTTGTTTAATGATTTACTCGCGTACGAGATTGGTAAATAAAAACCGAAATCTCCTTGTGACAGAATTGCACCTAGTGCAAAATTCGATGCGTCAGTGGTCAATACAAAAGGTTTTTCAAAATCGGGATATTGGAGTATAGGTGGTGAGATTAATTTTCGTTTTAGATGATCGTATGCTTTTTGTTGTTCCTCTTCCCAAACGAACGGTGCATTTTTTTTCAACAGCGAATTCAAGCTCTTTGCCGTTTCTGCAAAATTTGGGATGAAACGCCGGTAATAGTTGCAGAATGCTACGAATCTGCTGACGTCATCAGAATTTTTAGGGATTGGGTAATTTTTTATCACCTCGTGTTTAGCAGGGTCAGTTCGTTTACCGTCTGCTGTAATCAAATGTCCTAGATATACGACTTCTGATTTTAGGAATTTGCACTTTTTAACTTCCCAGTATATGGGAAGTTCTTGTAATCGCCTCGAAAATCGAAATTGAAATTTTCAACATTTCTTTACGTTTTGAGGTCTATAGAGTATATATAAAGTGTTTTTAGAAAGGGAGATGTATGTGTGTGTGTGTGTGTGTGTGTGTACGTACGTACGTACGTACGTTCGTGGACACTTTTTTCTACGAGCATAACTCACGTAAACAAAATCGTATCGACTTCGTTGAGGTGTCAATCAAAGCGTCTTTGCAATCTTAAGAGCTGATTAGTTTTTGGGATACTTCGGACGAGGGGTTTGTTGTTTTGACCCTTTGAAGGTCGTTTCTGTCATGCGTTATATCTCGTGAACCAAACATACGATTTGCATGATTAAGGTGTCAATCGACGCGTATTAGCATTTGTGTGAATTAATCAAATTTTGAAAAAAAATCATTGGAGCCGTTTTTTAATTTAAGAAAAAAAGTGCAAAAAATTAGGGTGTTTTTTATAAACAATAAATTTTTAACCTGATTTACGAAAGACAGTATTCAATTTCAAAATTTATATACTTCAAGCAATGCTTGTAAAAACAACATCAAAACTTTTACTCATGATAACAAGAAACATTAAATAAAAAATAAAAAATTATTAACAGTCATCATGATCTTCAAGGTCATTTCTTCCATTCACTATATCGCACGAACCACATATAATATTTGCATCATTAGGGTGTTAATCGACGTGTTTTAAAATCTCTTTGATTAATTTAACATTATAAAGATCCGTCTCAGCGGTTTTTTTAATTTAAGAGAAAAAAAGAGAAAACTTAGGGTTTTTTCGTAAAAAAATATTTATTTTAACCTGATTTGCACAACACAGTAATAAATGTTTATAAAATTTATACATTGTTATCAATTTTTGAAGAGAGATCAGCAAAACTTTTTTCATGATTCATGAAAAAAATTTAATAAAAAATAAAAAATCATTCTAAGTTACCATATGAAAGGGGTTCTTCCGATTGATATTACCTTATATCTTTTATTCTAAAGACTTGGTTGTAAAGTCAATCAAAGTTTCAAAATGTTTGGATAATTTGAGCAGATTTTAAATAGTTTTCGCCGTCTTTTAATGAAAAATAGCGGCTTAAATTTTGAAAACCATCAAAATTTCAATCAAATTTGCATTTGTGGTAATCAATCATCATCACCCATCCACCAAAAGCCTTACGTAATCAATGGACCCTCCCGTAGATGATATGATTAATATTAACTCATCCCTGTTACTGCTATGAATACCTTGCATTATTATTATTTAAAGTAGTAGTATTTTCAAAATTATTATTGTGTTTAATATTTTTAATGTTTATCTAGATATTACTGGGAAGTTGACCGTGTGGACCTCAAGGGTCGCACTTCGCGGCTTGTTTGCATTCATTTCAAGTTTGTTTCTGCGTAATTTTTGTGGAACTTTCGATAGATTTTCATTATGGTGTTTGATGCTCCAGCCAAATACCATAATGTCGTCGACATAAAGCAAAGCTGAATCACTTAAAGCAGTCAATGCGATGGTAAGCATTCTTTGAAAACTATTTGAGGATATTTAAGTCCAAATGGTAGCATTTTAAATTGATAGTGCCCGTTGCTAGTGGAAAAAGCTGTCAAAGGTCTGGAGTCTTTCTCTAGTTCAATCTGGTGGAAAGAACTCGTCATATCTAAAGTGGAAAAATATTTGGCTCTACCTAGTTTATCGAGCACATCTTCCAACCTTGTCAATGGGAACTTATCATTGACTAACTTGTCGTTCAACTTTCTGAAGTCAACAAGTCTACATTTCTTTGTACCGTCAGAACTTTTCTTTGGTACGACTAGCAATGTTGAGTTGTATGGGCTTATAGACGGTTCTACAATGTCGTTATCCTCCAATTCTTGGACTTGGTCTTGTATTTCCTCGTTTTGTGTTTGTGGTAATCAATATTTCTTCATGTATACCGGTGTATCGTCAGTGGTATCGAGCCTTTGCTTGTAAAAGTTATTTTTAGTTAATTGTTCCCCATGAAGGTGAAAAACATCTTGATATTGTTTTATAATATCCAGCAAGCTCGTGTTTGCTTGTTCATCTAAGCTATTTGTGTTTATGACATCTAACAACCGTTTTAAACGTTTATGATCGAAAGTTTGGTTTGTCTTCAGATTTTATAACTTTTCAGAGGTTCTATTTCTAAATTGAAATTTGTGAGTTTTATATCGTAATCGTTAGTGTTGAGTGCTTTAACGTGGCACACACCTTTTGATGGGATAATGCAGTTCTCTAAAAATACTCCTCTTTGAATTTCATTGCTAAGAATGATGCTGTCTTCGGATCTATTGATTTCAATCGGTATCATGGCTTCAGTTCTAGCCGGGATGACAACATGTGCCATATTGATTTTTCCGGTGTACATCGGTATCGTAACATCTCTGTCAAGGATCCAAAAGGTAATAGTAAAGGACTCGAAATCCATTTTGCACATATATTTACTGAGTATATCTCTTCCTAATATACCATCAGTTTCAATTGGAAAGTCCTCATCTACTATGTGAAAGCTATTTGTTATTAACTCATTCTCGATGATAAATTGTTGTTGGGTTGTTCCCAGAGACATTGTAGTCTCTTCTGTTATGCCCGTTAGTTTGCATTTATTTTCGGGCTGAATATCGTTATTTTTGGGAATTTAACTATTACATTTTATTATTGATATGTCTGCACCTGTATCTATTAGTAGCTTCAGGTGTCTATTCTCATTATTATTATAAATGTTTACATAATTTGTGCTAATACCCGCAATCCTTTTTATTTTGTTAATTTTATTATCTATATTATTAACTTCCCAGTATATGGGAAGTTCTTGTAATCGCCTCGAAAATCGAAATTGAAATTTTCAACATTTCTTTACGTTTTGAGGTCTATAGAGTATATATAAAGTGTTTTTAGAAAGGGAGACGTATATGTGTGTGTGTGTGTGTGTACGTACGTACGTCTGTACGTTCGTGGACACTTTTTTCTACGAGCGTAACTCACGTAAACAAAGTCGTATCGACTTCGTTGAGGTGTCAATCAAAGCGTCTTTGCAATCTTACGAGCTGATTAGTTTTTGGGATACTTCGGTCGGGGGGTTTGCTGTTTTGACCCTTTGAAGGTCATTTCTGTCATGTGTTATATCCTGCGAAGCAAACATACGATTTGCATGATTAAGGTGTCAATCGACGCGTATTAGCATTTGTGTGAATCTGTCAAATTTTGAAAAAAATCGTTGGAGCCGTTTTTTAATTTTTTAAATAAAGTGCAAAAAATTGTGATTTTTTTCAAAATCAATAAATTTTTAACCTTATTGTCAAGTCCAAGTGATCAATCTTGATATAATTTATATACTCCAAACAGTTTTTTAGAAAATGCCATCAAATTTTTTTTTCATAACTACGAAAAAAAAACCATGAACAGTCAGCATCATCTTCAAGGTCATTCCTGACATGCGTTATACCTCGCGAACCAAACATAGGATTTGCATTATGTAGGTGTCAATGAACGCGTATTAATATTTTTGTAAATTTGGCGTATTTTTAAAAAAATCGTTGGAGCCGTTTTTTAATTTAAGAAAAAAAGTGCAAAAAATTAGGTTTTTTTCATAAACAATAAATTTTTAACCTGATTTGCGAAATAAAGTAATCAATGTTTATAAAATTTATATACTCCAAACAATGTTTGTAGAAACACCATCAAAACCTTTTCTCATGAATATGTAAAAAATTAAATTAAAAATAAAAAATCATTAAAAATCATCATGATTTTCAATGTCATTTTTATCATTCACTATATCTCACGAACCAGATATAATATTTGCATCATTAAGGTGTCAGTAGACGTGTATTAACATATTTGTGAAGTTTTTAACATTATAAAAATTCGTTTCAGCCTTTTTTAATTTAATAGAAGAAAATGCAAAAAAATATTTTTTTTTTCATAAAAAATATTTTTTAACCTGATTTGCACAGCACAGTAATACCAGTTTATAAAATGTATACATTCTTATCAGGTTTTGAAGAGAAACCGGCAAAATTTTCTTGCATGATTATGAAAAAAACTAAATAAAAATAAAAAATCATTCAAAGTTACCGTGTAAAGAGGGTTCATACGTATGATATTACTTTATATCTTTCATTCTAAAAAATTGTTGTAAATTCAATCAAAGTTTTAAGATATTTGCATAATTTGAGCAAGTTTTTAATAGTTTTCATAGTCTTTTAATTAACCAAAAGTGCTTAAATTTTGAAAACCAACAAAATTTTTCAACACCAAAAAGGCCCCCACCGATTGATCCGCGTGAATCTGTCCTCATCGACCAAAAACCTTACGTAATCAATGGACCCCCCGTAGACGATATGATTCATATTAACTCATTCCTGTTACTACTATGAATACCTCTCATTGTTATTACTTAAAGTAGTATTATTTTCAAAATTATTATTTTGTTCAATGTTGTTGATGTTTATGTAGATATTACTGGGAAGTTGACCGTGTGGACCTCAAGGGTCGCACCTCGCGGCTTGTTTTTGGCTTTATTTACTAATGCTCTACCGGAAGGTTACCTAGTTCCTCTCGGGAGCTTGTCAAGTTTCCCTGGTCTGCTATTACGCGAATTCTCCTAGTATTATTATTTGAATTATTTCTATAATTGTGTTTGGAAGTTTCTACCACGGGTAAAATTTCTATTGTTGAAATTTTGGTTATTGGTGGGTCTGTTACCGTCGAAATTTCGATTGTTTACATATTGATTATTTCGAAAGAAATCACGTGGTCTATGTCTGAAATTCTGGGTGTTATGACCATTTATGCTAGTATTATTCATATTTCTATTGTTTGGATACCTATTGTATCTGTTAATATATAAAACTCTATTTTGCTGCGTTTCGGTACCTTCAACTTCTGTGGCAAGAGAAAATGCTTCACTTAGATTTTTAGGTCTCGCAGCGAATATGGTCTCCCTTATTTGGTCGTTCAGACCGTTTTTGAACACTGTTAATGCGTAAGTATCATTTACGCTTTGTATGGCTTGTTTTGCAGCCTGAATGGGGTTTGGACCTAGTTCACTTATTTGAAGCTGATTTAGCTCATCTACTAAATTCAATATTTTGTCTTTGTATACTGAAATAGGTAGTCGCTTTTGTGCGACTGTGGATAATTGTGTGTGGATATGTGGAATAGTTTTTGGGTTTTTGTATTTTAGTCTTAACTCAGTTTCAAAATTGTCCAAGTTTGTAATGTCTGAGGTGTTCAATGACGTCCTAACATTAGTGCTAAGTTTCACATGTAAGACAAAGTTTAATAGTTCTGTTTTCCCATCTGGTGAAAGTTTTTTGCCGATGAGTTTCACTACTATTAGAAAAGTCTCCAGCTCAGAAAATCTACCGTCGAAGTTCGGTATTGTTTTGAAGGCAGTCTCAATATTAAACTCTGCCATTGCAGTATAAGTTATTTTCTCTTCTATTTTTACTATTATATTTTCCGCGTTCAATCGTTTGATTAGTGCCGAAATAAGTGCTTTGCAAACATTGGATATAGTTGATTTGAGCTCAAGTTCCGTACCTTCTTCTATTTGGCTGAATAGATCAAGATATTCACTTTAAATTTTTACTACCAATTCTAATTTTTCTTTTAGAGTTCTGACCGTGTATGTCGTTGATTTTTTCAAATTTGACAAAATAGTCTGTAATTCGGTTAATAGTGATTTTATCTTGTATGCAGGCATCTGTGAATTGTCTAAGTATCCGATACATTAAGCATTAACCCTGTTCGCTAGAATGTTTCTATCAACAATCTTTCTAGCATATTTTTTTTGTTTGCTATTATATAAGTATATGAACACCAAGACTATTGAAAAGATGATCGTGGTACTTATAGTTTGTTTATATTCTATGAATATATTTGAATTTGTGCTACAATTGTTGCCCATTTTTGTGAATTATAAAATATAATGTATTGTTTTTGTACAATTGTTTGATTAATTCATTTGATTTTAGATTATTTTATTAAATCATTATTATTTTAGTATGTTTAATTGCTGGGTAAATTTCGTTTTCTGCTCGCCTGTGGAGATATGTATCATCCTGTGTAGAAGTGCTTTTTGGTGCCTTGCGTTGGGAGAGAAAGCATACCTCCTCGTCGTCGGCGTTTTAAATTAATTATTTTTGGAGGCTCGTCAACTTGTTTTTTGACGAACTCTTTCATATGTCTTGGTCGTGGTCCAGGTAATGGTGTTGGCTTGTAGCAAGGTGCCTGCGAGACTGGTGTTGGCACATATTCGTGTTTCTTGGGCTCTGAAGATTGGTTTAGTTCCCTTCCTATGCTCAGGCAGCATCGCTCAAACACCTTATTGAAGTCATCGATAGTTTCTATATCGTGAATTTCTCCTTCTTCCAATATGTCCAGTTTTTGATGTTCTTCCAGTTGTCCGGAGCTTGCAGGATCGCCATGTAACTGGTTTAAATGTTACCGCATCGTTCTCACGGTTACGTATTTCCCCAATCAATATACATATCCCATTCAGTTGCAATCATGACCTACATTTATTGCACTCGAATGCTTATGGTCTGCAAAGGGGCATTAGCCCGTACCCAGAACAAAATTAATTAGATCATTATTAAAAACACTTGACCATATCTTCCAGTATGCATAAGTCATTGAGGTGGGTCGTGTCTGAGTTCATAGCTAATTATCGATGCTCATATGTTGAGTACAGGGGTACTCTATGGGTTTATCGAAAAGTAGTGCATGTAAGAATTGTATGTATGATTGGCGGCTATGATGTTGTATGGTTTGTATATGTACTACATGGTATGTATATGTACTACAGGTGGCTATGATGTTACATGGTATGTACATGTACTACAAGTGCCAATAGGTTTAACTGAGTATCTACTTGCTCCTGGCATAGCTGCCTTTGAGCATGCACCGCTAAAAGAAGTGGAGGGTTAGTATCTAAGTAAGATAGGTATATATCGCTTTATCTAGTGGAAAATGTTTTGAAAAGGAAAGTTAGTAAGGCGTTTGTTAAGGAGCTGTGATTTTCATCAAAACACAATACCTGGATAAATATTTAAGATATGAAATAATGATGTTAATGAGCATGATAAACTCATTGTTGTTTTGTTAAATTGGAATGAAAGATTGTAATTTGATTGAAAAATAAATTCATTTATTTATCAATCGCATGTGAAGCTTAACAAGCTTTTTAATTTCACACAATCTCCTATGAACACTATAACATTCGCATTTATCTTGTTCAGTTATTGTATTATCATAAGCCCATGGACCGCTTCGAACTCATGATATTCATAAAAGAGAGATTTAAGGTGAGCGCTTAGAATAGTTGCATCGAATTGTTAAAAAAAATTTCATCGTCGAACTCTAATTTAAAGTACCAGTAAAAAATGTTTTTGCTCTCAATTATTCCAGCTATTCTCATTTCTATCTTTATCAAATCTTGCCGAAATTCTTCTATTGCTTCATCGGCGGAAACAATTTTTTTCCGACGTTTCTGTTCTTGTAGCGATAACAGTTGTTCTTGATAAAACCGAAGAAGAAATTTGTGACACCATTCACCATTTTGAACTGCAGTTTCTGTTTTGACTGAAACTGTACTTACAGTCAAAAGTCGGAAGGAAAATGCGATTTGCACCGAATTTTAATCAGTTAACGCGAGATTAAACGCTAAATTGTCAGTACTCTTATTTTCACTAAGAGTCACCACTGGTAGTGGATAACCTTGAAGGAAAGGTATTCCTATACTAAACACAACAAATATTTGCAAACTTTGCAACTTCATTCTCTACTTCAATAAATTTTCAAAGACAAAGTGATAGTCTGCATATCATCTTGAGTCTATTTATATTGTTCTTTACACTGCAACACATTTATTATATTTTTTTATAAGTTCTCCATTTACTATGGTCTGGTTTTTCTTTTCTTTTTAAAGAAAGAAATGGAGCTACCATTTTTATGAAATTCAATTTTATTGCAATATAGTATAATAAAAAATGTTTTACTATTCATATTCAAATTTCACAACTAAGAAAATACTAAATAATCTTTACCAACTCACAAAACAGCTTCCTCTACATACGCAAACGTTTTTCTCTCGTTGATTCGCCATGAAGCAACGGTTTTATCACACCACACACTCAGATTCACCCAATGTCAATAATTTTCAAAAATCCTCACATTAATAATCTGGAAACTAATCATATTGCTTCACACAAACACACAATCTTGGCATATATGCGACAATTGCTCAATCCAAAACATTTGTTATCTTTACCAATTCTTCTCTTTTCCCCACTAAAACTCAGACTCATCCCACACTACACACAAGGCGCCCAAACAGCTTCGCATATGTCTAAACATGACGACCCAATCGGAATCACCTCTTATCAGCAGCCTATCCATCAGCTTCATTGTTGTCCCTGGAACACCACTTGCAACTTCTTATCACACTACTACTACACCGCCCATAAAAAAACCAAACTAAAATGACCTTGAAATCCCATATATATTGACAAACCAAATTCATAATATGTGTATGCAACACAATATCTCTTATCATCCTATTATCATCCTACAAATAATATTTCATTAGACGTAGCCGGCTAGAACACCCATCAGGATTCCCCCGAGCGATGACGTAATAAGATAAGCCACGCTCACTCCTCCTGCCAGTCGCTAACAGGAAGAAATTTGTTTGAAAAGATAAGCCACGCCTACGATGACATCATCCTTCCATTATCAGATAAGCCACGAACCAGACTGAAAGTGGCTAACCGCAAAAAATTTATATGAAAAGCACCCAGAAATCCCACATTCCTACTACTCACGGACTAGCTCTTCAGCTCGACGGACCAATTTGTTGAAGAAAAACAGGTTCGTGTTTGACGGTAGTTTAAACTACGCTATAAATAGCGAGTGTTGGAAAAATTATAATATAACATAAATTTCGTCTGCACTGTTGTCAAATTTCATTTTTTTCTTCTTAATAACTTCATTTTTATGCTTTGTTTGCCAAAAAAGCGAAATAGTGATAAAGTGCGTGCCCATTGTCATTTAACAAGGGACTTTAAAGGTCCCCGCATAAATAATGTAATCTTTTATTTCGAGCACGAAATTTTTTCCAAATATTTGTAATGGCGCGTGGTATGGTGTGCTCAGAAGCGGTTCTTGCGACAGAACCGTTATCGGATAGGAAATGAAGTCGCTGGCGGTAGACAAAAGAAGTCTGGTTAGTGCCGGCTGGGGACGGAAAAGTTTGAAAAAAAAAAACGTTTTGGTAAAAGATTCTTGTTCCTGCCGGCTACCCGGTCGGAAAAATTTGAAAAAGTGCAGGAAAAAAGGAGTCCAGTTCGTACCGTTCACCCGTGTAGTAGGGTTTTAAGCAAAGTTGTTGTTTTTTTCTTGGAAGAATTAGAAAAATATTGTTGTTGCAATCCAAGCCGCCCGATTTAGTAAAACTCATTGGGAACTAGTGACAATGACAGAGTGTTCAGTGAAAGTTTCCCATTGCGTCCTGCTCTTAGTGAATATGTGAACAACGGGGACTACGTGGCGTAAAACGTTCTAAATCAATATTGAAAAGATCTCATTATATATAGTCCGAGGAATTTTTAACTAAGCTTTCTAGAAATGCATTCCACCACGTGGAGGCAGTTCAAATAGTGCCATGGAACAAAAAACAGAAGGGCGAAACTATTGCGCTTGTGATAAATTTTGGGCGAATAATCATTTCCGCCATGTCGATAACCATGACGGTTTGATTTGGTTTATGCATTTATAATTATATACTTAACATAATGAGCGAAACAACCATTATCAAGAGAACGAGTAAACTGGGAGCTGAAACAGAGAAACAGCCAGTTCTTCACACAGATGACAACGAGCAGTACCTTCCGTAATGGTATTTATATGGAACTCTGATAAAGAGAAAATAAAACGATTGTACGCAATACATTTTGCCGAGTGTGGGCAACTAAGGTGATATGTATCTATTGATGAACGACCGGATAACAAATAATTAAATAGATACAAAAAAAAGTAATCCATTTGACGAAAGTTTAATGAAAACATTACAAAAGCAAATTTTACATGACAAAGAGGAATTCGAATTCTGCTAATTATATCTACACCGATTTTTTTTAGTTTTGAAAAGATAACAAATAATGAAATACGTAAAAGATAGCTCATTTAATAAGATTTTTATGATTTAAAAGTAAATTAAGCACGAAATAGGGCAATTCGAATTTTGGTTGTTTTCTTTCTTGTTTTGAAAAAATATATCGAGATTTGTCAAGTAGTAATAGTTTCACTGAAAGTTATGAATATGGAACGATGTGAGATAAATATCAATTGTATTTGTTTTTATATTTTTTGACTTGAAAAGACATTCTAAGCTTCATAAAGAAAAAAATCCCCACCCCATAAAATAAGCCATTTATATGAAATCAAAATAGAAAAGCGAAATTCATATTCATATAAGGCATGTAAAGAACGTACGAAACCCGAAATGTGTATTGTTAAAGATAAATCATAGGATGAGCTTGTGTTTTTTCTTTTGCTAAAATCAGAATCACAGGGAACAATAATCAAGTCAAAAAAAGTACTAAGCAAATATTTGCACATTTTTACGTCACAGATGATAGCTAATAACGTTTTGCTTTATCAAAAAGATATTTTTGAAATCCGTAGGTTATCTGTAGTTAGTCGAATTATTGAGAATTCAATGAAAGAATAAACATGGATTAAAAACAAAATCAGGGAGAGTCTCACAAAGGGTCCTCCCTCCTTTTTGCTTTGAGGAACAGGGTTCACCCCGGCTGAGGTAAGTATTGGTGGGCCTAGCGCGCACAATACATGCTGACACGAAAGTGCTAGGCCATGGTAGGGTGGACCCAGGCAACGATATCTGTTTTCTAATCGGGAGTAGCACGGCCACTTGAGATTTTGTTTTTTGTACGCAGTAGTCTTTTGCTTTTTTTTTGTAGTTTCGAAATTTTAACTCCCGGGCAGGTCTTGAACGCGATATTATCCCGGTATGCGGGTGAAAGTTCCTTGGTAAAGTAACGTAGGAGGTATAGTCTCACAAGATGTATAGTATGTTTTGTGTTTTCCTTGGTAGATTTTTTTGTTGGTATGTAATCGGGCGAATCGACGGCTGAAACTCTGGAAATGAGATTCGGGACTGCTGCTAGAGAACGCACCCACGACATTTCGCGCCGAACTAAGCTGATCTGCCAGCAGCCATCACTCCTCTAGCTAGGTAGAAGCTGAACCCGAATTAGTCTGAACGACACAAGGGTTTGTTGCCTCGTCCCCGAGACTTGACGTCCATTGAGGCGAACGAGACGAAAGTCTTGTTGCCTTGAAATTTCGAAGCGATATCGTTCGCCAGCTTTCATTTCATTACACATTGTGTTATAATCTCTCAAGCTATAACTGCCATTCGTCAAAGGATAAGAAAATATTGACAATAATATTTCAATGATACCCATCAGTAAGAAATTTTACGTTCCACTTTCGAAAGGAATATGAGTTTAAGATTTTGAAACAATTTTTTGGCTGGGCCAGATTTATGCAGAGGAGTTTTTATGTCCTTGTCAAAAATTTGGCTCAAGAAGATTTGAAAAGCGTTTCTTCAGCATATGGAGACAGAGAAAAATTTCAACTTTATACACGAAGGGGTGTATTTTCCTATGATTACATAAACTCTTGGGATTGATTAAATAAACCTGTCTGCCACATTGAGAGAAATTTTACAATAAAATGACAAATGCTGAATGTAAAGATTTTGATTAAAAACATGCGGAAAATGTTTGGAAATGATTCCATTGTACAGCAATTTATTCTTTTTCTGACAGACGTACATATGTGAACATTTCCGAAAAGTTTGCAGAAATATATATGGACTTGTTGGTATTATACCATCCCTGGGTTGTCATGTGATGCTATGCTTAAAATTGCATCCATCAAGCTTGAGCTCCCGACTGATATCAACAGGCATCATTTCGTACAACGAAGGTGTTATCACGCAGTGCTCACACAGTCACTCAACTGCCAATAACAAATACATGAAAAGGATTCTTCCAAGTATCTTATATAATTTAGACGCTAATAATTTATATGTTTTGGCAATGTCCCATCCATTCCAAATGCTGAACTTAAGTGGGTTGAAAATATAGATGATATTGATATTCATCATAATTTGGCAGATTCTGGCATTGGTTACATATTTGAAGTTGATGTAGAGTATCCAGTAACAAACATGACCAACACAATGACCGTCCTTTCTGTGCAGAAAATTAAATAGGGAATTGTTCCAAAATTAAAAAGTTAATCATTGATTTGGCCGATAATCAAAAATGTGTGATTCACTATAGGAATTTCTAACAATGCATTCAAAATGACTTGTGTCCGTCTCGCGTCTACAGAATTTTACAATAAAAAGAATCATCTTGGCTAAAGTAGTATATAGATTTAACCATATATTGTTGCAAGATTAGTAAAAATTCATTAAAGAAAAACTTAGTCACAATGCAGTTTACGGTAAAACGATGGAGAAAGTTGACAAAAGGAAGGATGTAAAAATTGTGACGGATTGAAAAAGTCGAGGTAGACATTCGGGTGCTTCAAATTTAATCAAATGGCAGCTATCCAATTGGATCGAATATTTACCTACTACAATAAACCAATTTACATGGAGTCCACCGTGCTCGATCTTTCAAAGTTGAAGATGTACGATTTTCACTATCATTTTATGTATCCCAAGTATAGTGAAACGATAGTTCTAAGCTATACTTTTGCTTGCACTATCCAAACGAATGATTTTTACAAAAATATTTTGCATGATATCGATGATCATTTCGAAACTTCAGAATACGCTAAATCTTGGGTATGATGAAGGACAAAAACAATGGGAGAGGAATGGCAGAATTCATGGAATTAAGATCTAAACTATACTCATTCAGTGTGGAAAATGGTGAAGTAGCTAAGAAAGAAAAAGGTGTCCAGAAAATAAAAATAGATGGTTTAAGCTTAGACAGTTATCGAGATTGTTTATTTAGAAAAAGGTATATAACTGAAGTATGTATGTATTTAGGTCCAAGCATCATAGTTTATATACGGAATGTATAAATAAAGTTGCTTTAAGTTATCTAGATGATAAGAGATTGATAAAAAAATATGGCGTCAGACTCTACCCTTGGTGGCATTTTAGTACTGCAATAGATGTAGACTAGAGTAAAGTTAATTTTAATTTATTGACAAATAAAATAAATGAAAAGTTGAAATTATTAAATGCTTCGTTTTTATTTCTTTAAAATAGAATTATACAATAGAGAGAATGAATTTAATTATCTGGAATAATATAAACAAGCCCAGAACGGTATGCCAATAGTTAGTTTGATTTGAGAATTGATTGAAATAGAGTAAATGGAGTTTTTAAATACCATATATTCCTGTTATTCTGTGCTGCGGTTTCGATTTTGCCAGTAGTGACTTTTAGTGACAGCGATAGTACTTACAATTTAGCATTTAATTTCGCGCTACCTGTTCAAAAGTCAGTGGAAGTGGTATTATCTTTTTGATCTATGACTGTTAGTACAGTTTCAGCAAAACAGGAAACAACTATTCAAAAGAGAGAGAGAGATTGAAGGAAACGGAGGTTGTTTTAGTCGGTAGAAATCCGGCATACCGAGGCAGGAGCTAATCGGTATCTTTTGAAGATTTCCACCTCCCAAAGTTGAAAAAAATGATAATGCTATTTAATCTGAAATTCAGAATTTTTTTCGATACTGCCAAAAACAACGAAAATAACTGGTATCGCTGCGACTATACAACCATGGAAACAAATATTTTAATCGATGAAAAAATAGGTGGATTTCGGCAAGATTTGTAATCTTCAAATAGATATGTAACGGGACTGGTTATTCGCATTTGACGGATCCTGAAAATTTCTGTGGTCCAGTTCGCTGCAATGCTCTTTTCGAATATATGCTTGCATTTACTGATTCGCACATAATCTCCAAATTTATATTTAAATGATCCCATCACCTTAGTATTGCAATTTTTCATTGCTACTATTTACAGCAGACGGGCTCCGTAACATTTATTTTTCGATGTTTTTTATTATTATACGCATTAACAAGATCATCAACTAGAGCAATTCATTTATAATTTCCATTCATACTAAATCCCTTCCACATCATGTTATTTAGCATACGAATGAATTTTCAACAATTCATGCCTGAATGTGATGAATCTGTAATTTTTTAAGGAATGTGTCCCTGTTGCATAATGCGTTCAATTGCCATGACAACTTCTTTACTAGTCTATGTTTTGATAAATACAGTTCACTAAAACTTACAAAATGTGAAAATAATCGTAAAAAGCAAGCAAAACCTTATATTTTCACTAGCATATACTCTCATCTCAACTTAATCGGCCTATGATATAACTCGTATTCGCTTAAAGTCTTTTCGAGTGGGCGCATGCAATTTATTTACAACTTCCCGTTTGCTCATTTTATAATAAACTGAATCTCAAGATTGCCGCACACTTGGTCAGCTCAGCTCTGACATATTTTCAATATGTTTCTACGCTCAGTTCAAAGGATATCGTCAGTGCTCGACAAGCGGACGAACTTTTCGTAAACCTTTGTTTTTGGAATTAGAGCTAGTTTTTCTAGTAACTTAAGTAATTATGAATACCAAGCTCTTTATTCTATACAATTTTTAAAATGAGTATTAGTAGCGGTGACGCAGAAATCATTATAGTGGCTTTGGCATTAGCTGCTGAAGAAAAACGCAAATCTGAAAAAAAGTTATGGGTACATGAAATAAACGCTGCTAGAGAGCGGAAAGGAGAGTACCATACACTGTTTCCGAGGCTGGAAAATGACGACAAACGTTTTTTCCGTTACTTTGTATGCTGCAAATCTTGCTGTAGAAACTACAATTACTTATCAATATTTTCATTATGTCTATATTTTAAATAGGCAGTTTTATATGTAACTCATGTCTTATTGAATATTTATACAAGCGTAGACAATGTAAACCACGCATTTTTATTTTTTACTTTAAAAGTAATGTACTCATTTTTTTTCGTTCAAAAGTGAGGATATCTCCTCCCATATCGATTCCTTAACATTAATATTAAAACAGTCTTTATGCCCTAGGTCGTACAATACGACATGACATACTGTTGCACTAATGCAATTAATTTTTCCTCCGAAAACATGCACCAAATAAAAATTTTCATTGAATAAAAGCAAACAATTGAGCTGTTGCTGATTTGATTTCGTTCCGGCATCCGCACAAAATCGATTTCTAACCGAAGTGTGCTGAAGCGGTCAGAGCGGAATCACCGGACCTGAGCTGAGCGGATCAAGTTTGTGGGCCTACACCTGATTGCATAGCTTCATATTTTTTCTGTAGACCTGAGCGGAGCTGAGCTGAGCGGATCAAGCGTGCGAAGTGCCTTAAGCCATTAGCATCACTTTTATCGTTTTGAACTTGAATTTTTTTCTTAATGTTTTTTTCAATTTGTCAGTATTTTTATCAACGAAGATCTTTGTGGAAGCATCATCATCCTCTGTGGGCGGTCCAATTTTTTTTAACCGTTTAAAAATAAGAATCTAATAACTGTTCTTTACTTTACTGAATCCTACAAATTGTGGACCAGCAGGATCCTTTTTGCCAGATTTTCCTTCTAACCTTGGAAAACCTTTTGAGCCCAAAAGCTCCTGAAACACTGAGACATCTTGAATACTCGGTGATCCCTGAAAACTTGTAGATCCTTTTAAATAATGTTTCCCTCCACCTTCCATTGAAAATCGACCACATTTGCCAATCCCCATTTATGAATAAGTAGCGTATGATGATAGGAATCATTCATGTTTTTATTATAATTCACAACATGTATTTATTCTGAGCCTAAAAGCTCCTGAAACACTGAAACATCTTGAATACTCGGTGATCCCTGGAAACTTGTAGATCCTTTTAAATAATGTTTCCCTCCACCTTCCATTGAAAATCGACTACATTTGCCAATCCCCATTTATGAATAAGTAGAGTATGATGATAGCAATCATTCATATATTTATTCTAATTCACAACATGTATTTATTCTAATATTTGTACTTCTTTCAATTTTTTGTTGATTGATATAATTTGGTTTTTTGATTATTTTGCCCTGCTTGCTGTGGTGTAATAAGGAACCATAACCGATGCACTAATTCATTTGGATCATACCAACATTGATTTTTGTTTATTGCATTAAACGGTAGTCTTTGTTTTTGATGCTGAATGTGTCTTAATCCGCACTAACATTCATCATTTAAAAGCTTCGAAATTATTTTCGTATATTTAGAGCAAGGCTTCCGTTTATTTGGCTACGTCTGTCGTAAGAACGTCTGTGAACATTAGTGTGCAGAATAATACTTTTATATTTATCTAAATCTTTGCTGGTATATTTAAGTTCACCTGGATACTTCATAAAAAGCATTTCGTACAAACCTCGAGTTCCCATGAAAAATATCCCATTTATTAATATTTGATTGCCGAAACTCGAATTTTCTATTTTCCACTGGTGCCCATTATTCATTTATTCATTTATTCAAGCAAATTTAACAGAGTTTAACTCCAATTACACAATGTATAAGAAAAAAAAAACAAAGTAAATAAAAATCATAAAAAGAAATTAGATGATTAAGTAAAAAAGTGAAATAAATCCATTAACTAAATATTACATTTGCTAAGTTGCGCTTAAATTATGCAAGAGAAGGTGGAAAAGGTCCAAGCTGTAGACTATCAGAAGTTCGTGGTAAACGAAGTAATGTAGAATTGAAGTAAACTTCAGTTCTAGCAAATGGTAAGGCAAAAATATTCGAAACACGAGATGGTCTGAAGCGTTGCCTCAACGAAATAAGGTTGGATATATCTATTTCAATGCAACCGTGACACAACTTATAGAGAAAGCATAGGTCAAGATATATCCTTCTAGAAGCCAATGGAGAAATATGAAGAAACAGAAGACGTTCATTGTAAGGCAAATAAGGGATTTTAAATTTACAAAAGAGAAATCGTGTAAACTTACGCTGAACAGATTCAAGTAGAGCAATTAAATAAACATAATGAGGTGACCAAATTTGTGAAAAATATTCAAGTAGTGAACGTACGGGGCTCACAAATAATTGCACCACAGAATGAGGATTAGAGAATATCCGGCAATGCCCAGTACAAAACCCGAAAGCTTTGAGGCCCTGGTAACAACACTGAAAATGTGAGTATCAAATTTCAGTTTAGCATCAAAGATCACCCCCAGATCCTTCACTTGATCAACCACATTCAATATAATGGAGTCAATGGAGTAATCAAAGGAAGTGGGCGTAGTCTTAAGGGAAAAGGACATTGCATGACACTTAGGAGTATTAAGGAAGAGAGAGTTTGCTTCACAACAAGAACAGAGAGTGATTAAATCTTTTTGAAGAGCTTTGCAGTCGTCAAGAGATCTAATCACTATAAATAACTTGAGATCATCAGCATAAAGAAAGCAGGAAGAGTCAAACAGAGAAGGAAGATCATTAATGAAGAGAATGAATAGTAAAGGCCCAAGAATGGAACCTTGAGGGACACCAGATCGGGGATAGAATGGAGCGGAATAGCTACCACAAACGGAAACGCGACAGGCTCTATAGGACAAGTAGGAAAATATCCATAAAAGAAGGGAACCAGAAACCCCAAACAACTCAAGCTTACGACATAGTATCGAATGGTCAATAGTGTCGAAAGCTTTGGAGAAATCCGTGTATATGCCATCAACCTGAAGATGATTATCCAGAGCGACAGCAATAGAATTAGACATGACAAGTAGGTTGGAGGTCATGAAGCGGTTCGGAAGGAAGTAATGTTGCTGCGGAACTATAAAATGACCCAAGGCAGTGTAAAGACATGAAAGGACAATACGCTCAAGGATTTTAGGAAAATCAGAGAGACGGGATATGGGACGATAATTTGTAACGGACGAAGGATCACCAGATTTGAGAACAGGTAAAATATAAGCCATCCTCCAACATTGAGAGAAAGTACCAGTAGATAAGCTCAGATTAAATATGAAGGAAAGAGGAAAACACAGAGAAGATGATAATGATTTAATGAAAAAATTTGGGATGCCGTCAGAACCAGCACCAATATTGGAGTCTAAGGAGTCAATAACAGTGCTTACTAAAAGATGATCAACTGTAATTGAAGAGATCACTTCATTGGGAGAGGCTGCATTGAGAATGAAGGGGACAGGGGCACTAAAAGAAAAAGTTGACGAGACGTAAGAAGCAAACAGATCATTGATGCTAACAGCAGAGGAGGCAACGGAATCATTCCAGTGGACGGTATTAGGAATAGACGAGGAAGACCTTAGAGATCTTATATAGGACCAGAAAGGCTTGGTCTGATTGGAGATGAATGAGTCTTGAATGGAATGGTAAGTACAAATAGTTTGAAGAATTTCCATCTTAGCGCAGCACCAAAGCCTTCGAAACTCGAGTTTCGTTTCAAGTGAGTCAGACCTTTTCATCTTTTAGTGAGCCCTGTCTTTAAGCTTAATGGCATTGAGAGCCTTAATAGTGAGCTATGGACGATCCGATCTTCTTGAAGAACGACGACGGGGGATGAAGTGGGCGATCAGATTGAAAAGAAGTTTATAAAATTTGTTTACGGATTCCTCACAATTTAGATTGGAGAAGAATGCGAACCAATCAACTGATGATAACTCACGAGATAAGAAGTGATAGTCAGCTTTAAAAAAATTGTAAGCAGCCGGGAAAAAAAGTCAGGTTGCCTGGTCATAGGCAAAGTTACCAAGATAATAAGAGGAGGATGATGCGGGTCAATAGGAACATACAGAAAATTTGAGGTAGAGACAGAAACAAGCGAAGATGGAAAATTAGTCATGACTAGATCGGGCAACAGGCCATTTATGTTAGGGGATGAATTATGCTGGAACAGGGAAAAATGTAAAAGAAAAGAGGAAAGGAGGATGGAAAGACTGTTAGACGATTTAGTGATTGAAGAAGGATACGAAAACCATTCAACGGAGGGACAGTTGAAATCACCAAATACCAATAGGTTTGGATTTTTTAAGGGAGTTAAAGTACGTTGAAATTTCATCAAAAAAGGTTTCAAGGACCGACAAAGGAGAGTTACACGGAATATAGACCAAGCAAACCAGTATATAGGAACTGCTAGAAGTTGATACTCTCCCTAAGACAGATTCATCCGGATGAGATGGCTGAAATTGATGACAAAGGGAGGACGGAATGGATTTCATTACGGCAACCAGCACACCATCACCATCGGATTTCCCAGAAAGAGAAAAATCGCGATCACGTCGGTAGAATACGAAATCCAAAGAAAGCTCAGCATCGTAAATAGAGTCATTCAACCAGGTTTCTGTTAAGCAAATTAAGTCTTGGGAAGAAAGAAGGGTTGAAATTTTAAGGTTAGACAGCTTGGATCTATAATAATCAGTAGGACTATTATTAGAATTAGAATTATTACTAAGAGGTCCCACGCTGGATTCACCTGACGGAAAAGAATATGATTCACTTAATCAAGCTGAGGTCGTATCGATTGAGGGCGCTGAAAATCCTGAGATTTGTGCGATCGAGGCTGGCGAGAATCATGGGGACTGTAGTATATACACACATAATAACCACTTCAGCACAGGCACATGTCAACATTCATCTCGTACCTCAACCCATGTACGATCCATTTAGCACGCCATCTAGGCATGTACGCATGTAAGCTCATTCAACTCTAATTAAGTATCCAATTACAATAGATGAATGAAAAGCTCTTTGTTTACAAATAGCCAGACGCGGTCGAGTGTTTACTGACCTACTAATATCGCCGCCTGGTTATTGCCCTGCGCTGTGTACTGATTCTAAATCAATTACTCATAGTCCATATTGATAAAATGGGTTGACATATGAGTATTATGAAATGGATAGAAGAATGTGGGAACTTAATCGCTTTTATTTGGATTGGTTGATTCAAACTTTAAAGTAAGCATTTTTATTATGTATTTAGAATTAAAATTTACATTGTATTTAGAGTAGGAATAAAATAAGTAAATAGAATATTGTATAAATTAAGAGAACGGAATAAAGAAAATTAAGTCTGTCTAATAGACTCAACGCAAATTGCTATTTTATTAAGCAACTGCCTCCTTTCGGCAGAGTAAGACTTTGATCAGACTTTGCCTGATAAATTCGGCAAAAAGACAGATTTCTACCTGAGCACAAGTATGCCTTACATTGGCAAAAAAGTGCATAGAAATATCGGCTGCTTGAGCATTGTCTCTGCGCCAAATATGTGGCAATCTTCGGAATGCCAGTAGGTAGTTTTCCCTTATTCAAAGAGATGTGAGTTTTCTCAATCTCCACTTAATATATATTTTAATAGAAAGAAGACGCGCATCACTCTGGAACAATACAGAGCTAAGCATAACTTCCAACATGGCGATCTAGAAACACTACATGGCGATCCTGCGATCCTGCGACCCACGAACCTGCGACCCACGAATCTGCGATCCACGATCCTGCACGTTCCGGACTAATAGAAGACGAAGAAGAAGGTGAAATACGCGAGATTTCCTCAGACGGAGAATTCCATCGTGCATTCGAGAGATGCCTAATACTAGGAGCGAAATCCAGCGAATCAGCAAAACCCACACGAGAAAAATACGTGCCTATACCGGTATCCCAGGCACCTAAATATGAGCCAACACCGCTACCCGGACCCCGTCCTAGACACATTGAGCAGTTTATAAAAAAGCCAACAGCAGCAATCCCGAAAATTGTAAAGTTAAAGCGAAGACGACGAGGAGGAAAAGCACTTAATGAACGACGCGAAAAAGCGATATTACATTGCCTAATACATATATCGGCAGGAGAACAAAAAATTAATTTTTCAAATAAATTAAATAGTCTTAAACGTAAATGATTTAAATATATATAAAAACAAAATTAAATAGTAGAGATAAATTATAAGTAAAATGGGAAATAATTGTAGTACTAATTCTAACATTTTAGTTGAATATAAACAAACCATAAGTACCACGGTCGTATTTTCTATAATCTTGATATTTTTATATATATATAATAGTAAACAAAAGAAGTATGCTCGAAAAGTCGTAGACAGAAATATTGTTTTAGGAAGAAACAATGTTTAATAAATTTTCCAAATGTCTATAAACAGACTACAAGAGTTACTTATTGACTTGCAGAACACACTTTCAAATTTAAGAAAAACCAAGACCTACACGGTCAAAGCTCTTAAAGAAAAATTAGAAAAGGTAATTGAAATAGAAGCCGCATATCTCAATCTTTTTAGAACACTAAAAGAAGGTGAAGCTATAGAGTTAAAAACGGCACTTTCATCCACAAGCAAGTCAATAATTTCTAATTTAGTAACACGGGTGAACGCCGAAAACATTCAAGTAGAAACAAAAGAAGAAATTACATACACCGAAATGGCAGATTTTAACATTGAGACGGCCATTAAAACAATACCTAACTTTGACGGTAAATTTTCAGAGCTCGAGACGTTTTTAATAATTATACAACTCATTGGCAAGAAACTTACGACGGAAGGAAAAACGGAACTACTAAATTTTGTTATACATGTTAAACTTAGTCCAAACGTTAGAACTTCACTAAACACGTCAGATATTACAGATCTAGACACTTTTGAGACTGAACTAAGACGGAAGTACAAAAATCCAAAAACAATCCCTCAAATTCATACACAACTTTCGACGTTGTCACAAAAGCGACTTCCAATTTCAATTTACAAAGATAAAATACTAAACCTAGTAAATGAACTAAATCATTTACAAATACAAGAACTAGGTCCAAACCCGCAACAAGTTGCAAAACAGGCAATACATAGCGTAAACGACATGTATGCCTTAACAGTCTTCAAGAACGGTCTAAACGACCAAATTAGGGAAACAGTATTTGCAGCGAGACCTGCAAAATTGAGCGAAGCTATTTCTCTAGCTACAGAAGTAGAAGGAAATGAAGCCCAACAAAACAGTATTTTATACGTGAACAGGGATAGAAGAAATTTCCGCAATAGATATGGAAACCATAATAACGTCCGTCCTAATAATCAAAATTTTCAGAGGCGACCACAATTTAGTAATAGAAATTCTAACCATAACGCGATGAATAACAGAAATTTCAATCGCGAAAGAAATTTGCAAACCAGAGATAATTCGAATAACAGAAATTACTCTAATAATATAAATTACTCTAATAAACGAAACTATTCCAATAATAGAAATTATTCAAATAATAGAAATAACCCTAACAATACTAGAAGAATTCGTACTATACTGAATCAGGGAAACTTGACAACCGCGCGAGAGGAGATCGGCAACCTCCCGGATGAAGAATAGATAACTTGGCCAAAAATATTGTAAAAACTAAATCTAACATAAGTAACAAAATATATAAAATCACGGATATTAGCACTAACTTTATAAAAATATTCAATAAAAATGAAAATAGATACCTGAAGCTTTTGATAGATACAGGTGCAGACATTTCTATAATTAAAAATAATAGCTTAATTCGCACTAATATCGATTTAAAGCCCGAAAATAAATGCAAACTCACGGGCATTACAAACGAGACAACAATGTCTCTGAGAACGACACAAATACAATTCATCATCGACGACAAGATGATAACAGATTCTTTCCACATAGTAGATGAGGACTTTCCAATAGAAACTGATGGTATATTAGGTAGAGATATACTCAGTAAATATATGTGCAAAATTGATTTCGAGTCCTATACAATTACTTTTTGTACCCTTGACAAAGATATTACAGTACCGATGTATACTAGAAAAATCAATATGGCACAAATAAATGTTCCAGCGAGAACAGAAGCCATGATCCCATTAGAGATCTATAGATCCGAAGACTGCGTCATTTTCAACAAAGAGATACAAAATGGAGTATTTTTAGGGAATTTCATTATACCGGTGAAAGGCGTATGTCACGCTAAAATATTAAATACTAATGAGCACAATGTAACACTCAAACACTTTGAATTAGATATAGAGCCTCTCAAGAACTACAAAATTTTAAAAGCAAAGCAAATTTTCGACAACAAACGTTTGAACAAGTTGTTAGATGTCATTAATACAAATAGTTTAGATGAACATGCAAACAAGAGCTTATTAGAAATAATAAAACAATACCAAGATGTTTTCCATCTTGAAGGTGAAAATTTCACGAAAAACAATTTTTACAGGCAAAAGCTCAATACTACTGATGAGATACCAGTTTACATCAAAAATTATCGATTACCACAGACACAAAACGAGGAAATACAAAAACAAGTCCAAGAATTGGAAAATAATGACATAGTAGAACCTTCCACTAGCCCATACAACTCACCATTATTAGTTGTACCAAAGAAAAGCTCTGACGATACAAAGAAATGGAGACTTGTTGTTGACTTTAGAAAATTGAACGACAAGATAGTAAACGACAAATTTCCATTGACAAGGTTGAAAGATGTGCTCGACAAACTCGGTAGAGCAAAATACTTCTCCACCTTAGATATGACGAGTTCTTTTCACCAAATTGAACTAGAAAAAGACTGCAGACCTTTAACAGCTTTTTCCACTGGCAATGGGCACTACCAATTCAAGAGACTACCTTTTGGATTAAAAATTTCCTCAAACAGCTTTCAAAGAATGCTCACCATCGCACTGACAGGTTTAAGTCATTCAGCCTTTTTATATGTCGATGACATTATGGTCTTTGGATGCAGCATCAAACACCATAATGAGAATTTATCTAAAGTGTTACAAAGACTACGCAAATACAACCTCAAATTGAATGCAACTAAATGCAAGTTTCTAAAATCGGAAGTAGTATACTTAGGACACCTCATACAGCAGACGGGATACAAACAGATCCTGCCAAACACGAGGTCATAAAGAATTATCCAATCCCTAAAAACGCGGATTCGAGATTCGTAGCTTTTTGTAACTATTACCGTCGCTTCATCCCAAATTTTTCAGAAACGGCAAAGAGTTTGAACTCTTTATTGAAGAAAAAATCACCGTTTCTTTGGAAAGAAGAACAGCAAAAAGCGTACGATCTACTAAAACAAAAATTGATGTCACCACCAATACTACAGTATCCAGATTTTGACAAACCATTTATTCTTACTACTGACGCATCGAATTTTGCATTAGGTGCAATTCTGTCACAAGGAGAGATCGGTTCTGATTTACCCATCTCATACGCGAGTAAATCATTGAACAAGCATGAGTTAAACAAACCAATCATTGAAAAAGAACTTTTGGCGATACACTGGGGAATAAACTTTTTCAGACCATATTTGTATGGACGAAAGTTTACAGTGGTATCAGACCATAGGCCTTTAGTATCATTGTTTACTCACAAGAACCCATCATCTAAATTGACACGAATACGTTTAGATTTATCGGACTATGATTTTGAAATTATATACAAAAAGGGTAATATCAACACTAACGCAGACGCACTATCAAGGATACAATTGGACTCTGAAATTCTGAAATCAATGACAATGATCAATGATCAATGAAACCCCCAACCAATGATGAAAGTATCAGTAAGAAACTTATGGCGATAACAAGAAGCAAGGCGACTAAACAAAATAAACAAACAAATATAGAAACCGATAACGAAAGTGACAAACGAAAACGGGAGATTGATCACCTCTATGCGTTCGATTGTACCTCGCTAGCTGCTGTTACAGGGGCATTAAAACTAAAATTTAATATGTTGCGCAACAACAATGAAAATAAAAGGAAGAATATAATCTCGAAGGAAAAAGATTATTTAATGATCCACTTTAGCGATAAAGCTCACGAGAAATCCGTTTCCGCCAGCGAAAAACTAAGTGTGAGAATTCGCGATAATTGTAATGATAACTCACACACGAAACTAGTTTCTGTATTGAAGAAGTTTCTGAATTACTCGCAGAAGAATAATATAAATGAACTAGCTCTATCTATGGAAGATATGATATTTAGGTACGTACCCAAAGAGCAATTTAAGAAGATATTTAATACGTTGCAACGAGATATGGATATCCAATTAAAAATAATGATATATAGACCCCCTAATAGAATTAATGATATCGCTACACAACGAAAAATTATTGAAGAATTCCACGAATCACCACACGGAGGACATACATGAATTCGAAAAACATATTTGAAATTGAAACAAAGATACTGTTGGAGGGACATGAGCAAAATGATAAAGCATTACATAAATCAATGCGATAAATGCAAATTTAATAAAATAACAAAGCACACGAAGGAAAGACTGATTAAAACCGATACACCATCTACTAGTTTTGAGATAATAACCGCGGACATTGTCGGTCCTCTTAGATTTTCAAATAACTATCGATACATATTAACTATACAGTGCGAATTAACTAAGTATATTACCGCAATACCCTTAGAAAATAAGGAAGCCAAAACCGTAGCCAAGGCACTTGTAAATAACTTCATACTACAATATGGTCAATTTAAAATTTTAAAAACCGATTTAGGAACAGAGTTTACGAATAAACTCATGAAGGACCTTTGCGAAATTTTAAAAATAAAACAGATTTTTCCAACTCCATATCACCACGAGACGTTAGGTGTAGTAGAACGAAACCACCGTGTCCTCAACGAATACCTCTTAGCTTTCGTTGACGACAATAACTGGGACGAATGGATACCATTTTACACATTCTCGTATAATACGACCCCTCACGTGGATACCAACTACACACCATATGAACTAGTTTTTGGAAAACTTTCGTACTTACCAAGTGACAATCTAGAAAATACAGACAAAATCTATGACATTGAAAACTATGCCAATGAATTGAAACTAAGGTTAAAAACATCCATATCAAAAGCTAGAAGTCTAATAGAAAAACTAAAGTAGCGAGAAACAAAAGAGAAGCATACGTAAATCCATTAAATGTAAAAATCAATGACTTAGTACTAATTAAAGTTGGAAATAAGAAAAAAGGCCAAAAGCCATATAAAGGTCCTCATAAAGTGTTGGACACAAACAGCTTAAATACGCTAATAGAAATAGATAATTGTAATAAATGGATTCATAACAATAGGCTTAAGTTATACAAAAATTCAAAATAGAACTATTTATAACATAAAATTATTTTATCCAAATTACATATAGCAAATTTTTGTACATATCAAAATAATATAAACTTTCAACATTCATCTCGTACCTCAACCCATGTACGATCCATTTAGCACGCCATCTAGGCATGTACGCATGTAAGCTCATTCAACTCTAATTAAGTATCCAATTACAATAGATGAATGAAAAGCTCTTTGTTTACAAATAGTCAGACGCGGTCGAGTGTTTACTGACCTACTAATATCGCCGCCTGGTTATTGCCCTGCGCTGTGTACTGATTCTAAATCAATTACTCATAGCCCATATTGATAAAATGGGTTGACATATGAGTATTATGAAATGGATAGAAGAATGTGGGAACCTTATCGCTTTTATTTGGATTGGTTGATTCAAACTTTAAAGTAAGCATTTTTATTATGTATTTAGAATTAAAATTTACATTGTATTTAGAGTAGGGATAAAATAAGTAAATAGAATATTGTATAAATTAAGAGAACGGAATAAAGAAAATTAAGTCTGTCTAATAGACTCAACGCAAATTGCTATTTTATTAAGCAACTGCCTCCTTTCGGCAGAGTAAGACTTTGATCAGACTTTGCCTGATAAATTCGGCAAAAAGACAGATTTCTACTTGAGCACAAGTATGCCTTACATTGGCAAAAAAGTGCATAGAAATATCGGCTGCTTGAGCATTGTCTCTGCGCCAAATATGTGGCAATCTTCGGAATGCCGGTAGGTAGTTTTCCCTTCTTCAAAGAGATGTGAGTTTTCTCAATCTCCACTTAATATATATTTTAATAGAAAGAAGACGCGCATCACTCTGGAACAATACAGAGCTAAGCATAACTTCCAACATGGCGATCTAGAAACACTACATGGCGATCCTGCGATCCTGCGACCCACGAACCTGCGACCCACGATCCTGCGACCCACGATCCTGCGACCCACGAATCTGCGATCCACGATCCTGCACGTTCCGGACTACTAGAAGACGAAGAAGAAGGTGAAATACGCGAGATTTCCTCAGACGAAGAATTCCATCGTGCATTCGAGAGATGCCTAATACTAGGAGCGAAATTCAGCGAATCAGCAAAACCCACACGAGAAAAATACGTGCCTATACCGGTATCCCAGGCACCTAAATATGAGCCAACACCGCTACCCGGACCCCGTCCTAGACACATTGAGCAGTTTATAAAAAAGCCAACAGCAGCAATCCCGAAAATTGTAAAGTTAAAGCGAAGACGACGAGGAGGAAAAGCATTTAAAGAACGACGCGAAAAAGCGATATTACATTGCCTAATACATATATCGGCAGGAGAACAAAAAATTAATTTTTCAAATAAATTAAATAGTCTTAAACGTAAATGATTTAAATATATATAAAAACAAAATTAAATAGTAGAGATAAATTATAAGTAAAATGGGAAATAATTGTAGTACTAATTCTAACATTTTAGTTGAATATAAACAAACCATAAGTACCACGGTCGTATTTTCTATAATCTTGATATTTTTATATATATATAATAGTAAACAAAAGAAGTATGCTCGAAAAGTCGTAGACAGAAATATTGTTTTAGGAAGAAACAATGTTTAATAAATTTTCCAAATGTCTATAAACAGACTACAAGAGTTACTTATTGACTTGCAGAACACACTTTCAAATTTAAGAAAAACCAAGACCTACACGGTCAAAGCTCTTAAAGAAAAATTAGAAAAGGTAATTGAAATAGAAGCCGCATATCTCAATCTTTTTAGAACACTAAAAGAAGGTGAAGCTATAGAGTTAAAAACGGCACTTTCATCCACAAGCAAGTCAATAATTTCTAATTTAGTAACACGGGTGAACGCCGAAAACATTCAAGTAGAAACAAAAGAAGAAATTACATACACCGAAATGGCAGATTTTAACATTGAGACGGCCATTAAAACAATACCTAACTTTGACGGTAAATTTTCAGAGCTCGAGACGTTTTTAATAATTATACAACTCATTGGCAAGAAACTTACGACGGAAGGAAAAACGGAACTACTAAATTTTGTTATACATGTTAAACTTAGTCCAAACGTTAGAACTTCACTAAACACGTCAGATATTACAGATCTAGACACTTTTGAGACTGAACTAAGACGGAAGTACAAAAATCCAAAAACAATCCCTCAAATTCATACACAACTTTCGACGTTGTCACAAAAGCGACTTCCAATTTCAATTTACAAAGATAAAATACTAAACCTAGTAAATGAACTAAATCATTTACAAATACAAGAACTAGGTCCAAACCCGCAACAAGTTGCAAAACAGGCAATACATAGCGTAAACGACATGTATGCCTTAACAGTCTTCAAGAACGGTCTAAACGACCAAATTAGGGAAACAGTATTTGCAGCGAGACCTGCAAAATTGAGCGAAGCTATTTCTCTAGCTACAGAAGTAGAAGGAAATGAAGCCCAACAAAACAGTATTTTATACGTGAACAGGGATAGAAGAAATTTCCGCAATAGATATGGAAACCATAATAACGTCCGTCCTAATAATCAAAATTTTCAGAGGCGACCACAATTTAGTAATAGAAATTCTAACCATAACGCGATGAATAACAGAAATTTCAATCGCGAAAGAAATTTGCAAACCAGAGATAATTCGAATAACAGAAATTACTCTAATAATATAAATTACTCTAATAAACGAAACTATTCCAATAATAGAAATTATTCAAATAATAGAAATAACCCTAACAATACTAGAAGAATTCGTACTATACTGAATCAGGGAAACTTGACAACCGCGCGAGAGGAGATCGGCAACCTCCCGGACGAAGAATAGATAACTTGGCCAAAAATATTGTAAAAACTAAATCTAACATAAGTAACAAAATATATAAAATCACGGATATTAGCACTAACTTTATAAAAATATTCAATAAAAATGAAAATAGATACCTGAAGCTTTTGATAGATACAGGTGCAGACATTTCTATAATTAAAAATAATAGCTTAATTCGCACTAATATCGATTTAAAGCCCGAAAATAAATGCAAACTCACGGGCATTACAAACGAGACAACAATGTCTCTGGGAACGACACAAATACAATTCATCATCGACGACAAGATGATAACAGATTCTTTCCACGTAGTAGATGAGGACTTTCCAATAGAAACTGATGGTATATTAGGTAGAGATATACTCAGTAAATATATGTGCAAAATTGATTTCGAGTCCTATACAATTACTTTTTGTACCCTTGACAAAGATATTACAGTACCGATGTATACCAGAAAAATCAATATGGCACAAATAAATGTTCCAGCGAGAACAGAAGCCATGATCCCATTAGAGATCTATAGATCCGAAGACTGCGTCATTTTCAACAAAGAGATACAAAATGGAGTATTTTTAGGGAATTTCATTATACCGGTGAAAGGCGTATGTCACGCTAAAATATTAAATACTAATGAGCACAATGTAACACTCAAACACTTTGAATTAGATATAGAGCCTCTCAAGAACTACAAAATTTTAAAAGCAAAGCAAATTTTCGACAACAAACGTTTGAACAAGTTGTTAGATGTCATTAATACAAATAGTTTAGATGAACATGCAAACAAGAGCTTATTAGAAATAATAAAACAATACCAAGATGTTTTCCATCTTGAAGGTGAAAATCTCACGAAAAACAATTTTTACAGGCAAAAGCTCAATACTACTGATGAGATACCAGTTTACATCAAAAATTATCGATTACCACAGACACAAAACGAGGAAATACAAAAACAAGTCCAAGAATTGGAAAATAATGACATAGTAGAACCTTCCACTAGCCCATACAACTCACCATTATTAGTTGTACCAAAGAAAAGCTCTGACGATACAAAGAAATGGAGACTTGTTGTTGACTTTAGAAAATTGAACGACAAGATAGTAAACGACAAATTTCCATTGACAAGGTTGAAAGATGTGCTCGACAAACTCGGTAGAGCAAAATACTTCTCCACCTTAGATATGACGAGTTCTTTTCACCAAATTGAACTAGAAAAAGACTGCAGACCTTTAACAGCTTTTTCCACTGGCAATGGGCACTACCAATTCAAGAGACTACCTTTTGGATTAAAAATTTCCTCAAACAGCTTTCAAAGAATGCTCACCATCGCACTGACAGGTTTAAGTCATTCAGCCTTTTTATATGTCGATGACATTATGGTCTTTGGATGCAGCATCAAACACCATAATGAGAATTTATCTAAAGTGTTACAAAGACTACGCAAATACAACCTCAAATTGAATGCAACTAAATGCAAGTTTCTAAAATCGGAAGTAGTATACTTAGGACACCTCATACAGCAGACGGGATACAAACAGATCCTGCCAAACACGAGGTCATAAAGAATTATCCAATCCCTAAAAACGCGGATTCGAGATTCGTAGCTTTTTGTAACTATTACCGTCGCTTCATCCCAAATTTTTCAGAAACGGCAAAGAGTTTGAACTCTTTATTGAAGAAAAAATCACCGTTTATTTGGAAAGAAGAACAGCAAAAAGCGTACGATCTACTAAAACAAAAATTGATGTCACCACCAATACTACAGTATCCAGATTTTGACAAACCATTTATTCTTACTACTGACGCATCGAATTTTGCATTAGGTGCAATTCTGTCACAAGGAGAGATCGGTTCTGATTTACCCATCTCATACGCGAGTAAATCATTGAACAAGCATGAGAACAAACCAATCATTGAAAAAGAACTTTTGGCGATACACTGGGGAATAAACTTTTTCAGACCATATTTGTATGGACGAAAGTTTACAGTGGTATCAGACCATAGGCCTTTAGTATCATTGTTTACTCACAAGAACCCATCATCTAAATTGACACGAATACGTTTAGATTTATCGGACTATGATTTTGAAATTATATACAAAAAGGGTAATATCAACACTAACGCAGACGCACTATCAAGGATACAATTGGACTCTGAAATTCTGAAATCAATGACAATGATCAATGATCAATGAAACCCCCAACCAATGATGAAAGTATCAGTAAGAAACTTATGGCGATAACAAGAAGCAAGGCGACTAAACAAAATAAACAAACAAATATAGAAACCGATAACGAAAGTGACAAACGAAAACGGGAGATTGATCACCTCTATGCGTTCGATTGTACCTCGCTAGCTGCTGTTACAGGGGCATTAAAACTAAAATTTAATATGTTGCGCAACAACAATGAAAATAAAAGGAAGAATATAATCTCGAAGGAAAAAGATTATTTAATGATCCACTTTAGCGATAAAGCTCACGAGAAATCCGTTTCCGCCAGCGAAAAACTAAGTGTGAGAATTCGCGATAATTGTAATGATAACTCACACACGAAACTAGTTTCTGTATTGAAGAAGTTTCTGAATTACTCGCAGAAGAATAATATAAATGAACTAGCTCTATCTATGGAAGATATGATATTTAGGTACGTACCCAAAGAGCAATTTAAGAAGATATTTAATACGTTGCAACGAGATATGGATATCCAATTAAAAATAATGATATATAGACCCCCTAATAGAATTAATGATATCGCTACACAACGAAAAATTATTGAAGAATTCCACGAATCACCACACGGAGGACATACATGAATTCGAAAAACATATTTGAAATTGAAACAAAGATACTGTTGGAGGGACATGAGCAAAATGATAAAGCATTACATAAATCAATGCGATAAATGCAAATTTAATAAAATAACAAAGCACACGAAGGAAAGACTGATTAAAACCGATACACCATCTACTAGTTTTGAGATAATAACCGCGGACATTGTCGGTCCTCTTAGATTTTCAAATAACTATCGATACATATTAACTATACAGTGCGAATTAACTAAGTATATTACCGCAATACCCTTAGAAAATAAGGAAGCCAAAACCGTAGCCAAGGCACTTGTAAATAACTTCATACTACAATATGGTCAATTTAAAATTTTAAAAACCGATTTAGGAACAGAGTTTACGAATAAACTCATGAAGGACCTTTGCGAAATTTTAAAAATAAAACAGATTTTTCCAACTCCATATCACCACGAGACGTTAGGTGTAGTAGAACGAAACCACCGTGTCCTCAACGAATACCTCTTAGCTTTCGTTGACGACAATAACTGGGACGAATGGATACCATTTTACACATTCTCGTATAATACGACCCCTCACGTGGATACCAACTACACACCATATGAACTAGTTTTTGGAAAACTTTCGTACTTACCAAGTGACAATCTAGAAAATACAGACAAAATCTATGACATTGAAAACTATGCCAATGAATTGAAACTAAGGTTAAAAACGTCCATATCAAAAGCTAGAAGTCTAATAGAAAAACTAAAGTAGCGAGAAACAAAAGAGAAGCATACGTAAATCCATTAAATGTAAAAATCAATGACTTAGTACTAATTAAAGTTGGAAATAAGAAAAAAGGCCAAAAGCCATATAAAGGTCCTCATAAAGTGTTGGACACAAACAGCTTAAATACGCTAATAGAAATAGATAATTGTAATAAATGGATTCATAACAATAGGCTTAAGTTATACAAAAATTCAAAATAGAACTATTTATAACATAAAATTATTTTATCCAAATTACATATAGCAAATTTTTGTACATATCAAAATAATATAAACTTTCAACATTCATCTCGTACCTCAACCCATGTACGATCCATTTAGCACGCCATCTAGGCATGTACGCATGTAAGCTCATTCAACTCTAATTAAGTATCCAATTACAATAGATGAATGAAAAGCTCTTTGTTTACAAATAGTCAGACGCGGTCGAGTGTTTACTGACCTACTAATATCGCCGCCTGGTTATTGCCCTGCGCTGTGTACTGATTCTAAATCAATTACTCATAGCCCATATTGATAAAATGGGTTGACATATGAGTATTATGAAATGGATAGAAGAATGTGGGAACCTTATCGCTTTTATTTGGATTGGTTGATTCAAACTTTAAAGTAAGCATTTTTATTATGTATTTAGAATTAAAATTTACATTGTATTTAGAGTAGGGATAAAATAAGTAAATAGAATATTGTATAAATTAAGAGAACGGAATAAAGAAAATTAAGTCTGTCTAATAGACTCAACGCAAATTGCTATTTTATTAAGCAACTGCCTCCTTTCGGCAGAGTAAGACTTTGATCAGACTTTGCCTGATAAATTCGGCAAAAAGACAGATTTCTACTTGAGCACAAGTATGCCTTACATTGGCAAAAAAGTGCATAGAAATATCGGCTGCTTGAGCATTGTCTCTGCGCCAAATATGTGGCAATCTTCGGAATGCCGGTAGGTAGTTTTCCCTTCTTCAAAGAGATGTGAGTTTTCTCAATCTCCACTTAATATATATTTTAATAGAAAGAAGACGCGCATCACTCTGGAACAATACAGAGCTAAGCATAACTTCCAACATGGCGATCTAGAAACACTACATGGCGATCCTGCGATCCTGCGACCCACGAACCTGCGACCCACGATCCTGCGACCCACGAATCTGCGATCCACGATCCTGCACGTTCCGGACTACTAGAAGACGAAGAAGAAGGTGAAATACGCGAGATTTCCTCAGACGAAGAATTCCATCGTGCATTCGAGAGATGCCTAATACTAGGAGCGAAATTCAGCGAATCAGCAAAACCCACACGAGAAAAATACGTGCCTATACCGGTATCCCAGGCACCTAAATATGAACCAACACCACTACCCGGACCCCGTCCTAGACACATTGAGCAGTTTATAAAAAAGCCAACAGCAGCAATCCCGAAAATTGTAAAGTTAAAGCGAAGACGACGAGGAGGAAAAGCATTTAAAGAACGACGCGAAAAAGCGATATTACATTGCCTAATACATATATCGGCAGGAGAACAAAAAATTAATTTTTCAAATAAATTAAATAGTCTTAAACGTAAATGATTTAAATATATATAAAAACAAAATTAAATAGTAGAGATAAATTATAAGTAAAATGGGAAATAATTGTAGTACTAATTCTAACATTTTAGTTGAATATAAACAAACCATAAGTACCACGGTCGTATTTTCTATAATCTTGATATTTTTATATATATATAATAGTAAACAAAAGAAGTATGCTCGAAAAGTCGTAGACAGAAATATTGTTTTAGGAAGAAACAATGTTTAATAAATTTTCCAAATGTCTATAAACAGACTACAAGAGTTACTTATTGACTTGCAGAACACACTTTCAAATTTAAGAAAAACCAAGACCTACACGGTCAAAGCTCTTAAAGAAAAATTAGAAAAGGTAATTGAAATAGAAGCCGCATATCTCAATCTTTTTAGAACACTAAAAGAAGGTGAAGCTATAGAGTTAAAAACGGCACTTTCATCCACAAGCAAGTCAATAATTTCTAATTTAGTAACACGGGTGAACGCCGAAAACATTCAAGTAGAAACAAAAGAAGAAATTACATACACCGAAATGGCAGATTTTAACATTGAGACGGCCATTAAAACAATACCTAACTTTGACGGTAAATTTTCAGAGCTCGAGACGTTTTTAATAATTATACAACTCATTGGCAAGAAACTTACGACGGAAGGAAAAACGGAACTACTAAATTTTGTTATACATGTTAAACTTAGTCCAAACGTTAGAACTTCACTAAACACGTCAGATATTACAGATCTAGACACTTTTGAGACTGAACTAAGACGGAAGTACAAAAATCCAAAAACAATCCCTCAAATTCATACACAACTTTCGACGTTGTCACAAAAGCGACTTCCAATTTCAATTTACAAAGATAAAATACTAAACCTAGTAAATGAACTAAATCATTTACAAATACAAGAACTAGGTCCAAACCCGCAACAAGTTGCAAAACAGGCAATACATAGCGTAAACGACATGTATGCCTTAACAGTCTTCAAGAACGGTCTAAACGACCAAATTAGGGAAACAGTATTTGCAGCGAGACCTGCAAAATTGAGCGAAGCTATTTCTCTAGCTACAGAAGTAGAAGGAAATGAAGCCCAACAAAACAGTATTTTATACGTGAACAGGGATAGAAGAAATTTCCGCAATAGATATGGAAACCATAATAACGTCCGTCCTAATAATCAAAATTTTCAGAGGCGACCACAATTTAGTAATAGAAATTCTAACCATAACGCGATGAATAACAGAAATTTCAATCGCGAAAGAAATTTGCAAACCAGAGATAATTCGAATAACAGAAATTACTCTAATAATATAAATTACTCTAATAAACGAAACTATTCCAATAATAGAAATTATTCAAATAATAGAAATAACCCTAACAATACTAGAAGAATTCGTACTATACTGAATCAGGGAAACTTGACAACCGCGCGAGAGGAGATCGGCAACCTCCCGGACGAAGAATAGATAACTTGGCCAAAAATATTGTAAAAACTAAATCTAACATAAGTAACAAAATATATAAAATCACGGATATTAGCACTAACTTTATAAAAATATTCAATAAAAATGAAAATAGATACCTGAAGCTTTTGATAGATACAGGTGCAGACATTTCTATAATTAAAAATAATAGCTTAATTCGCACTAATATCGATTTAAAGCCCGAAAATAAATGCAAACTCACGGGCATTACAAACGAGACAACAATGTCTCTGGGAACGACACAAATACAATTCATCATCGACGACAAGATGATAACAGATTCTTTCCACGTAGTAGATGAGGACTTTCCAATAGAAACTGATGGTATATTAGGTAGAGATATACTCAGTAAATATATGTGCAAAATTGATTTCGAGTCCTATACAATTACTTTTTGTACCCTTGACAAAGATATTACAGTACCGATGTATACCAGAAAAATCAATATGGCACAAATAAATGTTCCAGCGAGAACAGAAGCCATGATCCCATTAGAGATCTATAGATCCGAAGACTGCGTCATTTTCAACAAAGAGATACAAAATGGAGTATTTTTAGGGAATTTCATTATACCGGTGAAAGGCGTATGTCACGCTAAAATATTAAATACTAATGAGCACAATGTAACACTCAAACACTTTGAATTAGATATAGAGCCTCTCAAGAACTACAAAATTTTAAAAGCAAAGCAAATTTTCGACAACAAACGTTTGAACAAGTTGTTAGATGTCATTAATACAAATAGTTTAGATGAACATGCAAACAAGAGCTTATTAGAAATAATAAAACAATACCAAGATGTTTTCCATCTTGAAGGTGAAAATCTCACGAAAAACAATTTTTACAGGCAAAAGCTCAATACTACTGATGAGATACCAGTTTACATCAAAAATTATCGATTACCACAGACACAAAACGAGGAAATACAAAAACAAGTCCAAGAATTGGAAAATAATGACATAGTAGAACCTTCCACTAGCCCATACAACTCACCATTATTAGTTGTACCAAAGAAAAGCTCTGACGATACAAAGAAATGGAGACTTGTTGTTGACTTTAGAAAATTGAACGACAAGATAGTAAACGACAAATTTCCATTGACAAGGTTGAAAGATGTGCTCGACAAACTCGGTAGAGCAAAATACTTCTCCACCTTAGATATGACGAGTTCTTTTCACCAAATTGAACTAGAAAAAGACTGCAGACCTTTAACAGCTTTTTCCACTGGCAATGGGCACTACCAATTCAAGAGACTACCTTTTGGATTAAAAATTTCCTCAAACAGCTTTCAAAGAATGCTCACCATCGCACTGACAGGTTTAAGTCATTCAGCCTTTTTATATGTCGATGACATTATGGTCTTTGGATGCAGCATCAAACACCATAATGAGAATTTATCTAAAGTGTTACAAAGACTACGCAAATACAACCTCAAATTGAATGCAACTAAATGCAAGTTTCTAAAATCGGAAGTAGTATACTTAGGACACCTCATACAGCAGACGGGATACAAACAGATCCTGCCAAACACGAGGTCATAAAGAATTATCCAATCCCTAAAAACGCGGATTCGAGATTCGTAGCTTTTTGTAACTATTACCGTCGCTTCATCCCAAATTTTTCAGAAACGGCAAAGAGTTTGAACTCTTTATTGAAGAAAAAATCACCGTTTATTTGGAAAGAAGAACAGCAAAAAGCGTACGATCTACTAAAACAAAAATTGATGTCACCACCAATACTACAGTATCCAGATTTTGACAAACCATTTATTCTTACTACTGACGCATCGAATTTTGCATTAGGTGCAATTCTGTCACAAGGAGAGATCGGTTCTGATTTACCCATCTCATACGCGAGTAAATCATTGAACAAGCATGAGAACAAACCAATCATTGAAAAAGAACTTTTGGCGATACACTGGGGAATAAACTTTTTCAGACCATATTTGTATGGACGAAAGTTTACAGTGGTATCAGACCATAGGCCTTTAGTATCATTGTTTACTCACAAGAACCCATCATCTAAATTGACACGAATACGTTTAGATTTATCGGACTATGATTTTGAAATTATATACAAAAAGGGTAATATCAACACTAACGCAGACGCACTATCAAGGATACAATTGGACTCTGAAATTCTGAAATCAATGACAATGATCAATGATCAATGAAACCCCCAACCAATGATGAAAGTATCAGTAAGAAACTTATGGCGATAACAAGAAGCAAGGCGACTAAACAAAATAAACAAACAAATATAGAAATCGATAACGAAAGTGACAAACGAAAACGGGAGATTGATCACCTCTATGCGTTCGATTGTACCTCGCTATCTGCTGTTACAGGGGCATTAAAACTAAAATTTAATATGTTGCGCAACAAAAATGAAAATAAAAGGAAGAATATAATCTCGAAGGAAAAAGATTATTTAATGATCCACTTTAGCGATAAAGCTCACGAGAAATCCGTTTCCGCCAGCGAAAAACTAAGTGTGAGAATTCGCGATAATTGTAATGATAACTCACACACGAAACTAGTTTCTGTATTGAAGAAGTTACTGAATTAGCAAAATGATAAAGCATTACATAAATCAATGCGATAAATGCAAATTTAATAAAATAACAAAGCACACGAAGGAAAGACTGATTAAAACCGATACACCATCTACTAGTTTTGAGATAACAACCGCGGACATTGTCGGTCCTCTTAGATTTTCAAATAACTATCGATACATATTAACTATACAGTGTGAATTAACTAAGTATATTACCGCAATACCCTTAGAAAATAAGGAAGCCAAAACCGTAGCCAAGGCACTTGTAAATAACTTCATACTACAATATGGTCAATTTAAAATTTTAAAAACCGATTCAGGAACAGAGTTTACGAATAAACTCATGAAGGACCTTTGCGAAATTTTAAAAATAAAACAGATTTTTTCAACTCCATATCACCACGAGACGTTAGGTGTAGTAGAACGAAACCACCGTGTCCTCAACGAATACCTCTTAGCTTTCGTTGACGACAATAACTGGGACGAATGGATACCATTTTACACATTCTCGTATAATACGATCCCTCACGTGGATACCAACTACACACCATATGAACTAGTTTTTGGAAAACTTTCGTACTTACCAAGTGACAATCTAGAAAATACAGACAAAATCTATGACATTGAAAACTATGCCAATGAATTGAAACTAAGGTTAAAAACGTCCATATCAAAAGCTAGAAGTCTAATAGAAAAACTAAAGTAGCGAGAAACAAAAGAGAAGCATACGTAAATCCATTAAATGTAAAAATCAATGACTTAGTACTAATTAAAGTTGGAAATAAGAAAAAAGGCCAAAAGCCATATAAAGGTCCTTATAAAGTGTTGGACACAAACAGCGTAAATACGCTAATAGAAATAGATAATTGTAATAAATGGATTCATAACAATAGGCTTAAGTTATACAAAAATTCAAAATAAGAGAACTATTTATAACATAAAATTATTTTATCCAAATTACATATAGCAAATTTTTGTACATATCAAAATAATATAAACTTTCAACATTCATCTTGTACCTCAACCCATGTACGATCCATTTAGCACGCCATCTAGGCATGTATGTAAATTTGCAAACCAGAGATAATTCGAATAACAGAAATTACTCTAATAATATAAATTACTCTAATAAACGAAACTATTCCAATAATAGAAATTATTCAAATAATAGAAATAACCCTAACAATACTAGAAGAATTCGTACTATACTGAATCAGGGAAACTTGACAACCGCGCGAGAGGAGATCGGCAACCTCCCGGACGAAGAATAGATAACTTGGCCAAAAATATTGTAAAAACTAAATCTAACATAAGTAACAAAATATATAAAATCACGGATATTAGCACTAACTTTATAAAAATATTCAATAAAAATGAAAATAGATACCTGAAGATTTTGATAGATACAGGTGCAGACATTTCTATAATTAAAAATAATAGCTTAATTCGCACTAATATCGATTTAAAGCCCGAAAATAAATGCAAACTCACGGGCATTACAAACGAGACAACAATGTCTCTGGGAACGACACAAATACAATTCATCATCGACGACAAGATGATAACAGATTCTTTCCACATAGTAGATGAGGACTTTCCAATAGAAACTGATGGTATATTAGGTAGAGATATACTCAGTAAATATATGTGCAAAATTGATTTCGAGTCCTATACAATTACTTTTTGTACCCTTGACAAAGATATTACAGTACCGATGTATACTAGAAAAATCAATATGGCACAAATAAATGTTCCAGCGAGAACAGAAGCCATGATCCCATTAGAGATCTATAGATCCGAAGACTGCGTCATTTTCAACAAAGAGATACAAAATGGAGTATTTTTAGGGAATTGCATTATACCGGTGAAAGGCGTATGTCTCGCTAAAATATTAAATACTAATGAGCACAATGTAACACTCAAACACTTTGAATTAGATATAGAGCCTCTCAAGAACTACAAAATTTTAAAAGCAAAGCAAATTTTCGACAACAAACGTTTGAACAAGTTGTTAGATGTCATTAATACAAATAGTTTAGATGAACATGCAAACAAGAGCTTATTAGAAATAATAAAACAATACCAAGATGTTTTCCATCTTGAAGGTGAAAATCTCACGAAAAACAATTTTTACAGGCAAAAGCTCAATACTACTGATGAGATACCAGTTTACATCAAAAATTATCGATTACCACAGACACAAAACGAGGAAATACAAAAACAAGTCCAAGAATTGGAAAATAATGACATAGTAGAACCTTCCACTAGCCCATACAACTCACCATTATTAGTTGTACCAAAGAAAAGCTCTGACGATACAAAGAAATGGAGACTTGTTGTTGACTTTAGAAAGTTGAACGACAAGATAGTAAACGACAAATTTCCATTGACAAGGTTGAAAGATGTGCTCGACAAACTCGGTAGAGCAAAATACTTCTCCACCTTAGATATGACGAGTTCTTTTCACCAAATTGAACTAGAAAAAGACTCCAGACCTTTAACAGCTTTTTCCACTGGCAACGGGCACTACCAATTCAAGAGACTACCTTTTGGATTAAAAATTTCCTCAAACAGCTTTCAAAGAATGCTCACCATCGCACTGACAGGTTTAAGTCATTCAGCCTTTTTATATGTCGATGACATTATGGTCTTTGGATGCAGCATCAAACACCATAATGAGAATTTATCTAAAGTGTTACAAAGACTACGCAAATACAACCTCAAATTGAATGCAACTAAATGCAAGTTTCTAAAATCGGAAGTAGTATACTTAGGACACCTCATACAGCAGACGGGATACAAACAGATCCTGCCAAACACGAGGTCATAAAGAATTATCCAATCCCTAAAAACGCGGATTCGAGATTCGTAGCTTTTTGTAACTATTACCGTCGCTTCATCCCAAATTTTTCAGAAACGGCAAAGAGTTTGAACTCTTTATTGAAGAAAAAATCACCGTTTATTTGGAAAGAAGAACAGCAAAAAGCGTACGATCTACTAAAACAAAAATTGATGTCACCACCAATACTACAGTATCCAGATTTTGACAAACCATTTATTCTTACTACTGACGCATCGAATTTTGCATTAGGTGCAATTCTGTCACAAGGAGAGATCGGTTCTGATTTACCCATCTCATACGCGAGTAAATCATTGAACAAGCATGAGTTAAACAAACCAATCATTGAAAAAGAACTTTTGGCGATACACTGGGGAATAAACTTTTTCAGACCATATTTGTATGGACGAAAGTTTACAGTGGTATCAGACCATAGGCCTTTAGTATCATTGTTTACTCACAAGAACCCATCATCTAAATTGACACGAATACGTTTAGATTTATCGGACTATGATTTTGAAATTATATACAAAAAGGGTAATATCAACACTAACGCAGACGCACTATCAAGGATACAATTGGACTCTGAAATTCTGAAATCAATGACAATGATCAATGATCAATGAAACCCCCAACCAATGATGAAAGTATCAGTAAGAAACTTATGGCGATAACAAGAAGCAAGGCGACTAAACAAAATAAACAAACAAATATAGAAACCGATAACGAAAGTGACAAACGAAAACGGGAGATTGATCACCTCTATGCGTTCGATTGTACCTCGCTAGCTGCTGTTACAGGGGCATTAAAACTAAAATTTAATATGTTGCGCAACAACAATGAAAATAAAAGGAAGAATATAATCTCGAAGGAAAAAGATTATTTAATGATCCACTTTAGCGATAAAGCTCACGAGAAATCCGTTTCCGCCAGCGAAAAACTAAGTGTGAGAATTCGCGATAATTGTAATGATAACTCACACACGAAACTAGTTTCTGTATTGAAGAAGTTACTAAATTAGCAAAATGATAAAGCATTACATAAATCAATGCGATAAATGCAAATTTAATCAAATAACAAAGCACACGAAGGAAAGACTGATTAAAACCGATACACCATCTACTAGTTTTGAGATAATAACCGCGGACATTGTCGGTCCTCTTAGATTTTCAAATAACTATCGATACATATTAACTATACAGTGCGAATTAACTAAGTATATTACCGCAATACCCTTAGAAAATAAGGAAGCCAAAACCGTAGCCAAGGCACTTGTAAATAACTTCATACTACAATATGGTCAATTTAAAATTTTAAAAACCGATTCAGGAACAGAGTTTACGAATAAACTCATGAAGGACCTTTGCGAAATTTTAAAAATAAAACAGATTTTTCCAACTCCATATCACCACGAGACGTTAGGTGTAGTAGAACGAAACCACCGTGTCCTCAACGAATACCTCTTAGCTTTCGTTGACGACAATAACTGGGACTAATGGATACCATTTTACACATTCTCGTATAATACGATCCCTCACGTGGATACCAACTACACACCATATGAACTAGTTTTTGGAAAACTTTCGTACTTACCAAGTGACAATCTAGAAAATACAGACAAAATCTATGACATTGAAAACTATGCCAATGAATTGAAACTAAGGTTAAAAACGTCCATATCAAAAGCTAGAAGTCTAATAGAAAAACTAAAGTAGCGAGAAACAAAAGAGAAGCATACGTAAATCCATTAAATGTAAAAATCAATGACTTAGTACTAATTAAAGTTGGAAATAAGAAAAAAGGCCAAAAGCCATATAAAGGTCCTCATAAAGTGTTGGACACAAACAGCTTAAATACGCTAATAGAAATAGATAATTGTAATAAATGGATTCATAACAATAGGCTTAAGTTATACAAAAATTCAAAATAGAACTATTTATAACATAAAATTATTTTATCCAAATTACATATAGCAAATTTTTGTACATATCAAAATAATATAAACTTTCAACATTCATCTCGTACCTCAACCCATGTACGATCCATTTAGCACGCCATCTAGGCATGTACGCATGTAAGCTCATTCAACTCTAATTAAGTATCCAATTACAATAGATGAATGAAAAGCTCTTTGTTTACAAATAGCCAGACGCGGTCGAGTGTTTACTGACCTACTAATATCGCCGCCTGGTTATTGCCCTGCGCTGTGTACTGATTCTAAATCAATTACTCATAGCCCATATTGATAAAATGGGTTGACATATGAGTATTATGAAATGGATAGATGAATGTGGGAACCTAATCGCTTTTATTTGGATTGGTTGATTCAAACTTTAAAGTAAGCATTTTTATTATGTATTTAGAATTAAAATTTACATTGTATTTAGAGTAGAGATAAAATAAGTAAATAGAATATTGTATAAATTAAGAGAACGGAATAAAGAAAATTAAGTCTGTCTAATAGACTCAACGCAAATTGCTATTTTATTAAGCAACTGCCTCCTTTCGGCAGAGTAAGACTTTGATCAGACTTTGCCTGATAAATTCGGCAAAAAGACAGATTTCTACTTGAGCACAAGTGTGCCTTACATTGGCAAAAAAGTGCATAGAAATATCGCCTGCTTGAGCATTGTCTCTGCGCCAAATATGTGGCAATCTTCGGAATGCCGGTAGGTAGTTTTCCCTTCTTCAAAGAGATGTGAGTTTTCTCAATCTCCACTTAATATATATTTTAATAGAAAGAAGACGCGCATCACTCTGGAACAATACAGAGCTAAGCATAACTTCCAACATGGCGATCTAGAAACACTACAGGACGACGACTGGTGAACGCTTTGACCAATGCTCCACTAGGCCAAAAATCTGCTTTCAGTAGAAGGTTGAGCTCCGAGGGCATAGTAAATTTAAACGAGGCAATAAACTTGTTAGGAATATTGTCCCTTTTTACAGTTTATGAAGGAGGGGGGAAATCCAAGCTTAGCGTTAATCTAACCAAGCACATCCTCCATGGCTGTGGCATATGCCAGCCGGGATATAAAAGTTTGATGCGGAGGAGCAACCGCTTGAAGCACAAAAAAGACCTAGAAGATGATGTTGAAGGAAGCGCAGGAAATCTGGTGGTAACCGGAACATTGGTAGCCACAGTTTCAATCGAAGACTTTGAAACAGCAACGTGTAATGCTGAGGTAGTTCAAGGTCCTGGAGGTAACGATGCAGCAACAGATAAAAATGCAGAAGCATTTGATGATGATGCTGAAGTCGAAGTAGAGGTAGCTGTCGACGATGATGTAGTTGATGGAGTACTCATCGGCGATGTATGCAGAAATGTAGATGACGATGACAAGGTGCGACTCCTCGCTTCAATTGGAGACTTGTAAAGACCAGTAGGTGCCGATTTAGGTATAGCACCCTGAGAGGAGGAGCAATCCATATTAACAGGAGCAGTATTCAACGGAGGAGACGTTGAGGCGCCAGAAATCACATCTATTTTTAAGTTGAGAGTGACGAGTGAGGCAGTATGCTGATGCAATACTTTAATAACGTCGCTTAGTGTTGTATTTTTACAAGCATCACAACGATAGGAGACATTATTGGGATGCTTGGCAATGATGTCGACGAATATAATATTCACACGAATGCACTTAGCGTGAAACGCCTTGCCACAATAACCATCGCAAAGGATGAAACGGGCACGTTACGATTCCGGTTGCTTGCATATGGCACATGTTGCACCGAATGGAGATGAATCCATAACCATATTTAAAGGGTTAAGATAATTCAGTAATAGAATAGTTATTGCCTACTTTTAGGCTGAGAAACCACGTAACCAATATCAGAACCAGTTAAGCAATATATGATCAGCACTTTGGCGCTGAGGCAACAGAAAATTGAAAAGTTGCTAAACAGAACAGAATTCACTCTTAGAAGCCCCAGTGAACAAAGAACTTATTCACTTTTGGAAAGAACACAAGGCAGGGAAACACAGCGAATGCCAAAATACTATAGCAGGAGCACAGCGATCGGAACAACGCGGACGCTGCAAAATCACAAAAGTACATGGCATAAACAGCGCGAAGTCAGCGAAAAAAGCAGCAGGTCGAACTAAACACGTTCACGTTCGGCTAGCACAATGAAGTCATCATCCTTATATACCATGTTTATACTTTCAATTGCAGACGGTTCATGGACATACACTTAGCAGAAAAAGTCTGCGTACAAAAACTAAAATTTTGTTCCCTTCATAAAAAATCAAGAAATAAATAAATTTTTTCAGGAACATGTATTTTTCATTGAAACAATAATTCGTTTTATCAGTATTAACATCCAGTGTGTAGCTATAAGCTTATTATAAAAATTATAAAAATTAAAAAACAAAAGAAGGAAAGCTTTATGATAACGAAAAAGTCTGCGTACAAAAATATTTACTTGATTGCAAATTGATGTCAAAACTTATTCAATCTTAATTAATAGCTGGTAGGATATCATCTTCTTTTATAACTTCCATAAGCCGTTTTTGCATTGAATTAACAAGTTTAGCAGTCTCATCACTGCTGATTTTCTCCTATTCTTCGGCGATAACTTCTTTCAAATTTTGCGAGGAGGTTATGGTGTATTCCCGGATTTTCCGCTCTAACAAATCCCACAAATGTTCGATGGGATTTAAGTCATGGGATTGTGGAGGCGTTTGAAGCTGATTGGGCACATTATAAATCAGCCAGAGTTTAAATACTTCCACCGTATGTTAGGGGTCGTTGTCCTGCTGGAATAAAAAAATATTCTGGAGTCCCAATTTTTCGGCACTTTTCTTCAAATTGCGCTTTAAAACGTTCATATAGTCTATTTTATTCATTATAGACTCAATGAACTCCATTCTGCCCACTCCATTGCAAGCCATACACCCCCACACCATAACTCCACCACCACCATGCTTGACAGTTGGGTATAAATTCTCATTGTTGAAAGCTGTTCCCGGCTTTCGCCAAACAATCTTCCGCCCTTTGATACCAAAAATGCAGAACTTACTTTCGTCCGAAAAAATCACCTGCTTCCAAAACGCTGGCGGCTTGTTCACGTATTCCTTTGCAAATGCCAGTCGCTTACATCTGTTCACTCTGGATACAAGTGGCTTCTTGCGTGCAACACTGCCGTGGTAGTCATATTTTTTCAATATTTTGCGAACAGTATCAACGCAAACATATTTGTGAAACTTTTGCGCAATATCATTTTGCAGTGTCGATGCAGTTACACGAGGATTAGGTTTCTCAGATTGGATAATACTGCGTGTTTCTCTTGTTGATAGCTTTGGTGGCCGTCCTGATCTGGGCTTTGATGCTAATACTCCTGTTTCTTTGTAGTTGTTAACAACTCTTTGGATGGAGGAATGTGTTCTTTCGACGATTTGGCCTATTTCGCGATATGTTTTCCTTTTTCGCCATAGGCCAACTATTATTTTTCGCTCGCTGGTATTAATCTCGCTTCTTTTGGTTGCCATGATGAAACTAACAACTTTTAATACGCGACACCACCTTTTCAGCACGCTTGCTTGAACACAATGCGCTATTGAAACTTCAAAGTAGTAAACAAAGCAAAGGTTTGGTGTCAAAACATCGGGAATTCCCCTTTTTATATTTGGTAGGCAGACTTTTTCTGCCATACTCAGCGTTAATTTTTCAGGAATTTAATTTTTATAATTATTGGGTTAATTTTATATTCATGAAGTGTATCTATCAAGATACTGAAAACAATATTGTATAAATAAAAAATAGATATAAATAAAAAAACAACTTTTGTATTTGGTTTTTCATAACAAAAGAAAATTTTTACTTCATGTACGCAGACTTTTTCTGCTAAGTGTGTATCTAAATATTCCATAAGAATCTTTGAAAATTGGTTCCTTCTCATGTATTCCTTGGGATATTCTCGTCCTTCCAGAGTAGCAGCATATTTACGAACAACTTTTATGGAAGAGTTGGATGAGGTAGTATGAGGTTTAATTTTCCCTTTAACTTTTAAAATGGACTTCCTTCTTGCCGTTACTATCCCTGTTGTCACTAACCTTCCCATCCATTTTTTTTTTGCATTTACTTCCAACTGATGGATGCCTTCCTTTCAATTAATTTTTTGTGTCATATCTAATGGCGTACCGCATGGGTAGAAAACATATTTTTGGTTCGCTGAAAAGCGGCAAACCCGCACTCATAATGTCGACTCGCTAAACCGGCTCACACTGCTTGAAACATGAGATCTAGTTCGGCAGCCACCCGCTCGGTTCTTGGAAGAAAACCGATATCGGGTCGAGAAGTTGGGTCGCTGGGCAGAAGAAAACGTTTTTTTCTTTGGTGTCGAGCAGCCGAGTGAAAAAATTGAGTCTCGTTCATGTCCAGGATCTGCGTGGAGTTTTTTGAGAAAAAGCGTTGGAATGGGTTGGTAGCTTAAAACCTTGAAAGGTTTCGACGCGATGAAATTTTTAAGGATGGGATTGTGTAGGAAGCATACTAGGTAGATGTCAAAAAATAAAAGCATGTGTCGTGAAAGTGAATCCTATTATGGAAATCCTTTTTTTCGACAAGTACGTCGCTATTATCGCACAAACGATAATAAAGTTTGTTTGCTTTGAAATACTCAACGCTTTGTAAATAAATTGAATACTGAATAATGTGCGGGTAAAACAATTTGAAAACAACGTGTAATTTGTTGTTCAAAAATTATTAAATACAACGTGAACTTTTGAATATGGAAAAGAATCGAAATGTTTTTTTTTTTGCAATTGAATGTGAAGAAGAAAAAGCACAGTAAGAGCAAAAATAAAAACGCAACTAATGGGCGATGTATGTGATGGCAAGAGGCACAATGAAAGATAAATGTAATATTATGTAGATCTAGATATTAAAGAAATTCTATGTTCGATTACACCAACGTTTTTGGCTTGAAAGTTGCCATGAATAGTTATTGTTGATCTATGGTAGTTGTAGCTTTCATTACTTAAATATTTAATCGGATCCAGATAATTTCTTACATGTCGTCCAGATAAGGTTAGGTATTGGAATAAAAATTCATTGTTGAGCATATATTCATTTTAACGAAAGCTTCTCGCATAATATTATGTATAACTCTTGGTAAGGAAAAAAAATATTACTGCGAATGAATAAGGAAGAATAAATTTTATTCGCTTTAAAAAGTATTTAAAACAACTGGGTAAGACCTGTATGTAAAAACTTTTGCAAAAAATTTTGAATTATTTGGAGGAAAAGAAGGTAACATCATTTTTTTCGAGAAAATCTCCAAAGATTATAAAGTTTAAATTTATGAATCTTGCGCCAAGCTCGCATATAAAATGTAATGCGAAATTGTTTTGTGTTTTTAAGACGCACACAGTGTAATATCGTCCTCTGCGTGAGTGCAGTCCTCTTCTATCTTTCTTTTTTTCTGCCTTTCCCAAATTTTTCTAGATCTTTTGAAATTTAAAAGTCGTCATAGCTCCTGCCTAAAGCAGAATCTGGAACCATTCACCACCCGGAACGTACCCACCTTATCCACCAAGGTGTGGGGTTCGAACAGCCGATTTAGATAGGAAGAGGAGTTGCGATCGTGATGGCTGGGAGACAAGTGTCAGTGAAGTTGCCGGAAGGAAGTAAAAAAATATTAAGGTACCAGTCCACTTCAGGAGCCAAAAAATACCATTTTTCAAGAATTTGCTTCTCAGATACTTTGTAATATATTGACATTAACGTTTTTTCAAAGTTTTACTTTATGTTTGAATTATACACAAAAAAAATTATTTTAATTTTTTATTTATTATTTTTTTTTATAGAGGGTGCTGAAATTAAGCTCTGAAAAAATCGTTACTCCACGGCAGAGAGATAATCTAAGGATTTGTAAATCTGGGACAACAAATTTTAACGGCACTTTAAAATGCATAGTTTCTTACACTGTTATCTACCACCGTTTTCAAAAGAAGCAGTTGAAATTAAAAATCGCGGATTTCTGAAAAAACTCAAAAGCGATCATATTTTCGTACGCCAAACTTTTTTCTCGATTTTTTGCTGTTTTTCTGGTAGATTACGGTGAAGTATTCTCTAAAAAATAAAACGCATCAAAGTTTTTGAAAATTGGTTCAGTAGATCCAGAAATTATTTCTATGCCGTGTTAAAAAAACATTGTTTTGTGGAAAACATGTTTAAAGTGTTTGTTCTTTTTTGCCGATAAATATTTTTGGAAAATGAAAAATTTGACATTTTTCAAAAACACGTCATTGATATGTAGAAGTCGAAATAAGCACTAAGCACAAGTAAAAAAAGCTGTAGATAAAATTTATAAAGGAGAAACCGGTATTTCAGAAGAGGGGAATGAAAGGAACGTTATGCGGCCGACAGTTGATCGAACATCCGCAAAGAGCTGTAAACGCACACACACTCAAAGTTGCTATTTATGTATTGAACTTTCGAAATTCGAACAAATATTTCTGGAAGTCATTGTTGAAGTTCTAAGGAGTCGAAAAATGCAACCAAAAATACATTTTTAAAATTTGTAAAGTGGACTAGCACCCTAAAGAATAGCGGAAAAAATACGAACAAGACCGAAAATTTGAGTGCGTGCACTTTGAGGATCTGGATCTGTGGCCGCGAACTGGCCGGACCGGGTCAGAGAACCGGGATCAAGAGTGATGCGACTGGATGATCTGGGCTACGTCCACGAGGGTGCAACGATGTGATGAGAAAACGCTTCGCGCAGTGAAGAGGAGAAAGGGATTTCTTGAGGGTTCCCTGGGTTTTGTCAGATGTAGTAAATGTCAAAGAATGTGGCTATTGTTGCTGAACTATTCACGTCGGTTTCCATTGGAAATGTGCTTGAGATCGGTGTAACAACTTCATTAAAGCTTGTACGCATGTCAGATACGAAGTTGAGATTTGACATACTTGATGACCAGAACCTTGAACCTTGAACCACGAATCAGCAGGTCTTTAGCATTTTCTTTGTTGCTGGCAAATATACCATGAAGCAACCGAAATACATAGTGCGAATATTTTAATAGTGCAAGGATGGCGTATCTTGTGTAACACTATCGTCAGTAAGTTACGCGTCGTATTGGGAATTAAGGCATCAGCATGAATATAATCGACTCTCCTATTGAGTGGCGTTTATGTTTATTGACAAAAACTCAAACCAAAATCGAAAAAGTATTAGTTGTACAGAATTATGATAATAAGTTTCGGCGATACTTGATAATTATCAGCTCAAACCTCTGCTCTCATACTTCTGGATAATTTGTTTGCATGATAAGCACAGTATTGTTAATCCGTTTTGAAAACTCCATAGAAGATTAGACGTTTAGTCAATTGGAAATTTCACGAATATTAGCGAAAAGCGAACGAAACATGTCATAGTTTGCAAAACATTAACCGTAAATTTTGATAATACAAGTCGTGAGTTTTTCTTTTACCAAATTTTATTTTATTTTCAAATATATATTTCGGCTACTACTTGCAGCCTTCTTCAGTGATGTGTTCACGACTGTCGTGAACACATCACTGAAGAAGGCTGCAAGTAGTAGCCGAAATATATATTTGAAAATAAAATAAAATTTGGTAAAAGAAAAACTCACGACTTGTATTATTAAACCAATTTACCAAAAAGCTCGAACAGACAACCAATTCGTAAATTTTGACTAATTATTTAAAGAGCAAAGAAACAGACCCATACATTATGAAGGTCTAGACTTAATTTTTGAAAAGCAATAAAACAATTCCATGCATTTTAGGGTTTTCGAACCTCCGTTTCTAGTCGACAAACTCCTGCCCAGTAGTGTGCTTTTTTTATTGGTTCGCAACTCTGCTAACACTATTATTATACATTAATGGAGGTTCTTGTTTCCAGGCTTATAGCCCGGTATATTGTTTAAATTGGGAAGTGTGGTTTCGGGGTGATGGGCGGCATCCTCTTCAGGTGCTGTCATTTGCCATCCGCCACCAGAGAGCACGACCACGTAGGCTTATTGATGGATTAAGCTCATTATACTATATTTATTATTTGTATCCGCGAAGTATAACGACTGTCAAGTTTCATATATTATATTATCGTAAACCCTAATATGTATGGAATTTGGTACGTGTGAAAACTGCATTCAATGATTAAACATAAACCAAAATGTAGTATAAGATCACTAAAACTAGCGAGCGTAAGAAGTTTCATTAATAGCCTCATTAATAAACTTCTGTTCGAACTGCATCTGCCAAGTTTACAATCTTGTAGCTCCGGCACGAAACTAAGCAAACGAATGCAAGCAGATTGCTAGAGGTGATTGGGGAATATATTCATTAGATCAAGTCTGTAAGAAGCATGATATTGGATATTCAAAATTTAAAGGAACGAGAGATCGTCACAAACTTGTTATGCATGGCTCTGACTCGAATCGCCTTGCATCGCAACCTAATCGCATCCCTGATTTAGACCACACGCGAGATCTTTCCTTTTTTGATACTTCTTTGTAATTCGATATTATGCACTTAGGATACGCATAAATATCCTCGCGTCGAGACCCGACCTTTCTTACGCAATGAAGTTATTTTGTTATGTGTACACTTGAGACAACCAAGTCGCATTTGTCTTAATAAATGTCATTCTCGTGAACTGTGTTTATTAAAACTGTCGCCAGAAATACATTATTTATGGGTACTTCATATTAGGGTACGATTTCCTCTCTAGTAATTTAGATAAGAGTGCGAGGTTTCATTACGAGAAACCTCATAGATAATAGTTAGTCGTAAGTTAGGATTACGCGACTCAGTTCGCAAACCGGAAACCTAAGCTCCGCGCTATTTTCTATTAAATAAAATATAGACTAAAGAAATAAAAGTCTTTTTATTAAAATAAAACAAAACGTACGTTGTCTTCTTGCAAGAAGGCATAACAAAATTGGTGGCGTTCAGCATCTTGTGAGAGCGTGTTTCCTGCCAGGAAACGGACCATTCGAAAAATAATAGTGCGGAAGCATTCCTGGAAACGATCATCGGTTGCGAGCTACACATCCTACATCACATCAAAAAATCTCCACTTTTATTTGGTGCGCTGGACAGCGGATTTGCTTTAGCTTCACCATTCAACCTTTTCGGCTTGGATTGCGATTTGGATTTACTTCAGGGGCCATAACCGAAGATGCAGATACGCAACTTAATGTTTATCATCACGTAAATATCCTATATTGATAAGTTTTCATATTATATTTGAACTAAATGTTAGTGTTATAAAAACTAAACCGTTTCGGGCTACTTGGAACTAATGATATTGATTAAAGACTTCGCGGGGAAAGTTTACGAAGTAATTAAAGAGTGGATTTTAGAAAACCAAAGTTTTTCACGAAGGTAAATTTGTTTTACGCGACGAATATATTGCAGCAATATCCGGTGGAAACCTTATATCGTAGGTTACTCCAAAGTAAAATAGGTTCTGTGAAGAAAGAACACGAGGCGGGTCAAAAAGCGTATTTGGAAGAAGAGGCCTTGACTGTGTTTATTAACGGGCTTCGAGAAAGGCTTTCTCAATACGTAGTCACTCAGAAACCTCCTAGTTTGTCCGAAGCTAGTAAAGTGGCATGTGAGGAAGAACAGCGGTTAAATTCGTTCAGAACTAGAATCGAACGAGATTATTCGAATAGAAATCTTGTAAAGATTAACAAGTTACAGGTGAAATGCTACAATTGCGGGAAGTTAGGTCACATTAAAAAATATTGTAGGGCACCTATTAGGAAACCGATTGAAAATCATTCTAATGAGAATGTGAAATTCAGAAAACCGGCCGAACAGAGAAGGATTGAAATAGCTGATAGTCCCTATGTTACGGTAAAAATTAATGGTGAAATTTGTAAAATGTTAATCGACACGGGTGCAGAAGTGAACATGATCAAAGCTTCTGTGGTTTACGAAAAGGACGTAAATAAACTTAAAAAGCTGAAGTTCCAAGGAATTTCAGGTCAAACCGAGTCGACTGTCGGTGAATCTTTAATTGATTTCACCTTGACGCCTAATAAAGTGGGTGAAGACAAAACTGTCCTTGTAAAATTTCACGTTGTGCGCAACGATTTATTGGGGAATTTTGACGGAATCCTTGGTAGTCAATTCCTCAAGGAGTACAAATACGATATTTTGTAATCGGAAAGTATTCTGAAAGGCTCTAAAGAGCTAATAGACCTTCGTTACGAGAGCGAAGATAAATTTGTTGAGAAACGATCGGAGTCATTTCGACGGATAACTGTGTCTAGTATCCGGGATAGAGATGTCATGATAACATCCCAAGAAGTAAATAGGTTATACATACCGACCTGTGTAGCCAAAGTAAGGAATGGGAAGGCTTTAGTTCCCATTGTAAATACATTTGATGAGCGGAGATGCATCTCCAAGGTAGCTCTTCAGGCTGAACGTTTGGATAACTACGAGCTTGCCAAGGTTTCAAATGGTAAGGAAAGTAGAATTGCGGGTAATATAAGAACTTCTCATATGAGTGAATTAGAGAAGTCCGAATTGATGGAAATCATTAATAAATTTAATAGCTTGTTTTGGTTGGAGGGTGATACACTTACGGCGACGAATGTAACGAAACACAAAATAAACATTCAACCAGGGACGACACCAATCTATTCGAAAGGGTACAGATATCCAAAGGTTCACGAGGAAGAAGTCCGCACCCAGATTACGAAGTTGAAGGAAGACGGGGTAATAAGGGATAGTGAGTCTCCATGGAACAGCCCTTTATGGATTGTTCCCAAAAAGACTGGTAACTATGGGGCCAAGAAATGGCGAATCGTCATTGACTTCAGAAAATTGAACGATGTAACAATCTCTGATAGTTATCCTCTTCCGAACATTACAGAGATATTGGACCAATTGGGAAGGGCAAAATACTTTTCGACGCTGGATCTTGCTTCTGGATTTCACCAGATTCCTCTTGAAGATGAGGATATGTCGAAAACTGCATTCAGCACTCCTTATGGGCATTTCGAATATACTAGAATGCCATTCGGATTAAAGAATGCTCCAGCTTGTTTCCAGAGACTTATGAATACAGTTCTCTCCGGTTTGCAAGGAATAAAGTGCTTCGTCTACCTTGACGATATTGTTGTTTATGGATCATCTTTAGAAGAACACAATAAAAAACTGTGTGAAATTTTTGAACAGCTGAAAAGAGCTAATTTAAAATTGCAGCCTGATAAATGCGAATTTCTGAGGAAAGAAGTGGGTTACTTAGGACACATCATAGCTGCTGGTGGCGTGCGTCCTGACCCAGCTAAAATTGCTAGTATTGAAAAACTAGAGAGACCACATGACCAAAAGGGTATCAAGTCATTCCTGGGAATGACAGGATATTATCGACGATTCATTAAAAATTATGGATTACTTGCAGAGTCATTAAATAAACTGTTGCGAAAAAATACCAATTTCTATTGGGGGGATGATCAGGAATGGAGTTTTCAACAATTAAAAAGGAAACTTATTGAAAAACCTATACTCCAATATCCAGACTTCCATAAAAGATTTATCATTACCACTGACGCTTCCAATCACGGAATCGGGGCAGTTTTGAGTCAGAATGACTCAACTGGGACAAAAGACTAGCCTATTCAGTACGCAAGTTGCACTTTAAACAAAGCCGAAAGGAATTACAGCACTACAGAAAAAGAGTGTCTAGCAATAGTTTGGGCAGTTAAACAATTTCGTCCGTATGTTTATGGCACTAAGTTTCTCGTAAGAACAGATCACCGACCATTGTTGTGGCTGTTCAAAGTAAAGGACCCTGGTAGCCGACTGGTAAGATGGAAGCTTAAATTGGAAGAATATGAGTATGAAACGGAGTACGTCAAAGGCAAAGACAATGCTGTTGCTGACGAACTTTCTAGAAACGTTAGAACAGTTGAGAAAAAGACGACTGCTGAAAATATTTTGGATGAGCTTTTAGAGGAATACGAGCGAAGAGTAGAAGAGTTGGAAAACGAAGGTATCCTACCAGCTAATTTAAGTACAGACAATCCAGCAAGCATAACTTCCTCAACGTCCGTACCCACTCCCGAACTACTCAATGAAAATTTACCAGGTCAAGGTTGTCAGGAAAACTCAAACATAGAAAATAGCAGGAAAGACCCTGTTATTAAAAGTAATATAGAAACTGTCGAAGATGTCGATCGACAAAAACAGATACTCTACGAGTATCACAATGGCTTGATGGGGGGTCATTTAGGACAAAAAGCAATGTTTGCAAAAATTAGGAGCCGTTATACATGGCATCATATTAAAAGGGATGTCGAAAAATATGTCAACGAATGCTTAAATTGTCAAAAAAGTAAGGTTAACAGGAAACCTCACAGAAATCCTATGAACATCACTACATCTTGTGAAGAGTCTATGGAGAAGATTTCCTTAGATTTGGTTGGGCCTTTCGACGTAACAATTGATGGTAACAAGTTTGGATTATCCATCCAAGACGAAGTTACAAAGTATATCCGCTTCATCCCTGTTCCTGATAAATCAGCTGAAACCGTGGCCAAAGCCATAATGAACAGTTGGATTACCTATTTCGGTGCACCCAAAATTATCCTTACCGATAATGGAACGGAGTTCTGTAATAAGCTTATGGATTCGCTTTGCAAAATGTTGAGAATAAAATTTATTACAACTACTGTAGCGTATCCACAATCAAATGGGAGAATCGAAAGAGCTCACAATAGATTATGGGAATTCCTTAGGTCCACTAAAAATGATTGCATTACAGAAATGAAATGCTGGGATAAACGTATGATGTTTGCAGCTATGAGCTACAATTATGCAGTGCATAATACGACGGGATTTACTCCTCACGAAATGCTTTTCGGAACAATACCCAGGAATTTGAATGGAGTTGATAAATGTAAATTAAAAACTTTTTTTGAGTATATCGATGATTTAAAAGCTAGGTTGATTGAAATTCGAGAGGTGGCAAAAGAAAGGGAATTGAGATGCAAAGAAGCTTCAAAAAAGCGATATGATGGAAACATTGGAAAAGTTCCAAATTTCAAAAAAGGGGATCTAGTGTTATTAAAAAATTCTTTGAGACTCAACAAAGAAGCTCCATTGTATAAAGGTCCATTCCAAGTAATGGAAGTTACTACCGATCACGTAATTGTTAAGATTAAAAATCAAAGGAAGAAATACAATAAGGCAAATCTCAAGCTTTACCTTACAGGGCCTCGTTCACAGTCGCCAACGCCTGGAACTTCCAGCTCGAGGGACTGAAGGGAAATGCGGGGATTTATTTTAAACATTGGGGAAAAGGAAAGGAAATTAGTGATAAGTTGACCTTAGTTAACATAATTAATTTAGAGGAAATAGAAGTAGCAAGTAGCCAGATAGAAAACTTGATTTCCAGTATTAATGATGTATGTTTAGAAAGTTTACCTAAATGTTCGGTCTATCAGCATAAGGCTAAGCTAGAAATTTTGGCATTAAATCATAAAGCAGAACTGATTTTTCAATTATTGGGAGAAAGAAAAACTATACGCGTACGCAAAGGGCTAATTAACTTTCTTGGTAGCGGATTTAAATTTCTATTTGGAACTCTCGATTAGAATGACGCCGATTATTATAACGACGTCATACAAACATTTGCACATAATAGTAAACGAATCAAAGAGGGCATTACCGAAAACTTATCACTTATGGACACCTTGAATAAACAAGTCATGAATGTTGTCAAATATACGAATTTAGCACAAGAAAAGGTAAACTTTGTCATAGAAGAAGTTAATAAAATGAAAATAAATAATAACGATGGTGATCGTTATAACAAGCTTGAGAATTATTTTGAAGAAGGTTAACCATAAACTAGAAGTGATTCGTTCAGAAATCGAACAGCTACTAAATGGTATTATTCTTTTACAACTAGGAAAAATACACCCTTGTCTAATTGAACCCGAGGATCTGTTAAAAGCGCTCAGTAAGTCTCAAGAGGTAGAAAATTTGGTTTTTGTACCGCGAATAGAAAATTATGCTGCAATTATTGACTCTATGAACATTAAAGCATTTACAAAAAATAAAAAGCTAATCATTATTTTATCCACGAATTTAATTAGAAAAGAAACTTTTGACGTTTTTACAATGATTCCTATTCCAAAGGTAGTCCAAAACGGATTGGCTTTAATCGATATTGCGAATAAGTTTTTTATTATACATGAAAACAAAGAAAAATATTCTATACTTGAAAATTTAAATAATTGTAAGCAGTTTAAATCTACCTATGTTTGTAAATCTTTGGTTTTAAGATAATCTGTTTCAGATAACGATTGTGAAATTAATGTTTTCCTAAGAGAATCTCACCGAAATTGTAATGTTAAGGGATTAAATATTAATATAGAAAGCTATCACTTATTAGAGGAAAATAAGTTTTTGTATGTTGCTTTTCCGAAAGTTGTCGGAAAATGTCATTGTAATACTTCAGAGGAAATTGTCTTGAACGGAGTCGGGATTTTAACATTGGCGTCCAATTGCATTTTAGAAACATTCGATGCATTTATTCGAAGTTCAGGTTTACAATTTAACGTTACTTTTGAAAGCAAGGATAGAATACGCGTCGTGAACGATTGTTGCGAACGAATCAAATTAGATGAATTTAGCTTTGACGATTCACCTTTAACGAAACAAAAAAATAAAAATTTGGAGGAGCTCGAATATTCAACGGTTCAAATCAAACGCTCCAAACTTTTATGGGAGTCGGTATTTGCGCCAATTCCATCTGACACGCGATCGGTAATAAGCGGTGTACTTATAACAATTATCGTCCTTTTAGTTACATATAGCTGTTGGAAATATTCATGTTTTACCCGTATTGTCAACATGTTTTCGTTAACAAAATGCAGAGCCGTCAGAAACGCACCGCCGACACGATCAAACCGGGAAACGCTTAGTATTGAAGGAGATCTCCAACATGAGTTGGAACTCGAACCGTTTCCCACTAGTTTACGCTCTAGATATCCGTAAACGTTCTTAAGGGGGAAGGTGTTATGCATGGCTCTGACTCGAATCGCCTTGCATCGCAACCTAATCGCATCCCTGATTTAGACCACACGCGAGATCTTTCCTTTTTTGATACTTCTTTGTAATTCGATATTATGCACTTAGGATACGCATAAATATCCTCGCGTCGAGACCCGACCTTTCTTACGCAATGAAGTTATTTTGTTATGTGTACACTTGAGACAACCAAGTCGCATTTGTCTTAATAAATGTCATTCTCGTGAACTGTGTTTATTAAAACTGTCGCCAGAAATACATTATTTATGGGTACTTCATATTAGGGTACGATTTCCTCTCTAGTAATTTAGATAAGAGTGCGAGGTTTCATTACGAGAAACCTCATAGATAATAGTTAGTCGTAACTTAGGATTACGCGACTCAGTTCGCAAACCGGAAACCTAAACTCCGCGCTATTTTCTATTAAATAAAATATAGACTAAAGAAATAAAAGTCTTTTTATTAAAATAAACCAAAACGTACGTTGTCTTCTTGCAAGAAGGCATAACAAACTTGATATAATAGTAAGCGAAAAAGCGTGGCAACGAGTTAGGCCAACAGCCGCAAGACGAGTAGAACACGCTAACGCGTTTCTTGCAGCCAACATGATGAAAGCTAAAATGAGAGTTCAAAAAGTTATCACAAAAGACCCCGAGGCGAGTATTAAAATATCCCTAACTACTGCAAAAGATATAATCAAGAGATAAAAGATGGCTCTCAAAAATCCAGGAATAATATCCATCCTTAAAGATGGTGAAGTGTTGCTGTTTCTAATTCCTGGTTTTGCAGGATTATTTGCTATAGATGCTTTATGAGGTGGAGCTTAACTGTAGCTAAAATTTAAACGACGCTGATAAGAGTAAAAAATAAAATTAAAAAAGCGTTATAACCAGAAAATGAAGGATCGAGGATAACATTTGAAACCGTGCCCCAAAAAAACTTTTAAAATCATTACCTAAGAAAGCATTTAATAAAAACGATTTAATGAAGTTCGGACGATTCTTGGCAATTTTCGAAGGTATCCACAACGCAAAGCGAATGTTATTGTCAATTTAAATAGCATTCCAGGTCCTGGATTAAAATGGATAGAATACAACATAAAAAATCATAGTTTTGAATACTTCGACAGTTTTGGAAATTTACCTCTACCAATAAAATTAATAGATTATTTAAGGCTCTAATGAAAAAACCACTACAATACATTTAAAAGCTATGACTCATACAAATGTTGGCATTTGTGTTTAAATTGTTGTATAAACTTTTAGAAATACTAAGTTTACCTCTATAAATCAATAAATACTTCCAAAAACACAAAAAAATAGTTGTATTTTTGGTTGTCATGGCATTCACATTAACTTTAAACGAAAATTCATCCAATTTTACCACAAAACATTTTCTACCTATTGATTTACAAGATGGTTATGTGTGGAGATTTGCTGATTTTCAAATATATAATTTAATACCTAATGTGGATGAAAGTAATTATTTATGTCACATTGAAAAGCACGTTATAAAAGGCCCTGTGAGGTCATACAAAATAATGATATTGCAAACTATCTATTAAACGATCTTGTGAAGATCAATAACAAAACATTCCAATACGGGCTTATGATAATACTCTCAAAGTGAAATCTAGTCAGCTGGTTCTATTTACTACGAGAAAGAAAGATCCATTGGCCAATTATTAAGATTTACTAAACGAGAATTAAAAACCAATGTCAAACATATTTCTAATCTACCTGTCAGCATAAGTAAAGTATACGTAATACGGATTGATTTTAGCATAGTCGGAAATTCTAATATTAATAATATTAATTCACACACAATTCACGAGTTCTCGCCTGAGTTATGACTAGCTTATAAAACAGTGGAGGTATTTACGGCAGCAGCCTCACCTTTCCTTAATATAACATACTTACGTTATATTTATTTATATATTTGATCCTCACAATTAATAGAACAACGCTTTGCTCTATCTCCATTACATCGTGACTTTGTCGCAACACATTCCCCTATTGATGTTGCCAAAGCATCACAATTGAGATTCAATTCTTCTTGTTTATATAAACATGCAACATTCGTCGCGCACATGTTTACATCAACATGCATCATTCGCCGTGCACATGTTTATGTTTTCGTGACCCTCTGCGAGCATTTTTGCTTATTCTAAAGTGTGGCGATGGCGATCCCTTGCCCAAATTTGAGTATGAAGATCACACACAGCAATGTATCGTATTTCGCTCTGCATTTGAGTAATTTAGAATAAGCATTTTTTGTAGATAAGAAATAGTATAAGTACAATTGAAACAAGTGAAATCTTTGCCATTTGCAAGACGTAAGTCCAAAGTGAACGTTCGAGGCAACACGACAAATAAATCAATACATTTTTTTGATATCAACTCGTTTTCCTCGTCCTAATTGGAATTGGCTCGTTTCGTTAAGTACGCGAACGAGGCAAAGTAAAACTGGCGCAGTCGGTAAACACCCTACATTATTTCTTTTGATTCGCAAATAAATACGGACTATAAAATGTTGAAATGGGATTTTTACACTGAAAGTGAAGTGTCTTAAAAACAAGTGAACCAGCCACATCCTTAATTTTCAACAAACGAGCGAGGATCAAGCTCCTTTACTTTAGTCGAGGAACAAAGGCTTGCTCAACACATGTCAAAGGACATTGCCCATTATTTTCTTTCAACAACCGAGCGAGGATCAAGCTCCTTCACCTGAGTCGAGGAACAAAGACTCTCAACACACCATTTTCACATCATCGTGGGAATTTTATTGAATCATTCATCGCAGACTCACTCCTTCAAATTGGAGTCATCCATCGTGAAGTCATCTTTTTTTTTCATAGTGCCAAAATACATATTTTAATCGCCCAATCAAGAGAAACAATCTACAAATCTTAGAAAAGGAAAACTTTTTATCGTCAGTAATATATATATATATATATATATATATATATATATATATATATATATCTATACGGAAACAAGCACAATAGCTTCGTGACAGTTATTCGCCTCACGACACTCAATCTGGTTACAAAAACCAGCACAATAACACTAATTTCAACTCAAAGTTTACCCACAACACACGCTTTCATTTTTCACGCGATTCAAATAACCCGCGAAATTTTAATAATAATCGTTTTGGTTATCAAAATAACTCAAATTTTAATTCTCGTTATCAGAATAATTCTGTAAATAAACCAAATAATAATAATCCTTATTCTCAGTGGAAACCACAACGCCCTTTCAATAATTCTAAAAGGCAATATCAGCCTCATAATCAAGGTAATCACACATATCATAATACAAATCAACGACATGATCTACGTTCACGCAATTTTCAAGCTAATGAAGCTGAAAATTTTCGAGTATCAGCGTCGAATCATGCTCAAATAATATAAAACCCAGTCCATGGGAATTACCAATAATTCCCATTACTATAAATAATAAAACACTTGGTTATCTACTAGATTCCGGCTGCAATACTTTACTTCTAAAGAAAAATATTTTTCCCGAATCGCATGCACTTAAAAATCCGATAAGGTTGAGTAGCCTGCATTCAAAGGAAATAATTGAGGAAAGCATTTGGACCAATTTCCCGGAAGAATTTAACCTTCCTTCTTCAAACATTGAATGGAAATTGACGAATCTATCAAACCCTAAATTCGACGCTATTCTAGGACAAAATGTACTTGTCCCTACTTAATCAATTATCGATAATAACGATGGTTCCATTACAATTAATGGTAACAAAGTTACTTTTATAACAGGAGACCAAGACCCAAAAACGGTATCGAAAAGTCTTTGCCTTTCTGTTGATCAAATTTTCCCCACAGTTGGAAGCTCAAATGCACTCCAAAACATTAAAACCTCTCATTTAAATGATGAGGAAAAACGCAATTTATATCAATTGCTTCAACAATTTAAAAATTTATTTTATCACGAAGAAGATATACTTACCTCAACAAATGTTGTAATAAACCTATATTTACTAAAATATATAGGTTGCCACAAATCCCCCAAAAATATGTGGAAAGGCAAATAGCCGAAACGTTGGAAAATAATATAATCTTACCATCGAACTCTCCCTATAATGCACCATTGTGGATCGTACCTAAAAAGGTAGACAATTCCGGGCAAACAAAAGAGAGAAACTTAATGTATTACGATTAATGATAAATTTCCTATACCTAATATAGAAGATTTGTTTGATAAACTAGGAAAACCTAATTCTTTTTCCACCAATTATCTCGCGAAAGGATTCCACCAAATTCTAGTTAAACCAAGTGATCGAGCAAAGACAGCTTTCTCGACACATAACGGACACTATGAATATTTGCGAATGCCTTTCGGTCACAAAAATGCCCGCGCGACATTCCAAAGAATGATAAATTCAGTTCTGAAGGAATACATCAATAAAATTTGTGTAGTCTACCTTGACGATGTATTGATTTTTAGCACTTCATTAGAAGAGCATATGGACTCACATCGTAAAATCCTCAGAAAACTCAAAAAATTTAATCTGAAAATCCAACCGGACAAATGTAATTTTCTTACCCATCAAACTGAGTTTTTGGGTCATATTTTAACACAGGACGGAATCAAGCTGAATCCTGATAAAATTAATAAAATACAGAATATTTCGATTCCCAAAACCGTCAAACAACTTCGATTTTTCTTGGGCAGAATAACAAAAAGTTCATCTGAGATTATTTTGCACTAACAGTCCCCATGACAAAGTTTTTAAAAAAAGGTGCCAAAATTAATATAAATAATTTCGAATATGTTGAAGCTTTCACTAAATTGAAACTTCTTTTGACTACTCCACCCGTCTTAAGTTATCCAGACTTCTACAAGGAATTCACTTTGTTCATGGATGCCTCCCAATATGCGTTAGGCGCAGTGCTTTCTCAAAATAACCATCCTATAGCTTATGCTTCGCGAGCGTTAAATTCGTACGAAATCAATTATTTTGCAATTGAGAAAGAACTATTTGCGATATTTGGGCGAACCAAACGAACCAAACCAAAAGCTTATCCGCTGGAAGTTGCAACTTAACGAGTTTGATTTCAATATCAAATACATCAAAAGTAAAAATAATGAAGTTGCCGATTTCTTGTCCCGTATGGCCAAAAATTTCATGAAAAATAATGATGTACATGTAAATGAAGAGTCTCATTTACAAGAAAATCCAATATGCCGGAGCATAACCCAAGATATACCTGACTAAACTTCACAGGAAATTTAAGGCAATTGCAACGAGCAAAATACTGAGCTTCCCGAAGTAATAAACATTCCAAGTACTTCCCAATCCACACAAGTGCAAAGAAACTCTACTTGTCATCCCTCGGAAGCAAACGGTACAGGTATTATCCATTCAGAATCTCAAAACCAGAATACCCCGATTCCAATGAAGGATGATTACATCAACAAATTCAAATTTCAAATTATACTCTCCGATCAAAAATTTCCCCCGCCTATTAACAAAACACGCATTCAAATTCGCGAAGAAGAATTACTTTACCACGAATATGTACAAAATTTAACGGATAAATTGCCTCCTAATAAGAGCATAGCCATTTATTCCGATCTGAACGATCATTGTTTTAACAAACTTCAGCTAACGCTCCACGAAGTCTTCGATAGCTCCTATAAATTTATAAAAGTGTCCCGTATTCTTAAGGACCTCCAAGCAGAGGCGATTTAGCAAATTCACGTGTATCATGCAAAAGAAATAGGACACGGCGGAATAGACAAAACATTTAAGGGAATTTCAAAACATATTTACTATCCCGATTTAAAAACTTTGGTGATACGCTACGTCAATAATTGTGAACCATGCAATACAGCCAAACACTCGACTTTTCCAATAAAACCAAAATTCAAAAATTAAAGAAACACCAGAAGATATAACTTAAATTTTTCATATAGATGTTTTCTTCATCGATCGCCTAAAAGTGGCTACCCGCATCGATAAATTTTTCAAATATGCAGCTTGCCTTATTTTAACAGATCAATCTAAACCTTCATTAAAAGAATCAGTATTATTTTCCTATCAAATCTAGGTAAACCAAATTTGATCGTTGCCGACAATGAATTTAATATTTTTTTCATAAAAGAATTGTGTAATGACCATGGCATTCAAATACACTTTACCAAACCCAATTCACAGTTGCTACGAAATATCGTACAACTTCTTCTAGAGATTCGCCTAAATCACGTCTTTATACTTCCCTGTACTTCTATAATAGCCAAATACACTCAGCTATTGATACAGAACCTTTTAAAGCACATCATGGCCTTACAGATAAATCTAAAATTCTAAACATAATGAGATTGAATAAGGAGAGATCGATTAACAAGAACAATAAAACACGTGAAAATTACGAAAAAAAACCGAGCTACCAGAAAGGTTAAATCCTATGATCGCACACCTAAACATCTGGGTAAATATACTAAACGTAATCTCGATAACCTAGCACCTGTCAATATACGCCCAAAACGTTTTGTTATTTCAGATGTCAACTCACCCGAAACTTCTACAAGGAATCCTTTTATTCCTTATATCACTGTTAGTTTCCAGCGACATCCAAGTTGAAAATTTATAATCAGAAAATGGAATTGTTCTAATTAACAAACAACAAATACATCTTATCGCGGATCATTATCATATTTTTCATAAAATTATTTTAACTGATTATCACCACACTTTGTCAACACTCGCAAAAATCACTTTTCAAACTCCCGATAATAAGACAGACAGACCTCATTATCAATTACTTTCCTGATCTTAAACTCGAGTTAGACGATCTTGAGACCAAAATAAAACATAAAAAACAAGCCGCGAAGTGCGACCCTTGAGGTTCACACGGTCAACTTCCCAGTAATATAAACATTAAAAATATTAAACAAAATAATAATTTTGAAAATAATAATACTTTATTATATTTACTTTTCATTATAATGAGAGGTATTCATAGCAGTAACAGGAATGAGTTCATATTTATCATATCATCTACGAGAGCCTCCATTGATTACGTAAGGCTTTTGGTGGATGGGGGTAGATTGATTTGATGCGGATCAATCGGTGGGGACCTTTTCTACGGTATTTGTTATTTTCATATCGATGCTTGAAGGACAAAAGAGCGCTAGCAAAAATGAATGCTGTTTTTGTTATTACGCCCACTGAAGACATTTTGTCGCGCGATGGCCATTTTGAATAGTTTCGTTCAAAATTGCCATGACTTCAGCATAATCACTGAATTTATAGTTTTTCACGATTTAACATCAATGAGATTAATTTATATATTTACTTTATATTTTCTATTGATCTAATTTTGAACATGCAGTCAAAAATAGGGTCAATTGCATGTAAAAAGTAAAATGTATTACAAATTATGATGGAGGAAGTAATTGAAATCTTACGATTACTAAAGAATGAATCTACTAAAACTGCATTGTTTTATTTGATGAAACTTTTTAAAGCATATGATCTTGCAAAATATTGACTGCAAAACATTTTACCATTCAAAGCGTTGATTACCACAAATGCAACTTTGATTGAAATTTTATTGGTTTTCAAAATTTAAGCAGTTTTTTGATTAAAAGACTGTAAAATTTATTAGAAATTTGTTCAAATTATGCAAGTATTTTCAAACTTTGATTGAATTTACAACAATTTATTCAGAATAAAAGATATAAAGTAATATCATTCGTTTGAACCTTCTTTACATGGTAACTTTGAATGATCTTTTATTTCTAATTTAGTTTTTTTCATAATCATGGAAAAAAGTTTTGCCAGTTTCTCTTCAAAAAACAGATAAGAATGTATAAATTGTATAAACATTTCTTACTGTGTTGTGCACATCAGGTAAAAAAAAATTTTTTACGAAAAAACCATAATTTTTCGCATTTTCTTCTATTAATTTAAAAAGAACGGCTGAAACGAATTTTTATAATATTAAAAAAATCACAAAGATGTTAATACACGTCGATTGACACCTTAATGATGCAAATATTATATCTGGTTCGTGAGATATAGTAAATGACAGAAATGACCTTGAAGATCATGATGACTGTTAATGTTTTTTTATATTTTTTATTTAGAAAATATTTTGATGGTGCTTTAATAAGCACTGTTTGGACTATAAAAATAAATGAAAATTGATCACTGTGTTCCGTAAATAAGGTTAAAAATTGATTGTTCATGAAAAAATTGACACCTTAACGAAGGCGATACGACTTTGTTTACGTGAGTCATGCTCGTAGAAAAAAGTGACCATGAACGTACGTACGTACGTTCACACACACATACATCTCCCTTTTGAAAAACTTTTTATATATACTCTATAGACCTCAAAACGTGAAGAAATGTTGAAAATTTGAATTTCGATTTTCGAGGCGATTACAAGAACTTCCCACATACTGGGATGTTAAAAATCGATAATCATAAATTACCAAATGCAGATGGTAATGCGCAATTCAATTCTTTCGATTTAAATCGATCTAACGGTTAACGGTTAATTAACCCTGTTGGACATCTTTATGAGTGGTTTTTTGGAATCATGGATAGTGATGATAGAAGAGAAATTCTAGAACATTTGCAAGTCATTGATCAATATAATGATAAAATCAGTAATCAACTAAATAAACAAATAGTTTCTAAGGAAATGCTTCAAAGAAATTTGGAAATTATAAAAAATCTAACTGTAACTTTACAAGACCAATTTAATTTTTTTTTATTCTGGACTACTAACCAGTTAAATAACGTTAATGTACAAGTTTATTATCTTAAATATTAAAACATATTGAGAGATTTTACATATGAAATAGACAAAGTAATAGATAACATAAATACCGCACGTTTTGGCATAATATCTCGTTATATACTTGATCGAATCTAAATTGAACAAAATTCTATAGGCTTTTACGAATTGCAATAACTGACAATTTCAATAGTTGCTAGAAACGAATATAACATATTGTATATTATATTAAATATTCCTATATTTTACGATAAGCCTGTATATACTTACTATTTACGTACAATAGCTCCAAGAATCCAATAAAATGTGATGAACCGCGCAAATTTTTGAAAACTAACAATAATACACTTATAGTGAAAATTGAATCCGAATTGATATTCGCCAATAACTTTAACGACAAAATATATCATAGCTGCAACGAAAAACATTTCGGAAATTTTGAGAATTTTGTTATAAATTTTAATAATTGTACAGTTAAATTGCTTGATAAAGTGCACACAAATAAAGTCGTAGAATTTCCACATAAACTTATATTGTCACCTCTTATCGCTTTAAATTTTACAAAATACGAAGTCACATTCGAGGATTTTAAATTTAAACATGGCGAAAAGATGAAGGAATCAAAACTTAAACACAAACAAAGCACAATCATTTCATCTATTTCAACTATTGTCATATGTATTGTAATTATATTTTGTATTTTAATGTACCTTAAATGCAGAGGTTAAATAGTAAATATTAACGTAAATACACCTGCTCAAAAACTCGCGAATCGATGATTTAGAAGAAAAAGAGTTAAATGCGAAAAGCAGAAAAACGAGATTATTATTGAATCGGGAGCTTCAATCTAAGGGACGGGAAGTTACGGCAACAGCCTCACCTTTCCTTAATATAACATTCTTACGTTATATATATTTATATATTTGATCTTCACAATTAATAGAACAACGCTTTGCTCTATTTCCATTACATCGTGACTTTGTCGCAACACATTCCCCTATTGATGTTGCCAAAGCATCACAATTGAGATTCAATTCTTCTTGTTTATATAAACATGCAACATTCGTCGCGCACATGTTTACATCAACATGCATCATTCGCCGTGCACATGTTTATGTTTTCGTGACCCTCTGCGAGCATTTTTGCTTATTCTAAAGTGTGGCGATGGCGATCCCTTGCCCAAATTTGAGTATGAAGATCACACACAGCAATGTATCGTATTTCGCTCTGCATTTGAGTAATTTAGAATAAGCATTTTTTGTAGATAAGAAATAGTATAAGTACAATTGAAACAAGTGAAATCTTTGCCATTTGCAAGACGTAAGTCCAAAGTGGACGTTCGAGGCAACATGATAAATGAATCAATATATTTTTTTGATATCAACTCTTTTCTTTGTCCTAATTGGAATTGGCTCGTTTCCTTAAGTACGCGGACGAGGCAAAGTAAAATTAGGTTCTCGTATTGTAATTTATTTACTGGTAACCATCAAACGAATAATCACGCTTACTTTAAAGGTGATTGATCAAGACGGAGATATAATAAACTTCAAATGGGAAACAATAACTATCAGACTTTATCTGAAGCCACAGATCGCTGCTATATAGCGATGATAAGTATATACATGTCCAGTAATGTAGGTACAATCAACTCAAACAGGAAATTCGAAAGAGTAAAACTGCAATTAACATTACGCAACAAGCAATACTTGAAACTTTTGGGATTCAATTTAAAAAAATAGTGAGTCTCTGAACGTCACACGTAAAGTTAGTTATGGCAATAGTATTTACAAAATTGAGTACTTTAGCTAATCCATGTTTATCATCATACAACTGCAGTGATGAAATAAAAATACCACTAAAACAACAGACATTGTGTGCTATACCAAGTCAGAGTTTCATCGACACTGTGTTTCACAAAAACGTACGGCTAATTATATCTCCGTTTTAGCTGTTAAATTTAGTTTCATTGACAAAAAATGCCTGCACCATATAAGCGTTACGCGTTTAGTCCTGTTGTTTTGTTCCTTTCGATACTCGTGCGATAAAGTGTCATAACAATATGGGTGTCATATGTAAAAAGCGGTTTGAGGCAGTATTCGTGATAAGTCATCCAAAAGAACCAAGAATGAGTTGCACACAGGCTGCAAGATATACCGAAACTTCTGCTTCTGCTGGTAATTTTGACGATGAGCCTAGTGGAGATCCTAAGACAAAGCAAAGCAAAAATATAGCCACACTTGACAGCTCACGCGGCCCCCAAGAGGATATGCCAAGGTTTTACTATGAAATACGCACAGAAATAGAGTCAGAGTTGCACAAAAAGATGTCAGGCTGCAATTGATGATAACAGCATCTGAATTCCATGTTTTTGTAGAAATAAATTTTACCTTAAGGATTCAAAGCGTTTTTCATGTTTTTCACGATACGTTTTTGGGAAGCACACTGTATATTGAAAGTGCTTTAACGAAACAGCAACTACTGCTAGGCTAACGAATAATAGTATCGCTCTCCTATTTGATGAGATATGAACTCCATGGGGTGGAAATCTTTCCAATTTTGGAATAACGTCGACAAAGAAAAATTATACATCCCTTAATGTAAACAAAATTAAGATGCTTAATATTGACGGTTGGTCGCCCGATGAATCTGTCGCACCATCAAGTTGGTATTTTAACTTTAACGTTTTGGGATTTTGATTAGAAGAAGAATATCGTAAATGCTAAACATGAGTTTATTCTAGCTTGCACTACGCTACAACGGAAGGTGCCATACGCTCTAAAAAATTATCAATATTGAAATACATTGAATCAACAAATCCAACGCAAATAAGTTTTTGGAATTGGAAGCCGTAGAATATCCCGTCTTACTTACAACAACAGATAATGCGTGGAGTGTGAAGACCACAAGTCAGCTAGAAAAGCCTCGATATATTATTCTAGCTCTACAGACATATCAAAAAAAACTCAGAGATAAGGAAGCTAGCAAATTCAATCATTGTGATTTTATTATAGTACAGTCATTTGATAGTTTTACCTGGAAAGTTTTCCAGAAGTTTTGAAAATTAATAATTTTATAGGCTTCGATGTGCTCTTTCCGAACCACCTCGTATCTTTGACGCTTGCGCCCCCATATTAGAAAAATGGCGTCTAAAAGCTATTTTTCCCGATTTTTTTTACGATAGAAACATTTATATACACAAAAAAACTAAAAACAATTTCCTTTTCCTTAAATCAATATTTTTGCCGTACGAGCGCCGCAAACTATTATTCATCTACACCACCACATGTTTTTCATATATTTCTTCAAAATATTTTACTATTGTTCCAGTTATAATAAAAACAGGTATAGGGGTTGCGTCGCCATTTTGCCCCTCTCTCCCACTCTCTCTCTCTCTCTCTCTATCTGGACCTTCTACGAAACATCTGCTGGTAGAACTCAATACAAGTATTTAGTTCAGTCTTAGTCTTCAATACACGTCTATCGTTTTCGTAACTTCAAACTGTAACAAAATTTTAAATTCTGCATAGAAAATAGTTTCAAAGGCAAATTAATTTACAAAATAACAATAGCGGTTGGACATTTCCTCATTAGCTCAAAGAATTCAAAGCCAAAATTATTTCGTGAGCCACTGAAGTTTCGTCAACTATTTATATTAATTTTTAAAAAATCTCGATGGATTGCTAGGAAACCCTGTAGAATAATGTATACAAGTTAACAACAGAATAGCAATTTCTCTATGTACGTGCAAAAATAAATATGATGAGTGCGCAAATCGATGCGAAATATCGCTCGCAACATAACCGAACTTTGCACCTTGCATCTAGCATTAGGATAATTCCAGTATGAAAATGTGTAAATCAATTAAGCTTAGCTCAGTTCGTTTTTGTAAATTTAATGAAATAAAACTTCAAGGTTTTTTTAAAAACACTAATAAATATCTCAGTTTGAACCCTTCTTTTTCACGCTGTCACAAATTTAAGTTAAATTCAAAACATTCCCTAAGTCGTCGCACAACTTAGAGAATTGATCAATAAAGCTGATTAAGTTTTACGATTAAGATGTAAAACGTTAGGGATCAAAATTGAAACGCAGAACTAAGGTAATTAGTTATACACGGAAGAAGTCTGGGTGTGCCAGATGAAATGCACATCTGAATTAATAGTTACATACACGGTTTTTCCAAAAAATCAATTAAGGTTTTGAATTTAACTAATTAATCTTTTTATTTAACTGGCGCTCAACGTGGGGCTGCAAAGGTTGTGGTAATAAGAAAAGAAATAAATCTGGACAAGCGTGGGGTTTTTCCAAAAAAAATAAGCCTTAAGAGCCTTTTCAAAACGTTTATCGGCAACCATGCGATTTAGTAAAACCGTGACGTTGTTAACCTTCAAACGAATGATCATATGAGAAGGTTAAACACAGAATCTTTAAATACGCAACCAGATCCAACTGAGGCCCAAGTAACCGAGGACAGCCATTCCCGACAAAAAAGGATAAACCAGGTTGGTTCAAAGAGCATCCCCAAAGCAACCCATATATATGGAAGCAGTCACCCTGGGAATGATTCTGATGAATATATTGTAAGCCTTTCATTGTTTCATTGTTATAAGGTAAATAATATTAATATTGATTCCAAATCATATTATATATTGAATTATTCTACACATATTGAAATATACTGAAGCTAGAGGTGTCAAAAACATATCTTTGTTGTGAATGGATCATTTGAATCTGGCTCAGTAAAAAGATCCAGATCAGTGATATGTATCATTTGAATCATTTGGATCATCTAGATCAGTGCTTCTTAACCTGGATTCGATCGAACCCCAGGGGTTCGGTGAGTCGATCTTCCGGGTTCGGTGGAGATCAACACCAAAGATTAAATAACTATAAGATAGGACACAGAAGAGTTTACCGATTGTTTTACATTTAAAATGTACACGGGTAGAAAAGGAAAGAAAGAAGAACAAAAAACAAAAACAAAAAAATCAAACGCTCTTTAAAACATTTATATATGTAACTTGTGGATGACTTCTTCAAAGACAAGAATCTTTCGTGGGATATAGTTTCTGCAGTTTGTTCGGACGGAGCCCCAGCCATGCTGGGAAGAAAGTCTGGTTTTGGTGCACTAGTGAAAGCTGATGCACCACACATCATTGTTACGCATTGTATTCTGCACAGGCATGCATTAGAGACAAAGACTTTGCCTCCAAAACTGGCAGAAGTATTAAAAATTGTAGTGGAATGCGTGAACTATGTGCGAAATAGTGCTCTGAGGGAGCTGTGTAAAGAAATGGGATCTGAATTCGAAGAACTTCTGTACCATTCTAACGTCCGGTGGTTATCCCGGGGTGAGGTGCTGAATCGTGTTTTTGCCATGCGTGTGAAATTAGCCCTGTTTTTGGAAGAGCACCAACATTGACGTACCCTGTTATTGCTAAGAAAGCTCTAGAGATTTTCGTACCGTTTGTAACAACATATCTTTGCGAGCAATCCTTTTCGAGGATGTTAACATAAAACCGAAGAAAAGGAACAGACTTTGTTGCGAAAATGACATGAGAGTGCCACTTGCCAAGATAAAACCGCGCTTTTCTAAGCTAGTCTCTAAAAGGCAAGAGCAGAAGTCACACTGATTTTCATTATATATTCATTAGTATGTTTTTGTTTTTATATTAGAAGGATTTTGTAATGGTTTTGTTCTTTGTTCTTGCTGTTTTTGTTCTTTAATGGTTTTGTTCATTTTGTACACCTATGTAAAAATATCTATGTTTTGAATTTGAAAAAAATTATATTTTTCCAATTAAGAAGGGTTCGGTGAACGCGCATATGAAACTGGTGGGGGTCAGTACCTCCAACAAGGTTAAGAACCACTGATCTAGATCATTTGGATCGCTGAGTCAGAAGAGATGATTGATATTATGACTTAGGTATACAGAAAGATATGGTACGCTGTAGCTGTACAGTTTAAAATTGAAAACTAGTGCATATTTGTGACCTATCGATCAATTTTAGTAAGTAAAGAGACAGTTGAGAAGAAAATCGATTTTCCTTCATACTTTGTTCAGGCTTAGGACTGACAACTGGTCAATACATTGAATGGAACATTTATGCATACCAGCTGGCTTATTTAAAAATTGATTTTCTATATACAGTTATTCAGTTTTATATACACCGATTCATATTTATATTCGCGGATATGAATGGAAGCACATTATATATATTAAAAAGTTATACAGAGGCATATCTGCAGTAATAATACATTACATAAATACCGGTTAAGTTTAACATCCAAATTGTTATTATTATAATTAACATGATTATTACTTGATTCATTATTATTAATATTATCATTATTACTATTATTATTATTGTTATCATTATTATTTTACTATTATTATTCAGGTATTTATATTTATTGAAGTTGTTTTAGTTAATATTCATATCTTTATTCTTCACACTTTTCAATCCATATTATAATTCAAAAGTAACTTTTTTGATACTTTGTCATCTTTCAGCTCTGTTCTGCGATTATTTAATATATGTCCTGCTTTTGAAAAATACGCTCACAAGAAACCGACGTGGCTATTCTGCACAGATTTTTTAACATATAGCCATACAATAAAGGATATATGCGTTTTCTTGCTTTTCATCTTTTAGAGGATCTTCTGCTCTTGGGAGCATTTCATCCTCCAAGTATTTTTCAAGCTTCCTTATACCGGCAGCAATTTGATTTTGCGGCTGCAAGTACTCATTTAGCTCGGCATCAAACTCCTCCCAGACTATTGAGCTAGATGTAGAAGGAATAGGCCCGGTTGACATCCCGGCTTCAAAAGCAATACTCGTTGATGTACTTCTAAATCTGCAGCCCGTTCCATTTCTAACCTTCGTTTCTAATTAGAAACTGCTTCTTCATAATGTTCACGATCTTTGAACCCTATCTTTTTAAAGCGAGGATCCAAAATTGTTACTTCTGCATATAAATGCTTACTTTCAATATTTCCAAATCTGTCAGCAAGCCGCTGCTTCAATATGTTTAAAAATGAATTAATCTCTGAAGGTGTAGATTCTTCACTTTTATGCTTGTTCAAGGGGTTTATCATAATTTTACACATAATAGGCACTTTTGACAGAGTAACATGCTTTTTAGTGGATATCTTTTCCGTTATTTTGTGAAATATCTCCAAAATTTTTATAGCACTCTCAATAACGGTCCAGTCACGTAAAGTCAAAGTTTAAAGATCACTATTAAGTATCGCCAAAGTGGAAACAATTGCTTCTTTTAATGGGGAAAACCGGGTCAGCATATCATACGTGGAATTCCAACGCGATGTTTTTTGTATAAATGTCTCCGTACACTATCCAAAAATGTGTCCAAAAAATTTTTTGGAGTTACAGAAGAAATAGTGAGCAAGCGACGAGTAGGTATACGACCGGCCGGTTCGCTCGGAGCGCGCTCGACTTATGTTTTCAGTTTACACTGAATTCAAAACGAATTTTTATCGATTGCTATTCGCGGAATCAATTTAAATTAAAACACTTTATTCAAAGAAACTTTTTAATCAATACTATTCTTCACTTAAAACACTTTATTTCTTATATTCTGACTGTAATGCGACTGTGCGCCGAAAAGACAAAACCGAACTTGAACTTAATTGAATGACCACTCTTCGATGCTGTGAGCGGTTTTTTATCTTAAATTCTTATGTAGAGCTTCCCACGAGATTGCTGACCAAGCAATCCTTGCTGGACCAATATTTGATTGGTTTTCTGCTGATCGTGCAGTTTGTGTAAACAAATTGGATTGAATCGGATGTTTATTAAACAGTGGAGATTGAATTTCGTGGGTTTTAATATTAACATTTAGATTGAATTTTTGGGTCTGAAGATAATTAATTCGGGCTTGAATGTAAACATTATGATACAATGTTGTTAATAGGGTTTATATGAACTTGGTGGATATATCTCTAGGTAAGGGTATATTTGGGGTAGGTGTAATGTTTATAGATGTGTCTAGGGTAGGTGTAACTCCTCCCTCCTTAAGTTTATTGTTGTCCTCAACAATGCTTATTGTTGGTAATTCAATTTCCTCTGGTTTATTGCTTTTTACACTGATTTTATATGATTTACGATTTTTACAATAGATATATAGTATAAAAAGTGATGTAAGTATAATGATGTTATTGTTAAGGTGGCTCCGATTGTAATGGTATTTCTAGTAGTTACATATTTTATTTCTTCTATTTTATTTAAATTTTCGATGTTTTCTAATTGTATGTTTTCAAAATTTGGTTCTGTTATATAACCAGTAATGTTTTGTATTGGATTTAAGGTAAGGATTTGTTGAAATTCCTGTATCTTATTTGTAAATGTTTTTCTTAATACTTCTAGTTTACAGCTGCTAAATCTAATGACATATGTGCCTTGTAATGGGTATGTCTTTTCATTACAATTATGTTATACTTTTTCTGCAATATTTACAACTACAAGTAATCCTTTTTCAATTTCCGTTACATATGTGTTTTTACTAGATTTTATAATACATTTAGTGTTTTTACATTCTAGTTTATTATTTAGATATTTTACATATTTTTCCTGTTCAAAATATTCTCCATGATATAATACTACTTTACTTATGTTGATATTTAAAGTTTCAGAATTTTTATTAGGTATTTTTGTTAGATAATATGATAATATAGGTTGCGTAAGAATAGGTATGTTGATTACAAAAATTATAGTACAGTCAACTCCGGTTATAACGAACCTCAAGGGACCGGGAAGATTGGTTCGCTATAGCCGATGTTCGTTATAGACGGAGGCAGAAAAATACGCATAAGAGTAGTTACACATATAATTTTTATTTATGCTTCAATATTCAAAAACAAAAAAAAGTAAAATAAACAATATTTTTCGAACTATTCATTGATTGAAAAATTTTATTCTTAAGTTATGCGCGTATATTATTTATACATTCTGAAAATAATTTGTTATTTTAGTTTGCATTTGGGTGTTCAGTGCTGTCTCGTCTGTATATGCTTCTAATTCAGCCAAACTATTTAGAATAGTTTGAGATGCATCGCGCGGTTGAAGAAAGGTACGAAGTTCACTTAAATTTTGTTTTGCTGCACTAACAGTTATAACATGTGCTCTATGTGGCATGTCATCTTCATCATCAGTTTCCGAATTGTCACGATAAGTGCTGGCACAACCACTTACAGAAGAAACGATGTCATCGTCGGTTAAAAAATCAGATGTGATGAGGTTATTATCTACGGTAATGTAGTCATGTGAAATGAAGATATTGGATCCTTCAGAACCTATGGTCCTCGATTCCTGTTGACCTTCTTCGATTGATATTTCATCGTTAGCATTTGGTACACCTTCAACATTAGTTAAATAAAAACCAGCATGCTTAAAACAGTTTTTTATTGTTTGAGAGGATACTCTTTGCCAAGATCTATGAATAAGATTGATCGCGTCCAGAATAGTAACAGTAGCTGTTGTCCCAGCATCAATGTTTTGAACATTATTTAACAAAAGAGCTTGCCGATAGCGACTTTTCAGGGCATGTATAACACCCTGGTCTATGGGTTGAAGTAACGAACTAGTATTTTGTGGCATAAAAACAAGCTTAATGGATCGTAACTGGTCAACTTTTGGGTGCGCTGGGGAATTATCCACTAACAAGACAATTCTCCGTTTGTTTCTAGTACATTCTACATCCCATTTCCGTCAGTAGTCGGTGAAAATTGCAGATGTCATCCATGACTTGGTGTTTGCACGATAATCAACAGGTAAAACTCTTCACGTTTTTAAAACAACGCGGATTTTGTGCTTTGCCTATTACTAGCAGCTTTCGTTTCTCTGATCCCGACATGTTGGCACATACTAAAATTGTTATTCTATCCTTAGCTTGCTTTCCCCCTTTACACTGCTCTCCTTTAAACTTAAAAGTTCTGTCGGGAGTTAATTTATAGAAAAGGCCAGTCGTCGGCATTGAATACGTCATCAACGTGGAATTCTTGTTTAATTAATGGCAAAACAGTGGTAATCCAATTGTCAACAATAGATGTATCTACAGCTGCTGCTTCGCCCACAATTTTCCCGCTGCATACATTATGACATGCCTTCCATCGCTTGATCCAACCTTCACTGCAAACAAATTCGTTCTGCATTTTCCTGGCGAAATCTTCTGCTTTTGTTTTTAAAACTGCAACACTGATACAAACATTATTTAATCGCTGTTGAGTGAACCATTTTAATAACATTTGATCGACATCATCGCGCACGGATTTCCGATTTTCTTTCACTTTCACGTTAGGTTTTTCGAATGCACTAAGCAATTCCAGCTTATTTTTGTAAATTGTTCCTACTGTGGACTTGCTCAAGCCTCTTTCTCGGCATACGACACTCTGCATTTTCCCACTTTCAATTTCACGAATAATTTCACATTTTTCCTCTAAGGAAAAAGCTTTTCGTTTTCGAGCATCACCCATTGTTCTTCACGTTCTTCACTGCAGAATATTATTTCGTTACTACATAGACGAACAATACAACCACATTCGGAGAAGTCCCAATTATATCGAGGTGTTCTTTACGCACACTCATCACACTCACCGTACACATCGAAGCATCGTTCATAGATTAGTGTCACGAAGTTCGTTATAGGCATGTTTTAAGCCAAATCGGATGGAAATTTAGTTCGTTACATCCGATAGTTCGTTATATACGAATTCGCTATAAACGTTTATTAACTTCCCAGTATATGGGAAGTTCTTGTAATCGCCTCGTAAATCGAAATTGAAATTTCCAACATATCTTTACGTTTTGAGGTCTTTTGAGTATATTTTAAGTGTTTTTAGAAAGAAGTATGTATGTATGTGTGTATGTGTGTGCGTGTGTATGTACGTACGTACGTCCGTACGTACGTATGTGCGTTCGCGGATACTTTTTTCTACGAGCATAACTCACGTAAACAAACTTGTATCGACTTTGTTAAGGTGTCAATCGAAGCGTCTTTGCAATCTTAAGAGCTGATTAGTTTTTGAAACATTTCGGTCGGGGGAGTTTGTTGTTTTGCGCCGTTGAAGGTCATTTCTGTCATGCGCTATATCTGGCGAACCAAACATACGATTTGCATTGTTAAGGTGTCAATCGACGCGTCTTAATATTTGCGTGAATCTATCAAATTTCGAAAAAAAATGTTCGAGCCGTTTTTTTAATTTAAGGAAAAAATGTGCTAAAAATTAGGTTTTTTTCATAAACAATAGATGTTTAACCTGATTTGCGAAATATAGTAATCAATGTTTATAAAATTTAGGTACTCCAACCAATGTTTGTAAAAACCCAATCAAAACTTTTTCTCATGAATACGTAAAAAATTAAATAAAAAATAAAAAATCGGTAAAAGTCATTATGATTTTCAAGGTCATTTTTATCATTCACTATATCTCACGAACCAGATATAATATTTGCATCATTAAGATGTCAGTTGACGTGTTTTAACATTTTTGCGATTTTTTTAACATTATATAAAAATTGTTTCAGCCGCTTTTTAATTTAATAAAAGAAAATGCAAAAAATTAGACTTTTACGGTTTTAGGGTTTTTTCATAAAAAATTATTTTTTAACCTGATTTGCACAGCAATAAATGTTTATAAAATTTATACATTCTTATCAGTTTTTGAAGAGAATTCAGCAAAACGATTTTCCATGATCATGAAAAACTAAATAAACAAGCAGCGAATTGCGACCCTTGAGGTCCACACGGTCAACTTCCCAGTAATATCTACATAAACATCAACAACATTGCAACAATGAGAGGTATTCATAGCAGTAACAGGAAAGAGTTAATATGAATCATATCACCTACGGGAGGGTCAATTGATTACGTAAGGTTTTTGGTCGATAAGGAAAGATTGAATATTCACGCGGATCGATCGGTGGGGGCTTTTTTGATCTTGAAAATTTTGTTGGTTTTCAAAATTTAAGCAGTTTTTTTTTAATTAAAAGACTCTAAAAACTATTAAAAATCTGCTCAAATTATGCAAATATTTTAAAACTTTGATTGAATTTACAACAATTTTTTAGAATAAAAGATATAAAGTAAAAGCATTCGTATGAACCCTCTTTAAATGGTAACTTTGAATGATTTTTTATTTTTCATTTAGTTTTTTTTTCATAATCACGGAAGAAAATGTTGCCGGTTTCTCTTCAAAACCTGATAAGAATGTATAAATTTTATAAACTGGTGTTATTATGCTGTGCAAATCAGGTTTAAAAATATTTTTTATGAAAACAACTATAATTTTTTGCATTTTCTTCTATTAAATTAAAAAAAGGCTGAAACGAATTTTTATAATGTTAAAAACTTCACAAAGATCTCAATACACGTCAACTGACACCTTAATGATGCAATGTCTATAAATTACTAAAGCTTAACAACAATGCTAGCGAGAATTTAAAAAATAGATATTTTGATTTGTCAGAACATTACAAAATCAAATACCGCGAGGCCTTTGAGCGCTACGTGAATTTAACTGGTGAAAACATAATCAGAGATCCTAAGAAGTTCTTTGATTTTGTTAATCTCAAGAGGAAATCATCGGGCTATCCAGCGTCAATGACCAAAAATAATACCGTTTCTTCATCTCCGAAAGTAATCTGTGATATTTTCGCTGACTATTTTCAAGAAGTTTTTTCACCGCCAAAGATTTCGGTAGACACGGAGTCCGTTAAAGGCAATCCAGTGGTACTGCTTATGGACATGTATCTCTCAAGGGAAGATGTTGCTCAAGCTATTAACAACCTTGACGTTAATAAGAGTCCTGGCCCAGATTTACTTGCTCGATTTTTTGTGGTACAGTGTATGGACCAGCTTGAAGTACCTCTTCACTTTCTTTTTAACAAACCCTTAACAAATGGGAGTCTCACAACTTAGTGGAAATCTTCCCATATAATTCCTATATTCAAGGGTGGTGACAAGCGCTCTGTGCTGAACTATAGAGGTATTGCCATTCTATCTATAATCCCTAAACTATTTGAACAAATCGTTTGCCATAAACTCTCAGCTATTATTGAGCCTCTTCTAAATGAACAACAACATGGTTTCTGCAAGGGCCTATCAACTAAAACCAATCTCATGGTTTTAGTTTCTGAACTCCTATGTAAAATGGAGATGGGTTACCAAATTGACGCAATCTACACAGATTTTAGTAAAGCATTTGACCGGGTTGATCACTCCATACTTATTTCCAAATTGCAGAAAATAGGAATCACCGGCTCTATGCTCAACTGGCTCAGTTCCTTCTTAAGAGACCGAAGTCAATTAGTTAAATTTCAGGGATATTTATCCAAGCCGATTCTCGTACACTCTGGTGTACCTCAAGGCAGTCACCTCGGCCCTCTTCTTTTGAATGTTTTCATATCAGATTTATCTGAAAAACTCTCGAACGTATCACATCTTCTTTACGCTGACGATCTGAAGATAAATCACACCATTAAGTCTCAATCTGATACTGTTTTCCTCCAATCAAAACTAACTTCCCTCCAACAATGGTGTGATGTTAACAAACTACATCCAAACGTTGGGAAATGTTTTGTAATGACTTTTTCCCGTAAAACCACAATATTGAACAATGCATACGTTCTCAACAATACGGTATTGGATATGAAAGAAAACATTGTTGACCTTGGAGTTGTCCTAGACAAGAAACTATGCTTCAATTTGCACTACGATACTATTCTCTCCAAAGCTCATAAACAGCTTGGCTTTATTAAAAGACGAGCCAAAGAGTTTAAAAATCTGTGGGTAACTAAATCATTATTTACCTCACTGGTTCGCCCAATACTTGAATATGCCTGCAATGTATGGAACCCACATTTCGCAGTTCATGATACGAGAATAGAATCTGTCCAAAAACAATTCTTGTTGTTTGCTCTCAGAGACCTTTATAGCCCTGATGACTATCAAATCTTGCCTCCTTATGAAGTTAGATTGGAGCTTCTGAATTTGAATACTCTTAAAACCAGAAGAACAATGGTGTCCTCTTGTTTCGCCTTTGACGTGATTCGGGGCGTCATTAAAGTGGAGTATTTGACGAACTAAATAAAGCTTAATGTGCCTGTAAGAAGTACGCGTAATACACGTTTACTAACTGAATATCAGCATCTTACTAGGTATGCAGATAATGAACCAGTTAATAGGTGCTGTAAAATCTTTAACACTTTGAGCAAACACTACTCCCCTACCATCTCCAAGTTCAATTTTAAATCCAGCATTTCTAAAGCCCTTCCATTATCCATCCCTAAATTGTGACGTGAATACAACAGTATAAATTAACATTGAATGTAGCACGTATTTTAGGGTTAAGTATATTGTTGTAATGTATATTTTATATATTTAAATTTTTATATGTTGACTGTGATTGCCTTGCTTTGGCGAAATAAATAAATAAATATTATATCTGGTTCGTGAGATATAGTGAATGATAAAAATGACCTTAAAAATCATGACTTTTATTGATTTTTTATGTTTAATTTAATTTTGTACGTAATCATGAGAAAAAGTTTTGATGGTGTTTCTACAAACATTGTTTGAAGTGTATAAATTTTATAAACATTGTCTACTACATTAAAAATTTATTGTTTATGAAAAAACCTAATTTTTTGCACTTTTTTTCCTTATATTAAAAAATGGCTCGAAAGATTTTTTTCAAAATGCGAAAAATTTACAAAAATATTAATATGCGTCCATTGACACCTAAACGATGCAAATCCTGTGTTTGGTTCGCAAGATATAACGCATGACAGAAATGACCTTGAAGATCTGGATGCCAGTTAATGATTTTTTATTTTTTATTTGATTTTTTTTTGCAATCATGAAAAAAAAATTTGATGACGTTTTTGCGAGCATTGTTTGGAGTACATAAATTTTATAAACATTGTTTATGTAGATATTACTGGGAAGTTGACCGTGTGGACTTCAAGGGTTGCACCTCGCGGCTTGTTTTTAAAACATTTCCTAATGGTCACGCGCCGGGACTTAAGAATAGGTTCGCTATAAACCATGGTTCGTTATAACCCGGGCCGTTATAACCGGAGTTGACTGTACTTTCCTTAATAAATACGTTTATATTTATTTTATTTAATTCGTCAAATGATAAATTAAATTCCTCGATTTCATCGTGTGTAAGTATTGATCTTGACATAATTCCAGTTCTAGCCGAATTTACATTGTCTAATATTTTTTCCAGTTCGTCTTTAATTAATTCCAAATTATGGTTTAGTTGCATATTAATTAATATTTTATTGGTTTGTTTAGTTGTATTATTTATTTCTTTTACGAGTTGTAGGTGGAGTTTGTTAGTTTGATTTATGTTTAAAGCAATATTATTGATATTATTTTAAAATGGGTTATTAATTTTTATTTGTTTATTACTGTTTTCTATTATCGCGTGGTTGTTAGTATCTATTATTTTAGGTGTTCAGTTATTTCTTCAAAATCGTTATTGTCCATTAATCCAAATAGCCAGGGTTTATTAGTCCGCGTTTATTTCTGTGTATTAAAATCGTGTTTTTGTTGTTAAGGGGACTATTAAAATGAAGTAGTTTTAATTCGCCGCGTATAGTTCTAATTGTTTCTGTACTATGTGGGTTATTTTCGATTTCATTAGATATTTGATTTAAAGCGTGTTCACATTGTTGAAGGTCGATTTTATGATAGATACGTTTAGTTCCTTGAATTAACTTTACTGGGTCCTTTTTTATTAGAATGATACCTGATTCTGATTCTACATTTTCTATGGTAATTCCTGCTTTGACTGTTGTTGGAATGGATACTGCTAATAATATTACTATCAAGAATGTTTTGAGTGTAAGGATCTGAAAGAGAAGTGTATAGTTAATTTTCTAGGGAAGTAGCTTTCCTTGCATTATTTCTATTATTATTTTCTGTCTAAGATAGGGTATGTTTTTTTGTGAGAAACTTAAATTTTTGTTTTTTGAAAGGTATTCTGCAATGGTGCATAAAAATATTCCGCAATCATTATTATTATCTTGCTGGGGTGTATTTTTCTAGAATGAATGATTCGTTTAGGGGTTGTTTTAATTTGTCACACGATTCGTTTTCCAAATATTCTCTAAGCTTTTCTAGTATTGTACTATTTGTGTTACCTAATGAGTCATAGTATTTAATTGTTTTATTTCTGAAGATAATTACTGCTAATGTCCAATGGTTATTGTTTAAGTGTATCGGAATTAGAAGAGTGTCGAATGAAAATATATTGATTTTACGTGTCGATCGTTTTACTGCACTGAATCCTGATGTGGAAAGGGTTTGCATAAAAAATGTACTCATGCAATGTACTTGAGGTAAATTTCTCGATTCCTTACTGCGTTCAGCTATTAAGTTGAGATAAAAATTTATTATTTGGTCGTTTATCCATCTGTCGTTTTCTAAGGTTTTCATGTCACTTCTGTATATGGTTAAATTAAATTTTGATGTTAAAATTTCATTAGGAGATCCGTTGTGTAATGCGTTTTCATGTGAAAGTACGGTTTCTTCTGTTTGCAACGGTGGAATTACATTTTCCGTTTTATTTGTAAATCTCTTTATTCGTTTAATTCTGCTTGGATATATTTTAGCTGGATATTTATTATTATTAGTTTTCTGGAATACATTTCCTAAATTGTCTTTCGTTATTTCGATTTTTCTATACTTGGGTTTTTCTGTATGTCTCTCATTTTCGTAATTTTTAATATATATTTTATCGTCATTAATTTCTGGTTGCTTTTCTCTATTTTTGTTTTGATATTCAATCAATTTTAGCTTTTTATTCGTTATTAACTTGTTTAATTTGCTTTTGTCGATTTTTCCGCATTGAACATCAATTGGTTTTTCTAAACTTGAGGTGTGTATTGCTCGATTATAATATTCTGTCGCTTTTAGGGCTTGTTCTACGATGCTTGATTCTGGTTCTGTTAAGGATAATACTCTTATCTGTTCGAGAAGCGTACTATGACATCTGCTCATTTCGAAGTTTCCGGTGTGAGATTTCGGGGATGTAAAATGAAATTCGATGTTTTCTTTTCTAAAATAGTTTCTGACATTAACTGTATTAAATTCATTATCTGGAACGTAAGTTTTGGGTTTTCCTAATATAGCATTTCTTTCTCGAATAAGTTGTATGAAGGTAATTGCATTGTTATCTGTTGTTTCTTTCGCGTATAAATGTTTAGAGAACTTATCGATTGCTGTGAAAAATTGTCGTTTACTGATGAAAAATATATCTATGTGTACTATCTCGTTAATATCTGATGGGGTTTGAGTTATTTTAAATTTGGGTTTTAAGGGTTTACGGTCGTATTTTGCTAAATTGGAAATTTCACAGTTGTTAATGAATTTTGTTATCAATTTGAGGATGCCGTTGAAATAATATTTGTTTTTATCTCTAAGTAATTTTCCATTATTCCTCTGTGATTACTTTGCTCGTGGATTTTTCGGATTATTTCGAAACTTTGTTCTTCATCTATAATGTCGGTTACGTGGTGTGTACATTTCATGAATTTCAGGTTCTTGTTGTTAAAATATAATTTTACTATGGTTAACTGTACTTTATTCCAAAGATTATCGTTAAGTTCGCAATATATTCCTATTTGACCTTTTTCTGGAATATAACCTCTAAGTATGTTAATTAACTTATTTTCGTTATTTATTTCGGACTCTTCGATAAATATTTTCCTTTTCTTGTTAAGAGTTTTAATTTCCTTTTGTTTTACTATACAGATTATTATTTGAGTTTTGTAGATGTGTACTATAGCTTCTTTGATGGGGATAAGATCATTTTGATCCTCGTATCCTGAGTGAATGGTGGCGTTTTCGGTATCTAATACGTATATTGCGTCGTCATTGTTTCCAAACTGTTTCCGGTTAAAACGTTAATTTCACAATTGTCAGCATTTATTCGGCTCAAGAAATCTGCGACTTTGTTATTCTTTCCCTGTACGTATTGAATGTCAAAATTATATTCGTTTAGGTTTATTTTCCAACGTTGTAGTTTTGAATTTGGCTCTTTTAGGTTACTTAACCAAACAAGGGGTCTGTGATCCGTTTCAATGTCGAATTTGACACCATATAAATAGGGACGAAAGTATTGAGTTGCCCAGACAATAGATAATAATTCTTTTTCTATTGTCGAATAATTACGTTCATGCTCGTTTAGAGTTCTGCTGGCAAAAGAGATGGGATGTCCGTTTTGCGAAAGGACTGCGCCAATGGCTTTGTTTGAAGCATCGGTAGTAAGGACAAACTTTTGTTTGAAATCTGGGTATCTGAGAATAGGGTAGTTGGTTAATAGATCTTTCAATTTTTCGAAAGATGCGAAGTATTTGGGATCTTCTGGGTTTATTTTGTTTGACTTTTTCAAAGAATCTGTTAGGGATGATGCAATTTTTGCATAATTGTTTATAAATTTTCGGTAGTATCCTGTAATACCGAGGAATGATTTTATTTCAGTTGTTGTTTTAGGGACTTTCAGACTTTTAATTACTTCGATTTTTCCAGGATTAGGTTTTATTCCGTCGACTGCTAATGTATGACCTAAATATTCTGTGTGTTTTGTAAAGAAATTACACTTATCTAATTGTACTTTAAGTTTATATCGTCGTAGAGTATCGAATATTTTCCTGATATTTATCTCCATTTCTTGGAGTGATGTGGCAAATATTAGGATATCGTCTAAGTATACTACGCATATTTTGTTTATATACTCACGAAGGACTTCGTTAATCATTCGCTGCAATGTAGCAGGGGCGTTCTTTAATCCGAAAGGCATACGATTAAACTCGTAATGTCCTTGGGGTGTAGAAAAAGCTGTTTTGTATCGGTCATTTTCGTTGATCTCGATCTGGTGAAAGCCTTTTGCTAGATCTAAAGACGTGAAATATTGTGCTCTTCCAAGTTTGTCGAAGATTGAATCGATATTGGGGATTGGAAATTTATCGTCTATGGACCTCTAAGGTTCAAAACGCGATTTGTTTTGGTAATAATTTATTGACTACAATTTATGAATAAAGAATACAAGATATAATAAACGATTTCCGCGGGCGGCGATGTCGTTAGGACGAGAGTCCGAAAGTGACTGTGTCCGTTGGGCACAAGATACCAGTCCTTTATCCGCACTTCCAAAGTGCTGATGCAGCGCCTGAGTACCCGGTCTCGAGCAGCATATCGTTCCCGCGATTACGATAGCCATGCGTATCGGGTTACGTGCACGGCTATCGCAGCGGAAGATATACTACGTTTGGCTGCAATTCTGCTTATCATGCACATGTGCGCTCACGTCTGCATGAAGCAGCATATCGTTCCCAGGGCTGTCACCTTTTCATGTTGAATGCGAAGTAGATTTTCGACGATAGCGGAGTAGATCGAAGTAGATTTGATTATAGCAAATAAAACGATTGAAAGCATAAAGTTTCTTACGTAAAGTTTGTGTTTAACTGCGCATGCAGTCTTTTTCAGTGCATTACTTGTACTTCCAAAATAATCTACTGAAAAAGACTGCAAGTGCAATGGAAAACACGGAGTAGGTAGTGGTAAAAAACGAAAATTCAATCCATATCATATCAGTTTAGCTGAGGCATTTTTTTGATTTGAAAAATAACGTGTTTACTAGTTTTAGCAAAATCGGAGCAGATTTCGATAAGCGCGCAGTAGAATTTTCAAAACCAAAAATCGAAGTAGATCTACTTCGATCGGAGTAGGGTGACAGCCCTGATCGTTCCCGCGATAACGATAGCCATGCGTATTGGGTTACGTGCATGGCCATCGCGGCGGAAGATATCCCACGTTCGCACAAGTTCCAGACGCTACTATCAGCGACTGGTGGCCGGCGACAATGTGTAGCAGAGTGCTACCGCCACTCGTCTTTTGTCTCTTCGTTCAGCTTACGATAGTCAATCACCATTCTCCACTTCTGTTTTCCTGAATTGTCCAATTTTTTTTTGGTACGACCCATATGGGAGCATTATATGGAGAGTTTGACGGTTTGATTATCTCTTGTCATCTCTTGATTTGGGTTTTGACTTCCCTTTCATGTACAGGTTGAAATCGGTAAATTTTAGAATAAAGGGGTTTATTACTTTTCGTAATAATTGTGTGTTTTGTACAGGAGAGGTTTTCTCCTTCTACATAGAAAAGGTCCTCATATTCGCTGAGTATTCTTTGTAGAGAAGTTCTTTCTTCATTGTTCAGCCCATTATACAATTTTCCTCTATTATTATTCGTTTCAAGTGTGTTTTGAAAGCTAATTTCGTCGGGTATCGCGTAATTGAAGTTTATGATTTGGTTATTAATTTCCATGTTTCCTTCTCCGAGGTTAAGTTTCGCGTTTAGAGGATATAAGACATTTTGTCCAATTACTGCTTTGAAAGCTTGAACAGAGCTGGACTCAGGCTTGCTCCCTGGGGTACTCCTGCTGGGACGCGCCGAGAAGTTGAGTTGGTTTTATTAATTTTCACAACAAATGATCGCTCCGATAAAAAGGATTGTATAAGCTTTACCAAGTAAACTGGTAATGTAAATTGTGTAAGTTTGAACACCAGTCCGTCATGCCAAACAGAGTCGAAAGCTTTTTCGACATCAAGGGTGCATTGGTGATGCAATGGGCTACCCGGTTCAGTTGATGGATAGTAGAGTGGCCCTGTTGAAAACCGAATTGTTCGTTTGGGATCAGCCTCTTTTCAGCGATGATTGATTCGATTCTAGCAAGAATCATTTTTTCGAAGACTTTTCTGAGCGCAGGAAGCAAGCTTATGGGTCGAAAATTGCTGGGAAATCTAAAGTCTTTTTCAGGCTCTAGTATTGGGATGACGGTCGCTTTTTTTCCAGATTGCTGGAAAATACCCCAACTTGAAGCAGGAGTTAAGTTTGAGGGTTTTTTGAAGCTTCCACATGGAGGATTAACCTCGGTCGAAACTTGCTAGCAAGTTCCGTGTTCGATTTCTGATGGCCGTAATTCTAAGGCTGACCGTCTTGACAGGACTGCAGGTTAACTTGTAGTTTGAGACGATAGTCTCTGGTTCGTTGCAACTGTCGCCACAGGGTATTCTTTTTTTGAATTAATGGAATTGTCTTTATATCTATTACTGGTGTTTGTACAAATTGCGCTTTTATTTTCTTGGGAGTCTATAGCTCCATTGCGTGCCATAGATCATCATTTAGCTGGCAAATCATTTCGTCTATTTGTGAAACGTTGATGACTGTTCTCAAGTCAAGCTTGCTAAGAGAGATGTTTTCGTTTAGTGTTTTACGAAACATTTGCCAGTTGGTTTCTCTGAAACAGAAGGACTCCGTGTTTTGATTTAGCGACAAGGGGATATTGTTGATTTGACTGAAAACCGGTAAATTAGGAGATTATAGAGCCTGCAATACTGTAGGCTGTAGAAGGCTGGTTTGTCAGGTACCAAGACATTTAGTTGCCTTTGGGAGGCCATGTCAAGTAGAATTCTCCCAGTTTTGTTTGCTTCGGCACAGTTCCAAAACCTGTGCCTGGCATTGAAGTCACCGCAAAGAATGTATTTTTTGTAGGCCATAGTAATGAGTTTCAAATTCTCAGAGAACATATTACGCCTAGCTGCCTCTAATTTAGTACCCGGAAAGTAGGCAGCTATTATTGTAATATTAGAATCTTTTAGTTTGACGGCGATCGTTCAATAATTTTGGTGCTTGGAAGAGGCAGCAGCGAGCATTTGATTGTTTTGTCGATACAAAGTCCTACTCCTCCTTGACGAGAGCCTTCTCTGTCATTTCTAAAGATATTATAATTAACATCGAAAAACTTATCGCTTTTTTTCAGCCAGGTTTCTGTAAGTGTGATTATATCTACATTATTACTATGTGCAAGATCAAACAATTCAATATTTTTATTTTTGATGCTCTGAACATTCCATAAGATTAAGTTGAGGGACTTATTAACCATATAAAAATGTTAAAGCAAGTTTAACGATAACGTTGTATTGATCCTGCTTAGTTTTGCAACTTGCAAGACTAGTGATTGATTCCGCAGATATTTGCAGCAAATCTTCGGCAGAGAATAAGCATTGATCACCGTTGGGTTGGCTGTGCTGGAAGACTTCAAATACTCGCTGAAAAGTGGTTGTGGCCTTAGAACAGGCGCATTAGATGCTGAAATTGATGAAGGCAAAAGTGGAAAGTTTGCCGCCTTAGTTTGAAAGCCATTTGGAGGTGTCATCATTGGGTTTTTAGCTCTGGCAGAGCAGAGTGACGTCTTCTCTTGGATTTTTAAGTATTTTTTCCGGCTTTTGCAGTCTCGATCGATAGCTAGATGGTTAAGGCCACAATTAGCACATTTGATTTTGTGCGCCTCGCTTTCTTTTAGGGCGCATGTAGAGTGGCTGTGTTCTCCGCTGCAGATTAGACACTTTGTAGGCAGGTGACAATGTGCCGAGCCATGACCGAATATTTGGCAGTTTCTGCACTGCGTGGGATCAGTTTTCCGTCGAGAGTGATAATCCCAGCGCACTAGGGTGTGCATGATGCTCTTGTTGCTGCGAAGGTCGCCTCGCTTTCTTTTAGGGCGCATGTAGAGTGGCTGTGTGCTCCGATGCAGATTAGGCACTTTGTAGGCATGTGACAATTTGCCGAGCCATGGCCAAACATTTGGTAGGTTCTGCACTGCGTGGGACCAGTTTTCCGTCGAGAGTGATAATCCCATCGCACTAGGGTGTGCATGATGCTCTTGTTATTGCGAAGGTCATTAAATCTTGTCCCCGGTACAAAACTCAGCAAGTAGCGGCTATTGTCTGAATTGGCTACTGCGAATTTTTTCACCTCCATACATTTTAGAAGCAGAGTATCAGTTAGGTATTTTTGAAGGTCGGTACAAGTCATACTATGCCAGACAATATTACTTTTACTGGCCGCAAATCCGCTCGGTGGTGGCTGAAAAATTCCACCTTCTTGGTTACTAGGCAATTGACGACTTTTTCGTATTTCTCCAGCGAAGATAAGAATAATCGTCTTCCAATCGACATGATTTTTATATCGAACTGAGATCATATTGTATAATTTCACATTTTAAACTACTACAATCGAAACTTTAAATTGCATCTTAATATATGCATCTATTTGTAAACTACTTCTGGCAGCCCTGCAAATTATTTACAAACATATCATCTCATGTGCACATTCATCGTTATACCCATCCAAATGCGAGCTGCACCGTCTCTTCGCGTGAAAAGTGTATTTCTCTTTACCTCCCTTACGGAGGAACTTGGGAGAGATTACTGAATGGAACATGATCGCGGATGATTGGTTTGTGTCTTATGCTTCTGATCCATGAGATATGAAAGATTCACTGATCCAAATGAACAGATTTCACTGATTCGAATCATTTGGATCTCTAAGATGATTCGGATCACTGAATCATATCCGCGATGAGCTACGCATGCCTATACTGAACTATATCACATGTATTGAATTTTCGAAAAAATTATATTATATTGAATATTGAATTATGTATATAATTAAACGGCTAACATGAATCTTGTGGTACCATTTTAGCCGTTGTATCTGGACCGATTTTCATAAATAATACATCAATGGAAAGAGAATATCCTGTAGAAGTGCAAAATTGTATTTTTTGTGAAAATCTGTTTGGAAAATATAGAGAAAAAAAGGAAAATAGATTTTCTTACTAATACATACACAACGTTGAACGTTCACACGGCGATGAATACGAATGGTATACTAACCTTCAGTATCAAAATAGAAACTCTATAGGTGTATGGTTTGTGTAGTGCATACGATAGTGTTTTGCCCTTGCACGCGGGAGTCCCGGGTTCGTATCTAGGACTGGTCCAAGTGTTTTAGTTTCATTTTTGGAAGCTATTAAATCATCAAATTTCACTACATTTAGCAATATTTGCATTCTCACTTTACAGCGTTCATGTTGTATTGTATTTAGCCGTTCACTGGTTCGGTGTTGTGTTATAGCTTGCTCTCTGGGGACCATTCGTGTGTATTGTATTTAGCGTCGCCGCGGTAAACATGAATTGATTTTCGTAAAAAATACATCAATGGAAAGAGAATATCCTGTAGATGTGCTGAATTGTATTTTTTGTGAAAATCTGTTCGGCAAATATAGAAAAAAAATTGAAAATAAATTTTCTTACCAATCATACACAGCGTTGAACGTTCACACAGCGATAAATACCAATGGTATACTAGCCTTTACTACCAAGATAAAAACCATGATCTTCTATAGGCTGTTTAGTGCATGAAGTGGCAATTTGCCCTTGCACGCGGGAGTCCCAGGTTCCTATCTAGGACTGTTGAAAGTGTTTTAGTTTCTTTTTTGGAAGCTAATCATCAAATTTCACCACATTTAGGAATATTTTCATTCACACTTTATACCGTTCATGTGGATTGTGCGTTCACTGGTTCGTTGTTGGGTTATAGGTTTCTCTCTGAGGATCATTCGTGTGTATAGCGTCGCCGTTCATTATGCAAATGTATACGTACATTTCATCAATATTTGGTCATATTTTTTTTAGTTTGTTTTGCTGAAGGTCGTCTAACATTCCACAAAACAGCGTTTTCAGTTGAAGAAAACTTTCAAGATTTAAAAACGATGTTTGATTTTCCTAACATTATTTACAACAACCGGTTTGGTAGATCTCAAGAATGTGAAAATCGAATGATGACATGCGCAAAACGCTTAGCATTGTTATACGTTCGAGACGCATTGAAGCGCCAATAATTGAATAATGATTTTTAAACATTATCAAAATTCATAAACATTATTTAATCACAATAGAAAAACAAATTTAGCTTGCCGTTTTATTATATTGATTGATGATTTAAGTTAAATTCAAAAACCATTTCGTCTGGCACACCCAGACTTCTTCATAACATTCTCGGATATGCACAGGGACTTGAAACGCATGTTAAAAAATACATCGAAGTGGTACCAAAGGGCATATCGACGGAAAAAGACAAACTGGAAGGAGGAGAAAAAAGTGGGATATACCAGGTTACATAAGGGAAACTATAGAGATAGAGTAGAGTACCTGTAGGGATTAGAATGAATATTAACTTAGAAAATGGAGCAATTAAGCTGATTAAATTTTGCGATGAAAATGTAAAACGTTTGGGATTGAAATAGAAACACAGAACTTAGGGAATTAGTTATACACTGAAGAAGTATGGGAGTGCCAGAAGAAATGTACATCTGCTTTAAAAGTTTAAATACACGTTTTTAAGGAAATTTTGGAAAAAGGTTTTTGAATAAACTTAAATTTGTGAAAGCGAGATTGATGATTATTCGATCGAATTTCTAGAGTCAGTTATAGTAAAAGCATCATTGCACTCGAATTTCGAGTGCTGGATTCTGCTAGTTATTATTATTATATTGAATTATTTTATATATTATTTTATATATTTGTATTGCATTTAATGAATTTTATATATTGAATTCTATACATTGAATCTTCGAGAAAATTGACACAAAAAAAAGTGTTTAAAGTGACTATAAAGTGTGTGTAAAATGACAAAACCTTAATCTAAAAAAATACAGTATTTCAAAAATAATTCGTTGTGATTCTAATATGTCTTATCCTAAAAATCTCGTCGGCTCCTCTCGTTTGGCAGTCCTTTCACCACCTCCAGCAATTAACGAAAAAATGTGGCGAATGATTCCGCAATCACTCTACAAACTCATGGTAGGCAACTTTGCAATTCCCTAATGGATCCCGCCTCCAATATCAATAATGGTATCGATATTGCCATTAACTTTGGTAACGACAAGATCCTATCCGACATGGATAAGACACCAGACGTTGTCAAAACTTTCCGAGACTTTTCCGGAAGCACAGGACAATTTAGCTCTTGGAAAAATTTCTTAGATCGTATACTTAAGATATACGAACACATAAAGGGCACCCCTAAATACTACGGTACTTTATCTGTGATTCGTAACAAGGCTGTAGGGCAGGGATAAAGCCCTCGACACATTTGTGCGAGGACTGAAAGGTGATCTTAGCTCGCCGACTTACCACCAGCATTACATTTGTGCTTCGAGCTCCAAAATTTTGAATTCCGTGTACATCATGCGTATAATTCAAACAAGAATCCTTAAACCTATCTCAAACTATGCTCCACAATTGCTTCGTTGAAGACCCATTCCGATTCTACCACCATCAGCTCCAATAGCTGCACCAAGACAACAGTTCTTTGCAGAACTTGTGAATAATCCCCAAGCTTCTCAAATGCCTCGATTAAACTCGTAACAGCCTGTTTCTCCTCCAAGACTTCAACCATTTCCTCCTAATCCAAATAGATCAGAACCAATGGACCTAGATATCTCCGTGCGCACCCATATTCCTAATTATATGAATAGGCCACGACTTCATAAGGACTTCGGCTATAAACACTCTAATGCTTGTCCTCCTCAGCAACAAAATAAACTCATTTTACCACCCACAATTACAATATAGCTCCAGAAATTCCAAACGATTTACTTGATATTGCAAAAGCTTGAAACGAAGAAACACTATTAGAATATTTAGGTTTAGAAAAATGGAACCTTTTTTTACTGAACTCAATAATCAGCAAGAATTAAGAGAACCTGATGTCTGACACACTATGTAGATGATATCTATTTTTTAGGTTAAACCGCTCTTCGCTTCCCTACTTTCAATTCTAATTAACAAGTGGAGAGCAACTCAAATGCCTCGTACATACTGTTACTAATCATAATTACGTCCAGCCACGACATATTAAATATTCCATCCACAATGTCAGAGAATTTTTTGCAAAGTCCGTAGCTGGTAGAGTTAAAATTACACATGATGCCTATGTTCCACTTTTTGATCCTTCTATCAAAAAACTAAACAAAAAATATATATTGCCTAGCTTGATTGCTTTGGAAGGTATTATAGACATAGATGCACTAAAGGAATAAAATGCTATCATTCACACTATAAATAATTTTATGACGATTGGCCCCAACATTTTTATACCACTCAAGCAACATATTTCTGAAACCGTTAAAAAATATAAACATAAGAGCGATTCATCTCAATTCTGAAATCTCAATAATTTAATTTAATAAAGAACTTTCCCAATCTTCTCACCGAGCCTGGCGAACGTTTAACCTTTACAAACGAAGTGAAAGGAGAAATCCGAACAACTTCTAGCAATCCCAGGTATTCCAAACTCTACCCTTACCTACCCCTTACCCATAAAATCAGAAATTGAAAAAGAAGTAAAAAACATTACTGGCCGACGGAATCATAAGACCCTCAAGATCCCCGTACAACTCACCAGTATGGATAGTCTCAAAGAAGAAGGACGCATCTGGAGAAAAAAACTATGGTAGTAGGCTACCAAAAACTAAATTCTATTACCATTCCTGACAGGTACCCCATACCTGAAATCAATGAAGCCCTTGTCAATTTAGGCAAAAACAAATTCTTTTCTATTCTTGACCTAAAAATTGGATTCTATCAGACATAGAGAAAACAGCATTTTCCGTAAACAATAAAAAATTCGAATATGCCCGTTTACCATTTCGTCTAAAGAACGCTCTTTCAATCTTTCAAAGAGCTTTAGACGACATCCTACGAGATGAGATAGGATGCTATATTTACATCGATGATATATTAATTTTTGGAAAAACAGAACAAGAACATTTCCAAAATTTAAGCACAATATTCAAGATCCTAAATGCAGCAAATCTGAAGATTCAGCTTGATAAGTGCGAGTTCCTGCCCGATGAAATAGAATTTTTGGGATATATTGTTGGAAAATTTGGAATTAAAACTAATCCTAAGAAAATTTGAGCAATAGCTGATTTCGCACCCCCGAAAACTTTAAAAGATTTGAGATCTTTTCTCGGAGTGCCCGGGTCTATCGTCGCTTTATTGGCGATTATGCGAAAAAAGCAAAGTCCTTGATGTACCTCTTCAGATGGGAGGATAGACGAGTGTCCAAACATATCTCCAAAAATAAGCCTTTACAGCTTGATGCTATCGCTATGAATGCCTTGAATAAATTGAAAAATTGTCTTGTATCAAACAAAGTTGTTTTGGCTCACTCTGACTTCAATAAACATTTCGAGCTCACTACTGATGCTTTCGAATATATGTACAATAGGTGCTGTACTTGCCCAAAATAAAAGAACTATCACTTTTCTGTCTAGAACTTTGACTAAGGCAGAAAAACATTACGCTGTCAATGAAAATGAAATGTTGGCTATCATATGGTCGCTGATTTTCTTAAGAAGTTACCTTTATGAAACCTCTGAAGTAATAATCTACACTGGTTATCAGCCACTGAGGTATGCCTTGAGTAACAAGAATAAGGAGGAGTACAATTATTAGCTCAAATACAAACTCGGTAAAATAAACGTTGTCGTAGATTCTCTGTCAAGGTCTCGAAAAAATGGAAGTAAATGAACTAACCCTTACACATAGTGACGAAAGCTCGTCTCACAACCTCATCCCTACGGCAGAATCAACAGTAAATATATTCGGGAATCAAATCATTCTAAAAATTAGCGATGAAACTAGTTACCAAATTTTGCATCCATTTGATAACTACACAAGGCACACAATCAATCGGCCTGAATATTCAACCAATAGTCTTATAAGTATTTTCAAGAGATACCTAAATCCACACACTGTTAATGGTCTCATAACGAACGAATAAACTATGGGTAAATATAAAATAAGATTCACACAAAGACTCGTGGAAGATCTCACCAATGAGGTAGAACAAGAAGAAAAAACCATAACGATTCACAGAATAGCTCACATCAATGCTGAATAGAATCGTCTTCAACTCCTAGAAAATTTTGACTTTCCTCGCATGTCCTCCAAAATTAAAAATATTTTCACGCGTTGCATTACTTGTAAATTCAGCAAGTATGGTAAACATCGCAAGAAACTTTTTCTCAATGAAACCCCAATACCAAAATATCCCGGCTATACTGTCCGCATAGACCTTTTTCTAACCGAGAAAAAACTCGTATTAACCGCAGTTGATAAATTCATTAAACTAGCGCGAGCCAAAATCATCTCATCAAAATCAGTTGAAGATATCAGACAGCCTTTATTAAATTTCTTGGACTTTTTCCGCATACCCGAAAATGTTGTGATCAATAACGAAGGAGCCCTCACATCAATATCTTTAACGAAATTGATGGAAGAGGATCTTCACATTAAAGTCTATAGAACTCCTGCCTATAAAAGCGATGTGAATGGACAAGTAGAACGCTGGCATTCCACACTAACTTAAATTATGAGATGTATAAGGAAAGATGTTCCTCATTGATCCTCCCAAGGCCTTTCCGATAGGGCCGTAAACGAATATCACCACACTATTCATTCCACTACTGGCCGTAAACCAATCGAACTATACTTAGGCAGAAATTCCAAAATTAATCCCGCAGAATTTGAAAAAATTCATCAAACCAATATTGAGAGGCTAAAAGCCAAAAATCAAAAGATTTAGAATGCCATAACAAAACTAGGCAACCCGTTAGAAATTTTAAGCTCATTCATGTTATTGATTTGGAAAAAATACGAAAAACTAGTAGATGATATCAAATCCTTGCTCAACATTTCCGCAAATCGTCATCATCCTCTATCCCGTTATTTAAACCATGAAGCACAACAAATTCTCAACGTGATAAGCAACGCTAAACCAAGCAAAATAAAAAGATCTTCAAATTTTATTGGAACTGTCTAGAAATGGGTAATAGGTTCTCCCGATCACGAAGATTTTGTCACCATAAAACAAAAAACATCAATCCTAGATAATAATAATAATAAACAAGCCGCGAAGTGCGACCCTTGAGGTCCACACGGTCAACTTTCCAGTAATATCTAGATAAACATTAAAAATATTAAACACAATAATAATTTTGAAAATAATACTACTTTAAATAATAATAATGAAAGGTATTCATAGCAGTAACAGGAATGAGTTAATATTAATCATATCATCTACGGGAGGGTCCATTGATTACGTAAGGCTTTTGGTGGATGGGTGATGATGATTGATTACCACAAATGCAAATTTGATTGAAATTTTGATGGTTTTCAAAATTTAAGCCGCTATTTTTCATTAAAAGACGGCAAAAACTATTTAAAATCTGCTCAAATTATCCAAACATTTTGAAACTTTGATTGACTTTACAACAAAGTCTTTAGAATAAAAGATATAAGGTAATATCAATCGGAAGAATCCCTTTCATATGGTAACTTTGAACGATTTTTTATTTTTAATTAAATTTTTTTCAGAATCATGAAAAAAGTTTTGCTGATCTCTCTTCAAATATTGATAACAATGTATAAATTTTATAAACATTTATTACTGTGTTGTGCAAATCAGGATACAAAAAAAAAATTTTTTACGAAAAAACCCTAAGTTTTCTCATTTTTTCTATTAAATTAAAAAAACCGCTGAAACGGATCTTTATAATGTTAAATTAATCAAAGAGATTTTAAAACACGTCGATTAACACCCTAATGATGCAAATATTAAATCTGGTTCGTGAGATATAGTGAATGGAAGAATTGACCTTGAAGATCATGATGACTGTTAATAATTTTTTATTTTTTATCCAATACTTCTTGTTATCATGAGAAAAAGCTTTGATGATGCTTTTACAAACACTGCTTGAAGTATATAAATTTTATAAAAATTGAATACTGTCTTTCGTAAATCAGGTTAAAAATTTATTGCTTATAAAAAAACCCTAATTTTTTGCACTTGTTTTCCTTAAATTAAAAAACGGCTCCAATGATTGTTTCCAACATTTGATAGATTTACACAGATGTTAATACGCGTCGATTGATTTTTTGACCATGCAAATCGTATGTTTGGTTCGCAAGATATGTATAACGCACGTCAGAAATGACCTTGAAAATCATGATGCCTGTTAATGATTTTTTATTTTTTATTTAATTTTTTACTTATTCATGAGAAAAGGTTTTGATGTTGTTTTTACAAGCATTGCTTGAAATATTTAAATTTTATAAAAATTGAATACTGTCTTTCGTAAATCAGGTTAAAAATTTATTGTATATAAAAAAACCCTAATTTTTTGCACTTTTTTTTCTTAAATTAAAAAACGGCTCCAACGAGTTTTTTTCAAAATTTGATTAATTCACACAAATGCTAATACGCGTCCATTGACACCTTAATCATGCAAATCGTATGTTTGGTTCACGAGATATAACGCATGACAGAAATGACCTTCAAAGGGTCAAAACAACAAACCCCTCGACCGAAGTATCCCAAAAACTAATCAGCTCTTAAGATTGCAAAGACGCTTCGATTGACACCTCAACGAAGTCGATACGACTTTGTTTACGTGAGTTATGCTCGTAGAAAAAAGTGTCCACGAACGTACGTACGTACACACACACACACATACATCTCCCTTTCTAAAAACACTTTATATATACTCTATAGACCTCAAAACGTAAAGAAATGTTGAAAATTTCAATTTCGATTTTCGAGGCGATTACAAGAACTTCCCATATACTGGAAAGTTAACAATACATAGAATTCACAACGAAAGATTAAATAATATTACGCCAATAACAAACACCATCCAAGAAATGATTAAAAAAAGATGATGTAAAGAACAGTCCGATTTCGGATCTAGAATACAGAATAAAGCTTGCCAAAGAAGAACTTACAAATATTGTTTATGCTATTCATTGTGCAAAATTAGAAATTACAAACTCTATCATTTTATCAAAAGAAGAAATTAATTTAGCCAAAAATCTATTGGATAAAGAGTTATTACCTTAACAGTGGAAGAAGCCCTAGATTTTGTGGAAATCATAATTATAACTAATAACTCATGGCTTTTATATATTGTAAACATTCCTGTAATTACAAATAAACTATACCAAACATTAGTAATAAAACCTTTAATAAAACAAAATTTGATGTAGGATATTCCCTATTCAAAAGTTATAAAATTTAATGATGAAATATATACTCTAAACGAAGATTGTAGATCCATCAAAAATATGAATATCTGTAATAACAATAATGTAGTCGATATTAGCAAAATAGATCGTATTCCTAATTTGCTGAAAAGTCTAAATGCAACGTGCCGCATCGCCAATGACTAGCAACAATATGCAACAATCGAAGAAATTTATACAGGAACCCTGCTGTTAAGCCAATACCCAGGCATCATGAAAGTCAAAGGTTTCACCCATAATTTGAATGGTCCCTTTGTCGTTAAGTTCCACAACACTACCATCAAAGTCAACAAAAATATTTTCATTTCGAAAGAATCTACATCTACATTGGAAGTTTCACCCGCAATTCTGTAGCCAACATTATCAGTAAAAGATCAACAAAGCCTGTTGTCTAGTAAAACAATGGATGAACTTTTCATCACTAATACCAATTTCGCCGAACAATTGGAATCAGAGAATAGATTCCATGAACCTGTATCATATCGGACATTCTCAATAGGTATCACGATGAACCTCATTTTTGGTGTCTGGAGACTCATCCAAAATAAAAATGCTAGTAACATCATAGTAACAAATTCACTCAGTCCAGAAATAAAATACGAGAGAAATTCGATGCCATTCAAGATATCCAACCAACCCTACGAAAAAACAATTTGACTATTTCAACGACATTCCATATTTCAAGTGATTGAGGACAATCATATTTAGCAGTGGAAGAACTAACGACAGAACAGCAATTCCTACCTGCACGTGAAAGAATAAATATGTCGAGTGCGCAAATCGATGCGGAATATCTCTTGCGAGATAATTGAACGTTGTAAAGATACTTTTTAATTTCGCTCTTTCGAGTCAAACGTTCAAGCTCTCGCTGAACTCATACAATGACAATAACTGCAGAAAATACCCGCGATGTCATTTCTGTGAAAAATTTCGTGTAATCTTTCCCTTTCTTAGGTTTCAATATCGTTTGTTTCATATTTTCTACCTCGAACTCAATCATCTATGTTGCCAAACGGACAGCCTCTCCAAAATCGACTTTTCCTGGCAACAATTTTCCTGCATAGGTAATTTCATAACCTAACGTAACAAATTTCTTTTCAAAATTTTTTTTCCCAAGTTTTACCCATTAATGTAAATGACATATCAAAATGACGAGAACGACAATCCTCCCAATATCCTCATTTGAGTACAAGAGATTTTGTTTCATCTTCAGGTGTCATATATAGTATACTTTCAGATAAGTTGGCAGTTTGCAGGTAACAAGCGATTGTTATTCGATTGTTCACTGTTGGCACATTTAGGAGCGAGAAATATGGCTAACATGTGTGCCTGATCTGTAAGTGCTTGACGTATACTCAATATTTATCCGATAATTGTCCATCATAGCCTATAAAAGTGGGTCTACTAGGAATTTCTAGTAGATTATTGTAACATTTAAAAATATATTTATATTACTAAAAACCTATGAAAATTATCATCTTTGCGGCACTATTCACAGCAAGGACTATATATAACGTCACTTGAAATATTGATAAGAGAAGCACCTACACCTACTTGGTTGCTAAGACGATCGAAATTGTTTTTAAACGCAACATAGAGCTGCCGAACAGAGTCTAAAAAATAAATTGACACTTTTGTAAGTAAACAGTTCTCAAATTTCCATATATTAACATGAATGTCAGGAGTTGATTCCGCTGGATCGAAATTTTGTTGGCAACTGTGAGTTTGAAAAGACCGTCGGAATCAATACCCACAGAAGAACACGAGTGCGTTAGCACCGTGTGTGGCAACATTGATTTCTAGCGGTTCTTGTTCAAGAATAGGAAGCGTGGTGCTGTCACTGCCTGTACGTTTTTCCTTTCCAATGGTAAATGGAATCATTGGTAACGTTTGCTTGGAAATAGTTTCACAATTACCAGTATTTGCAATTTCCATGTGTTTTATGGGATTTTTTTTTAATTTTGCGCCAAATTGGTAAGGCGTAGGAGTTACGTTATTTCCACCATTTTAACGAATAACCTCGAAAGCATGCCCTAAAGTGTCAGCTTTGGTGCTACCCTCTACTCATCCCGCAAGTCAAGTGTATAAAGCTGGGTCACATGTCACATGATCACCTGTCTGCATGCTGGTCACAACCGAATGATTTTATGAAGTTGTTTCTTATCGACTTTAATAATTGAGGGTGATCGAAGACGAAAAAAATCATGCTGGCTGGCTCCGACTTTCAAACTACTGTGTTCCAGGAAAATAGCAAGCAGCTTGGCCGGGATAAGAAATTTGATCCCTTTCGGGATGAATCCTACACCCCTTATTTTCTAACGTACCGAAACATCGTTTCTTACAGTACTGTTGCCGGGCAAGAACGCTGAATGAATGCGTATCCCACGAAGTGCTTGTAGTTGTGTGTTATTCCCCATAGCATCAGTGCGATTACTGGTTCAGCAATAGCGTCTGTGCGGATGATCCTATCATCCTCCACACCAACAATTTTGTCCGCTTCCCTATCATAAAAAGTTTAATCAAAGCAAATGATACAAATTAAGCTCATATTTCGCATCAGATTTAATTTTAACTTCAAACAGTTGAAGTATGCATCTTTAATTCCAGGACCGCTTGGCCAGCCGCTTGTATATTGGTATAACGTCCTTTCGTTAGGCAGCCAAATTAGTTTCACAAGATATATATAGGCTAAAGGGGACGCATGAAATACTGAAATAGACATTTGTTTCACATTATCGGTGTGTCTCCGAGCTTTTTAATGACATCCGGTTATTTACCTCTGCAACTGCCAATCTGCTTGTTTCTCTGGTAAATAATGCCTAGCTTTCTAGATAAACACAACCTTTGTGTTTCTTCTCCTGAGCAGGCTTACTTTTGCTTACCGTTCCACGTTGGAGGCAAACATCACCGAGTTTGCGTTCCTACTAGAGTTGAGCGAAAAATCGCTACCTGTAACTTATTCAATGTTAACGAAAATTCACATTCACGACCTGTTCACAACTTAAAATAAACTATGAATGAAATTTTTTTTTCATATCGCATAAAAATTCACACAATATTGTTCACGAGGTGTATCGCGACGCACGATGCAGCGATTAAAGAACGAACGCAAAACAAATCACGGTTTAAATAACAGTGTGAGTATGCTGTATTTCGAGGAAGGTTGTAGTTCACAACGAATACTTGAATTGTTTGATGCGTTGTTTACGAGCAAAATTCAATGAGAGGTATTCATAGCAGTAACAGGAATGAGTTAATATTAATCATATCATCTACGGGAGCATCCATTGATTACGCAAGGCTTTTGGTGGATGGGTGATGATGATTGATTACCACAAAAACTATTAAACATCTGCTCAAATTATCCAAACATTTTGAAACTTTGATTGACTTTACAACAAAGTCTTTAGAATAAAAGATATAAGGTAATATCAATCGGAAGAACCCCTTTCATATGGTAACTTTGAACGATTTTTTATTTTTAATTAAATTTTTTTCTGAATCATGAAAAAAGTTTTGCTGATCTCTCTTCAAAAATTGATAACAATGTATAAATTTTATAAACATTTATTACTGTGTTGTGCAAATCAGGTTAAAAAAATATTTTTTTACGAAAAAACCCTAAGTTTTCTCATTTTTTCTATTAAATTAAAAAAAACCGCTGAAACGGATCTTTATAATGTTAAATTAATCAAAGAGATTTTAAAACACGTCGATTAACACCCTAATGATGCAAATATTATATCTGGTTCGTGATATATAGTGAATGGAAGAATTGACCTTGAAGATCATGATGACTGTTAATAATTGTTTTTTTTTTATTTAATACTTCTTGTTATCATGAGAAAAAGTTTTGATGATGCTTTTACAAACACTGCTTGAAGTATATAAATTTTATAGAAATTGAATACTGTCTTTCGTAAATCAGGTTAAAAATTTATTGTTTATAAAAAAACCCTAATTTTTTGCACTTGTTTTCCTTAAATTAAAAAACGGCTCCAATGATTTTTTCCACCATTTGATAGATTTACACAAATGTAAATACGCGTCGATTGATTTCTTGACCATGCAAATCGTATGTTTGGTTCGCAAGATATGTATAACGCACGTCAGAAATGACCTTGAAAATCATGATGCCTGTTAATGATTTTTTTTTTTATTTAATTTTTTACTTATTCATGAGAAAAGGTTTTGATGTTGTTTTTACAAGCATTGCTTGAAATATTTAAATTTTATAAAAATTGAATACTGTCTTTCGTAAATCAGGTTAAAAATTTATTGTATATAAAAAAACCCTAATTTTTTGCACTTTTTTTTCTTAAATAAAAAAACGGCTCCAACGAGTTTTTTTCAAAATTTGATTAATTCACACAAATGCTAATACGCGTCCATTGACACCTTAATCATGCAAATCGTATGTTTGGTTCACGAGATATAACGCATGACAGAAATGACCTTCAAAGGGTCAAAACAACAAACCCCTCGACCGAAGTATCCCAAAAACTAATCAGCTCTTAAGATTGCAAAGACGCTTCGATTGACACCTCAACGAAGTCGATACGACTTTGTTTACGTGAGTTATGCTCGTAGAAAAAAGTGTCCACGAACGTACGTACGTACACACACACACACATACATCTCCCTTTCTAAAAACACTTTATATATACTCTATAGACCTCAAAACGTAAAGAAATGTTGAAAATTTCAATTTCGATTTTCGAGGCGATTACAAGAACTTCCCATATACTGGAAAGTTAACAATACATAGAATTCACAACGAAAGATTAAATAATATTACGCCAATAACAAACACCATCCAAGAAATGATTAAAAAAAGATGATGTAAAGAACAGTCCGATTTCGGATCTAGAATACAGAATAAAGCTTGCCAAAGAAGAACTTACAAATATTGTTTATGCTATTCATTGTGCAAAATTAGAAATTACAAACTCTATCATTTTATCAAAAGAAGAAATTAATTTAGCCAAAAATCTATTGGATAAAGAGTTATTACCTTAACAGTGGAAGAAGCCCTAGATTTTGTGGAAATCATAATTATAACTAATAACTCATGGCTTTTATATATTGTAAACATTCCTGTAATTACAAATAAACTATACCAAACATTAGTAATAAAACCTTTAATAAAACAAAATTTGATGTAGGATATTCCCTATTCAAAAGTTATAAAATTTAATGATGAAATATATACTCTAAACGAAGATTGTAGATCCATCAAAAATATGAATATCTGTAATAACAATAATGTAGTCGATATTAGCAAAATAGATCGTATTCCTAATTTGCTGAAAAGTCTAAATGCAACGTGCCGCATCGTCAATGACTAGCAATATGCAACAATCGAAGAAATTTATACAGGAACCCTGCTGTTAAGCCAATACCCAGGCATCATGAAAGTCAAAGGTTTCACCCATAATTTGAATGGTCCCTTTGTCGTTAAGTTCCACAACACTACCATCAAAGTCAACAAAAATATTTTCATTTCGAAAGAATCTACATCTACATTGGAAGTTTCACCCGCAATTCTGTAGCCAACATTATCAGTAAAAGATCAACAAAGCCTGTTGTCTAGTAAAACAATGGATGACCTTTTCATCACTAATACCAATTTCGCCGAACAATTGGAATCAGAGAATAGATTCCATGAACCTGTATCATATCGGACATTCTCAATAGGTATCACGATGAACCTCATTTTTGGTGTCTGGAGACTCATCCAAAATAAAAATGCTAGTAACATCATAGTAACAAATTCACTCAGTCCAGAAATAAAATACGAGAGAAATTCGATGCCATTCAAGATATCCAACCAACCCTACGAAAAAACAATTTGACTATTTCAACGACATTCCATATTTCAAGTGATTGAGGACAATCATATTTAGCAGTGGAAGAACTAACGACAGAACAGCAATTCCTACCTGCACGTGAAAGAATAAATATGTCGAGTGCGCAAATCGATGCGGAATATCTCTTGCGAGATAATTGAACGTTGTAAAGATACTTTTTAATTTCGCTCTTTCAAGTCAAACGTTCAAGCTCTCGCTGAACTCATACAATGACAATAACTGCAGAAAATACCCGCGATGTCATTTCTGTGAAAAATTTCGTGTAATCTTTCCCTTTCTTAGGTTTCAATATCGTTTGTTTCATATTTTCTACCTCAAACTCAATCATCTATGTTGCCAAACGGACAGCCTCTCCAAAATCGACTTTTCCTGGCAACAATTTTCCTGCATAGGTAATTTCATAACCTAACGTAACAAATTTATTTTCGAAATTTTTTTTCCCAAGTTTTACCCATTAATGTAAATGACATATCAAAATCACGAGAACGACAATCCTCCCAATATCCTCATTTGAGTACAAGAGATTTTGTTTCATCTTCAGGTGTCATATATAGTATACTTTCAGATAAGTTGGCAGTTTGCAGGTAACAAGCGATTGTTATTCGATTGTTCACTGTTGGCACATTTAGGAGCGAGAAATATGGCTAAGAAGGTACATATGCGACACCAAATTCCAGCGATGAAAAACATTCACATGCATCTGCATTTAATTTGCAAGATGCAGAAATTTCAGACGCAAGTAAAACTGACACCGCCTGGAAAACATTGTACTCTTATCTAGAAAATACTAAGAAGCCAGACGCGGTGTCAGCAGTTACGAAATCATAAAGTGACCAGATGAAATAGCTTCGAGTTCAGTTGTCGCGTATTAGTCAAGAACATTGTATCTACGATTGTAAAAGAGGTCTCGTAAAATAAAATATTATTCCAGAAATATACCGTGTGTTTTGTTCTATTGTTGGTGTGAACTTTTCGTCCGCTCGGCCCGCTGCAACGTAATTGGCGCAGTCGGTAAACGCGTATTAAAATCGTACCAATTATCGGTCGATACAAAAATATATCGAAAAAAACGCGAATCGGTGATAACCAGCGATTTAAACTAGCATCTTTAAACTATTCCTTTAAAAAATTCGTAATTTCTAGTAAGAACAACGCAAGTAAGGCCTAAAGTTGTTTAAAATCTCCGGTGAGGCTGCCGGGTATCTTACTATTAACAAAAAGTTTAATATAATCAATAAACTTAAACGAACTAATTTAAAGTGAGATAGTGTATGCAAGATAGAAGGGAGAAGCGGCACGCTCTTTACACCAAAGGAAGAACAACATCAACGATGGAAGCAAGAATTCAGGAATTGGAACAGAAGCTTCTGGCAAAAGAAGCTGAATACGGACAACTCGCAGCAGCGGTGCAACAACTTATCACCAACAGCAACAGGGACAATCAAATCAGCCGTTTGACCGAAGCCCTTAATCAAATTCGGATTCAACCAAATAGCGCAGTGGATCCATCACATAAAATATTAAAGGAAATACGGCATATGACGACATTTACTGGAACAGGGGAAGTCTCAATCAACTCATTTATCAGCAGCGTAGAATTTTACCTCAACAGTGTAGAAAATCCGGAGCTGAAACGAATAGCGACACGCCACATCTTCTTCGAAAAAATCCAAGGAGCAGCGAAGGACGTTGTAATCAATATAGCGGAGCCAAACGATTGGGATGCCATCAAAAAAGCACTGCAACTACGTTACAAGCCGGATACAGAGCCATATAAAATTTATAGAATGATCAGCAATATTAGGATTAACACAGTAAGTGATCTTGCACTAAATTTACAGAAAGTCAAATGTAAAAAAGATGAGCTATGTATTTACTACAAAAATTCTCCGTACGTTGATCTTGGTAATGTTGACGCGATTCTCGTCAACACTGCTAAAGAAATGACGCAGGGAATTCTCTTAGATAAAATCATAGAAATACACGACATTAATAATGTAATTGATATAATGACTAGTAGGCGTTTTGAAAATTCTTTTATTAGATATGAATATAGGAAAGTGAAAAGTGATAGTGAAAAGAGAATGTTTGGGAGTAATCGTGGTAAAAATGCTAACAATAATAATAAAAGTTTTCAAAATTCTGATATTGGACAACCACAATTCAACAGATCGGGACAATTTAAACGAAGTAATAACGAAAATAGACAAAACTGTGACATAAATGCAACAAATAATCAGTCAAACAACTATTCGGGTCAATACCGAAATCGAAATAACTTTGCCAACAATTTCGGCGGACAAATCCGTTTTAATACAAATTCTGGGCAACTTCGAAAAAATCGATATTCAGAACAGAATAACCAAACTTTTAATAGAAATTCCATCCAGCGTCGGCAATCGGGCCAAAATAGATTTGAAAGAAACGAAAACTTCATTTTAAATAGCCCAGAGCCAATGGAAATTGACAACGTTGAAAGATTTCAATCGAGAAATTCACCGCGAAATCTCTCCGAAAATGCTTTTAACGAAAATTTCACTCCCATCCCATGCGAAATAGATCAAAATTTAGAAGTTAATAATAATAATAACGAGTCAATGTTTTTTCAAAACTAGCTTTGGACATTCTTCCCATGATTAAAATAACTATAAACGAAAAACATTTTACCGCTCTTATCGATACGGGTTCATCATTTTCCATAATTGATGAAACAATTAACTATTTCAAAAAAGTGCCAATAGAACCCATTGTATTTAGTACAATAACAAGCAAAGACATAATAAAATACGAAGCGCATACAGTTGCCCCTAAGGAATTTAAACTACCATCAGCAGCAAGGATTAGGTGGAAAGTTAAATCCCTACAGAGAAGAAAATACCAGTTCATAATTGGTATGGATCTTCTTAATACGTTAGACACATTAATCGATGTGGAAGAAAAGACAATTTCTTTAAACGGACAAATAATAAAGTTTACAAATACCCCATACACTTTCAATGAAATTCATTCGCTAGAAAGTACTCAAAATAATTATTTGGAAAGACTTAAACTAGATCATTTAAACGTAGAAGCAAATACGGAAATCTCCAAAGTGATAAAAAAGTTTGAAGAAATTTTTTACAAAGAAGGAGACATATTAACAAGTACTCCATCCATTGAGCACGAAATGAAAACAATTACTGATGCTCAAATAAACTCAAAACTTTATCGGTACCCTCCTAGGCATGAAGAAGAGGTACGCAGACAAATAAAAGAGATGGAATCGCAAGTAATAATACAGAAAAGTTGTTCCAAATATTCGAGTCCATTAATTATAATTCCCAAAAAGAGTGACAATTCAGGAAAAAAAAATTTCGGCTAGTGATTGACTACAGAAAACTTAATGACGTTACTGTAGATGATAAATATCCTCTACCGAATATTGATTCTCTATTAGACAAACTGGGAAGAGCCCAGTATTTTTCGACAATAGATCTCGCCAAAGGCTATCACCAAATTTTGGTGAAGAAAGAAGACAGACAAAAAACCGCTTTTGTGACCCCCACGGCCTCTATGAATTTGTGAGAATGCCGTTTGGCCTGAAAAATGCGCCAGCGACATTCCAGCGGCTCATGAATGAATTGCTCCGAGAATTCATTAATAAAACCTGCGTCGTCTACTTGGACGACGTCCTCATATTCAGTACCTCATTGCAGGAGCATATCAATGCAATAACAGACATTTTTAAAGTTTTTAAAGAAAATCAACTAAAAGTTCAAATCGACAAATGTAACTTTATGCAAAGAGAAACAAGTTTTTTAGGCCATGTTATTACCAAAGAAGGTATAAAACCCAACCCCGAAAAGATTAAAATTATTGAAGAATTAAAACTACCCCAGAGCGAGAAACAAATCAAAAGTTTTCTAGGATTAACAGGTTATCGTATATTCATACGAGACTATGCCAAAGTGGCGCAGCCTATAACGAAATTTTTGAGAAAAGATTGCAAGATAAATACAAAAGATCCGAATTATATTGAAGCATTCGAAAAACTAAAGACATTAATAAGCTCACACCCAATTTTGCGTTTTCCGAATTTCAACAAGCCTTTCCAGCTCACCACAGATGCCTCAAATTATGCAATAGGCGCCGTTCTTTCGCAAGAAGGCCACCCTATTTGCTAGAACACTGAACTGTCACGAGCGGCACTACTCAGCGACAGATAAAGAGTTTTTAGCTATAATGAGGTCTGTGGCATATTTCAGACCATACTTGTATGGCAATAAATTTAAAATTCTTACTGATCATCAGCCAATCAAATATTTGCAAGCGAAATATAAAGGCAAAGATCTCTCTCCAAGACACCAAAGGTGGTTATTAAAATTAGGTGAATATAAATTCGACATCGAATATATCAAAGGAAGAGAAAATTTTGTAGCCGATTTTTTAAGTAGATTGGAACCAACGGATGAAATCAAATCCGTTAAGTCCGTTTCCCATAAAACAAACACAAATACATTTTCTGACCTGGGAATTCTGTTGAACATTGAAAAAGACGACGATGAAGCTGCCATGGCAACAATTCATTCAGCGGAAGAGGAACTCCTTGACCATATTCCAATCAAAGAGGGGATTGTCAACAAGTACAATACACAAATTATTCTTACGGACAATAAGGTTTCAGAAATAGAATTTGTGCACAAGAAGCGTATCATTTATATAGCCGAGGTTTGTTAAAAGTAAACTCAACAAAATACACCCAAGCAATATCAAAAGACCGTTGAAGTATAATCTGTTCCCCAACGATGAAGTTCCAAATGACAATAACACAGAATTTCCTGAAATTACAGACGAACCACGATCAATAATAAATAGAACACTTAACGAAGGCTCAGATAATGATATTATAACGTCAAAATTTCGAATAGATATTACTAGGCGCGATATTAAAACACTTAGAAATGATAAATGGCTCAACGACAAAATCATAGAATTCTACTTAAATCTTATAGTAGAACGCAGCGAAAAAGACAGTTCCCGAAATCTACCCAAAGTAGGTACAATGAACACATTTTTCATCCCACGTCTTCTAAGATCGGGTTACCAATCTATAAAAAAATGGACGCGAAAGATAAATATCTTCGATTTTGATATCCTCCTAATACCAATAAACGTCAATCAAAATCATTGGACCATAAGCGTCATTGACTTTCCCCAAAAGACGATCAAATATTACGACTCATTAAGAGTACCAAACCCAAAAATTTTGGAGACCATAAAAGATTTTCTTAGAACCGAGTCTATCAATAAACGGGGAATACCTATTAACTTAGAAGAATTCACTCAAGTGGACTTAGAATATACTCCACAACAAGAAAATGGTAGTGACTGTGGCGTTTTCAGCTGCATCTTTGCAGAAAACATTTCTAGAAGTCGGCAAATAGCGTTTACACAAGAAAACATCCCTTATATCCGAAATAAAATGGTATTGGAAATCATCCAGGGAAAATTATTACTCTGACCTTTTGACTATGATAGACTTCCAACATTTTGTAGTAATCATCATCTAATTTGAATATGCAACCATTCTCTTACAGCTTTTCTTAAAAGATTGCCACAATATTGTTTTTCTTACTGGTCCCAACCAACGGACAGTTAACTATACATAGAATTGAAGACACTTCAGGATTTACACGAATACAACTAAACAAAGCCGAAATTCCTACAAAGTCTAGTATCGTCCTACACATAATTAATTCTACGGAGATATTGAGTGTAATTAACGAATTCAAATTAAATGCGGAACATTTACAAGGCCAACATAAAGACCTAATCTTGTTAGAACTTCAGCATTTAGCATTTAAAATTAAAACAATCACATCATCAGACAAAAGGCTTAAAAGAGGTCTTATCAATCTAGTAGGCAATGCACAAAATTTTCTTTTTGGAACAATGGATAGTCAAGATAGAGAAAATATTAATGAACATCTTAAGATAATTGACATGAACAATCATAACCTAATCAAAAACGTAAACCAGCAAATTGAAATTAACAAAAATTTAAGTAACACAATTAAAACACTTGGAGATATTGCAACTAGAGACCGACATACAATCACTAGTCAATTAAACAATATTTCGAACAACAATTATGAAAATAGTTTATATTATGATCAAATATTTAAAATTCAAATTCTTAATAACAGAATACAACACATCCAAGATAATATTGCATCCGCAAGATACGGTATGTTACACCCCAACATTCTCTCCGACGAAGAAATCAAAATGTTTAATATAGACATAAAAAAATTGCAATTTGTAAAAGTTGGATTCTTCAAATCTGATAAAAATGTACTTATTTTCGCAATTAAAATTCCGACTGAATTCATAAATATCCAACTTAAAATGGTACTGCCGATAACAAACAAACAGCACAAAGAAATAGATTTCCCAAATGAAATAGTTTTCGCAATAGAAAATATACTGTACACATATGAAAGTAATAAATATTTTAACGAACTAAAAATAACGAAACATTGCACCTACAAAAATAATTGTAAATTAGTTAAAAATCAAAATACAGAAATATTTGAAATAGATAGCGAAACAATTGTAATTAAAAACGCTAAAAATCTTATTCTAAATCAAACATGTGACGCAAGAAAATTAAATGTTACAGGAAACCTTCTTACACATTTCAATAATTGTTCAATTGCAGCTTTTAATCACTATTTTTCAAACACTTTACACAAAATCAACGAAAGATTCTCTTACCCCAAAGCAAATAATATAGATTTTCCAGATAAATTAATTTTAGACGACATTGTAATTCAAAACATTCAAAATACAGAGAAAATCGAAGAGCTACAGTTTAGTAAAATCACTAATTTCGGCATTAATGCAAGCCTTAGTATTATATTACTCCTATTGATATCATTGCTAATATTGTATTACATAAAACAGAAAAAGAATCAAATTGTCAAAATTGAAAATAGAACTCAGGAGAATTCGAAGTCAAAGGGGGGAGAAGTTACATATGCGACACCAAATTCAACGATGAAAAACATTCACATGCATCTGCATTTAATTTACAAGATGCAGAAATTTCAGACGCAAGTAAAACTGACACCGCCTGGAAAACATTGTGGATCGTCGACAACGATATAATATTCATATAATCAAATGAATATTCATACATCGACCATACACACACGTAAAAATAAGCAAACGAAAAAACTAAAATCATTATCTCATATTTCCAAAGAAATACGTTGGGACTTTCTAGTCATTGAAGATCAAAGAAAGTACGCGAAATAACGACTAGCAGTAAGTTTATTATTGGAAAACCCCGTAGGTTGTCTGGCGACCAAATGTTTTATTACGGCTGCCAGTTAGGGTTTTTTCCGCGAGCACGCTACAGGGTCGCGTCAAGACGCTCTTAGCTACCTGCGGGGGATGCCAACCCGTATGCCCAAATAAGGCATCAAATCTTTGCACTATACCAATCAGCCAATGAGAATATGCGACAGAACGTTTGAAGGCTGCTCCTTCAAGTGCAAAAAGAGGGAGTAAAATTTCAAGCGTCACTTAAACACATTTTTGAGTCAGTCTAAACGTACGAGTTGCCGAGACAACTTAAAAGGTCTACTATAGTTGCCGAGTCAACTAAGACACAAGAAACATTCATTTAATACCCTCAACACTTGTGTTTTACTGTGAAGTTCAATCTATTAGCTCAATAAATTTGTTGTTATCAAATATTCCTGAATTCTTATTCTTTATTAATACGAAAACAGTTGCATTTGATTAACTTCTGGTGTAACAAGTACAGTTTTGAATTCGTCACGACAGTGCACGGGAATTTACAACTTCCGTGGAATTTCGAAAATAGACATTCGCGAGTCCGACGGTACATTTTATGGTCCTTCGAGCCGGATCTCAGTGAATATTTGGACTCACACATAATCAAGTGAAGTGGTAGGAGCTGTTAGACTCAAGAAAAGGCGTCTCTGACTGCTCACCGATCAGGAAGTACAGGAATCGGATCTTCAGCCAAGCAAGGACGAGAGAGACGCCCAAGGGATTCCGTTCTATAACGCCAAGAATCCAACAACAGGAGACGACGTTCGACAACGCCACGACTCCAACATCGACAAGAATGGCAAATGCGCAAACAATTAAATTGCTCATAAAGAGACGCGGCACGATAAAGGCACAAATTACGTCCTTCGAGTCATTTTTAAGAGAATACCAAGAGGGTTTGCCGACAAAGATCGTGAAGATAAAAACGCGTTTAGACAAATTTAAACAAACCATCGGAGCGTTAGACGAGATATGCGACGATCTCGATCGTCTCGACGAAGAAGTCGATCACATCAACGAGAGGATCGCCATGGAGGAACAAGCTCTCGATTTGATAAGTGAAGCCGAGATTTTACTTGCTGCCGCGAAGTCACGCTCGAATACACCGATCGCAATGGATTCCGAAGACGCTCACGCTAATTCGAATCAAGCCTTCCGCGTAAAACTGCCAGAGGCTTCATTGCCACAATTCGATGGCAAATATGAGCAATGGCTTGGATTCAAAGATGCATTCACCGCGATGATAAGAAACCGTCAGGACATCAGCAATGTCGGCAAATTGCAATATTTGAAGGCATCGTTATCGGGTGACGCGGCACGAAAACTTAATATATTCACCATCACGGGCGACAACTACATGCGAGCTTGGGAGCTACTCGAGCAATCCTACCAAGACGAACGAATTATAATATCGCGACATCTGAGCCTGCTCATTCGAATGCCGAGCCAGGATAAAGAAACCGCGACGGGATTGACTCGTCTCGCCGACGAGACTCAACAGCACATACTATCACTAAAATCTTTGGGAGTCGATGTGGGCGAACACATCATCGTTCAGCTCGTGGTCGAAAAACTACATAAAACAACGCGACAAAAATGGGACGAAACCCTGCAACGTGGCGTTTTTCCACCGTTGGCAAAACTGATCGACTTTTTATACGCAACCGCGTCGCGAATCGCTCAATGGGAGTCCGAAGGTCGTGGAGACTCCAAAGATTCCTCATTAAAGGAAAAATCGACAAAAAACAGCAAATCGGTAAAAACGTTTGCAACAACCGCAGAAGGAAAATGCTCGGTCTGCGCCGGAGAAACACATCCGTTATACAAGTGCGCGAAATTCCGAGATTTGCCGGTACAAAGTCGAAAAAAGATAGTTAAAGACGCGTCGCTCTGTTTAAATTGCCTCCGGTCACACAAATCCAAGGAGTGCAAATTCAGAAATTGCCTGAAATTCAGTGAGAAACACAACACGCTACTCCATAAAGACTCCGACGTCGCGTCCTTACCCGCGTCAACGTCCTCGTCGACGCAGAATTGACTCGTTGCACCCGCAGGAATGGAAACTCTCTGCACGTCATCAGAAAACACGCCGAGGTGTTCTTCGATGGCAAAGAGAGATCCAGCAACGCAGGAAGCATCAAGAGCCGCCCGAAAAATATCATTAGCTTCAAATACAACGATGCGGGAGCTAATGACGAGTGCAGCGGTCGACATACTTGATAGCAAACGCCGACGAATCCGATGTCGCGCGTTATTGGATACTTGTTCCACGGCGAATTTCATCACCGAGAAATTAGCCACGGCATTACGATTGCCGAAAAAGAACGTATCCATTCCTGCGGGCGCATTGAACGCAATGACTACGACAGCAAAGCACGTTGTTACCGCCACTATTTGCTCAATCCACGATAGATTCGAGAAAAAACTGCAATTTTTGACGATGCCGTGCCTTTCGGGCCCGGTACCGGCACAATCAATTGCGAGGGACGCGATAAACATCCCACCAAACATTCGTTTAGCGGATCCTGAATTTTATAAATCAACGGCCGCGGATCTGCTGATAGGTTCAGGTCCGTCATTGGCAATGTTTTGCATCGGACAAATAGATCTATCGCACAACGGTCCAGATCTGATTCTTCAAAAAACCCGCCTTGGATGGGTAATTGGAGGCAGCGTCAAAAATCATCGACAAAAGGCATCCGTGGCGTGCTTCATCACCGATGTTCAAAACGATTTGAACAAATTTTGGGAAGTCGAAGAAGTCACGCAACCGGCGAAGCATTTTTCACCGGAAGAGCTCGAATGCGAAGAACACTTTCGACGAAACGTGAGCCGCGACGAGAGCGGTCGATACGTAGTTGCGCTTCCCTTCAAACCCGGGCACCCCGCGCTAGGGGATTCTCGTGGACGAGCACTCAATCGTCTAAATTCTCTGAGACGAAAATTAAATTCCGACAAGGGACTGGAGCAACAGTACACTGCAGTCATCGAGGAATATCAACAGCTAGGCCACATGTCTGAAATCGAGAGAGACGACGGAGATGGCTTCTATTTGCCACATCACGCGGTCATCAAGGATTCGAGCGACACGACGAAGGTTCGGGTAGTATTCGACGGCTCCGCGAAGTCGACCTCCGGGATTTCACTGAACGACGCATTGATGGTTGGTCCGACTATTCAAGACGACATATTTTCGTTGATTCTTCGCTTCCGATTACATAATTATGTCATCACGGCCGACATAGAGAAAATGTATCGGCAGTTTCTAGTTCGAAGCGAAGATCGGAAATATCAACGAATTTTATGGCCAACTGGTAACAAGGCTCACGAGATAAACACAGTCACGTTCGGATTAGACTCGGCTCCATTCTTGGCGATTCGCTGTCTGCACCAATTGGCAGACGACGAAGGATACAGATATCCAGCAGCCGCGAAGAGTCTCAAAGGCGACATGTACGTTGATGATCTGTTGACCGGCGCTCCAACAATCGAGAGTGCCCGTGAACTACGCACTGAGATCATCAAACTTCTCGAAATCGGAGGATTGCATCTTAGACAATGGGCATCCAACGAGATGCGTATACTGGACGATCTTCCCAGCGAGGAGTTGAATCACTCTCTTCAGCTCGGAAAGGAGACACTGAAGACCTTGGGAATATTATGGAACGCCAAGGAAGACGTGATCAAATACACCGTTAAGCCGATTGTTCTCGAAGGCACCAGCACAAAACGGAAGATTTTATACGAAATCGCGAAAATCTTCGATCCACTCGGCCTGCTCGGTCCCATCATCCTGTACGCTAAAGGATTGATGCAAAGGCTTTGGCTATTGAAACTGGATTGGGATGAATCTGTGACTCACAGCATCCACACAGACTGGACAACGTACTGCGAAGAACTCCGCTTATTGGCCAATTGGTCGTGCGATAGGCGAATCTTAAATCTCGAAAATACCAGCATCCAATTGCATGGATTTTGTGATGCAAGCGAAAAAGGATACGGAGCCTGCATCTACATGCGGTCCAGCAATCATTCCGGTAACATTCTATGCAGCCTACTCTGCTCAAAATCTCGCGTAGCACCGCTGAAAGTTCTGACGATGCCGCGGCTCGAACTATGCGCGGCACAATTGTTGGCAAAGCTGTATGTTCAAGTCACAAGATCTATTGACACAACAATTGACAAGACCTTTCTGTGGAGTGACTCGATGGTCGCATTACATTGGATCAAGACGTCGCCGCATCTATTAAAAACCTTCGTCGGAAATCGAGTCTCCGAAATTCAGGAGAAAACAAACTCGGCAGAATGGCGACACGTGCCGACGGAAGACAACCCGGCAGATCAGTTGTCCAGAGGACAACTTCCGAGCGAATTTGTTCGCAATTCTCTCTGGAAAACCGGACCGTCGTGGCTGAAAAACGGAGAGTCGTCGTGGCCAAAAACGTGCATCAACGTATCAGAGGACGCAACCGAAAGGAAAAGGATCACTTGTCTCATTACAGCTCACGATTCGGACATTCTCCAAAGGTTTTCATCATTCGGAAATCTCAGACGCGTCATTGCGTATTGTTTGCGTTTCGGTTCAACGAACAAGAACAAAGGAGAGCTGATTCCTGAAGAATTACGTGTAGCAGAAAACAAGATCATTAAACTCATTCAAACTACCGCATATCGCGACGAAATACGGGAGCTCAGCGAAGACAAACGAGTCCACAACAAGAGCAAGTTGAAATCTCTGGACCCATTTTTGGACAAAGATGGAATTCTACGAGTTGGAGGACGGTTAAAGAACGCACAGCTTCCCTACAAGCAGCTGCATCCAGCGATTCTTCCGCGCTCACATCATGTGACTTCGCTCATTATCAAGCATCATCATCTTCAAAATCATCATACCGGAATACAAGCTACATTGTATGCGATTCGCCGAAAATATTGGCTCATTGATGGCCGCAGTCAAGTTCGCAAGATCATCCGAAGCTGCATTCCTTGCTGTCGTGCTAATCCACCAACGATTGATTACGCAATGGGAAATTTACCGGGCATTCGAATAATACAAGCGAGACCTTTCTCCAACGTGGGAGTGGACTATTGTGGTCCATTTTTCATCAAAGAGAAAAAACATCGGAATAGAACGAAGGTCAAGGTCTACGTCGCGGTATTCGTCTGCTTAGTCGTGAAGGCAGTTCATCTGGAGGCAGTTAGCGATCTAACGACAGAAGGTTTCCTCGGAGCTCTAAAACGTTTTATCTCTCGACGAGGAAAGCCACACACCATCAGTTCGGACAATGGAACTAATTTCGTCGGCGCCAATAACGAATTGAAGGAATTGTATGCATTGTTCAATTCAGACACGCATCAAAAAGGCACATCTTCTTTTCTCGGCGAACAAGGCATCACATGGAAATTCATTCCACCACTTTCTCCGAACTTCGGCGGATTGTGGGAGTCGACAGTAAAAATATTCAAACATCACCTCAAACGCGTCATTAGCAACGAATTGTTTACCTTCGAGGAATTTAATACATTGACAAACGAAATAGAAGCCATTCTGAATTCGCGGCCACTCACGCCTTTATCTACCGATCCCAATGATCTCATAGCTCTCACTCCTGGTCATTTCCTTATCGGTGAATCGTTAACGAGCTTGCCCACTCCAGACTTTGGCTCAACACCGACAAAACGTCTGTCTCGGTGGCAGCATTTACAAAGGCTCCGTCAGGACTTCTGGTCCAGATGGAGCAAAGAATATCTGAACGAGCTCAACGTGAGGACGAAATGGACCAAGGGGGAACCATCAATCAAGAAAGGCGCTATCGTTCTCCTCAAGGAAGACAATCTGCCACCAATGCAGTGGGCTTTGGGACGAGTTACAGCAGTACATCCGGGTACGGATGATATAGTGGGGGTAGTGACGGTGAAGACTTCGACTAGTGAGTTCAAACGCAACGTGAGGAGGCTCGCGCCTCTACCCGTTGACATGGAAAACATTATTTAGAGATTTTAAGCAAAGCATTCAATATTGTTGATCGGAATCCTCTCAACGGGGGGAGCGTGGATCGTCGACAACGATATAATATTCATATAATCAAATGAATATTCATACATCGACCATACACACACGTAAAAATAAGCAAACGAAAAAACTAAAATCATTATCTCATATTTCCAAAGAAATACGTTGGGACTTTCTAGTCATTGAAGATCAAAGAAAGTACGCGAAATAACGACTAGCAGTAAGTTTATTATTGGAAAACCCCGTAGGTTGTCTGGCGACCAAATGTTTTATTACGGCTGCCAGTTAGGGTTTTTTCCGCGAGCACGCTACAGGGTTGCGTCAAGACGCTCTTAGCTACCTGCGGGGGATGCCAACCCGTATGCCCAAATAATGCATCAAATCTTTGCACTATACCAATCAGCCAATGAGAATATGCGACAGAACGTTTGAAGGCTGCTCCTTCAAGTGCAAAAAGAGGGAGTAAAATTTCAAGCGTCACTTAAACACATTTTTGAGTCAGTCTAAACGTACGAGTTGCCGAGACAACTTAAAAGGTCTACTATAGTTGCCGAGTCAACTAAGACACAAGAAACATTCATTTAATACCCTCAACACTTGTGTTTTACTGTGAAGTTCAATCTATTAGCTCAATAAATTTGTTGTTATCAAATATTCCTGAATTCTTATTCTTTATTAATACGAAAACAGTTGCATTTGATTAACTTCTGGTGTAACAAGTACAGTTTTGAATTCGTCACGACAGTGCACGGGAATTTACAACTTCCGTGGAATTTCGAAAATAGACATTCGCGAGTCCGACAGTACACATTGTACTCTTATCTAGAAAATACTAAGAAGCCAGACGCGGTGTCAGCAGTTACGAAATCATAAAGTGACCAGATGAAATAGCTTCGAGTTCAGTTGTCGCGTATTAGTCAAGAACATTGTATCTACGATTGTAAAAGAGGTCTCGTAAAATAAAATATTATTCCAGAAATATACCGTGTGTTTTGTTCTATTGTTGGTGTGAACTTTATTTTTTTCGTCCGCTCGGACCGCTGCAACGTAATTAACATGTGTGCCTGATCTGTAAGTGCTTGACGTATACTCAATATTCATCCGATAATTGTCCATCATAGCCTATAAAAGTGGGTCTACTAGGAATTTCTAGTAGATTATTGTAACATTTAAGAATATATTTATATTACTAAAAATACTGAAAATTATCATCTTTGCGGCACTATTCACAGCAAGGACTATATATAACGTCACTTGAAATATTGATAAGAGAAGCACCTACACCTACTTGGTTGCTAAGACGATCGAAATTGTTTTTAAACGCAACATAGAGCTGCCGAACAGAGTCTAAAAAATAAATTGACACTTTTGTAAGTAAACAGTTCTCAAATTTCCATATATTAACATGAATGTCAGGAGTTGATTCCGCTGGATCGAAATTTTATTGGCAACTGTGAGTTTGAAAAGACCGTCGGAATCAATACCCACAGAAGAACACGAGTGCGTTAGCACCGTGTGTGGCAACATTGATTTCTAGCGGCTCTTGTTCAAGAATAGGAAGCGTGGTGCTGTCACTGCCTGTACGTTTTTCCTTTCCAATGGTAAATGGAATCGTTGGTAACGTTTGCTTGGAAATAGTTTCACAATTACCAGTATTTGCAATTTCCATGTGTTTTATGGGATTTTTTTTTAATTTTGCGCCAAATTGATAAGGCGTAGGAGTTACGTTATTTTCACCATTTTAACGAATAACCTCGAAAGCATGCCCTAAAGTGTCAGCTTTGGTGCTACCCTCTACTCATCCCGCAAGTCAAGTGTAAAAAGCTGGGTCACATGTCACATGATCACCTGTCTGCATGCTGGTCACAACCGAATGATTTTATGAAGTTGTTTCTTATCGACTTTAATAATTGAGGGTGATCGAAGACGAAAAAAATCATCCTGGCTGGCTCCGACTTTCAAACTACTGTGTTCCAGGAAAATAGCAAGCAGCTTGGCCGGGATAAGAAATTTGACCCCTTTCGGGATGAATCCTACACCCCTTATTTTCTAACGTACCGAAACATCGTTTCTTACAGTACTGTTGCCGGGCAAGAACGCTGAATGAATGCGTATCCCACGAAGTGCTTGTAGTTGTGTGTTATTCCCCATAGCATCAGTGCGATTACTGGTTCAGCAATAGCGTCTGTGCGGATGATCCTATCATCCTCCACACCAACAATTTTGTCCGCTTCCCTATCATAAAAAGTTTAATCAAAGCAAATGATACAAATTAAGCTCATATTTCGCATCAGATTTAATTTTAACTTCAAACAGTTGAAGTATGCATCTTTAATTCCAGGACCGCTTGGCCAGCCGCTTGTATATTGGTATAACGTCCTTTCGTTAGGCAGCCAAATTAGTTTCACAAGATATATATAGGCTAAAGGGGACGCATGAAATACCGAAATAGACATTTGTTTCACATTATCGGTGTGTCTCCGAGCTTTTTAATGACATCCGGTTATTTACCTCTGCAACTGCCAATCTGCTTGTTTCTCTGGTAAATAATGCCTAGCTTTCTAGATAAACACAACCTTTGTGTTTCTTCTCCTGAGCAGGCTTACTTTTGCTTACCGTTCCACGTCGGAGGCAAACATCACCGAGTTTGCGTTCCTACTAGAGTTGAGCGAAAAATCGTTAACTGTAACTTATTCAATGTTAACGAAAATTCACATTCACGACCTGTTCACAACTTAAAATAAACTATGAATGAAATTTTTTTTTCATATCGCATAAAAATTCACACAATATTGTTCACGAGGTGTATCGCGACGCACGATGCAGCGATTAAAGAACGAACGCAAAACAAATCACGGTTTAAATAACAGTGTGAGTATGCTGTATTTCGAGGAAGGTTGTAGTTCACAAAGAATACTTGAATTGTTTGATGCGTTGTTTACGAGCAAAATTCAGATTGATAGTTTTGCAGTTTTTAAATAATAGTAGATTTTTGATTAAATTGGTAAATAAACACATTGTGCGACGCCAAGAAGAAAGATTAGCTTTCTTTGGAACCGAGTTGACTGAAAACTTAGCGAAATGTCGAATGAAGCTATCGTATAAAATCAGCACGTCCAATTTAAAAAGGCATATGGAAGTAAAGCATCCTACAGTGTGAATCACCTGTACAAATGAAGTATAGGTAAGTATATTTTATCAGTCGAATTGTTGAAACATTGTCTTGATAAAGGCAAGGAAGTAGAAACATTATGATATATCGCCACACCTTTGCTATGATGTGTGCATAAATATTTGGAAAATATTAAGGGATATACCTACTTTACAAGGCCAAAAAAGCTCAACTTTACAAATTTATTGTGAAGCCCCTGTGATATACGCCGGTATAATTTTTTTGCATTCAATAAATAAAGGCTTGGAATTTATAAAAAAATTATTGAAATGTATACATATTACCACAATAGTGACGTCATCAAAACACAAAAATAAATGATTACCAAACGGTGCCGTTGATTCCAACTGGAAGACTTGCCTGAAACACGAAATTCAAAAATATTATGTTTTTTATGTTACTGGCTATCGTTTGAACCAATAAAAAACAAAATATTTTCGGTTCAAAAAAAGCTGTCCGAAAATCGTCATTTTTTTGTTAATTTGTGGTTTAAAAAAATATAAAAAATGAAAACTTTTAAGATGGTTGATATTCACACCATATTTATACATATAAGGAATAAGCTGTGAAAATTTCAAAAGGATCGGTTGAGTAGATTTTGAGAAATCACTGGCACAAAAACAGTAGTTTCGAGAAAAACGCGTTTAAAGCGCGCCAGGTGTATCCGACGCGCTCTCAAAAATATCGAAATAAATATTGATGTAATACTCAGATTATTATGAAATTTCAATTGAGCATTACTGAAATATGTACGTTTCTTTCGAAATCCGTAAAAACGATTTTTTTCGTAATGCATTTCACTTTGGCAGGATGGTCAAAAACAATTTCCGTGCAAAATTCAAATAAGCACCAATACCGCTGCAAGTGCTTCAAGAACATGTGCAAGCACGATGGATTCTGAAAGAACAAGTGCTTTAGGAACAGATTTTGGTTAATCCTCGTAACCAGCCTGAACAAATTAGACTATTAACTTCTTCGGAAACATATATCGCTGCTCCTACACATTCTACTGCTCCACGCCAAACACACATATCGGCATATATTCCTAAGCGAACAACCCCTAAATGCAAACAAAACATTGCTGGAAATCTGTTATTACTCTTTACAGCCATTCCGTATCGTCGATAAAATTGCATTTCGCCAATTCGTTGAAGCTGTCAATCCATCATATGAGTTACCAAATAGACTCATGACATCGAAGACTCTTTTGCCAGCATTTTATGAGCAGTGCATAAATGAAACACGGGATGGTACGGTAACTACGGACTGCAGCACTTCTGTGAATATGGAAAGCTTCATGGCAGTCACCGTGCAATTCATTAATGAAAATGTCAACGCTTCTTTTGCAATGTGCTAGTTTATCTGTTCTAGCAAATGAGCTGAACAGGGTCCTCGCAGAATGGAATATTAAGAACCAACTCTTTATGGTCGTTTCCGATAACGCAGCAAACATTAAAGCTGCTATTCGAACCGGATTAAGCTGGGAACATTTTGGGTGTTTTCCACATACGCTAAATTTGGTAGTTAACGACGGCTTGAAAGAAGCGGTGATAATACGAATAATAATCAAAGTAATGCATATTTTTGGTCACTTTAAACGGAATCACACAGCTTTAAAAAAGCTTCAGGCGTACCAACAAAATGAAAATAGGAGAAATCTTCCATTAAAATTATTGCAAGATGTATCACCTAGCTAGAATTTTACTTTCTACATGTTGGAAAGATTCATTTTTCTCGACGAGGCTGTAAAAACAACAATGGCTTTGACTAACATCGACGACGAAAACCATTAACAGCAGTTGAATGGAAAATAATTCAACAACTATGTAAAGTATTGAAGCCTTTTGAGAATGCGACGAAAACTATTTCCGTAAAATTTTTTTTAACTGCTTCTCTTGCTATTCCTTTAGCTAGAGGTTTGGAATCAGTTTATAAGGCCTTTATAGGCAAACCATTTGAAAAATGTGTGAAAGATATTATTTCAAAAATCAATCAAGTCAATAGCTGAAACAACCTTGGATCCACAAGTCAAAGACATTGCATTCAAAGACAAAAAAGTGCGGATGATGCGAAAAATATTTTGATATCTTTGGTATCTGAAAAAATTTCATTAGAAGAAAACTCAACTCTTGATGTCGATGCATCGTCAACGTCTAAGAAGAGAAGAATTGGTGACGATTGTGATAGTGATGGAGATATTTGGGCTGAGTTTGACAGAGAAGCTGCAAAATCTCAACCAGTTGACGAAACATTTACAATCAAGGCCATTATAGAAATACAGAGGTTCTTAGATTGTAAAAGACTTCATAGAAAAGAAGATCCACTAGACTGGTAGAAGGAAAATAAGTATAGTTCCCCAAGCTTGCCTTAGTTGCTCAAGAACGACTAAGCGCAGTAGCAACTTCAATACCGTGAGAAAGATTTTTTTCACAAGCTGGCCAAGTTGTTACTGAAAGATGAAATCACCTCAACTGGCCAAAAACAAAAATGTTGCTATTTTTAAACAGCAATTCAGAAACTGAATCCTAGCACTACCATTGATAAATTTAAAACAGAAATACGCTGCTTACCTCATATATTTGTATCTTATATTTTTATATTAATAAATGAATTAATACTTAGTTACTTTCCATATTAAGACGTTATACTTAGGAAGTTTCGCTCAAAATTTTAGTCGTTTCAAAGTCAAACTGCATTTAATACAAAATTTGTTACCTTGCTACAAACTCATAATCACATTGTTACATTTCTATTTCGTGTAATGTCCACTTTCACACCGCAGCCGATCCTAGCCACGGTTTGGGCAGTCCCACCCAGCTTAAACAAGCGAAGAGGGGTGTGAGAATATATTTACGCCGGGACTGCCCTGTCCGCGAATCCGTAAACGGGAACTGGATTCGCGACGCCCCATAACCAAACCAGCCGAATAGAAAATTTGAAACAGACGCTCACAAGAGCCGAAAACCCGACGTCCGCTTGCCACTTCACACCAATAATATATAATAACGACAATTTTATGTATTTTTAAGGCACTGTTTTATTCTCCTTTTTTTAAACCTAGCTAACTGTCCCTATCTATGTATACTTAATTTTACTCACAACTCTTGTTCTGCCTTAACGTATTCTGGAGGTTGCTTCCCGTGACTCCTTCCGCTTCTCGCCGTTTTCGCTTCTCCTCTAGCTTCGTCGACGTCCTCCTCATCAATGCGTTGAATTCGAATGCTTCGACCTTGACGGCGAGTTGGGCATGTTTTTGTATACGTCAGTATCAAAGATACCTACGAGGCACGTCCAAAAAGTAAGTGTACTCAATTTATCTAGCGTTCAAAATTTTTTTATCAAAACAAAAACATACTTGGTTACACTTGTACATATGTAAGTTATTTTTCGACATAGTCATCATCTCTCTCGATGCAAATGGTGAGCCACGGAATCAATTTTCTGATGCCTGCGTCGAAGAAGTCTTCTGCCAGCTCTTTCGCCACTTCTACACCTCCCCCTTCCCCTCCTCGTCCGTTGAAAACTTGTTCCCACCGATGTGCACCTTAAGGGAAGTGAAGAGATGGAAATCTGAAGGGGCCGGGTCAGGGTAATACGCCGGATGGTTCAAAACGTTCCATCCAAAAGAGTCCAGGAATTGCTTCGTGGCGTTGGCCGTGTGAGGTCTGGCATTGTCGTGCAGCAGGCAGACTCCCTTCGTCAGCATGCCCCTCGTTTATTCTGAATCGCCTTTTTCAATTTTTTTTGCGTCTCACAGTATCTTGCCGCGTTGATGATCACCGCGTGAGCCAGATATTCGATCAAAATTATGCCTTTATGGTTCCAAAACATGGAGGCCATGATTTTTTTGGCTGAAATTGTGGTTTTGAATTTCCTGGCGGAGGGTGACAAGGTATGACGCCATTGTTGAGACTGTCTCTTAGTTTCAGGCGTGTAGTGGGCAACTCAAGTTTCGTCTCCAGTAACAATAGAGTAGAGAAAATCATCGCCTTCGAGTTCGTAGCGTTCCAAAAACTCGTTGGAGCTCTACAATCGATTTAACTTGTGCTGTTGTGTCAGCTGTTTTGAAACCCACCTCGCAGACAATTTCTGATATCCGAGAGTTTCTGTGATTATTTCGTGTATCCGGGATCTGGAGATTTGCAGAAACATCGCAGAAAGTACATCTAACGTCAATCTGCGGTCGTCACGAACCGCAATCTCGATTTTTTTCACAAGTTCGTCTGTCACAATTGTAGGTCTTCCGCTCCTCTGATCGTCATGCACGGAAGTACGGCCATTTTTAAACTCGCGACACCACTTGTTCACACTTGTACGATTCATAGCTCTATTACCGTAAACAGTTTTCACATCATTATAAATTTCAACCGGAGCTTTTCCCTTCGCAATGAGGTAGCGAATGACGGCGCGAATTTCGCACTTGGCGGGAAATACTATCGACATTTTTCGCGAGAGATGCTACTGCGTCAAGAGTTTTGAACACACTAACCTCGGATTGGTCTCCTTTTGAAGGGGAGGAGTCGGGCTACGCAGCAGTGTAAAAGAAGTATTCGCTACACCTGTGAGAGTACCAGTACACGTACTTTCTGGACTTGCCTCGTAATTGAGAAAACTATCCCATGGAGCTGATTTCGCTGTTGATAATACTTTAAATCACGCAGCTTTCGCTTGCACGATCAGGAATATCTCCATAACAACCTTACCTCCTACTTATCTATCTAATCCAATGTATATGTATATAATTCAATATCTCCTCTTTATTTATATGCAAACATCAATACCCTAAACAAATTTATTTCGTGTCTACATAATTCATTAATCTAGATAAATCTTTTCCTTAATTTATATACATAATTTATATATATATATATATATGGGGCATTTCACGTGAAACCGACAACGAAAAAAAAGTGAGGTTCTGAAATTCGTTCATATTGGGCACATTTGTACTTCTAGGGTATATGAATGTGTACACATAATATTTTTGTTATTTAATGTTTAGTTGTTAAGATATGGGATTCTAAAGAATTCAACTTTTCACAGAAGGGGTTTTTGAAATTTTATTTTCATATTGAAGTAAATTATAATTAAATAATAAATGTAGTGTTTTGTATAGAAAATTTACTGTTCTTTTTGATTTTCAAATGATATTCCGAATTTGAATTCTTTTTCTAGTTTTAAACCGGAAGTGAATATTTAAAATATTTTTTTCAATAACTTCCACCATTTTACTTTTTACTTTTTTTACTGTAAAATAAAGCTTAACATGTATACAATTTACCATAAAAATTTCAGAATGGGATCTAGATTAGATTAGGAGATATATTAATTAGAGTGCGTGCATGTCGCTCTGAGCGTGATACCTGTCGCTTGTTAAAGTTGTTTGGTGATGTAAAAATACATTAAAACGTTGATAATATGTCAGTAAAATTGATTATTTATTGTTGCCTTACCTGTTTGTGTCATTCTGAAGTTATTTAATACCTAAATTTTAAATAAAATGTAAAATATTTCCATTCCATTTTACATCTAAATTTTTAGGAATTTTTCTTATATCTTTAAATTTTCGGAGCCAGTAAATTTAATGGATTTAAGTGCCGATCACCGTAGGGAGACAAAAAAGTCAATTAAAATGATAAAACTTATTAACGAACGTAGCTCACTAAGAGGTTAGAACAACAATGAAAAAAAATGGAAAACGAGCGTTGCTTGCCTTCAAGCTTTTATGTCTTTCTATTATGTAATTTTGATTAGTTTTGATGAAGTGATTCTTTTTGCAATTAAGAGGTGGTATTTTTATTCGTATTTTGTCACCACAATATCACGAAAAATAATGTTTTATTTTGAAAATGGTTTCTACACATAATTTCTTTCAAAATATTACATTTTATTTTAAATTTAGGTATTCAATAACCTGAGAATGACACAAAAGGGTAAGGCAACAATAAATAATCAATTTTACTGACATATTATCAACGTTTTAATGTATTTTTACATCACCAAACAACTTTAACAAGCGACAGGTATCACGCTCAGAGCGACATGCACGCACTTTTATTAATATATCTCCTAAACTAATCTAGATCCCATTCTGAAATTTTTATGGTAAATTGTATACATGTTAAGCTTTATTTTACAGTAAAAAAAGTAAAAATTAAAATGGTCGAAGTTATTGAAAAAAATATTTTAAATATTCACTTCCGGTTTAAAACTAGAAAAAGAATTCAAATTCGGAATATCATTTGAAAATCAAAAAGAACAGTAAATTTTCTATACAAAACACTACATTTATTATTTAATTATAATTTACTTCAATATGAAAATAAAATTTCAAAAAACCCCTTCTGTGAAAATTTGAATTCTTTAGAATCCCATATCTTAACAACTAAACATTAAATAACAAAAATATTATGTGTACACATTCATATACCCTAGAAGTACAAATGTGCCCAATATGAACGAATTTCAGAACCTCACTTTTTTTTCGTTGTCGGTTTCACGTGAAA
>OZ012661.1:62188499-62717042 GCA_963942545.1 Oxycera nigricornis | reverse complement strand
AACCCCTTCTGTGAAAATTTGAATTCTTTAGAATCCCATATCTTAACAACTAAACATTAAATAACAAAAATATTATGTGTACACATTCATATACCCTAGAAGTACAAATGTGCCCAATATGAACGAATTTCAGAACCTCACTTTTTTTCGTTGTCGGTTTCACGTGAAATGCCCCCATATATATATATAATATATTATATAATATATATATATATATAATATATATATATATATATAATATACATATATACCCTATATTATATTTGGAATATAATTCACTAATGTCTTACAATATAATTAATTCGTCAGCTCGCGTATAACATTTTCAATTGATTTATTTATCCGCACGGTGGTTTCAGATGTTCAAGGGGAGGGGCAGTCCCATATTTTTGCCCTTATGGATTTGTGGATTGACCACGCTGCTTGGTATGGATTTGTGGATTGACCACGCTGCTTGGTGAACGTAACATTCCCCCCCCCCTCTTCTAGTGGATTTTCACAAACCTACTCCAAAACGTGCCCCCCCAAATAGGTGGGTCGGCAACGTTCGACACGCGGACACCCCCCGACAAGCCACCGAGTGGTCTCTGGACACGAACTTCAGAGTGCACACGGTCAACAATTTATACTCCTGACGTCGCCTTGTAGCTCGAACACTCCGCGTCAGTCTCGTACTCGACTCTTACACTTGGAACGCACTTACAAAACCAACCCACTAGCCTAACGAACTTATCACTTAACTAACCCACAAGCGAACAACCGAACTAAGAAACAAAAGGATGGAAGGATATGAAAAGGAAGGGAAAAGTCTAGAGAGGAGTGGGAAATATTTATCAAAGTCCAGAGCAGCGGCGCAGGAAAAGAAGAGGACCGCGGAAGAGGAAACGAAGTCCTGAACATGGCGGCGTGTACCAGCCTACACTTGGTCGTACGACTACTCGGTGTATGGCTTCAAGTCTTTGGCATGCCATACGCCGGCGTCCTTACTCTCCTCGTCCAATAAGCGGTGGATGGCCGTAGACACCTTTTCCTTTCCCTCACTACAAAAAGCCCTATATATTTGGGTGCTAGTTTCGCGGAAAAATACTGTGCCGCATCTGAAAGGACGAAGTTCCTTCTCCACACCCGGTCATTTAGGTGAAATGGTTCCTCTCGTTTTCGAAGGTTATACTGTGACTGTGCTGCTTCCGCCGCCTTGCTTAAGCGAGCAGCTACTTCGTTGCGAACCCTGTTTATCACATCGGCTCGGTCCTGGGGGTCAACTTCCCATTTGCTTTCACTTGGAGGCACGAGTTCCCCGCGGAAGGTCACCAGCTCCCTTCCGAAGTTTAAGAAGTATGGAGTAACGCCCATCACTTCATGAGTGTACGTTCAAAGCACACAGCTTATCTGGGCGAGATCGTTGTTTCACTTGCGGTGATTGTCGGCCACATAGGAACGTAGCATCGGCTTGATTTTCTGTTAGACGCGCTGTGGGCGGTAAAATGCAGTGTATTGTACCCGCGCTCCAAACCTATGCGCCAAGGTTTCGAAGGCTTTGGAGCGAAACTGCACCCCATTGTCGCAAATGACCACTGCCGAGACTCCAAACAGCATGAATACGCAATCCTCTAACTTAGGGATCACTTCTGGTGCCTTGGCCGATCGAAGAGGAAAAACCAAGGCAAATTTGGTGTAGTAATCCCCCACGCTGAGGATATTGCAGTGTCCCCGGTCGATCGTGGTAGGGGGGGGCTATCAAATTAATACAGACTACCTGCCAGGGGTGTTTGGCCTGCCTTACTTGGGATGCCATCGCACGTCGAGGTGCCTGGCGCTCAACCTTAACTGCCTGGCATACTTTGCACTTCTCGACATATTTTCATATGTCTGTCCTCATCCCCGCCCAGTGAAAACGCTGCACCACACGATCCAGCGTCCGTTTCAATCCCATGTGCCCCGCCCTTGGGTCATCGTGATCCTGCATAAGTGCCCTGACTCGCTCCCCCTCGGGCAGTAGCCACTTCCATACATGAGTTTCCAACTCTGGGTATCGTCCGGGCATGTGCTTCCAGAGTTTATTCTCTTCCAGCTTCCGTTCTGCGTTGTCTCCTGGGGTTTCTGTCTCCTTTTTCTTCATACGCTAGTACCACTTCTTGTCTCTCACTTCTACCTCTGGGACTGATCGTGACAGCGCATCGGGCACCAGATGTTCTTTGCCTTTCCGGTGTACGATGTCAAAGTCGCATTGCTGCAGCCAAACTGCCCATCTTGCCAGGCAGCCTGTTGGGTCCTTCAAACTATTCAGCCACACGAGTGAGTGGTGGTCGGTCACCACGGTGAAATGCGTCCCTTCTACGTTAGGGCGCAGTTTTTCCACCGCCTAGAGAGGCATCAGACACTCGTTTTCGGTGGTGGAGTAATTCCTTTCCGTCCTTCTTAGCGACCAGCGTAAATAGCCGATCACTTTTTCACCATCAAGGTGAGTCTGGCTAAACACCGCACCCAGCCGCAGATCTTACACATCCGTTTGGATGCTGAACGGAAGGATATAGTCCGGACAAGTCAAAATGCATCAGATAAATTCGTTTAGACGAAAAAGTAGTCCGGGAACATTCGAGGTCGTACCATGATAGACCATCTAGCGTTATCCGGGATGCACCACGAGGAGGCAACCTACCTCACATCCCAGGTGATAATTGGGCGTACCTTGTGTCATTTAGAGGTGATAATCGGAAAACGAACGTAAAACCAGGCAGACTTAACGTTATTGCAGAGTCTGCATGATTTCAACCAGCTATTGATACATGCACACATTCAAAGTAAGAAGTTTTCACCTTCATCATGCTGCACTTCCAAAAAAAACAATGCTTTTTTCGTTGCTCTCTACTACTAAACAAATAAAACACCAAAGAAGCAAATTTATTTCCTTCTCTAAAATTTTAAGCGAAAAAACACTTCTCCGTCACTATTCGTTGCGTAGCTGTGCACCAAAGATCACATATTTCTCCCCTACTTTTTACTGCTACTTATTTGAATTTTCACGGATGAAAGTCAACATTTAATTACACGCGATTTTCTGATCGTGAATTATCAAGTACACAATAACTTTTTCGCTGTCAGTTCGATTTAACGAATACAAAATTTATGCACGAACTATTTACATTCAATTTTCATACTCTGTTACTCATACTGAGGTAAACGAATATGCGAAACATAGCATAAATAATACATAGCACGGACACTCCAGCCAATTTGCCTCATATCTGTTATACAACCCAAGTGGCCAGCCTGTGCCTAAGTATAGGTAAATGCATATCCGTGTACCCTAGCATGAGTAACAGAGTAGGCAAATTGCATGTGAATGGTTCGTGCACGAAAGACAGAGATGCACATAAAAGCTAATTTCGTTAATTCGTTGAATCGCGACTGTTAGCGAGAAATGTCAGTGTGTATTTGACAATTCGCGAGTGGAATTTCGCGTGTAATTAGATTTTTGATGTTTTTAATTAAATTTGAAACAAATCGTAGTGACAAGTGCGGAAAAACAACGTGGTCAAAATTTGTGATCGTCGGTGGCACGCGAAGAAACGCAAAGTAACTGGCGAAGTGTTTTATGGCCATAATTTAAATCGATGTGAAAAGTGGCTGATACTTTCCAAAAAGGAAATAAAGTTCCTTCTTCGGTGGTCTATTTATTTAGGAATATAGAGCAACGAAGAAGGGATTGCATTTCCTTGGAACTGCAACACGAAATCAGTGAAAACTCCTTGCTAGTCAATGTGTGCAGGTATCAATAGTTGGGTGAAATTGTAGTGAAAGATTCCGCGGTAACATTATGTTTGTATGGTTTTCGCGCTCGTTTCCGATTATCAGCTCTTAGTGATGGATAAAGCGCGCCAGAATCCGAAAATTTGCAATTCAGTGGGTGAGAGAGATTACAAAGAACTTTAAAAACCCAATAAACTATAAAATTAACGGATTCCCAATTTAGTTTATCTTCTAAAACACCTTATTTATGTTTTTCAATTTTCGCATACAAAAGTTTTCAATAAAATTTATTGCTATTTCAAATTGCAATGCCGCGTATTTTCGTTGTTTCTGTTGATCGCGCAGCGCTAATTGCTTCGATCAGTCGCGAATTCGCATCGAGTACTCGCCGCATTCGTTAATTTTGCGCACACTAGCGTTAAGTCAGCTGATTTTGGCAAGTACACGGTTAACTGATATAAAATGGCGAGCTCGTCTCTCTACATATGCACAACCTGGCCTGAAGAAATTTGAATATGAATTTCAACCTACTCTTTGCGCGCGAGCTTGGAAACGAAAGCCTGAGCGCTCTCTCTCTGATAAGAGAGGTAATTTAGGCATATTTTGTCTCAAGTCGACTTTGACAGCTCGGAGTGTCCATGTTATATATTCTTATGCTATGATGGGAAAGTCCACACTTTGGTTGTTTAACAGATATGCGGCAAACTGGCTGTAGTATCTGTGTTATATATTCATTATGCTATGCTCTATATATACACCATTTTAACATCTTTGAATCTGGAGGCCGGAAGTGAGTTTCGATAAGTTTAATTGAAATTAGGTGCCCCATGTCCATTTAATCGGTTTGGTACCGGCAGCTTAATATGAAGTTGAAGATAGAAAGTATATCTAGGTGCAGCGACAGGTATCTGTCGATTGGGTTTCGGTGAAAGATATGACAGATTTGGAGGTTCGGGTGTAGGGAATGGTTGGATGCAGGGTTGGAGTCGGCGTATGTTATTATTGTGGGCATGCTAGCTACGGAAATAGTTGTTATTCATTTTCAGGCACAGATCTAACATCTTAAGGAGATCTGCAGAAGGTATCAAGTTGTTTTCTCGAATATTTAGTCATGGCGGGTTAATTTAATTCTCGCATTGTGACATTTCACTTATGTGTTCTTATAGAACTGCTTCTAGCCTGAAACTTATTGGGGAGGTAACCGGGGAGTATATTTTGGGGTTGGTTTCGAATTTGAATCATTTTTCTGAAGTATCGAAAAAGCTTACTTTCTCATCAGTGGACGCTGAATAAAAAAAACAAGAAAAGTAAAGAGAAAAAAGTCCTGAATCTCAAAACAAATGTCGTAGAAGTTTGTATGGCTAACCAACTTGACAACTTCTGCAATTTTTATTATATGCTGAAGAGATGACTACGAAAAAACTAGATAGACGATATCAAAAGCTGATCATGATGCAAATGAAAAGAAAAACTATAGAATTATGTAAAGATCCAAAAATGAAACGCCGAAAACGGCTGTCCAATTATTGACCTTTATAAGTTTCAAAATTCTTCAAACGATTTTTAAATTGTGGTATTCAGTTATATATGTAAGAGATCCGAACTCAAATTTCCTCAAAATGTTTGTCAGAGATGAATCGGTGAAAAAAAAAATTTCAAATGTTTTAAAAGATTTTTTTGATCGAATTACTCAAAGGTTTCTTCGATTAAGATTACATATATCCTTTTCCTAAAAATGTTGTCCAAAAAATCACATAAATAGGAAATGAATTGCGCATATTGTAAGCCCTTAACACTGTTTTAATGTACTGAAATGATGAAAGAGTGCAAGGAAAACAACCCTTCCTTCATATGTGAGAGTAGTCTCGCTATTCATATTCAACACATTTACGAAGAGAAAACTGTAAGCAAGTTTTTCAAATATGCCAATAATGTGTGGACAAAGATTTCGGATTTAACGAACCAACCAAAGGGGGTAAAAATTCAATGTATATTTCTGCGGGATTGGCTATGAAGCCGTTCCAGCAGAGCATTTATGCTTTATTAAAATATACATTTCAACTGCTGATAAAAATTTCTGGTAACATTTTTTTGATTGTGAGAGGACAGTTTATATTACAGCAGTTCGACAGTATCTGTTCATATTGCGAGCCTGATTGTAGCACAACGAAACGAAGATGAAAATGTACTGAGAAAGTGTGATGCCTGTGGGGTAGAGATCATGTGTTTGACTCTTTGAATAGAGAGAATAAGGAACCGAAATCAGTAAAGAGAATTGAAGTAATTTACGACTTTCGTAGAACGAGACAGAAAACCACGCAAAATGCACCAGTGCCGTAGGTGAAAATCGTTGATTCAAATGGGTTTCATTCAAAAATCCATATTGAGTAAAAAAATTATTGGGAAATTGAAGTCTTGAATTAACAACAGGAAGTACAACAAAAATTTATTTAACTATGTAAATTACATACATATATTTAAAATTGGAAAAGTAGCTTAAATAAAATAGACCAACATACATTCTCTGGTCCAGCCGATGTTCCAGGAATATTTCGATAATTTACTGCTTCACGTGCAGCGCGTATATCTCAGTTATCTATTTCCTAAAGAAAAATAATGATGACAATATTTTTTAAAGCTGAAAAAATCTACTTACCACATTTAATACCGCTTTCGGTACAGCATACGGCTTCAAATATTTCCGCCTTGCGCCCCTCAACATATCTGTCTCCTCGAAATGGAGCTCACACACTTTTCTATTTTGAAGCTTTGAGTCACCTTCTATTATATATTTTATATATATTTATATACCCCGATTCAAAATGAAGCTCACAAGCAGGATCGTCTCCTGCAATTATTTCCATCCATTCGGAAGCCCGAATTGGTGATGTTGGGAACCTGAAATGATATACTAAATGTATAATGCCCCACTATATTTTAGCGCTGCACCGACTCTGGACTGTTGAGCAGCACATGATTCGGTTTTGACAATTAGTTTGACCTAAATGTACAAAGCAATGTCTTAGCATTGTGCGTGAATTTCTCAATGAAAACATTGATTATATGCAGATAAGTTGTGTTATTCCCATGAAACTGACTCTTAGCTACTCACCGGAAAAATGAAACGCGACAAGATTTGCTTCCTAGCAAAGACTTGCAGCCGGGATAACAGCAACACATTTTTGTAATTTACACAATAATTGTTCACAATTTCACTACTTATTCACTTAAACAACTTATAGTACAGCACTCTTTCTCAATTACACTACATTTTTCCAACTGAATGTTTTATTTCCACCGAGTATTTTGCGAATTTACACAACGCGCCGAAAATCACCACGTGCAGCACCGAAGACAAAACGAGCAAAAGTACAATGCACCAATCGCGTAACAGAGCGATGTCGTCATCCTGATTTCGGATTGGCTGGACGGCGTGCTGTGTGAGTGCTTTTTGCCATTTAGTTTGACCACTGCATAGCATCCATGAAGAGCTTTGGAAGTATTGCACACCTTGCTGTGTGAGTAGTAAGCAGTATTGGTTCAATGTTTGGGTTGCGGGGCAAGCAAGGGGCAACGTGGATTGATTATCGCTCTCTTCGGTAAATAAGTTGCGTATGTAGTGAAAATGCTTCACCGCCGCTTATGGGGCAGCATAGGCCATTTCGGTTCCTTATTCTCTCTATTCAAAGGTTTGACTACAATAAGCGAAAGGATCATTTTGGTTAACAGTTTCTACATTATTGTTCCATGTAAGTAAGGTTTCTTGTATTGCACAAAACTCGCAAAGGAAGGATGAGCACTTTTTTTAATGTTTGATCTGGCGAGCAGGGTGAACCGACAAAGCCGATAATTACCGGCTTACAGATAATGAATCTTACAAGACTTGAAAAGGTCTATATCATTTGTCATCTTTCTTTATCTGAATTTTATTGTACTTTCAATATCAAGGAATTAAGAAAGGGTTATCACTCCCTGTTATTTAACAAAATACAAATTGGAGGTTTTTGGGGAAATACGCTTCACCTTTGATGGATGTTATACAATCAGTGTTAAGTATTGAGAAGACTTTCGTAAATGACACATTTCGGTATGTCGTGAGATCGTTGTCAATAAATAAAAATAGAGAAAAAGGAATCGCAAGTTTGAATGAAACAGTCTAGAAACAATTATTTGCTTCGAAGAGATAATGTCATGAACTGTAGAATTGACTGCGGAGCAAGTCCTACAGTTTTCTTATGTATGGCTTCGATCGTCATTACAAGCCAAGTGATGGTCCAGGACCATAATTTCGGACCGGCATGACGATGGTATTGTACCGTAATGATGAGGCTTACCATCATTATTACAGTGGGTCTGTCGAAGGTATAAATCATATTTCTACACATTTCTAAAGAGTTTAAAGAATAAAGCAGTTTCAATAACTGCTATCAACAATATCATAGTTTTTAAATCTTCGTATTTGGAACAATACTTTATTTTTTTTGTTCTTCAAGACCGAAATTCATTTTGGCTTTAAAGTCCTCTCTTGCCTATGCATTAACTAAGCAAAATATTAATGGAGATTTGATAAAATTTAATTTTGCGAGGAGCTTAGTACTAGAATCGTATTCAAAATATATAGACAAGACATGGTGTGTCAAAAACCATAGTCGGGTTCATGGAGCTGCCATGGACATAATTTTTTGGGTAAAAATGTGTACATATGCGACTTTCAGTTGAAAAAATTCAATTGTAAAAATTTCTTTCAAACTTCAGTGAGACACGTTGCCATCAATGTGACAACTGACGTCATAGTGAAAGACTGACAATGCGGTATCTTATGAATAAAATATACGAAACATCTTTTGCAGGTAACTAGAGACATACAAGACATATGTACTACTAGAGACATACAAGGACTTTCCAGTATAGAACTTTACAGTATAGAAACCTTTTTTTCCGAGAAGCATCCGTAAAAGTGCACCTTTGCCGGTTTTTACGGTACGTTGCGAAATTCTTCCACCATTTTTCGTCCAGGCTCTCTTCCAGTAATAACATAAAACAAATGCAGATTGATCAATAAAAATTACATTGCTACAATCATGTCCAAATTCGGCTTTGCTTATCGTAGTCTCTTATCGATATGCTTCTCGGTGCGCTTCTACCTTGGATGTCAGATTCTTACAATTCCGCCTTATCGTGTTAGTTGATACACTAATTCCTTTGTTCAGCAGTTACTGTCTAGCATTTCGTAGACTCGTTGCCGGGTTTTTCTCAAACAAGCTACAGATGACCTTATCTTGCCTTTTAGAGGTCGCTGTCTTGAGATCTCTACTTGGCTCATCGTCAACATTACCAGACTATTTAAAAAATTTATCCCACTTTTTAACGAACCAAGCAGAGTTTTGGTATAGCTCGGTTCTTTTGGATAACTTACCAAGAACACTACCTCAAACCGAATTTTACGTATGGCACTCATCGTGAGCAACTATGATAAGAAAAATCTATTTTATTAAGCAACCATAGAGCCTATACTTTAATTCAATGACTATCATTTTTACATATCATGCATCAGTTTGCAATGAAAGTTCATGGCTATATTCGGTTCTTTTTTTTTTAAAAAAAAATCGGCATTTTACTGTAGTCAGACTCGATGACCTGGGAAAAATTAGCTATTGCATGGATGAATGAATGATGCCTCTCTGTATGTCTCTAGTGGGAGTCTCGATTGAAATGTCAAGGTGGTCAGATAAGCGAACTTGTCAGCGGAGCTTGAAAACTCAATTATCGACCTTTTTGTGCGCTTTTATCCTTCTATTTTTAATATTCCTCTCTTTCTAGCCACAGCGTGCAAATATTTGTGAATCTCGGAGATAGACAGCAAGGAATTCCTGCTAGCAGAACGATGCCAAAAGATTCAGGCGTCGCAACGCCATTTTGGGGCTTCCATTAGGAAGGCGTCTTCGAAACGCAAAATTCCGGACCATCGACGTGCACGCCCGACGCCCCACAAAGAGTCTGGGGCCCCGTCAAAAGCGCGGAAAGCTGGCGCGCATTCTCCTTACACCAATGTCCTCTTGAGCGAGCAAATGAAAGCAGCGGTTCTTCAAGAGCTGAAAGTTGTCTCTATGAGAACGAAGGCGACAGTATCAGCAGCAGCAGTATCATCATCAGCAGCAGCAGTATCAACAGCAATTGCAGCGTCAGCACGAGCCGACGAGAAAATGGCGGTTGACAGGAATGCACACGCTAAAAATTCCATCTAGGAGGCGATTGCCAAAGATGCTGATATATTCCGGTTGGCTACCGGTAAGTTAGTGGTTAAAAAAAGAAACAGTCCTAAAATAAATGCAGCCACTCAGGTGGATATTAATAGATTTGAGGCCCTTACGGCAAGGGGATCCACCCCAATCAGTGCCCCATCCAAAGTTTGTAAGCCCCAGCGGTTACCACTTATCTTCATTAGTCAAGTGAGCGCTACCACGATCGCTATGATGATGAAGAACCTCGCGAAGACACGATATCGTATCCGCTCTTTTTCCGATAAATACCACAATATTACTATGGACAACATGGAAGCACACGACCATTTAATGAGCCTGATGAGGGAACAAAACCTTGAAAGGCATTCTTTCACCCATTCGCAACGGCGAAAGCCAGTTGTTATTCAGGAATGGCTCAGTACTATTTTTCCTTCCGAGGAAATCAGCGAAATATTCGTAATAACTGCCCTTATTTGAAAGCATTCAGTCTGAAGGAAATGAGCACAGCCTGATTTCGCCAAAACAACATCAGACTGAATCTTTTTCGGCTTACCCTCGACTTAAAGGAAGACCTTAAAACACTAATAAAATTCAGGTACATTAGAAACCACAAAATTTCGTGGGAAAAACCGACGAAGGGAGATTTGACCCAGTGCTTCAAATGCCAACGATTCGGTCATGTGACCTCAAACTGCAATCACTTTCCGAGATGCGTGGCCTGTGGTCAAGGGCATGGAGGGTCCGCCTGTCCCCGCAAAAATGTAAATAATCCTATCAATGAACTGGTCCCCGCAGACCCATTAATCCCCCCATACTGTGTAGTTTGGTCTTCCAACAGCTAACTGCTCTGGCTGCCCTGAACGGGAAAAACTAAAAGAAAGACTTGCGAAACGCAGGATTGCCAAGACAAGCCCATCCTTCCTACCTAATCCAGCATTCAAAACACAAAAAGCTGCACCAACTCTTCCAACATTTATGCAGCCCTCTACCCACCTTACATACACAGCAGCTCTCAAAAACACACCGCTATCTGCGGTTAACTCCGAGTTACCCTCCCCCTTCCCGTCTTCTAATAGCAATCCTTTTGAAAATTTAGCCCAAGAGACCTTGTATCACTTTGGCATGTCCCCGGTAACCCTTCTCGGGAGAGCACGAGAATTCTGGGCCTCTTATTGCCTGCTCCCGATGCAAGACAGAGCGAAAGCACTTTTCAATTTTTATATTGATGTCGCAGCGCAAATCTAATCTGCGTATCATGTCGATTAATATTAACTCCCTCCAAAGGCATGACAAGCGCATAGCACTTCAGCAAATGCTAGACAGATACTCCTCACATCTCGTGCTGTTAAATGAAACTCTTTTGCATAAAAGACATAAACCGTGCTATAATACTTACCGCAATGACTACGGCAGGTGTACAGCAATATTAGTCCACAAATTTCATAGTGCCTACCCCTTGGAATGCGTGGCTGAGCCCTAATCTTGCAATTTAGTCTCCTTTCATGTCCGGGGGCGTCAAGGTCGTACCCGAAAATTCTTAATCAGTTCGATTTACATCCCCTGCGATTTGGGTCCTCCTCTTTCTACATGCCTGGAAAATCTGCTAGAGGCGGCAAACGACTACGATGAGATTTTATTGGGTGGTGATCTAAACGCCAGGCACCCCTATTGGGGTGACCGATCCTTTAATAGTAATGGGAGCTCACTCTTCAACTGGTTAACGTCGGGAAACCAAATTTCATTCGGAATTATTAATGCTGGAGTTCTGACATTCCCAGAGATAGCTCATATATTGACAAATTTATCATTTTCCACATGCTAAAATTGAACAAGCACGTAGAGTTCTCCGATTTCACCCTAAGCCTTATCCGCACAAAAGCGAAATGGCAGCAGAAAATGAAGAGAGCCTTCCATAAGAACCTCAATTGAATAAACACAGAATATACTCAAATATAAACCGACATCAACCGTCTAGATTCCCTAATTAAAAAGCATTTAAATGTAGACTTGAACTATGGCTTCAAAAAACGTCTTGAAGCTCTGAAACCCTCCCCTCACGTTTTCAGAGAAATCAAAAAGCTCACTGGGCGCAAATTATCCTCCTATAATATCAATAAAGAATCTATAAAAGCCGAAGGCTTAGTTTTCTCGCCCACGGAGCAAAAACTTGAAATTTGTTCCAGATTTTACGGGAACCTTTATCGCGAGAGACATTCATCGAATAAAAACTTGAATGATGAGGTGCACGCTACAGTTGATAGCTTTCTCAGGAGTCACATTGGCTTTTATCTTGTATCTTTACCTAGACGAATCCTTCATCGACTATGCCCGACTCACCCTTAAGAAAATTTTTCACCCACCCCGGCGAGGTCGTTTCAATACTGCGTTCTTTGAATAATAAAAAATGTTCGGGCCCAGACAAGATCCCAAATTATGTTTTGAGAAGGTGCTGTTCGTCTTTTGCGACTCCGCTCACAACTGTATAAATAATGGTTACATTCCAAAAACTTGGAAGAAGGCTCTGCTTATTCCAATTCCGAAGAATGGTTCAGATGTGCAAATAGCCTCGCTCTAATCTCGGAAAATTTCTCGAAAAAGTCATACTCCGGTCATTCTCAGATTTTGCTTCGCCCCTTATACAAAGTGAATAATTCAGCTTTAAACCCAAAATGTCGTCAGAACAAGCGTCTCTGTCACTTTACGACTTTATTTCCTCCGGCTTACGTCAAAGGGAATCCACAGTAGCTTGCACCGTTGACCTGGAGAAAGCTTTCGACTCCGTTTGGACCAAAGTCTTAATTTATAAGCTATTTGCTGCGCAATGCCCTCTTCCTCTTTCTAGAATAAAAGCTAATTTTTTACGCGACCGCACATTATGTATCAAAATAAACAATCTGCAATCAATCCCGACTCGAGTGAATTCTGGTGTCCCCCAAGATCTATTTTGGGACCCTCTCTCTTTAATTTTTATCTACACGACATTCCCCTCAGCTGCCTTACCACATTCTCTTCTCACTCGGTTCCTCAGAAGTTTTCCATTAAAACTTTGATGTACGCGGACGACATGATAATAATGGCAAAACATACAGCGGTAGCACTAGAGAAAGTTGAAGCACACACTCGCATGGTGAGTAATTTCATGAGCGATTAGTACTTGTCCATTAATCCCTAAAAATGTGAGCTGATTAGCTTCTGAAACGCCTTGGGCAAAGGTCGCAGTTACGCGCCTGCTGAAAGTAAGCAATTTGCGCTTTTAATAAATAGCGTCGCTGTTCCCTTGAAGGAATCGATCAAGTATCTAGGCGTCTTATTCCATCACAGGCTAAAATTTAACCCGCATGCCCGGGCAGTACTTCAAAAAGCAAACATTGCATCAGCCGCTCTTGCACCCTAACGCCTTACTCTCGAGCACTAAATTGCTCATATATAGAACCCTCATCCGACCCATAATTTCCTACTGCTTCCCCGTTTGGCTGACTATATCCCCCTCTGTTGCGGAAGAACTGCAAATCTTTGAATGAAAGATCAATAGGAAATGCTTATTAAAATACAGAAGGCCTCATAAGAGGCATTGCACAAACCAAATACTTTACCAAGAAAGCAAGATCGTACCTCTTCTTGAATTCCTGACAAAACAAGGAAGTAAACGCCCGGAGAAATGGTCCATCCATCCGGAACCAGCGGTGAATAAGTTCTACCTTCGCAATCTTATATTGAATGGCACGTCGCAATATCTATCCCCAATCCATTTTTTATGTTCTGAAGCTTCTCCCTTTCGCTCTCCTAGTTCTCTGCAGCTCCGAAAGCATCCCTTCTATGTCTCTGTTACCGCGGGCACTGAACGAGGATAGGTCCAAAGAAACTCATGTAAAAAGTGTATCGGCTAACTCACATTAGAATATTCATATGCATTAGAATAAAATCTTAAATTGTAGTTAGAATGTAGATTTCACATACCAGAAAATGTAATAGTTACTCTCCCTGAATAACTCGGAGGACCTGAAGGCCGCATTTAGTCGTCCACTGGTCCCCAATTCACGACTCGAGGATCACATTTAGTCGTCCTTTAGCCACCGCCACGTCTCGGGTCACATTTAGCCGACTCTTGAGCCGCATTAGATTACCTCGTATACCCTCCTCCCCAACTATGTACGTTTAATTTAATTGTAAATATTATTTATTTATTTTTACTTAGGTTAGGTACTTTACGCAAAAGCCATATGAGCCAATGGCACAACAAAACATCTATTCAATAATCTTAAGTATCGGCCAAGGTCGGATAGAATTATTATTCAAATTTGTTGTTTGACCTATATGTCGCTCTCAAACATTCTTACCTCTTACTTGTCAATCTCAATATATCATGTACGGCAAAAGTCTCAATAAAGTTATCTGATTACTTATCCACAAAATGTGGTTCATGTATTTTATTCATAAGATATCTGAATGACGACTCTACGGAATTAGCACTAGTTTTATATTCCTCTCCTCTCTTAGTTACTCACTCTAAGAGTTAAAAGATCGTAGGGAGATAATGTACAGAAACTCCTCGACTAAGTTGGATGTGACGCTACGTAAGGCACTATCGGGGCATGATGAGAATAAATTGATGAACCTGTGCGAAATACTACATTCGATTAAAGTATGTTTGCACTTGGGAACGGTAAAATCAAGTGATCTAAGTCTTTAGTTGTGAATGGAAGAAAAGTATTAAGAAGATCTGTGTACTTTACCTATCTAAAACTGATTATTCAATGCTTTCCAAACAAATTCAAAATAATTGGTGAAATTGTCGTTCTTGACATTTGGTTAGTTCAGTGCGTGGATTTTTGAAGATAAAAATATTTGTTAATTTAAGAGGTCGGAAATTGAACCTATTTCTTATTTCTAGCTAGTTTAAATATAATAAATATGACTCAACTTTTTTGTAACTCGCGTTAGTAAAATTCGTTAAACACCGAAGTTTTGTGAAATAATAGATTGACTACTGTCAAACAAATAATGCTAATGAGCAATTTGTGGTGTCGGTAGCCAACTAGCAGTATTAGTGGGTAAAATGGCATCGTCAAACCGAGCAATACAAATCGGTACCGCTTGGTTTCAACGAAAAATTAATCTACGACCACAACACAGAGGTGTACATTTGGTCACCGAGGAGATTCTGCGGCAAGTGCCTGAATTGGGTCAGTTTGCCGTCGGGCTGTGCCATGTTCAAAGTAAGATTCTATTTAAAAAAAATTAGCATGCAGTCAATAAATAACATAACATCATTACAAGTAAGGATGGCTATCATTAGAGTTCCCTTCAAAAAGCTATTTATCCTGATTTCGTTTAGCTGAGGCTCTTCGTCCGACACCATAGTTGTAAGCGTAACGATAAGTAAGGTGCACGTGTTGACCGAGTGTGACGAAATAAAGACGGGGAAATAGAGAATGGCATAAGTACTTGACATGTACTTTTGGTGGCAGCTGAGAAACAATGACAGTTGACACGTTTAACTGGGTAAAGTGGAGCATATTATTTAAATTCAGTATTTTATATAGAAACAAACGCACACGACTTCATTCTCTTATAGTCACCCTGTCTTGCGGATGGCCATTTCGTTTGATTACCAAAAATAATGAACTTAACTAATCTCCACTTTACAGTGACTACCATTCAATTTATCAATCGTTATTATTGCTTGACAGTTTTCGGAACGATATCCTTCCATAATCTATTTCCTCGTTATTTTTTACGTCACATTCGGTTTACACATACACCTTATTATTACGCTTATTGTCGGGCGAGTAGTCACTTCGAAAAACCAACTGTTTAACCAGAGACCTCGCACAACATATTATAATCCCACTACCAGCGCTGAAGCATTTTTGCTTTAGTCCTGGGTACGGTGAGCATCGCTGCTAAGAGCAAGGTATATTTTGACTATAATTTAAAAAAATATGGCTCCTTGTTTTGAATCGCAATGCAAAAGTAGGGATATTTAGAGCAACATGAATTGAACGTATAAGTGCAGAAAAAGTAATGCAAAACATTTTTTTCGAAAATCATAATAAAAGCTGTTTATTAAACAAACCAGTTTTTTTTTTTATAAAAACACGCAACATTGCGAATACACAGTCACAGTTCAAGATGTTATAAAAATTGGAAATGATAAATATTAGTACAGTAGACTCGCACTGATGTGAACAGGAATAAAATAAACGATGTACATGACCATCGTTAAGGATAGAATAGCTTTTAAGACTTCCAACTCAACAAAAACATTGCACAATTATCCTTGATTTCTCACTATTAAAATTGTAAGAACAGAACTGGACTACTTTCCAGGTATCTGATAATTGTTTCGGGATCTCTGACTTAAGAATAAATACATAATGACAATGTGTCCCCAAATATTGTAAGATCACATCGAAAGCTAAAAGTTAAAAATCTTCATTAGGTATGTTGAAAAAGACAAGTTAACAAGTTTGAGAAATAGTCCGGCGTGATCACGCCGAACGGGTTTGCCAAATGCAGAGTAACCATGTCGTAAACAGAATTGTTCATTCAGAATCAAACTTCTTTTGTAAAGTATTCCATTCCAATTAGCAAAGTTATTGGACAAAAAATACTGGGAGATCAAAAATCACTTACAGGCATCGCATTCTGGCATGAAGTTGGAAAATATCCCAATTTGAAAATGGAGTTCAATATATATCGCATCCGTGAAAAACAATGATGCAACTCAAATAACATAATTTTTGAGTTGAGAGATCTAATGATTCGTGATAATGGCCCCCTGCTTCAGGAAATCCACATCTCTAGCTTGAAAGTAGTGCCTACACAGCGCGTTATAAAACATGAGTGTCAAAAAGATTGACATAATTGTAAGAGCTTCCTTTTTTAACATGGAAGTAACGGCACAGCTCTCTGGCTCTCTGTAGGTATCTAGTAGTACAACTGATCTACAAAAGATGGTTCATGTACTTTATTCATAGGATATTAGCACGTCTCTCCAACAATGTGGTTATCCATCCCACGTATGGTGACTGCAAGGTGGATGTATTGGCAGAAGATAGCGTAGTCGGAAGGGAATATAGAACGACATAAATCTTGTAGAGGTTTGGCTCGGTAAATGTCAACATTGATGAGGGTGAGAATCATTAATATTGACTAGTATTAATCCTTTCGATCCTAATCATAGAAATCGTTGTAATAATAATGTGTGATCTATCCCTTTCAAACATTAAAGAACATCTTTCAAATATTAAAGTCATGTATTTATCACCAATAAATACATCACTTCAATTCTATGCAAGGCTATGCTTTCAACATTAAAGTGATTTATTTATCACCAATAAATACATAAATGGACAGTTAACGCTTATCACCTCGTGATCTTTCTTTGCGAGCATGGACATTTCCTTTTTGGTTGCGAGTGTCATGTTGAAGTTTACGAGTAGTATTAAGTTATTGGATCTGTAAATGCATGACGTCGTGGAATTCATAATATAGGAGAGTTAATTAGGCCAAAAGTATTTGATTTAGTGTTCAAGTAAGAGTAAAAAAAGATTTAGTCCTTTGAGAACACTCTAACTAGTTTCATTTGTGCCTTTCCGTCTCGGCACTCTTTTAAGACTTTCCCTGGATTGTGCCAATAATTCGGCACTTCAGATAATGCCTACGATCGACATGTATATTCCTCGACCAGTGGCATCAAAATTGCGCCGGCCGTTTACTTATTAAACATTCCTTCAATAATTTCTCTTATTTCACATATCCTCATCATGGAAATCTATAGTCCAGATGGAGAGGACTATGACAACAATGGACCACAAGCAACGCATCATCGATCCTACCACATCACATGGAGATCCTGCCGTCTGACCTGCCTTCTGAGAAGCAACAAAAAGAATACTTTCCGAAGCCAAAATTAAAATCGACGTCCATCACCACCAACATATATCCCTACGAAAATCGGACAAAACCCGATAAATTTATCAGATTACCGTGCAAGGCTTGCACGCAAAAAGGATGAGCAGAGCTGCACCAAATAAAATGATAAAACAAAAGAAACGTAGAGGAGGAATACTAGTTAAGAATAAACGATTGATCGCAATACTAAGAAGAGAACTAATGGAATCAGAACAGCCCCCGAGCTGGGAAGCAGCAACAACGATGTACCAACGAATTTCGAAGCTGGAGCAACAATTATACAAAAAAGAGAGTTATAGTTTTGATATAAATAATAATAATAATATAAAAAAGAAGTTCATCATCAATATACGAATATAAAACCAAAAATTTTCGAAATCTTCAAATGAATTTCAGTTAGATTCTTCGCTACTTAAACGTATAGATGCATAAATGCAAGCAATAGTAGATGAGCTCGACAAAATTCTTTCGAGTATAACTAAAAGCCGCCGTCTTTCACCGGGATGGTGAAAGACGGCGGCTGGACTGAGGGACACCTCAAACTTTTAAAGAGTTTAAAAGTGGACTCACTCCTTGATCTGCCCAACGACTACATAATCCCAAGGCTCTTCTTTGGAAAAAATTTCACAACGAGTTTGACTGATAGGAATGATTGGACTAAGTTCGGTCACCTTTCTCACAGGCCCGCTGATATCATAGTGTACACAGACGGATCAGTGATGAGCGTCGGGGCTGGGGCGGGAATATATATATGCCCTGGACCACATGAGGCTCAAATATCGATACCTCTGGGTACAAAAACAACCATCTTTCAAGCTGAAGTCCACGCCATAGCCAAAGCCGCGGACCTCTTACAAGACAGAAGAATACAAAACAAACAGATAAAAATCTGTTCAGACAGTCAGGCCGCTATCAAGACCCTGGGCTCCCACAATGTGAAAACTTCAATTGTGGAGTGTGCCCAGAACAGCCTCAAAAAGCTGAGCCAGAGAAACAGAGTCTCAGTTACCTGGGTCCCAGCACATGTGGACATTATAGGTAATGAAGAGGCAGACAAACTGGCTAAGAAGGGAGCAGAGATCACACCGGTTGGTCCTGAGCCTGTTCTGCCAACGAACATAAATCTAATCTCAAAAAAGATCAATGAGACACTCAGGGAAGAACATCGAAGACGATGGCTCAACCTACCAACATGCAGACAGACAAAGCTCTTTCTGCCAAACCTACGACCTGAAGTCGCAAAATACTGTCTGAAACTAAATAGAGTCAGACTGAAAAAACTCACAGAAGTGATTACAGGCCACGGACGCCTGAGAAGTCACCAAGCTCTTCTGCAAATAGTGGACGATGCATGGTGCACTAGATGTGAGGAGGACGAGGAAACAGCGGCACATTATGTGGGCTACTGTCCCGCGTTCTCCAGACACAGATATAGAGCCCTTGGCATGCCTCAAATAGGAGACAAGGAGTTCCATACCTTAGCCTTGGACGACCTGATGAGGTTCATCATCTCATCCGGAAGATTCAAGACATAAGCATTAACTCCAGAAAGGAAAATATGAGGATAGTACAATCGACCAGCAGGTCGCAGTGCTAGGGCTGCAATGCCCACCTCCATGTCATTTTTTTTATAAGTGTGTTTATTGAATCTTCTTAAAAAGAAATAACAAAAATGGATAAGATGTGGGTATAGATAAACCTATTTCAATTCTTAAAATCTAAATGTTGCTTTGAGGTGTGCGGAGACACTCCCTGCTTAAATTATAACGTTAATTTTTCTTTTAAGTCTATTTGAAACAATTTTTGTACCCAGCTGAGATACTAATTGGTTACAATGTTGTCTCAATTTGAGACTATACTTAGTTCTTGTTCTCAGAATTTGTTCAGAAACCGATGGTATCTGGAGATCTTTTCTGATATTGGTGTTTCTAATGTACCACGGCGCACAAGACATTAGCCGCAGTATTTTGTTCTGTGATCGCTCTATAATTTCAATTAGGGATGAGGAAGCCGTTTGCCATAACTGACACCCGTAGAACCATATGGGTTTTATCATAGAATTATATAACAAAACTTTGTACTCTAAGGCTAGCTTAGATTTATAGCCTATAAGCCAGTACAGTTTAGAAACCTTCAGATCAATCTCCTTCTTCTTTGATCTTATATGTTTTTCCCAAGTCATGCGTCGGTCTAGGTGGACTCCCAGGTATTTGTAGTGGTCCTTGTGCACTACATCTCTTCCATTGAGTTTGATAGCTGGACAGTTTCCTTTATTTAGCGTAAAGGTGACTTGAACACTTTTTGACTCATTAACTTGAATTCTCCATATATTGAGCCACTGTTCGACATCAGTAACGTGCTCTTGCAAGTTCTTGGAGGCAAGTTTTGCTGATTTTCTTGCACACAAGAACGCGGTGTCATCTGCGAACGTGGTGGTTACGGTTCCTCGACTCGTTGGTAGATCGGCGGTGAAGAGTAAATAAAGAATGGGTCCAAGAACACTTCCTTGTGGGACACCGGCTATAATTGGACGTTTAGTTGATAGAGAATTTTTAAATCTCACTTGGAATCGCCTTCCGGTTAAATAGGATTTCAGGATCTCGTAAACATAGGGCAGCGTTCGATTGATTTTGTAGAGTAGTCCTTCATGCCACACCTTATCGAATGCTTGAGCTACATCAAGGAATAACGCCGAGCAGTAGCTGCGCTCTTGGTACGTCTGTTGGATTGTTTCCATTATGCGGTGCACTTGCTCAATCGTTCCGTGCTTTGATCTGAATCCAAATTGATGCATTGGAATGGCTTTATTGAGGTCGTCTGAAATTATTGCTGCAATAATCTTTTCAAAGACTTTTGAAAAGATGCTTAGGAGGCTGATAGGTCGGTAGGAGCCTGGAAGGTGGTGATCCTTGCCTGGTTTCGGTATTGTTATTATAGTTGATAGCTTCCATTGCTCAGGAAAATATCCTATTCTCAGCATAGCGTTAAATATTTGGGTCAACCACCTTGTTGCAATTATCGGCAGCTCTGTAACCATCTTTCCGTTTATCTGGTCGTGGCCGGGGGCCTTTTTAACATTAATTTGGTTTTTAATAACATATGTAACTTGCCGATGTTTAATTTTGAGTTTTTTGATAGTTTTTTCCATTTGGTGATCCAGGGTTGTTTTCTCTTTCTCTGGATTTGGTTGAAAGACACTTTCTAAGTGATCAGCGAATGTTTCTGCCTTTTCACTGTCACTTTTTGCCCATTGTCCATTGTGTTTACGAATAGGTGGGGTGCTGATTTGGGGTCTTTTGAGATGCTTGGTGGCTTTCCATAAGCTGTAATCAGTTTCCGCTCTGGGTGATAGACCTTCGAGGTATTTTGCGAACTTCTCTTGCTTTTCTTCGCTAAGTAACAGACGCAAGTCTCTTTCAGCCCTTTTGTAATCTTTCTTTGCTGTTATTCCTCTCGATGTTTGCCATACTCGACGAAGCCTTCTCTTTTTAGCAACAGCCTCCTTGATGTGCGCTGCAGTCAGAATTTTCCTTTTCGTAGTGGACCTCGGAGGTGGTGTAGCGTATCTGGCTGCTTCCGTAATGATCCTAACAAATTCGTCAACAGCTTTTTCGATTTCCATCGGGTTACTCGGTGATGTTGGTACCATGTCATGACGACGACGACGACGACGATAACTAAAAACCCCAACAGATTTTATACAAAACAAACAATTCTTCTAAAATTAGAAATTTTAGCAAATTCAAAAACGAAATTCCAGAACTTAAAGAAAACTGCGAAAACAAAATTTTGAACTTGAATTAAAGAAAAAAAATACTTAAAGCCAATTATCTTTTGAACAAGCAGCTAGAGTCGTACAAAATGGCAAATTTTAACACAGTGTAGTAGGGCATTATTATTTAGTTTAGTTATCAACCAGGTCAGTAAGCACACCCAAAACTTTTGCTGAACTTTAAAAAGCATTAAATGAGAGATACAAAAGCACCTTAACAGTCCCAAAAATACACAACATCCTATCAAATATAATGCAAAAACACTTGATCGTAAAGATTTATAAAGAAAAAAATCGACTGAACTCAGGGTTTCACGGCTTATATTGAGAAGCCGCTTGGTGCGTTTGGAGCACAGTGCGTGCCAAGTTTGCCTGGTTGTGCTACAGCTTTCTTCGAGCAGCCAGGCCCTAGTGCTGCTTAAATCCTAGCTTTATGGAAGCTAGAAGAGGCTGGCCGACTTCGGGGGTAAGTATATATTCCTGAAGCTCGGTGCCAGCTCTCGCTAGGGCATCTGCTTCCCAGTTTCCAGGTATATCACTATGCCCCGGTATCCAGCAAAGAATCACTTCACAGTGAAGCGACATCACTTTCAGTTGTCAGCGGCATTCCATAGCAATTTAAGATGAGGTATGCACCCTGGATAATGATTGGATAGCAGCTTGACTGTCAGAAAACATGTTTAAATTTCTTATGGAAATTTTCTGACTTGACAATTTAATAGCATAAATAATGCCTTTGTCGGGGTAGTCCGTAGAGCCCCGGTGATTGCAATAGCCGCACTCCTTCTGACCTTGTTTAGCAGGTTTACATTTGATGCTTTCGCCATAGCAGGCCACCAAATAACTGCGCCATACAGAAGGATTGGTTCCACTATCGCCGTATAGAGCTATGGTACAATTTTGGGTTTTAATCCCCACCTTTTCCCAATAGCTCGTTTTCAGCAGTAGATTGTGCATGCAGCTTTGCGTGCTCTTTCTGCTGTGTTCGCTTTCCATGCGAGTTTAGAGTCCAGAATTAGACCTAAATTTTGACCTGATGAGATGGATTGAGACTTATCTCATCAAGTTTAGGTGGGACAAATCGTGGAATTTTGTACCTTGTGAAGAGCATAAATTCCGTCTTTTGCGGATTAATCTTCAGACCACACTCTTTGCTCCATTTGGTAATAATACCTAGGGCAAAATTTAGTCTTTCCGATAGGGTGTTAACAAATTTTCCCGATATTACTATTGCAACATCGTCGGCATAAGCTACGACTTTGCAGCGATTCATACATAATTTCGCGCAAATTGCAAAATGCTTGAACAACTTGTTAAAAAAGAATCAACCTTTCACCCGGTCAGAAGAATGTAACACACCATTCGGAACTCTAAAAAACCAATGGAACCACCCATTTTACAATATCCAGATTTTAATAAAACATTCATTATAACTTCAGACGCGTCTGATCAAGCACTATGAGCATATACTTTCACAAGGTGAGATAGGTTTTGATCTACCAACTCCATATGCTAGAAAATCGCTGAACAAACAAGAGATCAACGAACCCGTTATTGAAAAAGAAATTTTAGCCATACATTAGGCAATAATTTTTTTTAAAACCCTACATATTTGGTCGAAAATTCATAGTCGTAACTGACCACAAACCATTAGTATCGCTCTTTACTCACAACTAACTGATTATGATTTCGAGATCGTATACTAACAAGGAACAAGTCGCGATGTGCGACCGTTGAGGTCCACACGGTCAACTTCCCAGTAATATCTAGATAAACATTAAAAATATTAAACAATAATAATTTTGAAAATACTACTACTTTATTACCTTTTTATTATAATGAGAGGTATTCATAGCAGTAACAGGAATGAGTTCATATTTATCATATCATCTACGAGAGCCTCCATTGATTACGTAAGGCTTTTGGTGGATGGGGGTAGATTGATTTGATGCGGATCAATCGGTGGGGACCTTTTCTACGGTATTTGTTATTTTCATATCGATGCTTGAAGGACAAAAGAGCGCTAGCAAAAATGAATGCTGTTTTTTTTATTACGCCCACTGAAGACATTTTGTCGCGCGATGGCCATTTTGAATAGTTTTGTTCAAAATTGCCATGACTTCAGCATAATCACTGAATTTATAGTTTTTCACGATTTAACATCAATGAGATTAATAATCACTTTATATTTTCTATTGATCTAATTTTGAACATGTAGTCAAAAATAGGGTCAATTGCATGTAAAAAGTAAAATGTATTACAAATTATGATGGAGGAAGTAATTGAAATCTTACGATTACTAAAGAATGAATCTACTAAAACTGCATTGTTTTATTTGATGAAACTTTTTAAAGCATATGATCTTGCAAAATATTGACTGCAAAACATTTTACCATTCAAAGCGTTGATTACCACAAATGCAAATTTGATTGAAATTTTGTTGGTTGTCAAAATTTAAGCAGAAATTTGTTCAAATTATGCAAGTATTTTCAAACTTTGATTGAATTTACAACAATTTATTTAGAATAAAAGATATATGGTAATATCATTCGTATGAACCATGATAACTTTGAATGATATTTTTTTAAATTTTTTTTTCATAATCATGGAAAAAAGTTTTGCCGGTTTCTCTTCAAAAACAGATAAGAATGTATAAATTGTATAAACATTTCTTACTGTGTTGTGTACATCAAGTAAAAAAAAAATTTTTATGAAAAAAATCATAATATTTCGCATTTTCTTCTATTAAATTGAAAAGAACGGCTGAAACGAATTTTTATAATGTTAAAAAAGTCACAAAGATGTTAATACACGTCGATTGACACCTTAATGATGCAAATATTATATCTGGTTCGTGAGATATAGTAAATGACAGAAATGACCTTGAAGATCATGATGACTGTTAATGATTTTTTATTTTTTATTTAATTTTTTTTGTAATCATGAAAAAAAAATTTGATGGTGTTTTTATAAGCACTGTTTGGACTATAAAAATAAATAAAAATTGATTACTGTGTTCCGTAAATAAGGTTAAAAATTTATTGTTTATGAAAAAAACCTAATTTTTTGCACTTTTTTCCCTAAATTGAAAAACGGCTCCAAATATTTTTTGCAAAATTTTATAGATTTACACAAATGTTAATACGCGTCGATTGACACCTTAATGATAATTTGGTTCGCGAGATATAACGCATGACAGAAATGACCTTCAAAGGGGCAAAACAACAAACCCCTCAACCGAAGTTTCTCAAAAAATAATCAGCTCTTAAGATTGCAAAGACGCTCCGATTGACACCTTAACGAAGGCGATACGACTTTGTTTACGTGAGTTATGCTCGTAGAAAAAAGTGTCCACGAACGTACGTACACACACACATACATATCCCTTTTTAAAAACACTTTATATATACTCTCTAGACCTCAAAACGTAAAGAAATGTTGAAATTTTCAATTTCAATTTTCGAGGCGATTACAAGAACTTCCCATATACTGGGAAGTTAACAAAGACGTAATTGCAATTGAAATATAATCACAAACTGATGGAATACAGCGTTGACATTAAAAGTAGATAATTTTTACAAATATTCATTACTGAAAAAAATAAAAAACATGGAATAATAAACCTAATCAGCGAGAGTTTCCCTAAGGTTCCTCTCTCCATTTGGCTTTAGGGAACTGGGTTCACCCCGGCTGAGGTAAGTATAAAGGGGCTTAGCGCGCTTCACATGCCTACTTGGCAAGCGCTAAGCTAAGACAAGAAGGGCCCGGAAAATAACATCGATGTCCAGCGTGCCTCCGGTGACGTCTTCTTTTCTCGGGCAGTGACTCAGCCGCCCGAGAGTTAGTTTGCTCGCGCGGTTTCTCTTTCGCTCGCTTTCCGTCGGTTTTCTTCGGGTCTTTCGCTGGTAGCGTAGATTGTAATTTATCTCTCGGCATGGCGTTGCATTTGCGGTTGTTTTTTTCCGAAGCGTGAGAGTTACACCTATACCCTCAGTTCCACCTATACCTATAGTTATACCTACACCCACAAAACGTTTAGACAAAGAGATAACAACCATATTGTCATTTGGAAATAGCATCCAAGAATTAAAATAACAAAACTAATTAAATTTCTCATATCACAATCAAATTTGCTTAATAATCAAATTTGCCTTCACTTATCACATTCATTTCCTTTCAAATCTTGTTTATCTTAAGAATTGCTTATCTTAAGAATTTAATATCTCTTGACCACCCACGAAAGAATTGCTGACTTGCACATCTGCATCCGCAATTCCAGATACGAATATCGCATCAATCTAATAACAGTTTCAAGCCATGGGAAATTAGAGATAAGGATTAGTATAAAAGACCCGATCAAGAGATCGAGGCAGAGCAGTGTAAAATTCAGGATTAATACGACAAGTTCGTAATAGCAAGAGTGTAAAACGAGGAGTCTTTCAATAAAGTTATTTTCAAGTAAAAGAAAAAGTGTTATTATTGGTTTCGCGCAAAGAAACCATTATTTTTTTAAAGTTAATATATACGTGAAACATAACTGGCGCAGTCGTCCGTCAAAGGAGTTAGGAACCCCTTTGAACACAACGAACCCCGAAAAATTAGTGGAACTCGCGAAAGTTGAAGAAAATATAAAAAAAAGGTGAAAGTGAACTAAATTAACAATCAATCAAAGAAAATTTGATTGAGTAAAAAAATAAAATAGTTTTTCGTTCTTCAAAAAAGTAGACTGAAGAAAATTCAGTCGAAACAAAAAAGAAGAAATACGAAAACTATAAAATAATAAAAAACTCAAGTTTAAGCGAGTACGATCAATTAAGGTCTAAACGTACCTAAACTACTCTGGTGAGACCGCCAGGGAGCCTTAAACATAACCAAAAAACTAATAAAACCAAAAAACTAAAAATAAAAGTGAAACCACCAAAATGGCAGAAGAGCAACAAATTCCGCTACTACTTTCTTTTGAGGACATCCTGAAAGAAACCCGCAAATTGCCGATCTACAACGAAAACAACAGGGAATATGCGCTTACATCATGGCTAGATGAAGCCTCAGCACTATTACAACTAGCTCAACCAGGAGATGAACAATCTTACATCCTGAGACTCATCCTTTATAAACTTCAAGGCAAAGCAAGGAACGTGGTACAGAAGATACCAAACCCAACATGGAGCAACATTCAACGCATCCTACTTACAACTTTTGGCATCAACGAAAGCTACAATACGTTAGTTAATAAAGTCCATAGAGTAAGTAACAAAAACATAGACGATGTATATTATACCTTAAACAAACTACTAAATAAGTTGAATACCAAATTTCTACAAGATCCACAAAAGGACCTTCACATGGAATTTAATTCAATCAGAAACGAAAATTTAGTCCTTAACAAATTTAAATCTTTATTGCCAGAATATAAGGCATACCTAATTGAAATAAAAAATTGTGAAACATGAAACCAAGCATTTAATGTATTACGCGAAATGCAACAAAACACAAACAGTAACACATACGACAACATAGAACATAGACACAGACATATTCCTAAACATAGCCGCGAATATCGACAAAATAATAATCGTAAAATTTTTAATAATTACCAACCTAAACCAACTAACCATTACCAAAAAAATTATAACTCCAACAAATATCACGGCAATAACAATTTCCCTAATTGTCGTACTAATAGAAATCAAAATTTCACTCACAATAATTATAATCCAAATTTTAATCGATAAAATAAACCCGAAAGAATGCAAATCAATAATTCGAACATGTGTCGTCAAAACACCAGATATAATTCCGGTAATGCTAATAATCGCGAACACAAACCGATGGATACAAATTTTCAGCCAATTACCTCGGAAACCATTTACCAATAGTAAACTTAACCATAGATAGTGAAATTATTCCCACTTTAATCGACACCGGTGCTTCTATATCTAGTATAGACAAAACAATCCTCATTAATAACAAAAAAATTAGACTAACTGAGCCCATACCAGTACACGGCTTAGGAGGTACTTTTAACGTTACAGAAAAACGAAAATCCAATATGCCAGAAGAATTTAAATTACCAAATTCCCACAAAATAATATGGAATATCATGAATTTCCAAGACAAAGCATTTAAAGCTGTAATCGGACAAAATATCCTATATCCTCTAAATGCAAAATTAAATATCGGAGAAGGAAATATGGAAATCAATAACCAAACCATAAAATTTAACTATGCCATACCTGATGAGATAAACTTTCAAAATATCTTTGAGACAGAAAATAACAGAGAAAGACGAAGAAGGAACTTCTCTACAGAAAATACTCAACGAATATGAGGATCTTTTCTATGTAGAAGGAGAAAACCTATCATGTACCACTCAAACAAAACATCAAATTATTACAAAAAGTAATAAACCTCTGTATTCGAAAATCTATCGATTTCAACCTGTCCATGAAAAGGAAGTAGAAACCCAAATGAACGATATGTTGAAGCAAGGAATTATTAAACCCTCAAACTCTCCGTATAATGCCCCCATATGGGTCGTTCCAAAAAAATTGGACAACTCAGGGAAACAAAAATGGAGAATCGTGATTGATTATCGCAAATTGAATAACGAAACAATCAACGATAAATTCCCAATCCCCAATATCGATTCAATCTTTGATAAATTGGGAAGAGCCCAATACCTTACCTCCCTAGATTTAGCAAAAGGTTTCCACCAAATAGAAATTAGCGAGTATGACCGACATAAAACCGCATTTTCTACCCCCCAAGGACACTACGAGTTTAATCGTATGCTCTTTGGTTTGAAAAACGCACCTGCAACATTCCAGCGAATGATAAACGAAGTCCTTCGAGACTACATAAACAAAATCTGCGTAGTCTACCTAGATGACATACTTATCTTTGCTACATCACTCCAAGAAATGGAAGTTAATGTACGAAAAATATTCGAACTTAAAGTTCAAATCGATCGATGCACGTTTTTCACAAAACATACTGAATACTTAGGTCATGTTTTAACAATCGACGGTATAATACCAAATTCCAGGAAAGGTCAACGTAATCAAAAATCTCAAAGTCCCTAAAACCACAACAGAGATAAAGTCATTTCTCGGTATTACTGGATATTACCGCAAATTCATAAACAACTATGCGAAAATCGCATCACCTCTCACTGACGCTTTGAAAAAAGCATATTGTAATAGCGCACGCAGCCAAAAATAATAATTTTTGGAATCTTTGGGTGGATCCAGACGCGGCAACCATGCACACCAAGAAAAACCAGCTTGCAGCGCTCAAGCGGGAGTCCGGTTTGGGCAGCTACCCGACCGGTTTTTGTGGAGAACCGCTAGCGGACGGACGAGTGGGATTGCTGCCAGGGAGACAGGGATTCGTTTTTTTGAGCTCGAGCGGACTGGACTAGGCTAGCCAGCCAACAGGCCGCTGCTGTAGCTGTGATAAATCCATTTTCCTCCTGGCCCGACTAAATGAGATCAACTGAACGACAAAAGTTCGTACTTGAAGTGACGAAGTGATATTAAACAATCCTATTTTTAATAAGCGGTTCAGTCAAAAAAAAAACGGAAATAAAATGCTTTATAATCTACCCAGCTTGCAATTAACGGTTTGATGTTTGCGAAGATAGACCGGTGCAGTGATGAAAACGCGAAACACGAACGACGTACCTACGGGACGCATCAGTGCTTTGAACGGCTAAAAAAGTGTTTTCGAAAGAAAAGAATGTGCATCGTTAGCAACGATCGTCGAAGGAAGATGTAGATTAAAAACTGTTGAAATATCTCCATAGCTTTCATAGATTAGGAAAAGATTTAGCAGTAAAAAAAAAAATCCGAACAGCTTCGAAGTGATCGTGAAGTGAAGGAAAGTTTTTGCCAGCTTTAACCGTGGATTCAATAATACTGACTATCGAACGATCGGTCGTATTTATGGTAAAATGAAATATGCCCGAAATAAACTTGAAATGGTGAGAACTCGCAAATCGCACATGTCTCCGGTAGTAGTTTCGGTATTGTATTTTGTTATACAAAGGGATCAGCAAACGATGGCCGAAGAGAAGTCTTTCTGAGGGCGATCCGAGATGCCCACAACTGATTTTTGTTGTACCTGATAGAGTATAACTAATTTTTGGCCACTTGAACATTATGCTGGTTACTGCATCAATACTTAAATCAATTGGCCCATTCCTCCTTATTTTGGATTTCATCGTTCACAACACTAGCGCGGTTGGTTTTAATCGCAATCGGTAATTGGATATCATGTAGCAAGAGATTTACCCAAGAAACAAAAAACGAATAAAGGATGGTCTTGGTTAGCAACGAAATTTTGATTAGAACTAACTAACCCGCCTTCAGTGTGTTTACGCTCGAACGTTGTTTTTTGGGGCGATTGAGCCACAACTATGCTCACAGTTCATGCTAGTGGTGATCATATTCGTTGCGGCCTCGATGTGTGTGCTTAGGTGTTTGTGCGGAAGGACTTAAAGTATCTCCCTAGTACCATTTCATATTAAAAATGTTTATGTTGGACACATATAGAACCAGATGTCAAGAAAAGGGAGAGTAATCATGTTTTAATAGAGTAGTTACATGTAAACGCTGAGTAAGTCAAAGCATCCATTATTATATAGCCAGACCATACTACCGAATGTATTTACTTTTAGAATGTAAGGTTAAACATTATGTAAGAATAATTCTAGTTCTAAGCGAATCACAGAAGTATGAGTTTGGAAGTAGCAGTACGAAAAAAGAAAAAAAAACAAAGTTTTTTTTTTGAATTATGAAAAATACCACTGATTGACATCTGTAGCTATAGACCCTTTGAAAAAAAAATATATATATAAACATTTACAATATAGAAATATTTCAAGAAAACAAATCGCTACCATCAGTATGGTAAAGTTTTTTTATATACCTCAAAGTAGTTTATAATAATCACAAATTAAATTTTCTAGCGTTTCACCTCTTTAATTATATTTTTTTCTAGTAGTTTGTACCTATTCGAAGTAGAATGAATAAATTTATCATGAATTGAATAATCCAGAGTTTCCTTGAGGGCTCTCCCTCTTCAATGACCTCCATTTCCAACAGCTAACGGAATAGACCGGCCAAGGTGAGTAGTGGTGGGCCTAGTGCGCACAACACATGCGGACACGCAAGCGCACATAGATCTATTCACAATAAAAGCGAAACAATTCTTCACAGCAATCGACAGGTTTTCCAAACATCTCTACGTTAAGGAAACCACACACAAAAACGCGATAACTTTCATTCAATTAATTCGTGAAAGAAATGCAATTTTAGGTAAACCTCAAAAATTTATAGCAGACAATGAATTTAACACTATAAACATCAAAGAATTCTCAAAAACAGAATGCATAGACATCCATTACACATCCCCTAAATTAAATACAGGAAACTCGGATATGAATCGATGTCATAACACACTGTTAGAAAAAATAAGAATTCTAATAAAAACTAAACCTGACCTTAATATTAGCGAACAAATCCTAAAAGCAGCAGAACACTATAATAGCACGATACACTCAACAGTTCAAGCAAAACCATTAGACGTACAATGTGGAAACGTTAAAAAAAATTATATAAAACAATAACTAACAAAAAACTAAAATGGATGGAATACCATAACAAAAACAGAGAACCAGTACTAGATTTTAAACAAGGTCCAATATTCATCAAAAACTATGAGAGCGAAAGACATAAAGAAAAGGTTAAATTCAGAAAAATCGAGGTAACGAAAAATAAAAAGGGAAAAATAATAGCAAATAAAAACAAAACAAAAATTCACCCTTGGAGAATAAAGAGAATCAAAAAATACGCTAATGAACCAATAAAAACAGCAGAACCAATAGAAATAATACAAAATAAAAAATTTTCCATCTCACTTAAACAGGACGAGTTTATCCAAGAAAAACTAAATAATAGCCCAATAAATACAACTCTAATATCAAAATTCAATCTTAACATAACTAAAACAGATATAAACACGTTAAACAACGATAATTGGCTAAACGATCAATTAATTAACTTCTACTTTAACCTAATAACAAAAAACAATAAAGAAAATAATAAAATACACGTGTTGAACACATTCTTCATTCAAATCCTTCAAAAATCAGGATATGAAGCAATCAAACGTTGGACACGAAAAAAAAACATATTTGGATATAAAATAATAATAATCCCAATACATAAAAATAACCATTGGACAACAGCAGTCATAAATCTCTTACAATGAATCATAAACAAACATAAACAAGCGATCAAATTGCATCACTGTTCCCAATTCATTCAGAACGACACACAGTACGTAGTGTTTCAGTTTGCACAAATGACCCGTGCCTCATATCGAATTACATATAGGCAATGAGGAATGCAAACTATTACTGGGAACATATGTAAATCGATTTGTATGGGTTCATGAGAAAATGATTTGTGTTTTATGATGACTAAGGGATGGTCAATGTGTGACCTAGTTTTAAACGTTGTAAAATAGTATTTAAGACATAGCTTGTAAGAAATTTACACAGTCGAATTCTAAGTCGAAATTAAAGAGCTAGTGTGCTATACATTTGGCACCTAGCAGTTTAACCAACACTTTGAGTTTCACAATCGGTAGAAATTGCGGCACAGGTGAGTTGATTCACCAATGCCATTATTTCGAGCAGGTATTAACTTGCTCGGCGTAGGTGGTTTTGATTCCTTAAACTAATTCTGGTTAGGGCGATGTGGTAATTCCTGCTTCTCAATTCACTTTTTTTCTATTTGGACCAAATAACGACATTAAATCACAATAAAATATTGATAACGAAACACCGAAATTACTTCTGCACTACCTAAATAAGGAATCTTTAGATAAATTAAATGAACCCTTTGATACTACAGAATATACCTTAGTAAACGAAAGAAATATCCCTTTGCAAGAAAACAGCAATGATTGTGGAGTATTTGCATGTACCTTTGCAAGATACATTTCACAAGAAAAACCTATAAACTTCTCACAAGCAGATATACCCCACTTCAGAAAACTAATGATCCTAGAAATATTACAAGGTAAAATTCTTTCATAATTACAGCACCTCACGATGAAGACATTGATGTTCACCTTAATATTGACACTCATCGCACCCATAGCTAAAACCGAAATAATTGTCGAAAAAGTAGAATCCGACTCAGGCATCATCCTAATCAAAAAGGATCCCGTTAGACTAATTAAAAACATAACCGTATTTATCACAGAATAGACCTAAACCAATACGAAATAGCACTAAATCAAATCACATCCGAAATCGAAACATACCCTCACATAATAGAAACAATAGCGACAATACGCGGAGAATAAAACCTTTTACATTTTAACAAAGTTATTAACAAAAAGAGAAATCGACGAAATAGAACCACATACAAACCCCTAAAATCAAACAGAAATAAAAGAGAATTAATCGATCCTATCGGAAGCATTTACAAATGGCTTTTTGGATTAATGGATAACCAAGATTACGAAAATAAAAAAAAAATAATAGACTCAAATAACCACGAAATTATTAAATCAATGAATCAACAAATAAAAATAAACAACGCCTTTCAAAACAACCTCAACAAAACAATGTTAAATATAAACCAAACGAATAATATGTACCAACAGTTAACTAGCGACGTAAACAACATAACTTTACAATCTAACAAAATCCTAATAAATATGCAATTAAATCATAATCTTGACCTAATAAAAGACGAACTCGAAAAAATCATTGATAACATAAATTCAGCAAGATCAGGACTAATGTCACGGTCTATATTAGCACATGATGAAATAAAGGCCTTAAATATTTCTTTTGATGAATTAAAGGACATAACAATAAATGTATTTATAAAAGAAAATATTATATTTATAATCAATATACCAGTTCTAACTCAAACTACATTATCGTACTATGTAAGAAAAATACCAAATAAGAATTAAAAGACACTAAATATTAATATTAATGAAGTAATATTATACCATGGAGAATACTTTGAGACTGAAAAATTTGTAAAACAACTTAAAAATAAGTTAGCATGTAAAACAAAAAACTATATTGTAAAAGCAAACAATAAAACTAGCGTAACCGAGATCGAAAAAGGACTCTTATTTATAACAAATATAAATGGAAAAATTGTACAGAATTGTAATGAGAAAATGTATCACCTAAATGGACATTACATTATAAGATTTAGCAATTGTAAAATAGATATAGCTGGAAAAATCTTTACAAACGAAATTAAAATATTCCAACAAATACTAACTTTAAACCCAATAAAAAATATAACAAGTTACATACACGAACTAGATTTTGAAAAAATACAACTAGATAACATAGAAAATTTAAAACAAATAAACGAAATAAAGTATATCAATACAAAAAATACAATAACCTTTGGAACCATTCTTATATTATTAATCATCGCATTTACAACTCTAACAGCAGCATATTTTTTATTGCAAAAAATCAAAATTCAAAGCCAATATATATTGAATTACCCATTTTAAAAATTGTCGAGGACAACAATAAGCATAAGGAGGGAGGAGTTACACCTATGGCCTCAGTTCCACCTATACATATAGTTAAACCTACACCCACAAAACGCTTAGACAAAGAGATAACAACCATATTGTCCTTTGGAAATAGCATCCAAGAATTAAAACAACAAAACTAATTAAATTTCTCATATCACAATCAAATTTGCTTAATAATCAAATTTGCCTTCACTTATCACAATCATTTCCTTTTAAATCTTGTTTATCTTAAGAATTGCTTATCTTAAGAATTTAATATCTCTTGACCACCCACGAAAGAATTGCTGACTTGCACATCTGCATCCGCAATTCCAGATACGAATATCGCATCAATCTAATAACAGTTTCAAGCCATGGGAAATTAGAGATAAGGATTAGTATAAAAGACCCGATCAAGAGATCGAGGCAGAGCAGTGTAAAATTCAGGATTAATACGAGAAGTTCGTAATAGCAAGAGTGTAAAACGAGGAGTCTTTCAATAAAGTTATTTTCAAGTAAAAGAAAAAGTGTTATTATTGGTTTCGCGCAAAGAAACCATTATTTTTTTAAAGTTAATATATACGTGAAACATAACTCGCGCGAGAATAATCTTAAATTAAAGTAAGTTTTGTTGTTTTGCTTGAAGTCCGTTAGGACTATTTTTGTCGAACATGTAAATAGGGCAATTTAGATGGCTGAATCTCTGAAAAGTGAGATTCGGGACTTAGTCTAGGCAACCGTACCCACGACAATACGCGCCGAACAGAGCTGGCCTGCCAGCAGCCATCGCCATCTAGCCAAGTAGTGGCCAAACCCAATTTGTCAATACGACCAACAGGTTCGTTGCCTCGTCCCAGGACTTAACGTTCAATGAGACCAACGAGACGAGAGTCTCGTTTCCTTAAAATTTCGTTGCGACTTCGTTCGTGATACATTTCTCATTACAATAGCGCCCAACGTAGGGCCCCAACAGCTCGTCAGTCAGTTCACTGACTGGACATAGATGTTTTACGATCCAGAATTTCAATTTGGGGCTACCCAATCGCAGAGTGCTTGGACTTCATGAGTAATAGCTCATGCCACTTCTTGCCAGAAGTGCAGGTCGTCCAAAACTCCTTCTAATATTTTTTTGTTCGCGAGAGGGACTCCCAACGTGTGTCCTGAGTACTTGTACTCGCAAAGAGGGTTGTCTCTTTCGTTTGAGAATACCAGCTTGGTGGGTAATACTCGCCTTGACTTGGTCTCGTGAAAAGAGCCGGCCTTTCCTTTGCCTTTATGTATTGGGAGTACCCTACATTTTTAAATGCGGGATAGGCGTAGTGACCTGCTTACACGGGATGTCGGGGGTCGCTGGAACACGAAGTACTGAGTGCGTTCGTCCTCTCTTCTGGTAGCTCGGAGTTGCCTGCTCACTCGCCTCGGTAAAGTTAGAGATTTTTTTTGAAGTAGCTGAGCAGCCGGCAGAGTTGCCCCTTTTGCCGTGCCAACCCAGCGACCTGAAACTGTTTTCGGACCAGGTCCAGCAAGGAGGGGACGCCTTCCGGTGGAAGGAGCAACGTAGGCACTCATTCTTAAACCTGAACAGGGAGCGAAGCCAAAACAAAACCGCTATCAAACTCGATTGCAGGCTTCGTCCAGCCAAGCAATCGATGAAGAAGAAGGATTATCGGGTAATCTAACGGATCCTTCTAATATAGCTGACTTTGCACCTGCGAGTGCGCTAAGTCCGCCCGAGCAGCAGCCAAAAAATACTTCCGCAGCAGCGGGTATATCCCTTGCTTAAATACAGCGATTTATCGAGCAAGGGGTACAACAAGAACTAGCTCGCCGCACTCGGGAGAAGCAAACCCCGGGATATCAAACGTGCTCGGAGAGGTCACCACAAGCACGACAAAGATGGCCTCCCCAAGGGCTGCAAGATGCCTTTGGATGGTGAACGCAGTCCTCTTACCTTTCGTCGGAACGCTCTCTGACCGTAATTCAGAGTTGGAACGCGAAGTTCAGCGGGCGCAGCAGTGCTTTATCGGTGGATAAATTTATATTTCAAATTCAGACTTTGACGAGGACGACCTTAAGAGGTAGCTTCGATTTACTGTGCCAACACCTACATGTGCTCTTGGTGGAGGAAGCGGTGGAGTGGTACTGGCGATACATGCTCAGCGTGGAGCGCTTCGACTGGTACGCATCTTGCCACGCCTTGCGGCAGCGGTTCGGCGACGGAATGTCAGAGATGGAGATCCATGAGCCAACCGTAAACAAGGAGCCCATGAACCGGTCGATGCGTTTTGGGACGCGGTGCTCCGATTCTCCGACCGACTTGTACACCAAATGGGAGAAGCCCATTTTACAGAGCTATTGCGCTAGAACTTGAGACTAGAGCTCCGTTACAGTCTGCTCCACGTACCAATGTCATCTGTACAAATGGTGAGAGAGTATGGAAGGCGACAGGACCGACTGGACCTACTACACGGCACTTTAAGGCCTCAAGTTCGTGCGCAAAATGACCCACGACAGCTGGAGCAAATGAGTACGCGGAGTTACAACGACCACGGCGGCATATCGAACCCTCGGCTTGAACCAGCTCGGAAGGAGGGCTCCACCTTCTCAAGGGAGTATGCCGAAGACTGTCTGGTGACCGCGATGGAAAGAAATTTAATCTGTTGGAACTGTAGAGAGCCTGGTCATTTTTATCAGAATTGTATGGCAGCGAAAGCCGTCTTTTGTTATGGCTGCGGCAGGCCTAACACATACAAACCAACGTGCCCTACATGCAGTGATCCAAAAAAACGGGAGGAAGGCGAGACCGCAACAGCATCAGCGGCAACTCGAACCACGTACACACCACCGTTAGCCCGTCCGCTAGCGACGTACCACAAACCTCTCGAGAGCACAGCTGTTCCAGCTCATCCAGATCTAGTTAAACAAGATGGCCCCAAATCCCTCAAAATTTTGAATAGAAATCTCACTAAAGAGCTTCTTTTACCTATTTCTGATGACCCATTTCATACCTTGATCTTTCTGAGGAACCATTTCGCCCACAGGCTTCCAGGAACTTTTTACCGCGTAAACCTTATCACCTTCGTTTATTGGAATATCGCCGAGCCCGTCAGCGCATTTTTGATATCGAGGAGCTTCTTCGAAAGGTTCCAAAACGCTCTACCATGTGACTCCGGCGCTTTTGGAAGAAGGTCTTGCGCATCAAAAAACGAAATGTAGCAGCAACGATTGCGGATCGCCCGAAAGCTGATTTCAGACCATACGTCGACGTAAAACTATTCGGTGAAGAACTGATTAGCGGGCTGATCGACATCGGAGCAAGCTGAAGCTGCATCGCGTCGGGTTTTGCGCGACAGGTCCTAGAGCGGTACAAGCACCGAGGGAAAAAACTACAACTGGGCCTAAGGATGACTGACGGCACAAAACACAAGGCTGTAGGCCGCATTACAGGCACCATTGACTTCCGCGGTAGAACAAAAACGCTCTCGTTTATAATCATCCCCTCTCTGAGCCAGGACCTTTATCTGGGAATAGACTTTGTACGCCTTTTTGGGTTGGCAGCAGACTTATTCGCAAGGACATTAGCACCAATTCCCACCACACTTAATGTACTGGATGCAGAGATTCTTCGTCACCACACAACACCACTACAGCAGGAAATCCTCAATTCCGTCATCGCCAGCTTTCCTTCTTACGCTCGCGAAGGGTTGGGGTTGATCACTCATGTGATTGATGTGGGACGCAACAAGCCCATCAAACAGCGGCACTTTTTCATCTTGCCAGCTATAGAAAAGGTATTATATGCTGAGCTGGATCGAATGCTTGCGATGGGGGTGATTGAGGAGTCGCAGAGCAGTTAGTCGTCTCCTGTGGCATTGGTGGTCAAACCTGGTAAAGTCCGAATGTGTCTGGACGCGAGAAAGGTAAACCAGGTCACGGTGAAGGATGCCTGTCCTTTATCCCTCATTGACGGTATTTTACATCGGCTACCGAGAGCACAGTTCATCTCTAGCTTAGACCTAAAGGATGCCTTCTGGCAGATACCACTGCATGAGGCCTCGAAGGATAAGACGGCCTTCACCGTGCCTGGGCGGCCCCTTTACCACTTTGTTACCATGCCGTTTGGACTGTGCAATGGACCGCAAACAATGCAACGCTTTCAGGTATTCGTCTACCTGGACGATCTTCTGATTATCACTACTACCTTTGACGAACATATCTCTGTTTTGCAGGAAGTCGCCGCAGCTATGAGAAAAGCTGGTTGGACCCTCAATGTAGAGAAAAACAAATTCCTCATGCGATAAGTAAAGTATCTTGGTCACATCATCGGCGAAGGCACCATACGTACTGACCCCGGGAAGGTGGAGGCCATCAAAGACTTCCCACGGACGCAAACCGTCAAACAACTACGACGATTCCTGGGCATGTGCGGTTGCTACCGTCGTTTTGTGCCTGGCTTTGCAAAGATAGCAACCCCACTCACAGAACTCCTTTCCAGGAGAAAGCCCTTTGTATGGGACGAGAACAGCATATCCGCGTTTGCGACCCTCAAGAACAACTTGTGCGCCGCCCCCGTTCTGCATAGCCCAGATTTCAAACATTGTGACGCAAGTCAACATGGTGTCGGAGCGGTGCTAATGCAGAAGACCGAAGACGGTAGTGAAACGCCGGTTGCTTACATGTCCCAAAAGCTCAACGCTGCTCAAAGGAACTACAGTGTCTCCGAGCAGGAGTGCCTCGCCGCTGTTCTTGCCATTCAGAAATTTAGGATCTTTGTCGAGGGCCAGGAATTTGAAGTCGTGACTGACCATGCCTCTTTGCAATGGCTGATGACATTGACGGACTTACATGGACGCCTAGCAAGGTGGGCATTGCGACTCCAGTGCTTCAAATTCAAGAACCTCCACCGGAAAGGAAGTCAAAACGTGGTGCCAGATTCGTTATCTCGTGCCTACTTCCCAGAAGGGAACGAAATAGCCGAAGTAAGACAGGATCACCAAGATATAGACCTCAATTCTCCTCATTTTTGGTCGATTGAGTACACGAAGCTAATACAACAGGTTAAGGACGAGCACCAACAATGTTCAGACATACAGGTTGTCGATGAGTTCGTGTACCAGCGCTGTAAGCATGCGACCGGCAACTAATTAAAAGGGCACACGATCACCCTATGTGCTTCCGTGGGGGAATCGGCAAGACCTTGCAGCGTCTCAAGACGTATTTCTACTGGCCCACATGAGCCATCAAGTGGCTGAGTACATAGGCGCTTGCGAAGTCTGCAAAAAGATGAAACCGCCCAATCAAGTACTTCGTGCCCCATGAGACCCCAACCCGTGCCCGAACGTACCTTTCAGCGTCTTTACACGGACCTGCTCGGCCCGTATCCCAAATTAATAGCCGAATTTTTCGAAAAACGCATATTCCACACATACGGTGTTCCAGAAACCATGGTTTCGGACAATGGACCCCAGTTTAAGTCCAGACACAACCAGCTGCTCCAGGACTACGGGATCCGGCATGCCTACACGGCCGTGTATGCTCCGCAGGCGAAAACGTTGTTGGAGAAATTTGAAAATTTGATATACAAGTGTTCAGTATTGACTAAACTTCATCATAGTAGTCTAGCTATAGCTGTCGGAAAAAATAACTGTTCAGTATTAACAAAACTTAATCATAGTAGTCTACTATAGCTGTCGAAAAACAAACAACAATAAAAAAATTATAAATTGTTCTGTTTTCTGTATAAAAATGAAAGTAAATTTTTGCAAATAAAAAAAAGGAAATGAACTGCTTATTATTCGAGTAGTTCCGCAAGACCCTGGAATAAATTCGATACAGGCTTTTGCCAAAGAACACGAAAAAATACAACAAGGATGGGGATCAGTTAACTTATACTGATTCGATAACTCACGAAATAAGGACAACTACCGATCATCCAATTAATGCAAAATTATATCGACTACCACCAAGGCACGAAGAAGAAGTAAGGCGTCAAATACCAGAAATGGAACAACAAGTCACCTATAGTAATAGTTGCAAAGAAGCTGGATAATTCGGGAAAACAAAAATTCAGATTGTGCGTCGACAATCGCAAACTAAACGAGATAACCATTGATGACAAATATCCCCTGCAAGCTCGGAAGAGCCCAGTACTTTACTACTCCAGATTTAGCTAAAGGATATCACCAAATTAAAGTACATCGAACGACATCTCAAAAACGGCTTTCGTCACTCCTAACGGACTGTTTGAGTATATCCCGATGCCATTTGGTTTGAAAAACGCACCAGCCACGTTTCAAAGGCTGATGAACGAAATACTACGAGAATATATTAATAAGATTTGCGTCATTTACCTGGATGACATTTTAATCTTCTCAACAAATCTGCAGGAACATATTCACTCTTTGAAGTTAATATTCAAGCGACTCGAGAGCATACCCTTAAGATCCAATTTGACAAGTGTTCCTTAATGAAGAATAACACTGATTTTTTCGGACATATTTTAACTTCTGATGGAATGAAGCCAAACCCTAATAAAATTCAGTGCATTCAAGAGTACCTCCTTCCAAAAACAGAGAAGCAATTGAAGGGATTCCTAGGTGCTACGGGCTGTTATCGAAAGTTTGTCAAAGATTACGCGAAAATCGCTACTCCGATGATAAAGTATCTGAAGAAGGATAAAAAATCAATATAAATGATCCGGAATACATTCAGGCTTTCGAGACCCTGAAACTCAACCTTACCAACCACCCGATTCTCAAATTCCCCGACTTCGGTAAACCTTTTACGTTATTTACCGATGCAAGCAACTATGCACTGGAAACAGTTTTAACGCAGAATAATCAGCCGATATGTTACGCTTCAAGGTCATTGAATGACCACGAAAGGAACTACTCAGCCACTGATAAAGAATTTTTAGCGATGTTGGGTACTTTAGGCCATACTTATCGAGGAATAAATTTAAAATTGTTACCGATCACCTAACAAAAAAAAAATATCTAAACGAGAATTATACGGGAAAAGAATTTAGCCAATGGTCTCAACGATGGCTGCTTAAGCTACAAGAGTACCATTTCGAAATCGAATACCTGAAGGGCAAAGAAAAGAAAATAGCAGATTTTCTAAGTAGGATACCTAATGCTGATAACAAGGACGAAAGTGAAGAACAACAATCCATCAACGATGTTTCTGGCAACGCCACTGTTCACTCGCAGGAGGAACAGCAACTTGACCATATACCGATCAAGGAAACTATTGTGAATAAGTATAAGACTCAATTAATATTAACTTAAGACGTGGACAAGGAGATTGAGATAGTCCACAATAGGAGGATTATTTATTTTGACATGACAAGAGGTAGAGAAGTTTGGATAGATGTACTACGAAGGTATATCAAGCCAGGTCTTACAGGAATCTACACTCATATCTACGCTATCATATTTTGAATTCAACAAAATTCAACAAATTCTTATAGAACTTTTCAGCGACAACAGGCAAATCAAGTTCATCAAGGCTACTCTAAGCGCTAGAGAAATTAGAACTTTGGAAGAAGCCCATAAACAGATATCACTATATCATACAGAAGAAAGCATTCATAGCGGAATTATCGAAACTTACCATAGCTTAAAGAATAAAATTTACTATCCGAAGTTAATTCAAGAAATTATTAAAATCGTTAATAATTGTAAAACTTGTCTCGAAACAAAATATGAGCGCAAGCCAATTAAGCTGAAATATAAAATTAGTGAAACGCCCACTGCAGTAAATCAAATACTCCACATGGATGTGTATTCCATTCCTAACTCTAATAGATAAATTATCAAAAAAGGCATACGTGTACCATCTACCTAATAGAAACTCGACCAAAAAAGTGGAAGCGCTGGGTAAGCACTTCGCGAAATTCGGAAAACCTCAAAAGTTAGTAGCAGAGAATGAGTTTAAAGTTGAAAATTTCAAAGAGTTTCTAAGGGAACTAAATGTTGATTTACACTTGACTAAACCCAATATACACACCGGTAACAGCGACATAAATAGGTTTCATTCTACTATTCAAGAAAAACTGGTATCTATGAGAAATTAGACTTGACTCTGATTCAGAAAACGCATAGGGCGGTGTCCAACTATAATAACAGATATCACTCCACTATAAAAATGTCTCCTGAAAAAGGGATGCAAAATGACTACAGTATTGACAAAACGAATTCGTCTATTTAAAGAAAAACAAATTAATAAGTTAAACAAAGATAGAGAAGATTATAGGGAAACTAGAAATGTTATTCCGGTGAAAAACTACAAGCGAAATTATTAAAAAAATTAACCTAGATATAAATTAAAAATCATGCAAGATGAACACACCATTAATATAAAACGCCCTCGTAAATTTTCAGACGATGATATCCTTATTTCTCACACTGATACCAATCCAAGAACCTTGATAAGACATGGTTTAATCTAACCTAATTACTGACAGCAACTGAAATTAACGACACAAAACTCGACTTTTACAAACTTCAAAATATACGGGTAGGACTCATGAACTACGACAAAGATACTTTGGTTTTAGCTATAAAAATTCAAAAGTCCTATATATTTGTAAAATATCAAATGATTACCAGTATACCGACAACAGAAAATTTAGAAATTGTATTAGAAGACATGTACATCTTACTAGGAGAGGCTCCGACTTTGTAGTCACAGATTTGAATGAAATTTGGCACACAAGTAGAAAACGTCAAGGATATTCGATCCTTAAAATACTAGACCGCAACACTCCCCCCTTTTTGAGAAAAACGCCTGTAAAGTTTTTAGCGTTGCTTATCAATTGGTAAGTTTTAACGTCTGACAGAAGCGGTCCAGTGTAGGTAGCAGTGGTAATAGCTCTCGATCAAGGGGTCGTGTGTTCGATCCCCGCTCGGCATATTGTTTTTCTTTTTGAATTATTGTCGTCGTCGTGTGTTCGATCACCGGTGAGTATTGCTTTTTTGAATAATTGTGGATGTAATTAGTTTAAGGTAAATCAGCAATGTTCAGCTACAAATACATTTATTTTTAGCAATCAGCAAATTGTTCGTTCATTTAGATATGTAAATTATACTGAAAACTCATTGTTGAACGGTTGGATAATGAAAAACGGTTGTAATCGAGCAATATCATAGCTAATGGTAGGATCATCCCTTGTTCCTGGGATCAATCCTGCTTCCTCTTCGTGTCTCATAGCCAACTCGGCGAAAAGCAATAAACCACGGTGACCCCCAACGTGGCTAGCCATGAATGCAATTTTAAGGATCGAATATCCTTGACGTTTTCTACTTGTGTGCCAAATTTCATCCAAATCTGTGACTACAAAGTCGGAGCCTCTCCTAGTTAGAGATAAACAGAACTAAATATTTTTATGATAAATCTATAGAATACGAAAATGAATTACAACCGTTGAACAATTGTATCACTCAAAATAACTGTAAACTTCGAGAAAATACTTTACCAGAAAGCTATAGAATCGACGAAAATACTACTATTTAAAAAAATATAAACGAAGAAGAGTTATTAAATGAATGCGATGAAAGAGAAATTAAGTTTAATGGTAGTTATTTAGTAATAGTTAATAACTTCACAATATTTTAAATAAAACATTGAGCAACCATATTAAAAAATATGTTGATAAGATATTTCAAACAGAAGAAACATTTGGATAATGTAGATAATTTGAATTATATCAATACTTTAAAATTTCACTAAAAAATGAATCATATTGTTAGTACAACCATGTTTGTTATTTTCATCATATTCGTTAGCTTAGTAATACTTAACATAACGTTGAATAAGATAAAAATGAAAATTTCAATTAAATACTGTGATAAAAAGATGCCAGAATCTGACAAAATTACGGAGAATTTTTTATTAAAGGGGGGAGAGGTTACATATCCTGTCCAACACCCAAGTCTCTTTTATTGAAAAATGCACATTTCCATTCCTAAAATAATTATTTTAGTTCCCGTGAAGCTTCTAGCATTCTCGTGTTGTAAACATTTAAACACTGAACGTGCTATTTTTCCAAACAATCTTTTCATCTGATCGACATCGAATGTACAAGCATCTGTGGGAAGCTAAAGTAATGCAAATTAAGTTCTCACGGTTGCTTATCGATCAGAAGCTTTAAAGGGCTGATGTACTGTAGTAATTGGTTAGTTGATAGACAGAATTGTACCAGTAAATATTAAATATATTATTTTCTTTTAAAAGTCCGCATTTATTAATTTGAGCTATACAATAAGACGACGGTGGTGGCTAGACCAACCGATATTGGAAAGCATTCGTGCAAGCAACAATCTTGCTGCCGTCACTTCGTTAGCATACACGATGTCAAGCTATAGATCGACGTCGTCGAGATGCTTTGCTGCTACCACCGCTGTCTTCCGCAAAACTGATTATTGTTGCTTCTTGCGGAACGACTTGTAGAACGTCGTTTTACATAACGTTCCATGAACGCAATCCAATCACCGAGCCATGTAGAACTCCCGCGGTATCCATTACTTCCTAGGGCCATTAATAATTATATTATAGTAGGGAGCCCTGTCAGAGAGGTATTATGTTGTGGATGTAATGAGGAACATTCCTTATACTCAGTGTGCTCTGTATATACCACAAACCTGCCTACCTACTTTTTTGGAGGATGTTGATAGTAAATTTCAATTAATAAACTTTCTTTGTGCTTACTAATCACCATATACACAAGTTAAAGAAGACAATGAGCTGTACATTAGCGGTATATTTGATGCTCTTACCAAGCGTTTTAAATTACAAGACCACCCATTTTCAGATTCACGGATATTTTGTTACGTTTTGATTATCGAAAATCTTGGCTGTCAAGGTGTATGGCATAAAAATAGCATATCCTAGGTTGTCATTTGGCTGGACAACATCTTGGAGAAAACTTTTCTACCATGTTGCCATCATTGCAAGTCATATATAATTCACCTGCTGAGTCTACAAAAAAGTCGCTGCAAAATGCAACCCGAATCCTCCACGCAGAGTGTTTCCAAATTCATGTGGAATTCGCAAACCAGACGCGCAGTCAGCAAAATAATAATAATAAGAGGTGAAATGTACAGGCCGGGAAGCTCAGTACGTAGGAATCAGTAGTCGGTATTCAGTAATCAAACTTAGCACTTAAAAACAAATCGTGTAATTTCTTGTTTTTAAGAAGAATAAAATTATATTTTTTTAACAAAACGAATGACCTATATTTGATGTGGCTGTGAAACAGCTAGTCGTTTGGGAACACAAAAAAACAATAAAAGAAAGCCGCTTCGCCCGATTTTCTTCAAAATGATCTTGTATCCTTTAGAAAGCCGCTTCGCTCGATTTTGTTTAAAATCTTGTATCTTTTAGAAATGTATCTCTAAAAAACTTTCATTGCCTTGAAAATGTTTACGCATACTTATTTAGTAAACAACAAATGATAGCTGATGAGCTTCGATGTAAATTAATATACGAAAAAATGGGTTTGCTAAATCTATTGAAAATCATCACATCTAAGCGCTGTTACTTACATATCTATGAAAAAATGCTTCAGAACTGATAATTGAGCCTACATATTTTACTCAATTCGGCTATGAGTTGCGAGAATTAAACTTATACTCTAAACAAATGACCAAAACACCACCAAAAAATTCTCTGATTGAATTTTTCAAATGTAATTCGAAATACCACTCTAAGTCTTGCAGTTGTACCAAGACTCTTGGAATCCATACTCGTTGCGAAAATGTCCTCTTCAATTTTCGTAAATTAATTTCCCTTCAGCACCCGATCTTGCAAATACATAATAAAGCATAATAAATCTTGCTAGTTTTGAGTTATTTACACCAAAAGCATTACTTGCACTTTCACGACCGCCGCAAGGTAGCACGTAAGAAATATTCCGCAATAAAAGAAAAAGGACGGAATACTTTTGTAACACACTCCACATTAGCCAAATTAGAAATTAAGGAAGCCGGTTAGCAGTACTATTAAGGGTTTACACTGCTTTGGGGTTTTAGCGAATTTCAGTTATAGAAAGTTGTGTGTACACTTGGTACTTTTGGTTTTTTTGACTCACAAATTTTTATTAATATAAAAAATTTTGAGTCAAAAAAAATCAAGAGTTTAATTTTATAAAGATTTTACAACAATCCTCGCTTCTAGCGTGGATTCTTCAGGGTATTTTTTTCAATTCTGGTCCTGTTATGCTGCTTGGCAAACGTAACAGCTTTTGTTTGTTTTATGGCTCTAAAAGTGAATTTCATTGGCGCAAATATCGTTGAGACTGCTGCTAGTATATTTAAGGATGAATATCCTAATGTATTACAAATGATTTTGTTGAAACTCACAATTTGCTCAAACGTGCTTCGATTATCCGAGAAGTTTAAATTCCCAGTAGATATATATAGCCAACGTGCAGCTAAAAAGTCCAGAAAATTGAAAAAAGTAGCTCAAAAGGTGTCGAAGGATGTCGCGAAATCAATAGAAGGATTATACATGGTCTAAGAATCAAAGATTGAATGAATTTTTTGAAAATACTAGGTTTTTGGACGTTGAAGTGTTTCTTTCATATGTGCTTTTCTTGAAAATACTTCTTTCAAACTGATGGACAAGATATCTCGAGATTTTCTGAACAAATTGAGATGAAATTGTTCTTATATTATCTAAAATACAGCAAAAGATTTTTAGATTGCGTACTGCGTTCATTTTTTATAAACTTTTGAAACTAATTTTTTTAAAATTTGGTTCCTCAAGCAGCCGTCATCTCGAAAAAAATTATATTTGTTTTTTTTTGTTGAGTAAACGATTTCTTCTTATTTTCAAGATGGTTTCAGACAGAAAAATCAAGTTGACCATTGATAGGGATTTTCAACAGAAGACCCTACTTGTCGGCTCATATCTCAGCCATTCGTTTATTGCGTGAAATAATTTTTTTTATATATATTTCATCACTTTTTAGAGCGCGAAGATGATGTAACTTCTTAATTCTGTTAATATAGACTAATTTATAAATTTAGCAATACACCTCTTCGCTCAAAAAAGGCTTTTTCATTTGACGTTTAAATAGGCACAAACAGCTCTTATTCTCATCGAAAATTCGGCACTGCTTTCCAAGGCGAATGGTTTATCCAAGACTCCTGCAAACAAGACAAAATTTCAAAAAGACTCGGGGAGTATTTTAAAAAGAAAACCACTAAACGAGCCAAAGTTTTCTTGAACTTCCCAAAGAAACAACAACCAATTCCCAAACGATTTAAATCCGAAATATTTTCCCGGGTCCCGTTCTAGCTTCGTGCTTGATTAAAATGCCTACCTACCTGAGGTCTCTGTAGTTCACATCGTTTTCCTGACTTTGACGGTTGTCGTGGTTCCCGTCGAAGTTTTCTTGTGTTTATTCGTCAAAAGTTTCCCCCGATCTCGATTTGAGTGGCGTAGCTCGTGATCCAAGCGACCAAACATTACTGAAAAGGTAAGTCGGCAAGTGGTTAGATCATCCGAAACAGACCGCCCTCCAAGTACTGGATGTCGCAAGGGTGCCGACAATTCTTCATAGTGTTCCACTTGTAATAGCTCTTGGATGCCAACTTTAACTTGTGTCGGCTGGGATTGGTTAAACCATCAGACAGATTGTTTTGGTTTTTTTTGGAGAAGGCATAGGCGTCGGATGATGTGTTGATGGCGGCTCGTGTACTAATACAAATTGAGGGTCTTCAAGAGAGGACAGTCCAAAGTTTCACCTTGAATAATTCTTGTTTCCAATGAAGATATTTATTTCAAACTTGACGTTGCTTTAATTTCTCTTGCGACAGACCCATTTTCCATAAAAAATTTCCTTGTGGATGGTTTCGCTCACTTTTCAAAATGTTATGGTAGATGGAAAATTCGATTAAACCCTAATGAAACAAACCGTTTTCTTCTCCAGATCTACCGTTCCTGTAAAATAAAAAAAGCTACATATTCTTTATCATTAAAAATTCTTTAGTCAACAGAAACGAGGATTCTATTAAGTATTTGAGACTTCATCTCTAGAAAACGTTAAAGTTAAGGCTCTATTTAGATTATGTAATAAAAAGTGTGACAATCTTATTAAATTAAAAAATCTTTTTTTTAGTTCTAGTACTCATAATAAAAATCTATCTTTCAACCAATCAATCGCTACAAAGCTTTGCAAATGAAAAGGCTACAAACAAGCAAAACCGTATTTTTCTTATGATCCTTAACTTAACCTGTTACTATTCCACAATGAATCTACTCTCGCTAACTAACGTCCCTCTCTTGACAATAAATGCTCCCTGTATTTGCGAGAAGTTTACAATTTTATGTGGCTCATCTAGCAACCAATTGATTCAAAATTTGATCATCTCTGTTAATATTTCCTCAGAAAATATGAAGACGGCTCCGCAAGCATTCGCTTAACTGTTGGCTAGTGTGACTTTTGCGGGAATGTCCACGTAAGCTTGCTCTTAGATTTAACTCTAATTATAAGCTATTGGCTTTGGTATTTTATCAGTATAAGCAATCATGAAAATTTTGCCCTTTGCCTCATGCTTAAGACCTTATTTTCATCTAAAGTAAACAAATCTATTCTAAAGAAATACAATAAGAAATAAATAAATATCAAAGTTGTAGAAGATATGACTGGCTTCAATTCCATTAGAACATTCATGTAAAAAATCTAAATTTGACGAACAAAGTGAACTATGAGGTATAACTAACCTTCTATGAAAGATTAAGAATAGGGTTGCAACGGAGGCCATCTTACCGGAACTGAGCCACAGTCGCAAGTTGTTTGTTATTTTATCGAAGTCGATGGTGGTGAATAAAAAGAATAAAATTATATTTTTTTAACAAAACGAATGACCTATATTTGATGTGGCTGTGAAACAGCTAGTCGTTTGGGAACACAAAAAAACAATAAAAGAAAGCCGCTTCGCCCGATTTTCTTCAAAATGATCTTGTATCCTTTAGAAAGCCGCTTCGCTCGATTTTGTTTAAAATCTTGTATCTTTTAGAAATGTATCTCTAAAAAACTTTCATTGCCTTGAAAATGTTTACGCATACTTATTTAGTAAACAACAAATGATAGCTGATGAGCTTCGATGTAAATTAATATACGAAAAAATGGGTTTGCTAAATCTATTGAAAATCATCACATCTAAGCGCTGTTACTTACATATCTATGAAAAAATGCTTCAGAACTGATAATTGAGCCTACATATTTTACTCAATTCGGCTATGAGTTGCGAGAATTAAACTTATACTCTAAACAAATGACCAAAACACCACCAAAAAATTCTCTGATTGAATTTTTCAAATGTAATTCGAAATACCACTCTAAGTCTTGCAGTTGTACCAAGACTCTTGGAATCCATACTCGTTGCGAAAATGTCCTCTTCAATTTTCGTAAATTAATTTCCCTTCAGCACCCGATCTTGCAAATACATAATAAAGCATAATAAATCTTGCTAGTTTTGAGTTATTTACACCAAAAGCATTACTTGCACTTTCACGACCGCCGCAAGGTAGCACGTAAGAAATATTCCGCAATAAAAGAAAAAGGACGGAATACTTTTGTAACACACTCCACATTAGCCAAATTAGAAATTAAGGAAGCCGGTTAGCAGTACTATTAAGGGTTTACACTGCTTTGGGGTTTTAGCGAATTTCAGTTATAGAAAGTTGTGTGTACACTTGGTACTTTTGGTTTTTTTGACTCACAAATTTTTATTAATATAAAAAATTTTGAGTCAAAAAAAATCAAGAGTTTAATTTTATAAAGATTTTACAACAATCCTCGCTTCTAGCGTGGATTCTTCAGGGTATTTTTTTCAATTCTGGTCCTGTTATGCTGCTTGGCAAACGTAACAGCTTTTGTTTGTTTTATGGCTCTAAAAGTGAATTTCATTGGCGCAAATATCGTTGAGACTGCTGCTAGTATATTTAAGGATGAATATCCTAATGTATTACAAATGATTTTGTTGAAACTCACAATTTGCTCAAACGTGCTTCGATTATCCGAGAAGTTTAAATTCCCAGTAGATATATATAGCCAACGTGCAGCTAAAAAGTCCAGAAAATTGAAAAAAGTAGCTCAAAAGGTGTCGAAGGATGTCGCGAAATCAATAGAAGGATTATACATGGTCTAAGAATCAAAGATTGAATGAATTTTTTGAAAATACTAGGTTTTTGGACGTTGAAGTGTTTCTTTCATATGTGCTTTTCTTGAAAATACTTCTTTCAAACTGATGGACAAGATATCTCGAGATTTTCTGAACAAATTGAGATGAAATTGTTCTTATATTATCTAAAATACAGCAAAAGATTTTTAGATTGCGTACTGCGTTCATTTTTTATAAACTTTTGAAACTAATTTTTTTAAAATTTGGTTCCTCAAGCAGCCGTCATCTCGAAAAAAATTATATTTGTTTTTTTTTGTTGAGTAAACGATTTCTTCTTATTTTCAAGATGGTTTCAGACAGAAAAATCAAGTTGACCATTGATAGGGATTTTCAACAGAAGACCCTACTTGTCGGCTCATATCTCAGCCATTCGTTTATTGCGTGAAATAATTTTTTTTATATATATTTCATCACTTTTTAGAGCGCGAAGATGATGTAACTTCTTAATTCTGTTAATATAGACTAATTTATAAATTTAGCAATACACCTCTTCGCTCAAAAAAGGCTTTTTCATTTGACGTTTAAATAGGCACAAACAGCTCTTATTCTCATCGAAAATTCGGCACTGCTTTCCAAGGCGAATGGTTTATCCAAGACTCCTGCAAACAAGACAAAATTTCAAAAAGACTCGGGGAGTATTTTAAAAAGAAAACCACTAAACGAGCCAAAGTTTTCTTGAACTTCCCAAAGAAACAACAACCAATTCCCAAACGATTTAAATCCGAAATATTTTCCCGGGTCCCGTTCTAGCTTCGTGCTTGATTAAAATGCCTACCTACCTGAGGTCTCTGTAGTTCACATCGTTTTCCTGACTTTGACGGTTGTCGTGGTTCCCGTCGAAGTTTTCTTGTGTTTATTCGTCAAAAGTTTCCCCCGATCTCGATTTGAGTGGCGTAGCTCGTGATCCAAGCGACCAAACATTACTGAAAAGGTAAGTCGGCAAGTGGTTAGATCATCCGAAACAGACCGCCCTCCAAGTACTGGATGTCGCAAGGGTGCCGACAATTCTTCATAGTGTTCCACTTGTAATAGCTCTTGGATGCCAACTTTAACTTGTGTCGGCTGGGATTGGTTAAACCATCAGACAGATTGTTTTGGTTTTTTTTGGAGAAGGCATAGGCGTCGGATGATGTGTTGATGGCGGCTCGTGTACTAATACAAATTGAGGGTCTTCAAGAGAGGACAGTCCAAAGTTTCACCTTGAATAATTCTTGTTTCCAATGAAGATATTTATTTCAAACTTGACGTTGCTTTAATTTCTCTTGCGACAGACCCATTTTCCATAAAAAATTTCCTTGTGGATGGTTTCGCTCACTTTTCAAAATGTTATGGTAGATGGAAAATTCGATTAAACCCTAATGAAACAAACCGTTTTCTTCTCCAGATCTACCGTTCCTGTAAAATAAAAAAAGCTACATATTCTTTATCATTAAAAATTCTTTAGTCAACAGAAACGAGGATTCTATTAAGTATTTGAGACTTCATCTCTAGAAAACGTTAAAGTTAAGGCTCTATTTAGATTATGTAATAAAAAGTGTGACAATCTTATTAAATTAAAAAATCTTTTTTTTAGTTCTAGTACTCATAATAAAAATCTATCTTTCAACCAATCAATCGCTACAAAGCTTTGCAAATGAAAAGGCTACAAACAAGCAAAACCGTATTTTTCTTATGATCCTTAACTTAACCTGTTACTATTCCACAATGAATCTACTCTCGCTAACTAACGTCCCTCTCTTGACAATAAATGCTCCCTGTATTTGCGAGAAGTTTACAATTTTATGTGGCTCATCTAGCAACCAATTGATTCAAAATTTGATCATCTCTGTTAATATTTCCTCAGAAAATATGAAGACGGCTCCGCAAGCATTCGCTTAACTGTTGGCTAGTGTGACTTTTGCGGGAATGTCCACGTAAGCTTGCTCTTAGATTTAACTCTAATTATAAGCTATTGGCTTTGGTATTTTATCAGTATAAGCAATCATGAAAATTTTGCCCTTTGCCTCATGCTTAAGACCTTATTTTCATCTAAAGTAAACAAATCTATTCTAAAGAAATACAATAAGAAATAAATAAATATCAAAGTTGTAGAAGATATGACTGGCTTCAATTCCATTAGAACATTCATGTAAAAAATCTAAATTTGACGAACAAAGTGAACTATGAGGTATAACTAACCTTCTATGAAAGATTAAGAATAGGGTTGCAACGGAGGCCATCTTACCGGAACTGAGCCACAGTCGCAAGTTGTTTGTTATTTTATCGAAGTCGATGGTGGTGATGATGGTGTAGAAATAACACAAATGTGACAAAATAATCTTCCTATATTTGTTATTATTGGCGGTTCAAATAAAGACGAATACAATTGTTAACGGTAAGTTTAGACCTCCCAAAAGTAAAATGTTGTGTTTTATAAACAGCAATTTCGCAGCTTTATCTCCATCTAGTCTATTACTAAGGGGCCATAAATTAAAACAGCATAATTAAAGAGTCGCTCACTATGCACCTGAACCTCGCAAAGGAGACAGAAATTGACATACAAACAGGTTGTAAATAGCGGGTAGCAGTCTCTACATAAGCGGCACTAGTCAACATTGACGTTATTAACATATAATTATACACAGAAGTGTCTATTAAACACAAGTCATTTTATGAGACTGTTACAAAAAGTGTTTAAGAAAAACTAGCCATAATGCGAAACAGTTAAAGGGGTTTTATCTTAATTATTTATCAACAGTTTAAGGAGGCACTAGCTCCGTGAAAAAAGTGATTAATGCAATTTTATAATAACTGAACTTTATTATTAATGACTAAAAGCTATATATAAATATCAAGTTACACAAAACTCAATTAATTATAATTTTATAGCACCTATAAAATGCTGGTCGAAATAAGCCCAAGTTCGATTAATAAAATTTACACGTTTGTAATTTTTGATAAACGCGTACGATTTCTTTTGATATTAATTAATTTAGAGTCTAAATTTGATATGTATGTAAATGGTCTAAATTTTAGACCATTTACATGCATATCAAATTTGTTCCTCACTAATAAGCACTGAACAAAAACATCCGATCGAATAATTGGAAGCGTAAAACAATCGAGAAACGCGACTGCAGTGGTATCAATACAATACAAAGTATATAGACAAGACACGGTATACCATTGCGCAGAATCTAAGCTTCAGCTGAAGAATATTCATTACCCCATAAAAAATTGCCTTATTTATCGGATCGTTAGGAATGCCTACGATTGTGTACATGAGGATGTATTCGTTTATACACAGTGTGATTTGGCGGTAATTCAAATGCGAATTTTTGTATTCAAAATACTTATTCTCATTTATTGTAATTCAATATTTGTTGATATATAATCTGATGAAAAACGAGAATCGTAAACTAAAAAAGTAAGAAACAATGGTGTAAGTTTTAAGTTACTGTAACCTCTTCTCAATCAAGTCCATAGAAATTCTAATAAACCCTCGGGATATTGCTCAAAGGCCGTGCACATCAGACTTCGATCTAGCAATATTGAAAAAATCTTCTTGCACCACAAAATAAGCAACAAATCAGATTTTTCGGAAGTCAAACGGCTACCAATTTATATCAGTACAAGGGAATAAAATTATTCTTCTATTTTGTCGCACTGTACCGCAAATTCTTTATATTTAGAATAATATCTAAATTTTCAATTTTTTCAATCTTCCGTAATCATTCATCATTCGTCTGGTTGTCATTTTCTGGAGATGTCTAATATTATGAGTATTAGTGCTTTATTATATGTGAAAAAAATTTCAAACATTTATAAGCTTAAGTTTCTGACATGCAAGCTTTCAAAATTTTTGATTTTTATTATTATATTATAGAGAATTTTATTACGCAACTTTTATTGTCACACAACTTTGACCTAAAATGAACCGTTTTAAAGTTAGGAGTGAGAAAAGAAAGAAAAAAACGATTTTTTTTTCAATATTTTAAACATTTTTTTAATGTTCCCGGTTTTTTTGAGCAGGAGCATAAGTCAATTATTGTTATACAAGTTATCCTCCAACTTTTCCCGCAAAAATCAGTGTGCCCCTTTCAACGGCCAATTGAAAACAGATCCGCCCTGGTCTATATACCAAACTAACAATTTTCTGAAGGCTTCACATTTGGCTTTCATAGGCATTTTCATTTCCGTTATATAGAATAGTTGCTATAATTGTAATAGTTTACAGTAAAATATTTTTCTTAGGACCAGAACTTAACATTTACGGAATTGTTTATTAAAAGATGCTGTTGTGTTTTACAGATGAAGAAACTCGCACTTTTCATTTCATTCAGTAATCAATCTTATTTCTAAATTTTAATTTTTTGTTGTCCGTTTTTTATTGCAGTGTCGTATAGTACGCTTGTAATTCTGCATGCACCTACATTTTACATTGCCAGAGGTCAGATAATATTCAATGTCAAAATTGAGAAACCCTGCTGAACAAAAAGACTGAATTTGGTGACATTTATAGAGTGAAGTGTACCGGAAAACGTGTTCGCTGGACTTATAAGTTCAAAAGGATATTAAATTAACTAATTTATATAGAGTGCGTTCATTCGGCAGAAAAATTGCTGGCCACTGGATGAAGTTAGCAATAAAACTACTGGTTCGTAATATGTTAGTGCGGACTAGTTATGTATCGTCTAGAGTTTTAGTCGACTAGTAGATTGGTTTGAAGCCAAGTAGTAAGCCTCACTCGTTTGTTTGTGCAAAGAATAGTTTAATTTTATTTTTAATTATATTTGAAGTAACTGTGTTAAAATTTGTTTTCCAAAAACTTCGATTATTTATACAATTGTTACGGTCGTAATTCATCGCCGTCGAGCAATTATAAAAAAAAATCTTGAATGGTTTTCACTTGAGGCAAAAATCAATCAGGATTCAAACTAACTATCCGAGGGACAGATGCCACCCTCCAGTAGTGACTAGTTTTGATAACATACAAACACAGAATTGAAAAAATACTATTGGAATGAATTCGTTATTGATCCTTGGCTCGATGAATTAATCATAGATAGTATGATTTGTGAAGAAAATTTTATTGTATTCGTAGGAGGCTAGATAGTCGTAAGTAGGGTTTGGAAGATAGCGCCGAACCAACACCTAAATCAACAGCGACTTTGAAGTAAAGAAGCAAGCAAGCAAATATAAGAGCTATACAAATTTGAAGATGCTAAAATCGGTGGAAGTTGCCTATAGCCCCGAAATGGCAATATTAGTGATGAAATTATTGACGAGACAAGCAATTAACATGCATAATGTGCCCTTGGACATGATCCCAGCAGACAGGCGCGACGAAGAAGCGCTCGAGAATTGTTAACCTTGGGTTTGCTAATATATTCCTCACGAGCTCGCATTCATCCCGACATAGCACAGACAAACTGGTCCTTTAATTCCAGCACAAATGACAATTATGGTCCGTATGCTACGCACATTGGTATGGAGAATAGACAAAAAAGAGATAACAATAAGTTTAGGCTGATCGAAGATTTATGGAATCGTTTTCAACAAAACATTATGCCGCTTGCAACAATTTAAAGACTGACAAGTGGGACACACCCATTTCGAATTTCCCGTTCAACTTCACGTCTAATTTCGTGTGATAAGTTTTCCAATTCACTTGTACATTCTTTGGTAGCGATACCTCGACGCATCGTTTACACTTCCCCATCAAATCGTAGTTCAGATTTTCAATTTGGCCCAGCAGCAAGGGATTATTGCACGAATCGTAGCGAGTCATCGACTACGGCTACAGGCAGCGAAGTGAATATTGTGTGCGGCAGGGGAAAACACGACGGTGGTAACTGAAGATCCTGTAAGAATAAACATTTTAAGTAGGTGAAGCATCTTCTTTATTTTGACAAATAATCAGCGTTAAGCCAAAGTGAAGTGTGCATTTCTTTTTTACTTTCTGTTCTTTCTTTGTGGCTATTAGGGTCGAGTGTTTACTGGCGTTCCTCGAGGCGAAAATCTCTTCAGCATATAAGTATGGCTTCAAAACCTTTCCAAATTCAGGTTCGGTGTCGCCAGAACACCGTTTTGGCGCGGAAATTGCGTGGCGCACAAAACAAGTAAATATCCTGCTCCACTTCGGAAGCAAGCGCCGGACAAGGTTATCCTCCCTGCAGCCATTCGATACTTGAGGGCTAAAAGTGTGCGGAAAATTTGTCAATTGAACATCAATGAGAATATTTTTTCTTAAAAAGTAGTAATATATATGGTGGTTTGCAAGTAAATGTTTTTAACTTACATGGGAAGTTCTTGAAATCGCCCCCAAAATCTAAATTGAAAATTTGAATTTGAATTTGAAAATATTAAACGAGTTTTTTTGGAAAGAAGTCTGTAGTGTGTGTGTAATTACGTACATACGTACGTTTTATAGCAGATTTTTCTACGAGCATAACGCACGTAAAAAAGTCGCATTCACTTCGTTAAGGTGTCAATTGAAGCGTATTTGCAATTTTAAGAGCTGATAAGTTTTTGGAAAACTTCGGTCGGGTGTTTTTTTTGTTTTGACAGGTCATTTCTGTCGTGCACTATATCTCGCGAACCAAATATAAGATTTGCATTGTAAAGATGATGATTTTGACGCCGTTAAAAGCTATGCCCTAAAATAAAGAAAAGAAACAAACTTTCAGAGCCATGTTTAGACGCTAACCTTCGAAGCCTACGTAATCAAAGAAACAAACTATATAAGATAATCCAAAATGACGATAATGTAGACGTAAAGAATAAATATCATCAGCTAGCTGTTGAATTTTCAATAAAGTCACGTGAAGCATATAACTTTTATGTTCGCATTGTCGGAGAGAGCATAATTCGTGACCCGAAATTTTTTTTTGATTTTCTAAACACCAAAAGAAAAACAACAGGCTACCCATGCACAATTTCCAAAAACAATTCCAGTTTTCATGCCCTAAAAAATATGTAATTTTTTTGCTGATCACTTCCAAGAGGTGTTTATGCCACCTACAAATACACCCATACTTCCCTCGCATGATATTTCGTCAACAATATTTGTTGAAGAATTACGTTTGACCATAGACGATATTGAAAGCGCAATCACTGAGCTTGATCCTAACAAGGGGGCTGGTCCTGATCAAATTTCGGCTCGCTTCTTGATCCAATGCAGAAAACAGCTTGACATGATCTTCAATAAGTCACTCTCATTCGGCTACTTTCCATCTGCTTGGAAATCTTCTCTCTTGACTCCCATTTTTAAAAGTGGAGATAAACACCTGGTGGAAAATTATAGAGGTATAGCTATTTTATCAGCCATTCCCAAACTATTCGAGAAAATCATCTGTTGCAAACTGACAGCACTGATAGAGCCACGAATTAACGAGCAGCAGCACGGATTTCGCAAAGGTCGTTCGACTACAACCAATCTTATGATTTTCACCTCTGACATTCTCTGTGCCATGGAAAAGGGCCACCAAATTGACGCAGTCTACACAGACTTCAGCAAAGCCTTCGATCGCGTAGACCAAGACATATTAATAAAGAAATTGCATAACTTTGGTATTTCGGGATCCTTGCTTAAATTGGTTTCTTCTTACCTCAAAAATCGGACACAAGTCGTTAGATTTCAAGGAAATCTGTCAAGATTCAAACTTCCTCTGGAGTGCCACAAGGCAGTCATCTCGGCTCACTCCTATTCAATATATTCACATCCGATCTGTCCTCAGTTCTATCTAACATACCCCATCTTTTATATGCCGATGATCTGAAAATGTATCACGTAGTAGCATCGCACTCTGACGCAACTTTCATCCAATCAAAGCTTGATGCATTAGAACATTGGTGCTCGCTGAATAATCTTCACCTCAATATTGGTAAATGTCAAGTGTTGAGCTTTGCTCGTAAAAATACTATTGACAGTTACACATATTTCCAAAGCCGTACACCATTGACCAAAGTGGTTATCTTGGAATTGTATTCGATACAAAACTACGGTTTCACTTATAGTACGACAAGATTCTCGCTAGTCCTTGGAAGCAGCTGGGTTTCATTAAAAGACTGGCAAAAGAATTTACGAACTTGTGGGTTACTAAATCCCTATATACAGCATTTGTACGCCCTCTTCTCGAGTACGCCTGCTTAATTTGGAACCCAGAATCAATTCAAAAGCAGTTCTTACTTTTTGCTTTGCGGAATTTATACAACCCAGCTGACTTTGATAATTTACCTTCTTATGAGCACCGACTTAAACTACTCAATTTACCTTCGTTATCATCTAGAACAGTGGTTCTTAACCTATGGGTCGCCACCCAAAAGTGAGTCGCGAATCATTTCCTATTAGGTCGCGGGTTGCCCTGACAAAAAATAATAATATTATAATCATAATAAATAGAATACCACATCATAATAAATAGAATACCACTGACAAAAATAACAACTAGACCTTGTATCGGTACACAATTCTGAAAAAAATCATTCAGTTTCGTCAGGTCTCTTGTTAGTATCGAACGTTAGTTTTCAGCATGTCCAAACGACAATATAAAGACGAGTTTTTAGATGTGGATTTTTCGTTTATTATTGATAAAGGAACAACAAAACCACAGTGTGTCGTGTGCAACGAGGTTCTTAGCAATGAGTCAATGAAATTAAATAAATTAAAGCGGCATTTCGAAACTAAGCACAGCAATTTAAGTTCAAAAGAAAGGAATTACTTTGAACGACAAGAGCAATAGTTGAAACGTCAACGTCTTGATTACCCAGAAAATAAAGCTACTCAAAGTTTGCAGCAAGCCAATCTTGCGTCCTACTACGTTGCATGGCGTATCGCCAAACAAGAAAAGCCCATTCCATCGGGGAAACTTTGATAAAGCCCTCAGCTATAGATATGGTACGACTGACATGTGGAAACGAATATGTAACGAAAATTGAATTCATACCGCTTTCTAATGATACAATTCGTATGCGAATACGTGAAATGTCACTTGATATCAACAGCCAGGTAATTTCTTCTGTCAAATGCAGCGATTTGTTCAGCCTACAGTAAAGAAAGTCAACCCTGAAGTAAAAGTGATACACTGCTTGCTTTATCGAGAAAATCTTGCATCCAAAAGATTGTCAGAATAACTGAATGTTGTTATGAAAGATATTGTGAAAGTTATAAATTTTATAAAATCAAATCCACTCAATAACAGAATGTTTCTTGAACTTTGTGTAGAAATCGGATCACAGTATTCACATTTACTTTTCCACACCGAGATTAGGTGGTTATCACGTGGAAACAAGCTGTCAAGAGCTGATAGCCTTCACACTGCAATTGAAATGTGTCTGATCGAAGGAGACCATCCGTTGGCGTCCAAGTTCCAAGATAAGAAATGGCTGTTAAAATTAGCCTACCTTTCAGATATATTTAATGAACTGAACAAATTGAATACGTCATTGCAAGGACGAAATCATAATATGATTGACATGGCCGAACAATTCAGAGCATTTAAAGACAAGTTGCAATTGTGGAAAACCAAAATCCTTAATAATAAAATTGCTTCTTTTCCTACTCTGAATCTCTTTTTGGAAGACGAAGGTACATATTTATCACTGGTTAAAGATGTAATTGTTGATCATTTGTGTAAAGTACACATCGAATTTAACAATTATATACCAGAAGATGTTGCCAAATTTTGTTGGATACGAAAACCAATTGATATTGACGTTGGCAAGCTTCATGAAGATTTTTCAAACGTGATTGGCCTGGAGAAGCAGCTTATTGAACTTCAGCACGACGAAATATTGCGAGGTAATTTTGAGGACAGCATGATAACTCTACCATCGTTTTGGATAAAATTGAAAAATGAGAAACCTATACTAGTCAATGAAGCTATGAAAGTATTAATTCTATTTTCAACAAAGTATTTGTGCGAAGCAGGTTTTTCGGCTCTTGCTGTCATAAAGACAAAATACCGTAACAGGCTCCAACCGGAAGATGATTTACGATGCTGTCTTTCCCAGACGACACCAAGATTTGAGCAACTTTCTTCTGTCAAACAAAGCCAAGGCTCTCAGTAATTTATGCAAACTGTAAACTTTTATATTAATTCAAAATGTAAAAATATTAATATATAATATAATTTACTTAATGACTATATTAATTAATAATATTATTAAAATTATTCAAATTGCTGAAGGTTTGGATGCAAGGGTCGCCAGGAGTAACGTAAACTTGAAATTTGGGTCGAGCAAAGAAAAGGTTAAGAACCACTGATCTAGAAGGACAGTCCTGACTTCGTGCTTTGTGTTTGACATTATCAGAAATGTTATCTGTATCGAATCATTATCTGGGAAAATCTCATGCAATGACGCTGTAAGACGACGTATTAACATTTCTTGATTCTGTTATATTTTGAAAAAAATGTTGAAGCTGTTTTTTGTTTTAATAATAAAAATTACTCTTCCTAAATATTAAATTTTTAACCTGACTTGGCTAAATAACAAAATCTATAAGCCATTAAGTATACATGGTGTTCATGACCGAACATTGCACAAGATGTTCATTGAACCTAAACATCATGGTTCAATGTACATCAATTTAATTAAGTCAACAACATACATTGGACTTAGCCAATTGAACGTAATGCGCATTCCTAAATTATTGCATTGGTAATCACAAACCAATTTTTCATGAACGTGCCTACTAAGTTCAATATATGTATGTTGCACATTTACGAATATTTGCTTACTTGTAAGATTCCATTTAAATTGAAATTGTTACGATTAACTGACCTAGTTTTTATGATTGTAAATAGTATATAAGTAGCATAACACTGAAATAAAATGCATTCATTTCCCAGTCGGAACCTGTGTGTATTATTCCCACTTACAGCTCCTCTATCACCAGTCTTTTGTGCCTACAACCATTGGTACACGAAGACTTCCTAAAAGTGCAAGATCGTCGTCTGGAGTGGACGGCCTTCAAACACTATCCCCTCATTGCATCGACTTGAGAATAGGTCCTGTAACTTAAAAGTTACACATGGTTAATACATTTTTTTTCCTGATGTCTCTTATTTTAAAGGCATTGCTGTTATGTCGATCAAAGCGTATTTATATTTGTATAATTTGAGTAGATTTTCAATAATTTTCATATTGCCGTATTTTTATTTTAATGAAAAAGTTGCTTAAAATTTGTAAAAAGGTTTATTATTTTTCAATTAAATTTGCCTTTATGTGTGCTGCAACGCTTTGAAAGGTAAGATGTTTTGAAGACATATTATTAAACAAACAAAAAAACCCGTTTTTCATAATTGCAAAACATTTTCATACAAAAACAATACACCATTAATATTTATAATGAATAAATTTTGATAAGAATAATATTACCTAATTTCACTTACTCTGGTTTTAGAAGAAGTCTCTTTTATCTAATTTGCACTTCTGCCAATCATTGCTTTTCAAATTAAAATGTTAACTTCCCATCATAGTTGTCTTATTCTTCCCAAAAACATTCATGCAGAAACAACAAAAAATGAATAATTATTTAATGAGTAGTTGAAAAATTGTAGCTTTTAGTAGTTTATTAGCTCAGTTTTTAAGGGTTCGTAGTATTTCAATTACTATATATATATTTTCACATTCAATCAAACAGCGATTATTCACTGCATATTCATTGCTTTTCAAGATCAACTGCAAAATAAGAAATAATTATTAGTATCATTAATGTTAAATGGTGTAGTAAAATTCAATGTCTATGCTGCACAATATCTCTTCAGTCACCGTAAAAACAAAAACTGCATTCCATTACAGTTATAGAAAGTTGCGTGTTCTCTTGATGAGCCATAATAGAATAAAATCTTTATAAAATGAAAGAAAAAAACCAAGTGTTTCATTTTATAAAGATTTTATGCATTCAATAGCCTTGAAATTTCAATTTCGCCAACATTTTCGCTAGCGCCCGTTTGTCTTTTAAGCGTCGATATGAAAATAAGAAGTTACGTAGAAAAGGCTTTGTAACCTGTCACTTCTGTGATTGATCGGCTAAAGATTTGATCAAGACAGTTTCTTGAAAATGACGTGTTTTTTGAGCTCATAGCAAATTCAAGCCATACTTTAATTTTTAAAAGTAAATGTTGGAATTTCGCGAAAATTTCAAGTTTAGTCTACAAAAGCAGGACTGACGTGGCGAATTTAATAAAACAAAGGCCTGTCTTAACAGACGCATACAAGGTCAGCAGTTCGAAATTCAGTCATGTTCATCTACATTCCGAAAAACAAGTGGCAAAATTCATCTTAATGGAAATGCAGCCTAAACAGGTCTCACAGCTAGAGCTGTTTAAGCTAACGTCAAATATGAGAAAGTTTAGCTATATTATGGGCTGGCATTGGGTTTGAAGGAAAGACGTTGACTGTATTTCTGAGGACCAGCAAGTACATTGACATAATTGATGAGCAACTTGAGTTTATAACGATGGTGGCGAAAATTTTACTTTTCGAAAAGACAATACTGCAATTCATACTTCGTGGAAAATGATGATATTCAACCCAAAGTGGCAAACGAAATCTCCAAACTTGAGTAAAATAGAGAACGCTTGAGAGAAGCTATCACGGAAAGTGTATGCAGATAGCAACGAATATAATAGTGTTAATATTCTAAAAGTTTCGATTAAAGAAAAATGGAGTACAATAAGTTAACAGTTTATAAAAAATATATTTTATAGTTCACCTAAACCCTTGCTTGAAATTATAGAACATACAGGAGGTCTTCCGCATTATTAGTAAGTCGAAGTAAATTGTTTTTATTCGCTTTAAAAGTACATCTGTCTTTTATTTTTGTTTCGCAAATTGTTTTGGTTATACATATGAAAGAACTAACCATAGCTAAAGTTCAATTATGGCTTACCGCATTTCACAAATGAAGCCACATACAAAATCAAATGAACTTTCGGTAAGTTACGATGATTTTTATATTTTGAATTGAATCTGAGTGTTTTATCTTTTTGTTTCGGAGTCTAAGTAATAAATGTTTTGAACGAGCTATTTTTATATTTTAGTTAAAAGCGTTAATTCTATTTGTTTCAGTTCTTCATACATCTGCTAGTTTAGCGTTAAATGAAAGTTGGGATCCTGATGTTAGGTATTTTTCTGGGTACATACTAGATATTCATAATATTTTATACGTTTTTTAGGGACGATATGGAAATGATGCTAAATAAGATAGTTCCCGAAGGATTGCCGTATAGACACTCATGCGAAGGTCCAGATGACATGGTAATTTATATGTATTCTTGAAGTTATTCAAGATTTTTTTAGCTTTGATTTATAGATAGTTTATTGTAAGATATGTGTAAGATAGTAGTAGATAATGGCTCGATTTTTGAAATTATGATTCAAGGCCACACCAAAACAAACAAAAACAACCGAACATTTTGCAGCAAAGCAAAAATTCCGATATTGGTACCAGTTCTCCGAGACATTTCTCTCAATTGTGGAAATTTCGATACAGAAATATGTGCGATTTCGGACAGTTTTCCATATGGAGTTATCCCAATTCCGCGAGCATGTGTCCAGCCGCGATTGGTAAAACCATTCCCGAGTAACTCTAAAAGATTGTTTCTTTCCTGAAACCACTAAACCCTGCGTGTAACTATGTTCTCACAAAGCTGTAAATTTATATATTGACAATTTAAAGGCAAACATAAGTAAAATGCATGATCTGAAAAGTCTCTCCCGGTCGCGTCATCGAACCAAATCCAACTTTCAGATTTTGTATAAGAAATTAGCAGATAAGTGAATTAAAATGTTTGCCAATATTCCTGAAACAGTTGATCCTACGTATTTGTTTAAAACTAAATCACTCTTTCCATTGATGTCCTTCTTTTTAAAATCGGTAGTTTTTTTAACTACAGGACCTTAAATTTTTAGACTAATATTTTCGTGATGTATCAAAAACTGCTGACTTAACGGGTAACAACTTCTCGTAAAAATTATAAAAAGTTAAATTATTTATTAAACTTCGTTTGAAGTATAATGGTGGGACTAAAACCAGAATTCTGGAATGATAAGAAACCTAAGCAAGCAAGTATCTTGAAACCAAGATGTAAGTGAACGTAAAAACATTTAACCGGTTCCATAAAATGGTTGTTTGGGACCCAAGACGATAGAGATATTTAAGATATTCGGGATTTCGATTGGGTTAAAAAGAAAGTATACGTATAGACTTTGTTACTTAAATATTTACATATACACTTTATTATAAGATATCGAGCTCGAAAATTTAAAATGAATCCAGCCGTAATCAAGCGTTACAACAACACTTTAAAGTTAAAAAAGAACCGATAAAAGTGTGTAGCACCCTTCATTTAAACATACTCTGCTGGGGAAGGGGCTATATTGGCTCTAAATTCGAAGTACAAAATTCCAGGAATTGAAATCTTTGTTGCCAATTCATCGTCGGCAACAAAGAAATCGCTTGTCCGTTTGAGCCATATCGCACGAAAACCCCGGTGAACCACTGTCCACCGATCGCGACGGTATCAAAACAACGACACAAACAAAACCACCATCTGAAAATTCGCTTATGTCAGGATGACACAGTGTCCAGATAACATTTTCCGCTGATCACAATTCAGCACACCAAAAGTGCGTTCCAAAGAATGCACTATCAGCAATACCACGTCAGTTCAAGGCCAGGCCATGTAACTCACACACGAAAACATTGCGAACGTTATTTTCAAAACTAAAGGGAAGTGAAAAATCTAACTCGTCCTTTTTGTGGTGGAATCAGCTATTTTAGTGGAAAAATGATCGGCACATCGTTGGGTGAAGGATTTGAGCATCATCGATATTGGACTCTTCAGGAACGGTGGAATCCAACGATTAACCTTTTAGAATTTGCGCGGAACGACAATGGCTGCTGCTGCAGTGTTTGCGCGGCTACGCAGTAGTCTTTAAAAATGAAAAAAAGTGGTTTGAGTTTTCCTTTCGGATTACTTTTTACGCCTTAGCCAGAATTCCGTGGTTTCATTTGTTACGGTTTTTGTGTGTTTGTTGTTAAGAGAAGTGTATGAATTGCGAGGCGCCCAAATTTCAATTACCCCGCGCCCTCATCGGGCGAAAATATCTACATTGCATCTATTCGGGGCTTAGGGGAAAACTGTGCGCGTGACAAATAATTATTGCATTTTGGTTTGAACATTTCATTTTAGTATGAATAGTTCTGCGTCATGAAATGTGAGAATAGCTTAGACCAGGGGTGGCCAAAACGTGCGCCGAGAGTTTTGCTACGCCGAGAACGCGCCCGCGCTAGCGCCGTCGTAAAAGCGGAGATAAGAGGTAGCGAGGAGGAAGTGTGTCTGTCTGTCTTCGATCGCTGCCCGCGCCTTTGCGAGCGCGACGGTCAGCTTGTCCGTCTGACCGACCGCCAGCCAGACGACGAACAGCCACAAAAGCGCAGCCAGTCTACTCGGCGTAAGCGTAGCGCAGCCAGTGCGCTGGGCGCTCCAAACTTGGTCACCCCTGGCTTAGACGTATGGTTTTCAGAATATTCTCAAAGTCCAGCGCGAAAAACTTAAAGTGCCAAAATTTAAAATATTCCATTTTGTTATGGACCTACTTCCTATGCGTAGATCTATCGTGGAAAAGAGGTTCCATAATTTACTCAAAAACTGCCCCTTTGTTTTAGATCAATACTCCGAGATGTCGAGAAATGCATGGAACCCGGATTTATATGGGAATGTATTTTTGTCGTCAAGTAGACCAGAGAAACTTTCAGATTAGAAGAATAAATAAGGCAGCCATAGAGTTTTATTGGAAGTAACTTATAAGCTCAGTGGGACTCAGAGTTCTAAGAATTCAATTATCATAAATTTGTTACGCAATGCTTCGAAAGATACTGCAATATTCTATTTTCATCAAAATTGGAAGTAGATTAAAAAAAGATTTTACAATTCTCAATTTCAATTGTAAAATACACTCGCGGCAAAGGTGGAAATATAAGATGAGTAGTTTTGTCCTCTGAGGTAGGTACTGCCGGTACTACGGTTTGCATGATTCCATATGAATGAATTTACATGATATTGATACGAATCATGTATTGTCTGCTAAAGAAGCTTTTTTCTATGATCGGTTTGATTTTAATCGGACGTTTATGATAAACCGGAAATATATGGAAATATATAATCACAAATATTACCGTTTCATTTGCTGATAATGTAGATTTCGCTGATTTAAGTCATATGAATGGATATCCTGTTCGATATCCACTATTAACTAAATTACTACTACACTGAATTTGTAATTGCTTTAATTCTGTTTTTTCAGCCAGCTCACGTGAAAGCTTGTTTCCTCGGCAGTTCGTTGACAATACCAATCACTGATGGTAAATTATCGCTAGGAACATGGCAGGGTGTATGGCTTTGCGAACACCGTGATCATGCTGGTTCAAGGAAATTAGTGATTACTTTATCGGGCTGCCCGCGTGATACTGCGCGAAGTCCAGTTTCACCAGTTTCACCAATTGCATCAACATCTAGTTAGGAAAGGCCTCGCTCCACCCACGATACTCAGTAATTCCGGGGGAGCGACAATAACGACGTCTTTTCATCAGCTTTGGTTTTTAAAATGATTTATTAATAAAACTTTAAAAGCAACAGTAAAAATAACACCAACAGGAGTTAGCATGGTAGCCTGAAACAGAAATCTGCACAAACATGTAGAAGGGAGCTATAGTTCTGGCTTGTTCAATAAATAAAGTAAAAAACTTTATGAATATTTGTTCGTTTATAAACATTAAATAAAGGCGCTTCGCATCGCCAACAAGAGAAAGTGTTCAACATTAATGGGGCTTATTAGCAGCCTAAAATAAATGTTGTATGTTTTCCTTTGGAAAGTGATCAAAAGAATTGAGCGATGTGCATTATTTTCTATATTAAATAATTTTAGAAGCATTGAAAAATAGTGATTGTTTACCCTTGAAAATATTGCAAATTCAGGTCTATATTAAGCATGTGAAAACACGAATAGCCATTAAATAGTAAGACTGATTTGAAAGTAAAAATGAGAAAAAATCAGAAAACCTGCAATCAATGGTACATTTAGTGGAGCAAGTAATGAAAACTTTGCTAAACAATTGATAACGTTTATGAAAATAATATTTTCTTCCCTTTGTTATTTAAAACCCATACTTGCCGACATTTGATTCTAAAATAATCATAAGTCGAGCAAATTTCGCATACATATTATTTTAATAAATTGTGGGTATATTTTTACGATATCCAAAATGTATTATGATGATACATTACGATAACCCAAAAATTCTATGTGCATTTAATCTGAAAAATACCAAAATGGTACACACTGTATATGATAATTTTCGTCACATGATCTCCAAATTTGAAATTATAAATTGTTTCGATGCCCTATGAATTTGTTGATGTTTTTATGTTCAATTCATTCCAAAATAAATAAAATACATAAATTAAAACTCAGTAAATACATCAAGTGTTGATTTATTTAAAAAAAAAACATGTTTTTGATTTAAATGTAGTATCCTCTTTTGTTAGTTGTCTCCGTACGACTAAATAAACATTTATTTTTGAGAGGATATCGCAACATTGAAGGTCGATCATAAAATCAACTTGTTAGCAATTAAATGAAATACGGTCATTATTATTGAAGAAATTGTTAACTGAGATAAAGAGCAATACGTCTTAAAAGGAGATAATAGGAGAAATTCTACTGAATGATAGAATGAACATAACCATTTCAGACCATTGAAACTATCATTATTAAGTGGTACCATCACATGAAGCAACAAAATATTTTTTTTTAGTTCTTCAGATTCTCTTGCATCCAAGGATGACCTTAAAAATGTTTTGACCACTATAACAGCCAAAAATATTAAAGTAAGGTAGTTAGTACTGCAGACAAGGAAAAATATTTCTAGCTTCCCAGTATATGGCAAGTTCTTGTAATGAGTCTAAAAATTTAAATTCCAATTTTCAACATATCTACGTTTTAAGGTCTAAGAAATAATTTAAACTGTTTTTAAAAAGAAGTGTATGCACGTACGTACGGGCCAGGTATTTTTTTTTCTACGACGGTGAATCACGAAACAAAAGCCGACTACATTCGAAGCTTATTAGCAATGATTCGGTTAGGCATTGTTTTTGTTTTTGCACATTCAAGGTCATTTCTGTCACGCATGATATCACGCGAATGAAACGTTGTATTGATTTTTCTAAGATATCCATCGCAATGTTTTATCATTTTAATGGTTATATCAAATTTCCAATAAGTTTAATACAGCTGGTTTTTTTAATCTAATAAAAGAGTGTAAAAGTTCCGGTTCTATCCACTCTTAGCAATCAATGCTAGGAGATTTGAAGGTTAATAGTGAGTTGCTTGCCAAGCGTAGGAGCCGTTAAATTACAAGCAAAGTGGTTGACAGGCGGTTCAGAAGCAGGTATGGATCGGCTTTGTTAGCTACATCCTACCTGCCAGGAAAGTGCGTGTCCATGAGAACGCCCATCGTTTCGAAGCCGAATTTCGTCGAATCCCCATTTGTGTCCTTAACGGACCATAGAAATGAGAAAGAACTCGTCAAGACTTACACAGATAACTGACATCGAATTTTCTATATCTTCACCACAAGGTGCGTTTGAACTTTCCAATGAAGTTGAATTTATTTAGTTTGAGTTTATACGAAGATCAGTCATTGGATTCTATATTCCTATCGCAGCTTCGTTAAGCCCCGGTTCTACCACCGGGACTTACACTTCCCTCTGGGCTTCGTCGTTTATTGCTCTTATTACACTTCACCCAATTTGGAAACAAGGCAAGGATACCACAAAGAGATTCTAAGAACAAAAGACTATCCAGCAAGAACTTGGTTTCAGCCACACCAATCCAAAATGATGCAACTGTTAAACAATTACGGCCCTGGTATCTATTATATGCCACAATTAGTCAAAACCATAACAATAATGGTTTTTGGCAAATTGGCTAAGAGACAAGGAGAAGACGCAGGTTTGATTCTAGAAATAAGGGATGATCCTACCATCAGCTTTGATTTTGCCTCGATTCCTCGTAAGTGGACAATCTATCCTCAGATTTAGTATGAACAACGCTTTTTCTATTATAAATATTTCTATGGTCCAATTTTTGATATAGAATGGAAGCAAGTACAAAGGGGTGTTCTTTTTAGACTTGCGATATATTTGAGGGTGTTTCTTTTGATTACTATTTGCTAGCACATACAGCTGCGGACATATAATTAGAAACACTTGTAGCTTACTAAGAAAAACCCAATTTGTCAATGAATCCTTCGATATAACTCATTCGCCATAGGTTTGTTTTTTCCCTGATTCAATTACTATAAATAGGATGCTATGCAAATTCGCTATGATCAGTTTGAAGAAGCCAGTTGCATTCGTTGCAGTTCAAACGTGATTTTAACTTGTCAAAAAGTGTATTGAATTTCAATAACGATAGGAAAAGCTAAAAGTTGCTCTCTAGTTAGACAAAAGATTGTAGATTGTTGTGGACAAATTGCCAGCCGCCTAGAGTGTTCCATAAAAATGATTTACGGAACACTGAAACATGTGGATCCGCAGAAATGTCCAAGAAATTCCCCGGAGTAAATGAGCCCGAGCTCATAATATGTATACGCAAATTTTCCGCACTTCGAAACGAAGCCCAAAAAAATCAGTTGTCGGAATTCACCACTGACTTTTCGATGAAAGTAGCGATATTTCGGCGAGAACAGCCAGAAATCGTCTTGTGGATCACCGTATATGGAAACCCAGTAAATAAACTTTCATATGATTGCTCATGGTATAAAGACGACCAGGTAGTCTCTTCCAAAGCTGCGGTGACGTAATGTGTTCAGACAATCATGACATTTTGCCCAGTAGAAATTACAGCAAAACTTTGCGGCATACAAGCTATGATTTTCCTGCTGCGTGGAGTGACACGTTTTGGAAGAAAAAGATAAATAATGTGCCATTTGAATATTCTTTAGAGAATATTTGTTTGTTTCCTAAGCTATAATATTGATTACAGTAAACATTCGTTTTTGTTACCTGACAATTTGCTAAATTTTAATATGTGGCGTTTTTGCAACGCCAGATTCAAATGTGACATTTCGTTATATTTTGGCATGTCATACGCGCCGTCTCCGATTTGTTACTTTGGTAGCCCTAATTTCAGTGAATACGTGACGCATGTGAGTCAGATGTGCGAGCGAAATAGGATGACGATTTTCTAATGGGTTCATCTCCTTTAGTCTTTATACCATGATGATTGCTTACTGTGGACAAGCGTTCCATACAATTCGTGGTACCACGGACGAAACGCACATGGTTTTCCATATGATTTCTGTCTTTCGTCATATGGTGGGGAGATTTACGCGATACGTCGCTGCCATAGCTTATGGATATTATTTTCGTTTATCGTGTGAAAAAATATGTTACAATATGGTTTCCGGAATTCAATGATAGAACGTCAGAAAACTGGGTGAGAACCAATCATCTAAACAAATCGACGAAAGCACTTGTGTACACACTATATATATATATATATATATATATATATATATATATATATATATATATACAGTCGAATTTCTATATCTCGAATTTTTCTATAACTCGAATTTTATTCTTGGCAACTGCATTTTAATATCAATGTAAACGTACTCCATAACTCGAATTTTCTATAACTCGAACAATTTTCTTTGGCAGTTGGTGGTTCGACTTAGGAAAGTTCGACTATATATATATATATATATATATATATATATATATATATATATATATATATATATATATATATATATATATATATATATTAATAAATTTGTTTTACTCGCTTGCTTTGTTCCAACCTCATTTAAGGTTCGCCAATGGCACATTGGTACTTTCCTCCAATGTTAGGCAGAAACCAACTACAATTAGCAACTATCAACTACACCTAAATTAAGTATTTAGTTGAAGATTCGTATCACAACTAACATTTTAGCTAGTAGTTAAATGCACAACTGAATTGTTCCAACTAAATTTGTATATTGTATTAAATTTTTCGCTGTGCACTTCAACAAACAAACGATTATTTGATTGGGCAATTAACAACTAGCATATAACAGTTAAATTATCATTATAGTTTAAGTCCCAAAATCTTTAAAAATAACGAAACATTAGCTGTTTACAATTCAAACTTAAGCCCATGCGTTTAGTTGTATAGTAAGCCAATATTGTGGAGGTTTATTTTTACGATTTGTTTTTAGATATTCCTACGACTATTTCTGAGAAATGTGGAATGGTTCTTATGTGCTACACATCTTCACATTTAACTATATTAGTTTATTTATTTATTTAGGAAATTTCAATGAACAGATTAGATTTAATTACACATTAAAATTACAGTGTTTCAAGTTTTGAAGTTAAAGTACGTTTAAAAGAATGAAAAGATTTGGACATAGGACCAAGTTGAAGGGCATCATGGTGTCTCATTATTCTCTGTAAAGGAGAGTTACAATATACAGCTAATTCAGCAATGGTGGGGTTAAAAAAGTTCAAACTCCTGGTGTTATGGGAAGGAACGCGAAGTGTATATAACTTATACAAAAAACATTGATCGAGAAGTACTCTGCGATCAAGAAGTGAGGGAAGTTTCAGAATTCTCAACCGATCAGGATACTCCGTATACGGTAGGCCGAATTTATAAAACAAAGATGGTGTAAATTTACGTTGAACGCACTCAAGCAGTGTACGATCGCAAGCATGATAAGGCGACCAAACAACCGAAGCATACTCGAGAATGTTTCTCACCAGGGTTTGATAAAGTGTGAGGGAGCTTTCGATAGAGGAGAAGTGTTGGGAAGTTCGAAGTACGAAACCAGACATATGTGATGCACGATTTACTAAGTCGGAATAGTGAAAATAAAAGCAAAGTCTCTCATCGAAAATTACTCCAAGGTCTTTGATAGTGTTAACTCTTTTCAATTCACTGTTGTTAATATGGTAGATGGCTTCAAATGGTGTTTTTTCTTCTTCAAAGAATAACACATCATAAAGCATTTGTCTACGTTAAGCGTTAGGCCATTTTCTAAACACCAGCTAGACAAGATGTTGATGTTAGCTTGCGGGTTGAGGCAATCACTATAGTTTTTTATTCGAGCGAAAAGCTTAAGATCGTCGGCGTATAAAAGACATTCACAAGAGAAGCGGTAAGGCAGGTCATTTATGAAAAGTAGAAAGAGAGGCGGTCCTAGAATTGAGCCCTGAGGAACACCTGAATTTGGAGAAAACGGACACGAAGTGCAGCCATTGAAAACTACACGGCAGCTTCGGTCGGTAAGATAAGAAGATAGCCAATCCAAAAGCAAGTCTGGGAAGCCAAGGGTGACTAATTTATTTAAGAGAATATCATGAAACCCTGTATCAAATGCCTTTGCAAAATCTGTATAAATAACATGGACGTCCAGTCTGGACTCGAAAGAATTTGCAACAAAGTTTGTAAAGCCAACAAGATTAGAAGACTTGGAATGAATGTTACTCTTTTGCAATCAGATGACCAAAGTGATAAAGAATAAAGTTATGAATATGTTTTTCCAGTAGCTTGGAGCAGACGGAAAGTAGGGAAATTGGTCGATAGTTTGACGCTAAATTAGCGGGGCCATCTTTATGTATTGGGACAAGAAGAGCATCTTTCCAATAGTTTGAGAATGTTCCGGCAGTGATGTTTTATTAAAGATTATGCTCAGCGGAAGGCTTATAACATCTTTCGTTCGCTTTAAAAAAAGGTAAGAAGGCCATCAGAACCAGCTCCTACATTTTGGTCAAGATTTTCTATCAGAGATTCAACAAGAAATGATGATGTGTAGGGCGGTGAGATGACAGGGAGGGAGTGCCTAAATCTTATATTGGGACTGGTAATCGGTTTTGGCGATAAAAAAAATGGATTGAAAGTGTTGTGCAAGTAGGTTACAGCAAGTCTGGGGTAGATTGGCATGAGAAGTACCAAGATACATGGAGGCTGAATGTGTTGCGCGAGATCCGCGAATATTTTTGACATGTGACCAAAAAACCTTCACATTGCCTGCTCGAATAGAGTTTTCAACATTCTCATAGTATGAGAGACGAGCCTGATTTATTTTAAGTTTGGTCAGAGTACGAAGTTCTTTGTGTTGATCTAAGTCATCTTGGATATTATGACGTTTGTATCTAAGGCGGGAAGATACTTTTAGATGAAGCAAGCGACGGATTTCAGTAGTAAACCAAATTGGATTAGAAGAAGGAGAAGATGAAGATACAGGAACAAATTGTGGAAGGATTACTTCTAGAATGTTGTAAAAACGGCCGACAGCAGCGTCACAGGATAGATTTAGTAGCTCACTCTCCCAGTTAATTTTACTTAATGGTATATTGAGGTCCGGATAATTCGGTTTATGAAAATTAAATTTAGGATATTTAACTGGCATATGGGTAGTTCTATTAGGAATAGTGATGTCAACCTCCAAGGGAGGATGATGGGTATCAATCGTAACGGAAGCATTTATGGCTAAGGAGACATGAACCAATGTTTCAGGGAGATTAGACAAAATCAGGTCAAGTATACGATTATTGGTATTTCGTACTAACTAGGAGAGGCTCCAACTTTGTAGTCACAGATTTGGATGAAATTTGGCACATAAATAGAAGACGTACAGGATATTCGATCCTTAAAATATTAGACCGCAACACTCCCCCGTTTTTGAGAAAAATGCCGTTAAAGTTTTTAGCGTTGCAGTGTATGTAGCAGTGGTATTAGCTCGCGATCAAGGGGTCGTGTGTTCGATCCCCGCTCAGGGTATTGTTTTTCTTTTTGAATTATTGTCGTCGTCGTGTGTTCGATTACCGGGGTGAGTATTGTTTTTTTGAATAGTTGTGAATGTCATTTTTTTATGGTGAATCAGCAATGTTCACCAACAATTTGTATACATTTATTTTTACAAATCAGCAACCTGTTCGTTCATTTAGATATGTAAATTATACTGAAAACTCATTTTCTCATTTGTCTTATTGCTACCCACTTACCCAATTTGGCATTGACCGCGGAGATAACAAAGACTGGATTCTAGAAACTAATGCCTATATGATCATCCGGCAAGGATTTCGCTTCGAGCAATCCGAAATTATGAAACTGTTAAACAATTACGCCCCTAGTATCTAGTATATGTCACAATTACTGACCACCATAGTATTTATGGCTAGCCACGTTGGGCGTCACCCTGGTTTATTGTTTTTTGGCGAGTTAGCTATGAGACACGAAAAGGACGCAGGATTGATTCTAGGAACAAGGGATGATCCTACCGCCAACTATGATATTGCTCGATTACAACCGTTGTTTGATTGCACGGCAACCGTTCAACAATGAGTTTTCAGTATAATTTACGAATATTCTTGACGTCTTCTACTTATGTGCCAAATTTCATCCAAATCTGTGACTACAAAGTCGGAGCCTCTCCTAGTAAGTTGGATTGGAATAGGGTTGTTAGTTTTGAATGTTAGTTTTTTCTCAAAAGATTTCACTCGTTTGGAAAATTGCATAGTTAAACATACTGCATACACATACTGCCTTCCTCGAAAATATTCTGGAATAACAATTTTCAAAAAGTCCGCCAAAATGTTTTATCCTCTGTACATCTGACAGTGCCTAACTTACGTCGATTTTCGGGAGTATTCGGCAGATGCTTCGGCTAAAATTTGTTCCCGAAGGTCTAGTTTGCCTACTGCCTATTGCAGACAACTCCGAGCTGTCAGAAGAGCGGACGAACGCACGCGCGATTTAGCACTCAGTGCTTCGTAATTCCTGCGACCCCCGTCATCCCGGATCCGCGACTCACTTCACCTGTACCGCATTCAAAAATTATAGAGAACTCCCAATACACAAAGGCAAGGTACAGATCGAATCTTTCACGAGACCAATCAAGGTAGGTTTTACCCACCAAGTTGGTAATTCTCAAGCGAAAGAGACGAGCCTCCTTGCGCGTACGAGTACGCAGGACATCACGTTGGGATTCCCTTTCGCGAATAAAAAAATTGGAAGGAGAGTTGGACGACCTGCACTTCACAAAAAAAATTTACTCAGGTGGGCTATTGCTCACTAAGTCCAACATCTCCGTTTTGTGAGTTAGCCCATTGGAAAACCCTGGATCGATAAGATCAATTTCCAAGTCAACATTTGACTGGCGATAAGCTGTTTGGGGGCCCCACGTTGGGCGCCATTGTAATGAAATGAGTAAAAGCGAACGTTGTCGCTTCGAAATTTCAAGCCAACAGAACTTTCGTCTTGTTGGCCTCAATGGACGTTAAGTCCCCGGGACGAGGCAACGAACCCATGTGTCGTTCAGACGAATTCGGGTTCGGCCTCTACCTAGCTAGAGGAGTGATGGCCAGCTCAGCTCGGCGCGTATCGTCGTGGGTGCGTTCGCTAGCATCAGTCCCGAATCTCATTTCCAGAGATTCAGCCATCAAGTTGCCCGCTTACATACCGATACAAAAAAAATTTCAACAAACAAAACAAACTATTCGTCTTGTGAGGCTATACCTCCTAAGTTACTTTACCCTAAGAATTCTCGCGCGCATACCGAGATAATACCGCGTTCAAGGGCTGCCCGAGAGAAAAAAAATCTTTACGTTACATTGGTCTATTGGTGGAATTCCGAAGCTACTCAAAACAAAAAAAAACAGGCAAGAAAGAAAAGAAAACGAAAGACTACCGCGTACTGAAACAATCTCTCGGGTGGCCGTGCCACTCTCGATTTGGACGTCGAGCTTCAGCGGAGCTCGCCAGGCGCAGATGTCGCTGCCTGGGCCCGCCCTACCATGGCCTAGCGCTTGCGTGTCCGTATGTATTGTGCGCACTAGGCCCACCACTACTCACCTTGGCCGAGCTATTCCGTTAGCTGTTGGAAATGGAGGTCATTCGAGAGGGAGAGCCCTCAAGGAAACTCTGGATTGTTCAATTCATTATAAATTTATTCATTCTCACTTCGGATAGGTACAAATTACTAGAAAAGAAAATTTAACTAAAGAGCCGAAACGCTATAAAATTTAAAATGAGTAAAAGCGAACGTTGTCGCTTCGAAATTTCAAGCCAACAGGACTTTCGTCTTGTTGGCCTCAATGGACGTTAAGTCCCCGGGACGAGGCAACGAACCCATGTGTCGTTCAGACGAATTCGGGTTCGGCCTCTACTTAGCTAGAGGAGTGATGGCCAGCTCAGCTCGGCGCGTATCGTCGTGGGTGCGTTCGCTAGCATCAGTCCCGAATCTCATTTCCAGAGATTCAGCCATCAAGTTGCCCGCTTACATACCGATACAAAAAAAATTTCATCAAACAAAACAAACTATTCGTCTTGTGAGGCTATACCTCCTAAGTTACTTTACCCTAAGAATTCTCGCGCGCATACCGAGATAATACCGCGTTCAAGGGCTGCCCGAGAGAAAAAAAATCTTTACGTTACATTGGTCTATTGGTGGAATTCCGAAGCTACTCAAAACAAAAAAAAAACAGGCAAGAAAGAAAAGAAAACGAAAGACTACCGCGTACTGAAACAATCTCTCGGGTGGCCGTGCCACTCTCGATTTGGACGTCGAGCTCCAGCGGAGCTCGCCAGGCGCAGATGTCGCTGCCTGGGCCCGCCCTACCATGGCCTAGCGCTTGCGTGTCCGTATGTATTGTGCGCACTAGGCCCACCACTACTCACCTTGGCCGAGCTATTCCGTTAGCTGTTGGAAATGGAGGTCATTCGAGAGGGAGAGCCCTCAAGGAAACTCTGGATTGTTCAATTCGTTATAAATTTATTCATTCTCACTTCGGATAGGTACAAATTACTAGAAAAGAAAATTTAACTAAAGAGCCGAAACGCTATAAAATTTAATTTGTAATTATTATAAACTACTTTAAGGTATATGAAAAAAAAATAACTTTACTTTACGGATGGCAGCGATTTGTTTTCTTTAAATATTTCTATATTGTAAATGTTTATATATATATATTTTTTTTCAAAGGATCTATAGCTACAGATGTCAATCAGTTGTATTTTTCATAATTCAAAAAAAAAATTTCTTTTTTTTTCTTTTTTCGTACTACTACTTTCAGACTCATACTTCTGTGATTCGCTTAGAACTAGAATTATTCTTACATAATGTTTAACCTTACATTCTATAAGTAAATACATTCGGTAGTATGGTCTGGCTATATAATAATGGATGCTTTGACTTACTCAGCGTTTACATGTAACTACTCTTTTAAAACATGATTACTCCACCTTTTCTTGACATCTGGTTCTATATGTGTCCAACATAAACATTTTTAATATGAAATGGTACTAGGGAGATACTTTAAGTCCTTCCGCACAGACACCTAAGCACACACATCGAGGCCGCAACGAATATGATCACCACTAGCATGAACTGTGAGCATAATTGTGGCTCAATCGCCCCAAAAAAAACGTTCGAGCGTAAACACACTGAAGGCGGGTTAGTTAGTTCTAATCACTGAAAATTAAGGCATTGGTGCCAAATTGTTAAAGGTTTTGCATTGCCTTCTAATCGACTCACAAATTTCATTGCTAACCAAAACCATCCTTTGCTCGCTTTTTTTTTATTTCTTGGGTAAATCTCTTGCTACATGATATCCAATTACCGATTGCGATTGAAACCAACCGCGCTAGTGTTGTGAACGATGAAATCCAAAATAAGGAGGAATGGGCCAATTGATTTAAGTATTGGTGCAGTAACCAGCATAATGTTCAATTGGCCGAAAATTAGTTATACTCTAACAGGTACAGCAAAAATAACTTGTGTGCATCTCGGATCGCTTTCAGAAAGACTTCTCCTCTTCGCCCTTCGTTTGCTGATCCATTTGTATAACAAAATAAATCATTTCTAAAGCTAGAAACGAAGAAAAGCCACTTCGCTGTAAACTAAATACAAACAAACCAATCACGCTGGCTTTGTTGCCACACAATACCGAAATTACTACCGGAGACATATGCGATTGGCGTTAAAATGGTTAACTGTTTCGACAATTGGGATTCGCGCTTAACCTCAATCGTTTTGTCTTTTCTTCGATTTTTTTTTGGGACACACATGGCCTCCATTACATAGTCGATAGAAACTGCGTGCACTGTTATTGTAACGGTAACTGATCGACACAAGAATTCTAGGTTAAGCGGACGAGTGCCGGCACAATTCGGATGGGCTATCGAAAAATCTTTCAGCCTGTTGGGATGTTTGCATGATCTTTCAAGCAATAAAATCCTCGGTTAGAGCACTAATCACACCGAGTTTTAGCTGCTTTGCGCGCAAGATTCTTCCTCCTTCCACAACCACCGTTACTCTCTTCAGAACTCATTTTTTTTACTTATCAATTTTTTTCTGCAACTCGGGCCTATCTACTTTCGCGCACAAAAATACAATAACGCTTCTTTGCGACTAGCGATTCTTATCCTGTTTAGTTTAGTTAATTACACTTGTGAACGCCACACTCTCCCGAATTTATCTCACATCAACCGCTTAACACCACGCGGACTTCCTTTCCTCGCTAGTCACCCGTGAACCGCTCGAGTTCCAAAAACGACTCCCTGTGATCCAGTCTCGTCCTAGCGGGATCCCTCGACTCTGAACTGAATAACCGGTATCACAGGTTGTCCATGGGGCGGCATGGTGCAGTGGTGGCCAACCCATTGGCTGTGCCACATTACAACACAGGCATGAGTGCTCCGACCTCCGAAGCAGACGTGCCTGAAGACTCTGGTTTAGGGTCGAATGTCTTTGGCGTGATATATTCCCCAGACCTTGTTGTCCGGGCCCGTTACTTGAAAGCATGCGTTGCCGTGTTGCTTGGTGATGGTAGCCCTACAGAATTTCTTGTCCAGTTTGGCGTTGTAATGGTCCACCGCCTTACTTTGTCCAAAATTTCGAACATATACGGTGTCCCCGACCTGGAACTTCGGTTTTCTAGACCGCAAGTTGTAGACCCTCACCTGTGCCTGCGCAGCTTTAGCTAATCTCTCTGCCACCTGATTGCGGATCAGCTCCATACGTTCGTGATGTAGCAATTAGGTTTCGGGCTCTTTCAATAGATGTATGGTTCTTAGTAGAGCGTAGGTGCTCCCATGCCCGATCATGCTTTGCCCGAAAACCACGAAGTATGGGGCGGAACCAAGGGAGACATGATGAGCTGGCCGCAGTGCACAGTTGATGGCCGACAGCTGCCGATCCCAAACACGCTGATTCGGGTGCACATATGCTCGTATCGCGGCCAACACCGAACGATTTACACGTTCCGAGGCGTTTGCCTGGGGAGAATGAATAGCCGTATAATGGTGGCGTACGCCGTACTCTTCCAGGAGCTGGTTGAAGAGATTGCTCCGGAATTGAGGGCCATTGTCAGAAGTGATGATTTCGGGGACTCCGATCAAGTGAAATAAATCTTCTTCCAGATAGTGGGTGATAAGTTTTGCCGACGCGGCTTTGAGGGGTTTAAGGAAGGTGAACTTGGATAGGTGGTCCAGGACAACCAGAATAAAGGTGTGACCAGTAGACGATCGAGGGTACGGGCCGAGGAGATCAGTATACAAGCGTTGGAAGACACGTTCTGGAACACCGGTAGGACGCATGGGTGCTCGAAGGGTTTGGTTGGGCGCCTTGGTCTCTTTGCAGGTTTCGCACGAACTGACATATGCAGCGACCTGTTTGGTCATGGCTGGCCAATAGAAGAGCTCTTTAAGCCGCTTGACGGTCTTTCCGATGCCTCCATGTGCACTTAGCGGATGATTATGGGCTCGCTGTGTCAAGGAGGTCGTCAGTTCGTCCAGAACCCATAGCTTCCATGCATCTCTGTCTATTGCAATGTCACCAGTGGCATGCTGGCAACGCTTGTATATAAGTCCCTCAAGAACTCGTAAATCCGGCAGTTGTGCTCGCTCTTGCGATATTTGTCTTGCAAGCTCTACATACTTTTCGCTCATGAAATGTGGTGAGGAAAGATCGATCTCGATGGTGTTGGTTGAGATCTCCTCTAATTCAAGACCTTCTGGCGAGAAAACTCTTGATAGCGAATCCGGCACTACGTTTTGGCTTCCCTTTGTTGCGACCTCAGCGTATTGACACTGCGGCCGCGGAAAATTTATTTGAACCTAGCCTTCCATCCCCTGTATAGCGCAACGATGCCGGCTAAAGCTCAGCGCGTGGGTGTGGTTCTTGAGGAAGTTAGGCTAGGCCCGTGTCGATCCAAATAACATGGACAAGGGATGGGAATCAGGATTGGGTATTGGTACTGAGCCTGAAGAAAAAAAAAACTTAGCCCATAATGTGGTTAAACAGAATATATATATTCAAAATAATCCGAATAAAATATGACATTATAATAAACTTATAATAATACAAAAATATAATTCAAAATAATAAAAAAAATTAAGGTTTGCAAGAAAACTATAATAAAGAAAATATCAAAAAAAATGATTAAAAAAAAAGAAATTATGATAACTAAATAATAATAATAATAAAAAAAATATAATTATGATAAAAAAAGAAAATTATGACAACAACATAATAATCAAAAAAAATATATATATAATGATGATAAAAAAGGAAACTATAATAACCAAAGCAGAAGAAGAAACGGAGGAGTGAAGTGAAGTCTACAGAAAATTTCAATTTTTCTCTGAATAACAAACGGAACTGAACTTACTCTGGCTGATGACGAGCGCTCTTCACCGCTGAAAATTGTCCTGAAAACTCACAAAAAAAAATTACACGAGGGCCTCACTACACTCACTAGGCTTTCTTTTCTTTTTTCTTAAACTTGACTACGCATTTTCCCCTCAACTCAAAATTTCACATTAGGTGTACGTAATTTATTATAATTATTTTTTGTGTTTCCTACTTAGGATTTATTTGTTCTAAATTTTTTTAATTCATCTAATTTTCATGTGTTCACCTTTTTACAAAAAAAAACTAATAATTTATAAAAGAATCTTATCGTACAATTGCAATTATAGTTTCGTGATCTGAATATCTATTTCTGTAAGAGTTTATTGAAATTTCGTTTAATTATTCTCAATATAAACTGGAAAATAAACCAATGGAAAGAATGTAAGTGGATCAGGAGCTACTTATAAAAACTTCATCTAGTCCAAGTTAAATGGCGCAAGGAACTCGCTTCACATTTGAATGGTCGATAAAAACTAATCACAAGAACCTACTACTGCTCAACGCGCTGGTTCCGCACTAGACTGCAATTCATGTTTCGCTTATTCAAAAGTTCTTATCAACACGCCGCGCACCAACGGTGTTGAACATAGCCTTCCATGGTGCCGAACACATCTCGTTGAGCCACTTTTTGTAAATCCATACAGCTTCCCGTCTTTTTTTTCCGCTCAAATCGCATGATCATCACTCCTTTTTATTTTTTTCACTGTTTCAATCGATCTCTTTTGTGGAATTTATTTTTTTCTTTTTCAACACTTCGGCACCTTTTCTATTCTAGTTCACGCGATTTCTTTGTTGAAAATTCAAACCCGACTTACTTCACCTTCTCATTCCACCACAAAACTCCACTTTTTCCTGATATTTCCTTTCTTAACCAAAATTCAACTCCACGCCTTATCATTCCACAACCAACTGTCTTATTTTCTCGATCCTCCTTTTCAAAAATCAAAACCCGCCTTCCTCCGTCTTCCTTCCAAAATCAACTTTCCTCACTCCCGTTGTTTTTTCCACTCTCTTCCCATCTTTTTTGGGGCCGGGTGAAAAAGGTCCCGCTGGCTTCCAGTTGGATGCAGATTCCAGATCTTTCCTAGTTGCTAGGTCGCATCAGCCCGCTACTTGGCATTGACCTTTCATCCGCATTCCAACTGAAAGCTGCAGATCAAGCCGGAAAAAAAATGCAAGAAACAAAATTACAGGCAGCTCTGGGGATCGAACCGACATCCTCATGGTTCTGAGGCATCGACGCTCCCAGAAGGCTACTGTCTAGAGATGACAACGGGTGTGACATTATTCAACTAAATAAAAAAAAACATGTTGCAATTTATTCGCAACACCTTCCTATGCGTAATTTTAAATTTGAAGCCTTGGAGTTTCAAAGCCCATCTTGCCAACCAGCCATGTAAATCCGAGAGTGTCATTAGCCATTGTAGCGAGGCATGATCCGTGATGACCTCGAATTCATGACCTTCTACATAGGCTCGGAATTTCCTAATAGCTAACACGGCTGCAAGACACTCCTGTTCAGAAACGGTGTAGTTTCGCTGCGCAGGGTTGAGCTTATGAGACATGTAAGCAACAGGGACTTCCACACCATCGTCGGTCTTCTGCATCAGTACCGCGCCGACACCATGTTGACTTGCGTCACAGTGTATGGCGAAGGGGCGTTTGAAATCGGGACTGTGCAGAACCGGTGCGGTGCATAGAGCATTTTTCAAATCTTGGAAGGCCTCTTGTCTTTGCCTTTGCTCTTCTCTATATTGATGGTCAGTCCGGCCTTACGTAGGCACAAAACAATCTCTTGGAGCAGTTGAAAGTGCTCGTCTAGAGTCTCGGTGATCAACAGAAGATCATCTAGGTAGACGAAGACCTGATGGCGTAAGTGTGCTGGGACGACCTGATCCATCAACCGTTGCATCGTTTGGGGTGCGTTTCACAACCCAAACGGCATGGTGACGAATTGGTACAACGGACGACCCGGTACGGCAAAGGCTGTCTTTTCCTTAGACCCTTCTTCCAATGGGATCTGCCAAAAGGCGTCTTTTAAATCGAGGCTAGTTATAAACTGAGCTCTTGGAAGTCGACTTAGTATCCCATCGATGAGTGGCAATGCATAAGCATCCTTTACCGTGACCTGGTTCACTTTTCGTGCATCCAGACACATTCTTACTTTCCCAGGCTTCACTACTAAGACTACTGGAGACGACCAACTCCCCGATGACTCTTCGATGACGCCCATTGTCAGCATCCTATCAATCTCTGCAAAGAGAAGTTTTTCCACCGCGGGGGAAACCGAAAAGTGGCGTTGTTTGATGGGCCGACTGGGTCCCACGTCAATAACGTGCGAAATCAATGTAGTTCGACCCAGTCCTTCTCGAGAAAAAGATGGAAAGCTGGAAATGACCGAATCGAGCATGCGTTGTTGTGCAGAAGTTAACTTGTGGCGAGGACTGGCTGGTTCTAGGGTACACACTGCACCATTATCGCGAAGAACGTGCTCCTCACGAAAGATGTCTTTGGCGAGACAGAATAGGCGGACGAAGTCCACACCGAGATATACATTCTGACTCAGAGTTGGTATGATCAGGAAGGACATAGTGTGCGTTGTACCACGGAAGGTAACGGAACCTGTGATTTTGCCAACAGCTGCATGTTTGGTGCCGTCCACAGTCTTTAGGCTCACGTTTAATTTTTCAACGTAGTGTAGGGGGTTGGCCAGGACTTTTCTTGCAAAATTTGCTGCCAGACAGCTTACACTAGCCCCAGTATCGATTAACCCACGCACCTGTTAGTTGTCGAACAGAGTGACATTGGCGTATGGTCTTAAATCGTCAGTGGGTTGGTCCACAATGGTTGTTGAGACGTATATGTTTTAGTTGCGTAGGGCCCTCTCCCAGAATTTCCTCAGTCGTAATGTGGACCTCTTCGGATATTTTGGGAGAAACTCCTCCACACCAAAAATACGCTCTCTTGCTCGCCGATATTCCTTCATGCGCACATGGTAAGTTTTGTGAAATGCGTGACTGCTGGCCTGTACATAAATTGAATCCTCAGAGGGAGAGAGACACGGGGTGTGAAGACTACCACGCTTTAAAATGCGGATAGGATTTTTAGTAGTGCTATTTGTTAGGGAGAGATCACTTGCGGTCGTGGTATCCTCGGTTATTTGGTCTTTTTTTTCTGAATCGCCTAAGCTTTGGGATGGTGTCGCGGCCCAGGAGGCCTCTGCTGTTGGTGAGGTCTCGATCCCGACCAGTTTTTTTGGATCGCTGCATGCTGGACAGCTGGGCTTGTAGGTGTCGGGCTTGCCACAACCATAGCAGAAAACTGAGCGCTCCGCTAGGCACACATCAAAACGATGTCCTGGCTTCCGACAGTTCCAGCACACAGCGGTCTTTTCCAATGCAGCTACTATGCTGCAGCCGCTGGTATCTACAGACGAGGATAGATCTTCCGGCATCCAAGAGGACTCCTCTGGTCGTACTACCGCTCTCGTCTGTTCCGCTTCCCGAGGGCACAACTCTTCTACGAGGCGTTGGCTAGATGAAGGTCGCGCGTGTGGCTTAAAAACGCCGCGCTGTGCGTCAAGATTCTCTTGTCGCCTGGCATAAGTGCACAGCATCTGCACAGAAGTGATTGGGAGGTGCAGCAAACTGTTACGGAGGTCCAAGCGTAAATTGAGCTTTAGTAACTCCACTAGCTCATTGTCACCGATGGGTGTTGGAAGGCGATCGATGAGCCGAAGAATACCGTCGCAGAATGAGTCGAACGATTCGTGTATGCCTTGCTTTCGGCTGCGAATCAGCTCTCGTATTTCCAGCTCGGAGAATCCATCACCAAATCTGTCTCGCAACGCTTGGCAGAACGCGTGCCAGTCAAGATATTCCGACCCTCGCAGATACCTTCAGTACCAGTCCGCGGCTTCTTCCACCAAAAGGACGTGCAAAAACTGGCATACTAATTCCATGTTTCCGTGGAGTGTATTACGTGTGAGAGTACGAACCTGGAATAACAATTTGTCGACAGGAAGGGAGCCTAACCGTCCACTGAATTTTATATTCCACCCTTGTATGATAGTAAGGGCCCGCTCTGCAGAGAATGGAGCAGGTTGAGCTCGCCAGCCCACGGAATGGTCATGTATTTGACGGGAGCGTCCAAGAGGTGATTCAGGTGACGTTTCGTTTATACGAACTGGACCAGTTGGGGTGGGTGCATGAGCCAGGCTTGCAATTTCTTGCCTTACCTCATCTCTCACCAGTTGTGGCAGCCACTGCTGCAGCTGCTGTATCGTTATAGCCGAGGTTGTTTCGACTTCAGATTGGGTGGATCTCACGTCGGAGAGTTCTGCCTGCTCCTCATTCGTTGCCTTTTTGGAGGACTTATCAACACCAACAGCACCGTGCATTTCCTCCGAATTAAGGTCCTGCTGCTGAGTAGCTTGAGATCTCGTATTATAACGACCTAGCTTAGGTCTTGCCCCTCGTGTCAAGACAGGGGTTGGAGCTTCACCGTCGGTTGGAAGGTATGCACCTCCTATTCGGTCTCTTGTTTGATAAGGTCGTAGATCTCGGGGATTGCATGTCTCCCGAAACAATGGACAGCTTGGGTTTTTGCGGAGCCATTGTTCCATGCATAGCGCGTGAAACACGTGTGAGCAGGAAGTCTGCACCATTGGCTCGTCACCCACGTACTCACAGGTACATATTGTACAGACGGCGTCGTTAAAGCGACTTGTTGCGACTGGGCTGTGCCTAGATGTCATATTTATTGGTCGTTCCCTCTTATTACTTGTCAGAAATAAACATAATTTAAATAATAGTTAATTTGCCAAAAAAAAATGAGTGCCAAGAATATATATAAAAAAAAAATGGTTGAGTTTCCTTGAGGCTTCCCCTCCAATCAATGAACGATGCAAGGACCTCGGCCAAGATAAATAGCTTCCACCAAAGTTCAACTTCCAGCGAGAGTGCACATTTACTTCATTACAAAGAGAGAGAGAAAAATTGTTCCCGAAAAAAATATCAAAGATTTACCGAGGCGAGTGAGCAGACAACTCCGAGCTGTCAGAAGAGCGGACGAACGCACGCGCGATTTAGCACTCAGTGCTTCGTAATTCCTGCGACCCCCGTCATCCCGGATCCGCGACTCACTTCACCTGTACCGCATTCAAAAATTATAGAGAACTCCCAATACACAAAGGCAAGGTACAGATCGAATCTTTCACGAGACCAATCAAGGTAGGTTTTACCCACCAAGTTGGTAATTCTCAAGCGAAAGAGACGAGCCTCCTTGCGCGTACGAGTACGCAGGACATCACGTTGGGATTCCCTTTCGCGAATAAAAAAATTGGAAGGAGAGTTGGACGACCTGCACTTCACAAAAAAAATTTACTCAGGTGGGCTATTGCTCACTAAGTCCAACATCTCCGTTTTGTGAGTTAGCCCATTGGAAAACCCTGGATCGATAAGATCAATTTCCAAGTCAACATTTGACTGGCGATAAGCTGTTTGGGGGCCCCACGTTGGGCGCCATTGTAATGAAATGAGTAAAAGCGAACGTTGTCGCTTCGAAATTTCAAGCCAACAGAACTTTCGTCTTGTTGGCCTCAATGGACGTTAAGTCCCCGGGACGAGGCAACGAACCCATGTGTCGTTCAGACGAATTCGGGTTCGGCCTCTACCTAGCTAGAGGAGTGATGGCCAGCTCAGCTCGGCGCGTATCGTCGTGGGTGCGTTCGCTAGCATCAGTCCCGAATCTCATTTCCAGAGATTCAGCCATCAAGTTGCCCGCTTACATACCGATACAAAAAAAATTTCATCAAACAAAACAAACTATTCGTCTTGTGAGGCTATACCTCCTAAGTTACTTTACCCTAAGAATTCTCGCGCGCATACCGAGATAATACCGCGTTCAAGGGCTGCCCGAGAGAAAAAAAATCTTTACGTTACATTGGTCTATTGGTGGAATTCCGAAGCTACTCAAAACAAAAAAAAACAGGCAAGAAAGAAAAGAAAACGAAAGACTACCGCGTACTGAAACAATCTCTCGGGTGGCCGTGCCACTCTCGATTTGGACGTCGAGCTTCAGCGGAGCTCGCCAGGCGCAGATGTCGCTGCCTGGGCCCGCCCTACCATGGCCTAGCGCTTGCGTGTCCGTATGTATTGTGCGCACTAGGCCCACCACTACTCACCTTGGCCGAGCTATTCCGTTAGCTGTTGGAAATGGAGGTCATTCGAGAGGGACAGCCCTCAAGGAAACTCTGGATTGTTCAATTCATTATAAATTTATTCATTCTCACTTCGGATAGGTACAAATTACTAGAAAAGAAAATTTAACTAAAGAGCCGAAACGCTATAAAATTTAAAATGAGTAAAAGCGAACGTTGTCGCTTCGAAATTTCAAGCCAACAGGACTTTCGTCTTGTTGGCCTCAATGGACGTTAAGTCCCCGGGACGAGGCAACGAACCCATGTGTCGTTCAGACGAATTCGGGTTCGGCCTCTACTTAGCTAGAGGAGTGATGGCCAGCTCAGCTCGGCGCGTATCGTCGTGGGTGCGTTCGCTAGCATCAGTCCCGAATCTCATTTCCAGAGATTCAGCCATCAAGTTGCCCGCTTACATACCGATACAAAAAAAATTTCATCAAACAAAACAAACTATTCGTCTTGTGAGGCTATACCTCCTAAGTTACTTTACCCTAAGAATTCTCGCGCGCATACCGAGATAATACCGCGTTCAAGGGCTGCCCGAGAGAAAAAAAATCTTTACGTTACATTGGTCTATTGGTGGAATTCCGAAGCTACTCAAAACAAAAAAAAAACAGGCAAGAAAGAAAAGAAAACGAAAGACTACCGCGTACTGAAACAATCTCTCGGGTGGCCGTGCCACTCTCGATTTGGACGTCGAGCTCCAGCGGAGCTCGCCAGGCGCAGATGTCGCTGCCTGGGCCCGCCCTACCATGGCCTAGCGCTTGCGTGTCCGTATGTATTGTGCGCACTAGGCCCACCACTACTCACCTTGGCCGAGCTATTCCGTTAGCTGTTGGAAATGGAGGTCATTCGAGAGGGAGAGCCCTCAAGGAAACTCTGGATTGTTCAATTCATTTTAAATTTATTCATTCTCACTTCGAATAGGTACAAATTACTAGAAAAGAAAATATAACTAAAGAGGCGAAACGCTATAAAATTTAATTTGTAATTATTATAAACTACTTTAAGGTATATGAAAAAAAAAACTTTACTTTACGGATGGTAGCGATTTTTTTTCTTTAAATATTTCTATATTGTAAATGTTTATATATATATATATTTTTTTTTCAAAGGATCTATAGCTACAGATGTCAATCTGTTGTATTTTTTTTATAATTAAAAAAAAATTTTTTTTGTACTACTACTTCCAGACTCATACTTCTGTGATTCGCTTAGAACTAGAATTATTCTTACATAATGTTTAACCTTACATTCTAAAAGTAAATACATTCGGTAGTATGGTCTGGCTATGTAATAATGGATGCTTTGACTTACTCAGCGTTTACATGTAACTACTCTTTTAAAACATGATAACTCTCCCTTTTCTTGACATCTGGTTCTATATGTGTCCAACATAAACATTTTTAATATGAAATGGTACTAGGAAGATACTTTAAATCCATCCGCACAGACACCTAAGCACACACATCGAGGCCGCAACGAATATGATCACCACTAGCATGAACTGTGAGCATAATTGTGGCTCAATCGCCCAAAAAAAAAAACGTTCGAGCGTAAACACACTGAAGGCGGGTTAGTTAGTTCTAATCACTGAAAATTAAGGCATTGGTGCCAAATTGTTAAAGGTTTTGCATTGCCTTCTAATCGACTCACAAATTTCATTGCTAACCAAAACCATCCTTTGCTCGCTTTTTGTTTATTTCTTGGGTAAATCTCTTGCTACATGATATCCAATTAACGATTGCGATTAAAACCAACCGCGCTAGTGTTGTGAACGATGAAATCCAAAATAAGGAGGAATGGGCCAATTGATTTAAGTATTGGTGCAGTAACCAGCATAATGTTCAATTGGCCGAAAATTAGTTATACTCTAACAGGTACAGCAAAAATCAGTTGTGTGCATCTCGGATCCATTGAATAAGGAGAATAAGGAAGCGAAGTCACCTATGCGCGCCTGTAACCGACGGTGAAGCAATTTTACTACATTCAAAGCACTTGCTCTCATGAGAGTGCAAATCAGCACACATTTCCCCTTACTCGCCCCGTGGCCTATACATTTCACCTACACTGCTGCCTTGTCACACAGCAAGGTGTACAATACATACAAACTCCCTCACGGATAGTATGCCGTGGTCAAACTTGAGTGTCAAACTTAGTCCCATATGTTTCTTGTTTTGGCCATTTTTTTGCGGAATTTCTTCGGCGGGATCGAGCGTGACGCGTAAAAGTTATAAAAAATCGCCGAAAAGGAACTATTTAGTTAAAAACTGGTGTGTAATCGCGAAACGACAGAATAATATATCGTGTTTCAGTGATTCATTGGTGAAAAAATGAAAGATTGCTGTATAGTAAGAAGACAATGCGTTGCTGCTACCCGGGATGTAAACCTTTGCAGGGAAACAAACCCGTCCGACTTTCTTTCTTTCAGTGAGTAAATAAGATTTCACTTTGTACAAAAAATTTTGGTTAAGTAGATATTTGTGATGTTTTCATTTAAAATTTGAAGTGCAAAGTTAAGTAATTGCATTTGCAGCCATGCTAGACTTAGTTGTCAAATTCGAGACATATGATCATCGGCAGTTCAGTGTCGGCACAATGCTATCATGAAGTGGGGTTATCAACTTTTTGAATTTTTTTTTCAGATTTCCGAAATCACCAAGTCGAGCCGCACAATGGCTACATATGTAAGACCTCCTCCGAAAAGCTTTCAATTAGAAATAAGCATAGCAAATTAATTCATTTTAAGGGGATGTGAATTTTAAACGTAATTATGTATGTTGGTCTTTTATATAAGCCATTTTTCCAATTATAAATGTATAAATTAGTTAAATAAATTTTTGTTGTACTTCCTGTTGTTAATTCAAGACTTTAATTTCCCAATAATTTATTTAGGCAATATAGATTTTTGAATGAAACCCATTTGAATCAACGATTTCCACCTACGGCACTGGTGCATTTTGCGTGATTTGCTGTTTCGTTCTACGAAAGTCGAAAATTGCTTCAATTCTCTTTACTGATTTCGCTTCCTTATTCTCTCTATTCAAAGCTCGGATCGCTTTCAGAAAGACTTCTCCTCTTCGCCCTTCGTTTGCTGATCCATTTATATAACAAAATAAATCATTTCTAAAGCTAGAAACGAAGAAAAGCCACTTCGGTGTAAACTAAATACAAACAAACCAATCACGCTGGCTTTGTTGCCACACAATACCAAAATTACTACCGGAGACATATGCGATTGGCGTTAAAAGGGTTAACTGTTTCGACAATTGGGATTCGCGCTTAACCTCAATCGTTTTGTCTTTTCTTCGATTTTTTTTTGGGACACACATGGCCTCCATTACATAGTCGATAGAAACTGCGTGCACTGTTATTGTAACGGTAACTGATCGACACAAGAATTCTAGGTTAAGCGGACGAGTGCCGGCACAATTCGGATGGGCTATCGAAAAATCTTTCAGCCTGTTGGGATGTTTGCATGATCTTTCAAGCAATAAAATCCTCGGTTAGAGCACTAATCACACCGAGTTTTAGCTGCTTTGCGCGCAAGATTCTTCCTCCTTCCACAACCACCGTTACTCTCTTCAGAACTCATTTTTTTTACTTATCAATTTTTTTCTGCAACTCGGGCCTATCTACTTTCGCGCACAAAAATACAATAACGCTTCTTTGCGACTAGCGATTCTTATCCTGTTTAGTTTAGTTAATTACACTTGTGAACGCCACACTCTCCCGAATTTATCTCACACCAACCGCTTAACACCACGCGGACTTCCTTTCCTCGCTAGTCACCCGTGAACCGCTCGAGTTCCAAAAACGACTCCCTGTGATCCAGTCTCGTCCTAGCGGGATCCCTCGACTCTGAACTGAATAACCGGTATCACAGGTTGTCCATGGGGCGGCATGGTGCAGTGGTGGCCAACCCATTGGCTGTGCCACATTACAACACAGGCATGAGTGCTCCGACCTCCGAAGCAGACGTGCCTGAAGACTCTGGTTTAGGGTCGAATGTCTTTGGCGTGATATATTCCCCAGACCTTGTTGTCCGGGCCCGTTACTTGAAAGCATGCGTTGCCGTGTTGCTTGGTGATGGTAGCCCTACAGAATTTCTTGTCCAGTTTGGCGTTGTAATGGTCCACCGCCTTACTTTGTCCAAAATTTCGAACATATACGGTGTCCCCGACCTGGAACTTCGGTTTTCTAGACCGCAAGTTGTAGACCCTCACCTGTGCCTGCGCAGCTTTAGCTAATCTCTCTGCCACCTGATTGCGGATCAGCTCCATACGTTCGTGATGTAGCAATTCGGTTTCGGGCTCTTTCAATAGATGTATGGTTCTTAGTAGAGCGTAGGTGCTCCCATGCCCGATCATGTTTTGCCCGAACACCACGAAGTATGGGGCGGAACCAAGGGAGACATGATGAGCTGTCCGCAGTGCACAGTTGATGGCCGACAGCTGCCGATCCCAATCACGCCGATTCGGGTGCACATATGCTCGTATCGCGGCCAACACCGAACGATTTACACGTTCCGAGGCGTTTGCCTGGGGGGAATAAATAGCCGTATAATGGTGGCGTACGCCGTACTCTTCCAGGAGCTGGTTGAAGAGATTGCTCCGGAATTGAGGGCCATTGTCAGAAGTGATGATTTCGGAGACTCCGATCAAGTGAAATAAATCTTCTTCCAGATAGTGGGTGATAAGTTTTGCCGACGCGGCTTTGAGGGGTTTAAGGAAGGTGAAGGCGCAAGATTATTCCTCCTTCCACAATCACCGTTACTCTCTTCAGAACTCATTTTTTTTACTTATCAATTTTTTTCTGCAACTCGGGCCTATCTACTTTCGCGCGCAAAAATACAATAACGCTTCTTCGCGACTAGCGATTCTTATCCTGTTTAGTTTAGTTAATTACACTTGTGAACGCCACACTCTCCCGAATTTATCTCACACCAACCGCTTAACACCACGCGGACTTCCTTTCCTCGCTAGTCACCCGTGAACCGCTCGAGTTCCAAAAACGACTCCCTGTGATCCAGTCTCGTCCTAGCGGGATCCCTCGACTCTGAACTGAATAACCGGTATCACAGGTTGTCCATGGGGCGGCATGGTGCAGTGGTGGCCAACCCAGCGGCTGTGCCACATTACAATACCTGTACCGATCGTTTGGAGGAAGCGGCATAGCATAAAGAATATATAGCACTGACTCTCTGAACTGTCAAAACAGACTTGAGACAAAACATGCCAAAATTACCCCTCCATCAGATAGAGCGCTCTGGCTTTCGTTCCCAAGCTCGCGCGCGAAAGAGTAGGATGAAATTCGTATTCAAATTTCTCCAGGCCAGGATGTGCATATGTTTAGAGACGAGCCGGCAATTTTATATCAGTTAAGCGTGTACGTGTACATGCCAAAATCAGCTGACTTAATGCTAGTGTGCGTGAAATCAACGAACGCGGCGTGTATTCGCATCGGGTACGCGACTGAAGCGAATCATTTGGAGCTGCCCGATCAGCAGAAAAAACGAATCTAAGCGGCATTCGCTAGTTTGATTCTAGATTTGCTAGTCAACAGACAGACAAAAATATTAAAATGAAGTGTATAGTGGAAGGTTGTAGAAGTGGTAAAAACTTTTTCAAGTTGCCGGGTGATGAGGACGCGTAAGTTGTGATTTGAAATAACAATATATTGTATTGAAAATTTTTGTTTTTAAATATTAGAGGACACTAATGTTATGTTCTAGCAGATTATCTAAACCGCAAATTCGTAAATCACTAAGAGATGCTCACACACTTTTTAAATTGAAATTAGTAAATTACTGAGAAATGCAGTAACACTTAACAAAATGTAAATGAATCTAAGTAATTTAAGAATTTAAAATTTAGTTTATCTAGTACAACACCACATTAATGTTCTCTTATATATAGATACAAAAAAGGCAATCTCTAATATTTAAATACAAAAATTAAAAAAGCTTAGAAAACTACATTGAGTTTTTTTAAAATCTGTGCAATGGCGGTAAATTTCTAAAAAATGGTTGCATGTGCATTAACGATGTTAAAAAAAAGTAATGTATGATGAAAGTCATTCATTATTTGCGATCTTGTATAGATGCGCATAAGTTACAGCGTGAAATTGAATTCTTCATACTGACTTAAATGCAGATATGTTGTTTTTATGAAAAAACTCACAATCATATTATTAGTGATAACAAAGCATACGTAATTTTCATAAACCAAAATTAAATATTAATTTGGGAGAAAGCCAGGGTGTGCTTGGTGTGGACCAAGTAGGACATGTTTTAAATTGTATCGCATTTTGACCGTTGGAATGGTGGCTACAAAGTCATTGTTGAGTATTTCTTTGCGCCCAATCGAAATAAAGTGGCTATTTATATAGGTTTCCTTCTATTTCCCAAAGAATGTTGGCTTAGAATCCGGCAAATTGCTGTGAAGCCATTATTCCACGGGAAATAAAAAGAAATCTATTTACATAGTCGGTTTATGTCGAGTATATGCAGACATGACTATCTTCTCATCGCGGGTAAAACAAGCTGACACTGTTAATTGCATCGTGGAAGGACGATCAGAGGTCGCACAACAACGATAACATATTTTTCACACGAAGAAAGTGTCAGTGTTGGAAATAATGGGCCTGCAAAAGATAGGCATTAAAATGTTTTATGGTCCATTGCGCGGGAAGTATATTTTCAGTGCAGATAACTAGATTATTTAGGGAAGTAGAATCTGAATATTTGTGAATAGTATGTATGTAGACGAACAATTTTTCTGCAAGAAAACAATAGATGATACTGGCGCCCTTCTGCGTGTCATTATAAATGTAGATCTTGCTGCAAACATCATCATTCTGATAAAGGCAATCGATAATACCTACAAATATTGCTTGTAAATTATTAGTTCACAAAATTATGAATATTTTTCACGATTCATGCGATATGAACGGCTGAACATATACTTACAACAGCAAAAAAACAGAAAGATATGGAACATATTGACTGTATGACCTACATCATGACACGGTAGAAATATATTTAATTCATGTGGTTGAGGGAACGACTGAAATTTATAAATACATTAATACATATCGCAACTAAGTTTCTCCTTACGAAGATGTTGTTTCCACATGATAAATATCAACGGATATTCTTCTATATCACACTATATCCAACTCTCCTTTGTTGAAAAACGTGCGCCTGTGCCATTACTATGTATTTTTAAAAAAAGGTATGCTTGCTTTCAACAGTGATCACATGCAAGTACATAAGCAACCACACATGCCAAATGGATTAAATTACTCTATATTCCTGCACCTACAGGCTTTCGGAAGGAAGCAATCGTTTCGCGGAATGTAAAGAACCAACTAGCTAATAATATCAAAGGATTACCATCGGGATGCCCAGCACAACTGAACGACGCCAGTACCCAAACGGAAACAACAGGAAACACGCAACCTCGCGTTTTAAAATTTTCTTGCAAATAAAGATTTTTTCAGAGAGAAATATGGTGTAACTTACCGGATATATTTCGCTCAAGGCGGACGAGAGGGGATGGCACTAAAAGAATAATAATGTGGCGATAACACCTCTTGTTCTCAATCTTCTTATTTCGCCTTCACGTGGTGGTGCTGTACGCTAAGTAAATAAGGTGAGATACGCGTAGACGAAAGGCGAATACGTTCCGACTTGGATACTTTTGCTATCCTTATTACCGGTACCTTACTTCCATTTTCCGAAAAAATTGGGAAATTGAAAGCACTAAAATTTTAAACATACATATATCATGACCTTTATCAAAGCATCGTTGTATCATGAAATACAACTTAACTATCAAACTGAGTGTGAGCGCTTTTTTGCAAAATAGCTTTTATTTTTTCTGCTGGATCGACTACGCCCGGCACGAGCCACGAAGGTGTCTGAAAGTAGCAGAAGGTGATTTTTTCAGTAAATGTAATACCTTTTTCTTTTTCGACATTCATACACAAGCCGACCACTGAAGAGGGAATTTCATTACGTTTCTTCGATAAGACTGAATTGTAAGTTTTCGACTTCTGGCGCACGTTGCCCGTCACTAAGAGCTGAAAATCAGCAAACTAACGCGAAAACTTTGCGTTACCGGGAAGTCTTTCACTAAAATTTCACCCGGCTATTGATTCTTGCACACGTTCACTACCAGGAAGCTCTCACTGATTCTGTGCTGCAGCTATAAGGAAATGCAATCCCTTCTTCGTTGCTCTATATATCTAAATAAATAGACCACCGAAGAAGGACCTTTATTTCCTTTTTGGAAATTATCAGCCACTTTTCACATCGATTTAAATTATGGCCATAAAACACTTTGCCAGTTACTTCGCGTTGCTTCGCTGGCCACCGGCGACCACAAATTTTGACCACGTTGTTTTTCCGCACTTGTCACTACGATTTGTTTCAATTTTCATCAAAAACATCTAAAATCTAATTACACGGGATTTTCCACTCGCGATATGTCAAATACACACTGACATTTCTCGCTACCAGTCACGATTCAACGAATTAAAGAAACTAGCTTTCGTGCACAAACCATTCACATGCAATTTGCTTATTCTATTACTCATGCTAGGGTACACGGATATGCATTTACCTATACTTAGGCACAGGCTGGCCACTTGGGTTGTATAACAGATATGTGAGAAATTGACTGAAGTGTCAGCGCTATGTATTATTTATGCTATGGCAGCGTTCCGATCATGTCAATATTTGAATCAGCAAACCTTGCTTCGGGCAGCGGGTACCGTTGAAGGGGTGACTTCGTATGCCGTCCGATTTTATTTCTTTGACAAGGAAGGCACGTTCGAACGTAATTGTTGATATCGCGGTTCATAGATGGCCAGAAGAAGCGATCCGTCACGATTTTTCCGTTGCCCGTACGCCAGGATGAGATAGACTGTGGAGATTTGCCATCACTTGCCTCCTTAGTCCTTTAGGGATGTATGGTCGGATTTTGTCGGCTGATATGATGCAGTAGGTCGGTTTATCCGAGCACAAGACGTGTTGTTTGCGCCATTCGAGCGGTTGTGTCTTATCCAGAAGCAGTTCTTGAAGCTCATTGTCGTCGCGTTGTGGTACGTCGTACGGTACTTACTCGTGGTAAGCAGTCTGCAACTAAGTAGTCCTGGCCGGGGATATGCTTGATGTCTATGTAATAAGTGTGAACGTTCCATAACTCGATATTTGAGAACAACCTATATGTATTGGTATTGGTGTATCAGCGGCGATGTATAACCGCAGTTATTTGTTAGCCGCCATACAACACACATCGCTTGACGATAAAAAGACACGAAACCTTCAACTAAAAAGTTTCATTTAATACGTAGTTTTAGTCTTTTTACATGGTGTCAGAAGTGAAAAAATAATTAAAATAAACATTTTTTTAATAAAATTTCATCGTAACTTCGACGGGAAAAAAATTAAAATTGTGCAGATATATCGTTTTTGTATGTCAACGTATTTCGTCATACATTGGGCTGATTTCACAACGATTTCGTCATATTGCATCATTCACCGGGCTGTATACAAAGGTACACAATCATCGGGTAGAGAAAAAACACTCTCATGGGCTGTCAAATAAAACTCAACGGGTTATCTCATCGAAATCTTGTGTAATTTTCGTTACAATGGCACAAAATCAACGCGTTCCAAGTTAACTGGATTGTTCAAACTTACCTATTGAATGGTCATCATGGAAACGAAATTTCAGAGTTTACTTGATTGCAAACAACAACCAAAATGACAGTAAAGATACAAAAATCGCCACATTTGTAAGGCTTATTGGAACACTGGGTGCGAACATTTATAGCACATTATTTCCGAATGATGGCGAACAAGACTCATTGCTTGGAATTACGCGCGTACAACGAACAATTGCAGCAGTCGGTGATGAACCAGAATGTACTGCTGAAGATGTTACTTATCGTTCATTGGAAGCTGTATTTAAAAAATTTGATGAACATTGTTTACCTTAAAAAAAACACGACAATGGAATCGTATAAATTAAACATGATTACACAAAAAGAAAAGCAATCATTTGGTGAATTCGAAACAGAACTTCGCACACAAGTAAATCGATGCGAATTTTCATGTACGTGTGGTGTGTCATATGAAGATCGAATGCTTCGTGATCGTATTATTGTTGGTGTACACGACAAAAAATTACAAATGAAGTTACTGGATGGTCAATCCAGTTCATTGAAAAGTGTAATCGATACATGCAAAGTTTTTGAAGCGGCCAGCGCCAACAAAATTTTATTGGACAACAAACAATCCATTGCGAATATTGAAACGTCATCTTAACAAGTTTTTCATGGTGTTAATCGTTATTGCTTCAATTGTGGCGACAATAATTGGACACCAAAACATGCTGAAATATGCAAAGCAAAGGGTCAAACGTGCCGGAGCTGTTCCATAAAGGGTCATTTTTCCAAGATGTGCCGCCAAAGCCGAAAATATAATAACAACAACAACAGCAGCGGCAACAACAAAAATGTTTCAACACTTTGTGCCGATCAAAAAGGTTTGTTGTCACATAAAAGTCATAATCATAATTCGGAAAGCATTCTTAGTTCATGTAATTTTATTTGTAGAATAAACTCAGATCGTAAAGAAAAATGGACCAAAGAATATCAAATAGAAAATCAAAAAGTTACGTTCAAAATCGACACGGGGGCCGACGTAAACTGTATCCCCATTAATATAGTTAAGAATTAAACAAGCAAATATCAAATCAACAAAAATTTAACGTATTTGATTATAGTAACAATAAAATTAAAATCTTTGGTACCGTAAAATTGAGCTGTTTGGAATTAAATACAACTGCTTCTAAATTGGCTGAGTTTATTGTAGTTAGCAATGATTTTAACCGATACTGGGATTAGAAACAAGCATTTTATTTGGATTAATTAAACGTCATGTCAATTATATTGCTTGCTTACCAGATAAAAAAGAAAAATTGATCGAACAAAATTGGGATCTGTTTCACGGGATAGGTAAATTTTCGGGAAAATTTACAATAAATTTACAAGAAAATTCAAAACCAATTGTTCATTATAAAAAACGTATTCCGTTAGCATTGGTTGACAAACTTCGAATGGAACTTGATCAAATGACATGGGATAAAATCATTTCACCTGTTGAATATCCGACTGATTGGGTAAATAATTTACAAATTCTTGAAAAGACTGGGGGTAAATTACGCATATGCCTTGATCCGAAGCCACTTAATGCATGTTTTAAGCGTGAACATTTTCTCATTCCAACTGTGGAAGATTTAACGTGAAAATTGGCAAATAAAAAAGTATTTTCGGTTTTTGATCTCAGCAGTGCGTTTTGGCATATGGAGCTAGATGAAAAAAGTTCAAACCTTACAACGTTCATGACTCCTTTTGGACGATACAAATTTCGTCGTGTGCCATATGGACTAAATTGTGCACCTGAAATGTTTCAACGGAAAATGATACACATATTTGGAGATTTGGAAGGAGTAATGATTTATTTTGATGACATGTTTTTATTCGCAGATAATCACACTGAACACGATAAAATCATGATGAAAATAATTGATCGGGCAAGAATAAATAATAATAAATTTAATCCGGATAGAATACAATACAAACAAAACGAAATAAAATTCATGGGAAATACAATTTCATCGGGCAAAAATAAATCAGTTAATTAATATTTAGATGCAATTCTGGGCAGTAAAAAACTAACTGACAAAAGTACAGTGCTACGATTTTTGGGACTTTTGAAATACATTGCACGTTTTATTCCAAATCTGTCAAAAGCAACAGCAAATTTACGTGATTTATCGCGAAATGATGTTCAATTTGAGTGGACCGACAAACATGATAATGAATTCGAACAATTGCTAAAAGTGATATCTTCTAGACCGGTGTTGTCAATTCATGATCCGGCAAAACCAACACTAATTCAAACTGATGCATCAAAAGATGGGTTGGGATGTGTATTAATACAGGATGGACATTCAATAGCATTCGCATCAAGAACACTGTCAAAAAGTGAACAAAAAAGGGCTCAAATAGAAAAAGAACTTTTAGCAATTGTGTACGCAAGTTAAAAATTTCGTTTTTTTCTTTATGGCTGTGAATTTACTGTCGAAAGTGACCACAAACCACTTGAAACATTAATAAAGCGTGACATTGATGACGTGACTGTGCGATTACAACGAATTTTTATGTTTTTGCTCAAATATCCGGGCATAAATGTGACATACAAACCGGATAAAGATATGCTAATTGCTGATTGTTAGTCGCGAGCTCAACTTGAACAGCAAGAAAAAATCGTGGAATTAACGGGTGTGATTCATTCAGTTATAAAATCTGTCTGTATTTCGGAAGAAAATCACAATTTTTGTCGGGAAATAATTCAATCGGACGAGCAATAAAAAAAAAATTTGCAACTTTGTTACAAATGGTTGCCCGGGATATCATCATCTTGATGAATTCAGTCAGCATTTTCACAAAATTAAATCGGAATTACATGTAGAGTACGAACTTTTGCTCAACAACCATAGATTGGTAATACCAACGAAATTACAAAATAAAATCGCGAAATGGCTGCATGAATCGCATCTCGGAATTGAAAAGACTCTTGCAAGAGCTCGAATGTTGTATTATTGGCCTGGAATGAATTCACAAATATGTTCATTGATGGAAACATGTTCAGTGTTTGAAAAATTTAAACGTAATAATCAAATTGACTCAGCAAGAAGCACCAAAATATCCATATCAAATCGTGGCAATGGATTTATTTGAATATGCGGGACATGATTTTATTGCAATTTTTGATTTTTATTCGAATTTCTTGTCTTCATTTCGACTGAACAACAAAACGTCACGTCATATAATAATGGGTTCAAAAGATCTATTCAATCATATCGGATATCCAACAATAATAAAGAGTGACAACGTTCCTTTTAACTCAGCTGAATTTGATCGAATTGCGTCACAATTTAACATGCTATTTAAATATTCAAGTCCACGCTATCCGCAAAATAATGGGTTAGCTGAAAAGGGTGTAGCAATATCAAAAAATTTCTCAAAAAGAAGTTACGAAGTCGAACAATTTCAATACAATATTCTTGAATACAATACAACGCCAATTGGAAGCTTGGGATTGACTCCATCTGAACTATTTTTTGGTAGATTAATAAAAACAATGCTACCAGTATCAAGTTCATTGCTAGCTAGAAAAAATTTACCCGAAAATGAACTTCAACAAAAAATCAAAAAGAAAAAAGAAAAGCAAAAATATTTTTATGATCGAAACGCAAGATCATTACCGTTACTGACTGAGGGTGACACGGTGATCTTTAAAAAAGATTTAAAAAATTGGCATTATGGTACAATTGTAGGCGATGTAAATGGAAAATCATATATTATTAAAGATAACTCCAATAATCATTTCAGACGCAATCGACGATTTATAGCCATATCAAAAAACAATGGATTTAATACCAGTGAATAATTATTTGAAGAAAACATTGTTAATGGTAGACATTCAGTTCAAAATAATTTTGAAGAAATTGCAATATTACCATCTACAGATAAAAGCATAAACGATACTCAAGGTGATTGTGAAGTGAATGAAACAGATATTTTAGCAGCTAGTAATAATGAATCATTGCTTTCATCCGATTCATATGATACTGCAGAAAGTGATGTTTCAGGATCTGATATTGAGGTCGATAACATTGTACCACCAGCTCTCCCAGCTGTGATACAACCAGAAACTACCACACGAAGTGGTCGTGTAAGTCGCCCCTGTGGCTTGTGGTCTGTTAAGATCGTGAAAACTTCGAGCATATATCTGAAATGTCGAATGGCTTCGTACATCGCGAGTAGTCCCCGGTCGTACGTGCACTTTTGTTGTGATTTTGTGAATTTTCACGAAAAGAAACCTAAAGGCTCGATGCATGATTCGATACGTTGCTGTAGAACGGCACCAATTCCGTCGTCTGAAGCGTCTACGCTGAGTGACCAGGAAGCGTCTGAGTTGGGATGCGCTAATGTTGGAGCGTTGGCCAGTTCTGCCTTGCATTGGTCTAATGCATCTGATGCGGATGGGGTCCACTGAAGTTCGGTATTGCATTTACGCTTATTCCCAGGAATAAGCTGTTGAAGTAGTTTTTGATTTTGTGCCGCGTGAGTTATGTATCCATCAGCACTAGCTTCTTCTGGCGTAGATACTATTTTAGCTGACGCAACAAAGTATCTTAAAGAAAAGTCCAGACAAGAGCAAAAGGGTGAATCCGACACCTGCACAAGTGCAGACACTAGGTCAGCACTTTAAGTTCATAAAATGATTGACACATGAGCTTCTCGCCCCAGTTGCCTAAGCCGCATTCGCACACGCACAAGCGTGCAACTCGTTTTTCTGTCGTAATAAATCTCTTACATTAAAAAAGCTCGGTGGTTTTACTAAGTCCTGAATGTTTTATTTTATTTTTTTTCGCTCCAGCTCGCACCCCACACATAACTGGCGCAGTCGGTAAACCAGGTTAGAAAATCGCGAAGATACTAACCAATAAAAAAAAAGTGTTTAAACTTAAAATTGTGCTAATAAAGTGTTCAAAAACCGCGACCCGCGAACGGAAATTGTGCTAAATAATATAGCCCCTCCCGATACAAGAAAGTTCCTGTCGCCGAATTGGAGACAGTTGAACGGAGTATTGAAGGGAGTTTAACAAAATAATAATCAAAATAATAATAAAAGTGAAAGTGAATGAGCAGAAGGGCGGCAGAAAGGAAAACCAATTGCGACAAAGGTAGAAGTTTTTACTTACATCTAGAAATGGAAGCAGAGCTTGAGAGGCTACAACAGCAAGTACGGGAACGAGACGAACAGATCGAGCAGCTAGCAAGAGCGTTCGAGCAACTGAGGGAAGAACAGCAAGTCCAACGACCACAAGGACATAGAATTCAACAAGAAGTAGTAATGTCAACGGACAGAGTGCTGAAGGAATTGCGACACACTAGCACATTCACCGGCAAAGGAGATGTTTCAATTAACTCTTTTATAACTAGCACGGAATACTACCTTATTAGTATCGCTGATCCATTCCTGAGGAGTCTGGCAACAAGAGTGATTTTCTATGAAAAGCTGCAAGGAGATGCGAAACAGGCCGTCATCGATGTGCACGACACGGGAGATTGGGAAACCATAAAGGAGAAACTGAAATTACGCTACAGACCAGACATCGAGCCGTACGAAATCTACCGGCAGATAAATAATTTGAGAGCGAATACCGTAAGTGATTTAGCCTTAGAAGTGTTTAAACTAAAAGTAAAAGCAAATGAATTGAAATTGTATTTCGAAAATGATAATTGTATTGATTTAACAAATGTAGAATCGGTTCTGGTGAATACAGTGAAAGAGATGACACAAGGTGTCTTATTAGAAAAAATTTATGATGAAAAGGATCTGGAAAAAATATTGGATGTCATGCAAAAAAGGAAGTTCGAAAATTATTGTATTAAAAAAGAATATAAAAAACTAGATAGAGATCGTCAAGAAGTGAAATTTTTTCCAAGAAATACAAATTCCAATAATAGTAGAAGTTATGATAACTATCAGGGGTCAAGACGTTTTTACCAACGACAGACGCAACAAATGAACGACAATAACGCAGATAACATAACGCAAAACAGACGACAAAATTTTAATTCAAACTATTTGCATAACAATTCGGGAAATTTTGGGAGACAAGGTAATCAAAATGTACGAGGGGACTACGCAAACTATAATTCAGGCCAATACCGGAAACACAATACGGATAACCATAGGAACAACAATAGTTCCACTCAATATAGAAGAGTAAATGGCAATGTGGATCAAAAGAGATATAATTCCGGGCAGTATAGACAACAGGCAATAGAGCCTATGGAAATAGATAATATCCAAAACCAGCCTATGACGTCAGGAAGGAGCCATTGGCAACAGCAAAATAGGATAAACCAATATCGCGAAAGAAGCAACAATACTCCAAGAAAGTTTTTTATAAATTAGCCTCGGAACAATTGCCAAAAATCGAAATAACTATAAATAACGCTAAGTTTATTGCCTTATTAGATACAGGGTCTTCATTTAGTATCATAGATGATAGTATAGAAGGGTTCATTAAAAGAAATATTAAGCCACTTCATTTCACCACAATAAATAGTAGGGATGTAATGAAATACGAGGTACATACTCCCTCTCCGGATGAATTTAAATCACATCCAGGATCTATGGTTAGGTGGAAAGCCAAAAAACTTTATAATCGAAAATACCAATTTATAATAGGAATTGACTTATTAAAAAACTTAGCTGCCAAGATAAATTTAGAAGATCGAACGGTTACAATAAATAATAATGTTGTCAAGTTTTCAGAAGATATTTACCCTTATAACTCCAACGAAATATGTGCCCTTCAGACAGTTGGAAACGGCTATCTGAAACATTTAAACCTAGAGCATTTAAAGGAAGAAGAATATAGGGAAATTGCAAAAGTGATACACGATTTTGAACATATATTTTTCAAGGAAGGTGACGTACTCACCAGTACGAATAGCATACAGCACGAGATTAGGACTACAACGGATAGGCAAATAAACTCCAAACTCTACCGATACCCTCCTGTTTATGAACAAGAGGTCAGGAAACAACTAGCAGAAATGGAAAAACAAGGAATCATCCAGAAAAGCAATTCGAGATATTCCAGTCCGCTAGTAGTAGTTCCTAAGAAAAGCGAATGCGGAAATGAGCAACAATACCGTTTATGCATAGATTATCGGGCTTTAAACGCGGTGACTATTGATGATCAATATCCGCTGCCAAATATTGAAGCTGCCTTCGATAAATTAGGAAGAGCACAGTTTTTCTCGACCCTCGACTTAGCGAAAGGGTACCATGAAATACTAATAAGAAACGAAGATAGAGAAAAAACAGCTGTCGTGACTCCTCAAGGTCTGTATGAGTTTATAAGGATGCCGTTCGAGTTAAAAAATGCCCCAAGAACATTCCAAAGGCTCATCAACCAAATTTTGAGAAAATACATTAACGTTAATTGCATTGTTTATCTGGACGACATCTTGATATTCAGTACGTCGTTAGCAGAACATGTGCAAGCCATTCGATCGATCTTCAAGGTACTAGCACAACATGGATTGAAGGTGCAAATAAATAAATGCAAATTTATCCAAAAGGAGACCGCATTTCTTGGGCATATCGTCACAAAAGACGGACTGAAACCAAATCCAGAGAAAGTTAGTGCCATAGAAAAGGTACCACTGCCGAAAACAGAAAAACAGTTAAAAAGTTTTCTTGGTCTCAGCGGTTACTATAGAAAATTTATACGCGACTACGCGAAAGTTGCGCAACCAATGACGAAATATTTGCAAAAGAATACTAGAATCAACCCTCACGATCCTAATTACATAGAGGCCTTCGAGAAGCTAAAAACCCTCATTTGTTCGCAACCAATATTAAGATTCCCCGATTTCAACAAAACGTTCCACCTTACTACGGATGCCTCTAATTATGCGATAGGTTCCGTCTTGTCTCAAGATGGACATCCTATCTGCTTCGCATCAAGAACGCTGAATTCCCATGAAAGGAATTACGCAGCGACCGATAAAGAATTTCTTGCCATCATGTGGTCTGTGAATTATTTTAGACCATATTTGTATGGGAAGATATTCAAGATTTATACGGACCATCAACCGATAAAATTTCTGCATGCTAAATATAGGGGCAAAGACTTGTCGCCACGTCACCAAAGATGGCTCCTGAAACTAGGGGAATACCAGTTCGAAATCGAATATTTAAAAGGTCGTGAGAATAAAGTTGCAGATTTTTTGAGTAGGATTAAAAAAACCGAAGAGACGGAATCAATCAAAACGACCAGTAATGCGAATACGTATTCAGACTTAGGAATGTTGTTCAATGTGGAAGATGACGAGGTAACTATGGCCACGATTCACTCTGCTAACGAGGAACTCCTGGACCATATCCCGATCAAAGAGGAGATTGTCAATAAATACCGGACACAGCTTATTCTCACCAACAATAAAGTAACGGAAATTGAGATTATTCATAAGAAAAGAATAATTTACATAGCGGAGTATGATTTTCAAAATTTAAATGATATATTGCGAAGGTACATTAAAAAAGGAATCACGGGTATCTACTCTGAGCTCTCAGATAACAAATACCATATCGTGCAGGAAAAACTCAGACAAATGTTTTCAAACGACAAGCAAATAAAATTCATTAGATGCTCCTACCGAGCACAGGATATAAAAACGGAAACAGAGGCTATAAAACAGATTTCATTATACCACGTTAAGGAAAGTATGCATTCGGGCATCCAAGAGACTTTCAACGCCATTAGAAATAAAATTTATTTTCCAAAACTGTTAGAAATCATCCAGATAGTAATCAATAATTGCGAAGTTTGCCAAGAAACCAAGTACGATCGCAACCCAATCAAGCCTCAATATCAATATTCCGAAACCCCAACGGATCTAAACCAAATAATCCATATAGATATATATTTCATTATGAAATATGCCTTCATGACAATCATTGACAAGTTTTCAAAATTCGCATTTGCATATTATCTTCCGGACAGAAGCCATCCAACCATAATACAAAAATTAGAGGAACATTTCATAAAGACAGATAATCCATCCAAAATTGTTGCAGGGAACGAACTCAATGCACTACAAATAAAAGATTTTCTACGGTCGAAAGAAGTTACTTTGCATATAACAAAGCCAAACAGCCATACAGGGTTAGCAGATATTGAAAGATTACACAATAGCATAGCCGAAAAATTTAGAATATTGACATTAAACAAAACAAAATTTTCCCCGAAAAGAGCCATACAGCAAGCGATAGGAATATATAACGAAAGATTTCATTCAACGGTCAAATGCACTCCAAAAGCCATACAAACCCATGCGGTAGATTTTGATAAAGTCAGACAGAATCTAAAAGAAGTAAAAGAGAAAAACTTGATAAAACAGAACGCTAAAAGGGAAGATTACAACGAAACACGAACAACGGGATTCATTAAAAACTACAAAGCAGTGAGGCATAAAGAGAAACCAAAATTTAGAAAATCTAAATTAACTAACATACACCTCGTAAATATAAAACGAAAACCGAAATTTGCCGATCAGGATGAACATTTTATACCTTTTACAGAGAAGGAGGAATCACTGTTAAGAGAAGCTATGGGAGAAGGTCCTCCAGATGAAATTTTAATTTCAAAATTTAATTTAGATATAACGAGAAAAGACATTGCTTCGCTTATCGGAAGTAGTTGGCTTAATGACAACGTCATTAACTTTTATATGAATTTAATAATTCAACGAAGCAAACTGCAAACAGATTCATCTATTCATGCTATGAATACTTTCTTCGTTCAACAACTTATACGGAATGGATATAATGGAGTCAAAAAATGGACCCGGACGACAAACATATTTTCTTTCAATAAAATTCTGATCCCCGTTATCATACATAACGCACATTGGTGTTTAGCGGTTATCAATCTGGAGAATAAAAGAATTGAATACTACGATTCGAGGGGAGCACCAAATACAAAGTTATTAGAGGTATTACGGAAATATATGGAAGAAGAATCAATTGACAAACGTAACGAACCGTTTGATACATCAGATTTCATTATAGAAAACATGAACGATATACCACAGCAAAAGAACAACAATGATTGCGGAGTGTTCACATGCATGTTTGCGGAATACATCGCAAGAAATAGCGAAATTACATTTTCACAAAGAAATATGGAATATTTTCGACGAAGAATGATACTAGAGATTATGCAAGGGAAATTGTTTTTTGAATAATATAGAAATAATTAGAAATAAACTAGCTAGTTTAATAAGAAGAACGAGAACTTCATTATTACTCTTTCCTCTATAAACATGATTTTTCTTAACCAACACCCTATAAACATTTGCAGATTTTCACAATTATATTATCACTCCTGTTAATGTCGACAACAGTTACGGGACAACTAAGCGTATACGAAATACAAGAACAAACAGGATTCGCAGAAATATATCTAAATCAAATAGACATCGTCAGTAAAACAGACCTGATAGTCCACATCATTGACATACAGGAAATTTTAAATTTGGTCAACGATTTTTCGAAGAATATAGACAGTTTAGACGGACAACATAAAACTCTGTTACAGAGGGATCTGATACATTTGACGTACAAAGTAAAGACAATGAGGAAACCCCAAAGACGAGCAAGAAGAGGTCTAATAAATCTAGTGGGCAACACACATAAATGGTTGTTTGGGACAATGGACGACCAGGATCGACAAGACATCGACAATCATCTAAAAACGGTAGACACTAACGTTCACAACACAATTACAGCCTTGAACCAGCAAGTTATCATTAACAATCACTTCAATGAGACATTCAAACAGCTTAAAGCAATTGTAGAAAAAGATAGAGCTCTTATTATGAATAAAATGAATAACATTGATAGCATAGTACTCAACAATAGTTTATATTACGATCAATTCTTTAAAATCCAACTCTTAAAAAGCAAAATCGAACATATCCAAGATAACATAATTTCAGCAAAATATGGCATTATACATCCCAATATTTTAACAGATGACGAAATTCAGGCATATAATCTAGACCTAACTAAATTGGAAAATGTAAAGTTAGGAATGTTAGAATATAAAAAAGATTTACTGATCTTTGCTATTAAAGTACCTAAAGCATTTGTTACAACTAAACTGAAGCTTTTAATACCAATACCAAACAAAAACTTTAAGGAGATTGATTCACCAACTGACATTGTCTTTGAATACGAGAAACAAATGTATAAATATGAAGAAACGAAATATCTGAATGAATTATCACTAAGTAAAAATTGTATACACCGTAAGAATTGTAAATTAATAACGAATAATAACACAGAAGTAATTGAAATAGACCCAGAAACAATTATTATCAAAAATGCTGAAAATCTAAAAATAAATCAAAATTGCGACGAAAGAAAGCTGAAGTTAGGTCAAAATTCACTTATTCATTTCAATAACTGCACTATTCAAGCATTTAATAAATATTATACAAATATTAAACAAAGATTTCAGGAAAGATTCTTTTATCCTTCGGATGAGAAATTTGAAAATTTTACTAATAAAATAACTTTTGACGAACTTGTTTTTGATAATGAAAATAACATTAAGGAAATTAAAGAACTAAAATATCATAAAAGTGTATCATATGGATTTAACATGGTACTAATTGTTATACTTACTCTTTTTATTATACGACTTGTAATATATTTCAGAAAACAAAATGTTAAAATTAAGATTGGCAACAGAATTCAGGAGAATTCATCTTGTAAGGGGGGAGAAGTTATGTATCCATCAGCATTAGCTTCTTCTGGCGTAGATACTATTTTAGCTGACGCAACAAAGTATCTTAAAGAAAAGTCCAGACAAGAGCAAAAGGGTGAATCCGACACCTGCACAAGTGCAGACACTAGGTCAGCACTTTAAGTTCATAAAATGATTGACACATGAGCTTCTCGCCCCAGTTGCCTAAGCCGCATTCGCACACGCACAAGCGTGCAACTCGTTTTTCTGTCGTAATAAATCTCTTACATTAAAAAAGCTCGGTGGTTTTACTAAGTCCTGAATGTTTTATTTTATTTTTTTTTCGCTCCAGCTCGCACCCCACACATAACTCGTGTGATAGGAAGCGCCTGTAAAAATTGACCATCCCTAAGAAAGATTTAAGTTGACTAACCGTTTTTGGTCTTGGAATGGCGGTGATTCCTTCTGTTTTTCGGGCAAGGGCTGCAGTCCGCGAGAAGAAATCGAGTGTCCGAGAAAACGGACCACTGATCTTCCGAACTGGCACTTAGCTGTGTTGATGACAAGTTCGTACATTCTTAATCACTCGAATACTTCGGCTAATTGTTTCTCATGCGATTGCTGGTCGGGAGAAAACACTAAGATGTCATCGAGGTACGCGAAAACGTAGTCAAGTCCCCTGAAAACCTCGTGAATAAACCGTTGAAAGGTTTGTCCAGCGTTGCACGGACCGAATGTCATGTATACAAATTCGAACAGCCCGAATGGTGTGATGATAGCTGTTTTCGGAATGTCGCTGGGTTCTACCGGAATTTGATGGATGGCTTTCTGTAGATCGAGGACGGAGGAAACGTTCATCCCATGTAATGCGGCTGTGCAGTCCTGAAGGAATCCAATGGAGTAGCGATCCGGAACTGTTACGGAATTCAGGGCGTGGTAGTCACCGCAAGGACACCACTCTCCGTTTGCTTTAAGTATCATGTGTAACGGGCTACTCCAAGTGCTTTTCGATGGTCTGCAAGTACCTTGGGACATGAGAAGATCGAACTCCGCTTTGGCAGCGGCGAGTTTCTCAGATGACAGACGGCGAGCCTTTGCGCGCACCGGTGGACCTGTGGTAACTATATGATGCGTTGTAGTGCAACTCTTTCTGCTGTGAGGAGCAGGTAGCGTAAGGTCTTTATATTTCGCTAGAAGCTTTCGGTATGCGTTTTCCTGATCGGAGGGCAAGGATACGCGGTTCGAAGAATTGTTACTGCTTACGCTTTCCACTATGGTAGATGATTAATTTTGGGGATCAATGAGTCGCCGACCACGCATGTCAACTAAGAGGCCGTAATACTTAAGTATGTCTGCACCAATTATTGGTGAGGTAACATCGGCCACGATAAAAATCCAATCTTTAGTGTAAGACAACGTTTGCCAAACGTATGTATCGCAGAGCCGTTCGCGGCGAAGAGATTAACTTCAGAGTTTTTGTTTCGTTTCTCCTGTTTGGTCGCAGGAATAAAAGAAATGTCAGCCCCAGTGTCGACAAGGAATGCACGAGAGGTCTGACGATCGTACACTTGGAGGCGTGATACTATATGCGCGCTAGTCGCCTCTCCTAGCGTCGATGCCGCTAGTTTTTACAGAAATTGCAGGGAGGCCTACAGTTTTTCGCGGAATTACCGTAGCGCTGATGAAACCAACAGACGGCGTAGGCCGGCGTCGATGAATTGCTGGCATTGTTGGGGGCTGGCCTATTACGCGAGCTATTCGGATAACCACGAGGCGTACGCGTTTCGTTAGGAGAGCGAGATCGGTAACGACTCTGGCCGCGTCAGTTCGGAAATTGGATTCTAGAATCCATTAAATTGAAGCGATCGGTTAACGCGTTTATTCGAGCACTTAGTTTCACTATTGAAGCGTCGGGTACTGATGTTTATAGCGACATGGCGTTAATGCCTTAGGTCATAGAGAACTGCGTGACTTCGTGTACGTGGTCAGCAATACCAGCTAATTCCGAAAGAACAACATCACTGGCCGAAAGATTTGTTCGCAAATTGCAACTGAGCCGTGCTACTCAGATTTGCTTCAACATCTCGTCAGGGACTGAAGTACCGGCAAACGAACGCAGTCGATTTAAAAATTGTGACGGCTTCTGATCGCCGATTTCAACTTCCGAGAGAAGTTTGTTCATCCGTTTCTGCGCGGAGACACCAAAAGTCGTGATTATCGCCCGTTTTAACGACTCGTATTTTTCGTTGATCGGCGGATTCCTTACGACCTTCCGTACTTGTTGCATTACACGTGGCTCTAGGCCGCTCACGAGAAATGAGCATTTGGAGAAATCACTCGAGATTCGACAATTGACGAAGACCGCCTCGACCTGTGAAACCACAGCTCTACGTCGTCGCTCCAAAAAGGAGGAATTCTCACGGCGACACGACTTTCCTCGTTATGCAACGCGTGGTCATCGTGGTCGATACTAGTTTCCTGTTGGTCAACCACGGTCGCTTTTTCTTCGAAGCTAGAAGTGAAAGTTGTCATATTTCTGGGTTTGCGGTGTCGCTCGTCTAGAGATAGGAAGGCCAGGGTTAAATTGATGGGGCGTAGTCACTAAAATCTCTAAAAATTAACACACTTTCTATGTCACTTAAATTGTACGGTGCAGGGTGCGTGATCGTCACTTCGAGTATACTGGTTTTTAGACCTGCTCTTGCGTGGTTGCGCGTCACTTGACACCTCGTACGTGATCTCGATATTACCGATAGGCGAGGGCCACAACATGCAAAATTAGTACCGCGGAAAGCAAAAATTCTACACGTTCGTTTTAAACTGAAAGCGATGAGTCGATCACCATCGTATTGGTGATATCTCCGACAGCAGGTGGCTTACTTGCGGAACCACCCATGATAACGAAAAACTTTGGTAATTACCCGGCAATACTCCTGGCAGGATCGCCAATTTGGCCTGGTAAACGCCGAAGGTAAATAAAACGATAACTTTATTCACACGGGAGCACTCTGCGAATGATAACTAAAAAGCAAGACCGAGCTCAGTCGCAGGCCATTCTTATAGGGCTCGAAAATGCTCAGTCTGCAGCGTCAGCACCCACGAATCTGATATGCAGGAGTTGTTGCTCCATGATCATCCACGTCTGGCGAGTAATTAGAGATAAGCATAATCGTAGAAATGCTTACCCAACAATTCGATGCGCATTCGAAAGCTTACGTGGGCATATCAAACGATGATATGTTTCGCGTGCAACTACAATGTTGCATTTCAATTACAGTGCGCGAAGATGATCACGGGACACACGTCACAATGCACCATAAACAAGATTTCCTTTGCCCCGTTACCACTTTGTTATCTATAAACTCAGCTCTAAATTTTCGTCGCTGAAGCGAATTTCATGCTGCATCTACGCAGAACGGTTAACTTCCCCTAATCATATCCCCGTTTCAGGCTGAGCACCTGAGAATCGAATTCTCTGTCTTTTAGTCCGTCAATTGCTCCTAAGAGTTTTGCATTGGTTTCGCAATAGCTCACATTGAATTATTGTGCGTATATGCAGAACTTTTTTTTGACTGTATAGATAATGTGATGAAGTGAAAAGTTTTGTATATACACATTAATATAGTCACGAAAATGCTCCACAATAAACTGAATGTAATGGGTGGTGCCAAAGGTTTTTCAAATTTGATTTCGTTCTAACGCTGAGCAAAGTTGGACCAAATTTTGTACCTATAAGAAAAATCTATTCATGTTGTTAATATTAATAAGGAACTAAAGGAAAATCATTTTGGTGTATTATAGTGTTTGTGGGAGAAACAGAGGAGATTCGCGAATGCATAAATAATTAATATGCATTCTAGCGAAATGTATGAAAATACCTATCAAGTGTATTTTCTTAGCGGCCTTGGTTCCGCAAGTAAAAAGGTGTTATTTGTCAAAGACAAATCAGCCGTAATAAGATGAGAAATAAAATGACTAGTGTTAGTTTCAAATCAGAATCTTACTCTTGATTTGTTATTCAAAAACAACCGTGTCTGGTAACAAAATGTATCTTTATTCACTACGCTCTTCTCTAATGGTAAACCTTAACTCGACACTGCTTCTAAGTTCCTACTCTATTTATTGGAAAAATCTTATCAAACAATTTTGGACCTAAGACTAACCATTACCATCTTATAAAAATCTTATCAAACAATTTAGGACTTAATACTAACCATTACCATCTTATCATTTACTCATATTCTTATTCTTATCCTGGTATTCTTTGCAACTTATTATTTACTTTTCGCATATTTCTCTATCTTTTGTAAATTACTTATCTAGGGTTGAATGCAATCTTAATCCTAACAATGTTTATTCACCCATTTGGTGGGAATAGTCGAGTCGTTATGGTATGCGTCATCGACATGCATTGATGACGTAACTCCTCCCATCCCAACTTCAAACCTGTCCTCAGGTTTGTTGACATTAATATTTATTTTTTTATTACAAAACTTTGTTTTTAAATAGAAGGTAACAATTATTACTACTATTATTATTGTTAGGCTAAATATCGGTAATGTAAATGTTCGAATGTTGTGCGAATTATCAAGATTTAATAGTTTTTGTATTTTTAATAAATGAATTGTTTCGATCTGTAAGTGTTGAATATGATTAAGGGTGACTGGTTCTAATACAGTATAATTTTTTATTGGATTACTTTGTGGCAGTATTTTTGGGATGAAGCTTTCGGAAAATGAGCTCACGATTTTCATTGATTCTAAATATACGGTGCAGGATTCAAATTTAAGTTGAAAGTTCTTGTATTCTATTAACATCGTTTGATTTTTCAAATTGCCGCATGAGTAAATTAATTGTGTGTCATGAATATTTGTAAAGATGAAAGTATTTTTGTTAATTTTAAGATAATTGGTTTCTTTTTCTTCTAAGAGAGTACAATTAGTTGGTTTCTGTTGTATGATGCTAGTAATACACAAGTTGTTTATAATGTTTTTGTTTACAATGTCTCTTGCTACACCCTTTGATATATAAAAGTTTTCAATGTTTACATATATTTGAAAATTGTAAGCATTTGGTAGTGGAATAAGTTGATTTATTGAAATTGATTCTAGTTCTAAGGGTATTTCGATAAATACTGTTAATTTGTCTTTTCCTATCAAAACGTCAGATTTAATTTTTTGTAATTTAATTGCATCTATTTTGTATTTGATTATATCTAGATTTGTAAAGATGTTTCTATGTAGAAGGTGTCCTTTATTATTCAGAAAGATTTCAAAAGTTTGGTCAATTTTTTCTTGTGCTAAATTTAAGAGTTGTTGGAAGTTTATGTAGTTATTTATTTAGGCAAGTTGCTTTGAGTGGCCATTTCTAATTTCCGTATTATTTTTCAGGGCATTTTCCAGTACTAAATTATTTCTGTTAATTTGTTTCGCAATTAATTGACGCACGTATTTCGTTGCTAGACTTCATCAATAATTCATCGTTAATTTTGAGGTTGCTTTCGCTGGTTTCTATAGCTTCAAAATTCCTTTCGATCACTCTTCTGTCTTCTTCATCCATGGTTCGCTCAACCCATTTACGTAAGGTTCCTATAAAATTAAATAAACCTCGTTTTTGACGTGTGGTTTGGGAAAATAATGCTTGCAGCTCGGTTTCCAAGTGGTCTATTAATTTTCGCGTATTATGCAACTGGAACTCGACATTTGATTCAACGAGTAATGCGTAATTTTCTTTTATTTTATTTATTAAGAAATCTGCATCCGTTTTATATATTGGGTGTCCTATTATACCGTTGCTGGTGGTTATATAATCTTGTCCAGTTTCCATCAAAATGTAACCGTTTCGTTGAGTTAGGGGTAGCATTGTAACGCTACTTGTTGGTTGAATTAATACCAGGAGCATTGCTAGAATCATCCCTGAAACGATAAAATTTACGTTTCTTTTTAAACCTTTGAGGATGAATCCTTCTCTTTACGGATGGTTTAATAAATCTAGGCTGCAGTTTAGTTGGATTAGGATTTCGAACAAAGTTTTCATTAGCTTCGTAGTATTTTCTATTGGCATTTCGTTTATTTATATAATTTTCTTTATATTGCTTAAGTCGTTCGTCAATCGTTCCCCTATCTTTTTCGCATTCATTAAAAAATATTTCGGATGGTTTTTCTTTATGCGCAGAATGGTATGTGTTGTTGTAAATTTTGAGGCATTCCTCTATTGGATTTAAATCTGAAGTCCCTATCTTCTGTATCTTGTCGCAAATAAAATGATCGCAAGTTTTCGTTCAAAGTTCGGTGTGCAACTTCGATATCTCCGTTCCCAGTTTTGTGGTGCGGTGAGCAAAAGTGAACTTTGATTCCTTCCTTATCTAGCCAGTCCTTTGTTTTTTCGGAATCAAGAGCACCTTCATTATCAGTTATTATTATTTTGGGTTTGCCTATCCTGTTCAGCATCGTTCGCATGGCTTTTATAACTGTGTCCCATTGCCTGTTTTTTAATGGTATCATAGTCATAAATTTGAGAATTTATCGATGCAAGTTAAATAAGGAGAATTTTTATTTTTAAACCATATGTCCACGTGGTATGTATCTCTTACGTTATTTGGTGTTTCAGTTAGTTTGAAAGGTAGTTCTCCCGGATTCCTTTCATACTTGCTCTGCGTACATATTACACATTTGTTGACATAATTTGCTATCCGTTGTTTCAAATGCGGATAGTAATATTTTTTGCTATGATTTCGTAAGTTTTTGTAATTCCTTGATGGTTGCTATTTTTATGTTCCTTTGCAATATTTTCCTCAATTTCTGCCTTAGAACAGTTCCAAAGATGTTTGTTTGCCTGAACTATTGAGCATTTTGGATTGTTTAGTTTCCAGATATTATGTTGTTTTTGGAATAATAATAATACTTCTTTGTTTGGAAATTTCATTCCAGTAGTACCTGTTTGAGGTATGTGGTTATTTAAGATATATTCCACGGTTTTTTTCAGTGTATTCCTTGTACGTGAATACAATTTGTTTACCATTGTTGAAATTATTCCTTTTCACGCTGTTTGCTTCTCCTATTTTAAGAATTATTTGATTTTTGTAACAATTTAATGGTTTTTCGGATATGTAAATATACTTTGTATTATCTTCTGCTGCTGTATGTTGGGTTGCTAGTGTTGATCTATTTTCTTGTCCACTGATTGCATGGATTTCTACTCTTGAAAGAGCATCCGCTACGTAGTTTTCTTTTCCTTTAATGTGTTTTATTTCGTAGTCGTATTCCATCAGTTTAAGTTTCCATCTTTGGAGTTTTGCATTTTCTTCCTTGATATTTGCGAGAAATATTAATGGCTTATGATCTGTTTGTAACAGAAATTTTCTGCCATATAGATAGGGCCTAAAATACTTTGTTGCCCATACGATTGAGAGTAGTTCCTTTTCAATCGTTGAGTACCTGGTTTCATGTTTATTTAAAGTTCTGGACGCGAAACAGATTGGCCTATTATTCTGGCTAAGTACTGCACCTATAGCGAAATTACTTGCGTTGGTAGTTAGCGTAAATTGTTTATTTAGGTCTGGATGTGCTAAAATCGGATCGTGTAAAATGTATCTTTTAAGAGATTGAAATGATTCGTTATAATCTTCGTCTTTAACGTTAATTTTTTGATCTTTTTGGAGGAATTTGGTCATTGGCTTCGCTATTTTTGCGTAGTCCTTAATAAATTTTCTATAAAACCCAGTTAATCCCAAAAATGACTTAATTTGTTTGTTTGTTTCGGGAAGAGGAAATTTTTCTATTGCACATAGTTTATTTGGATTGGGTTTAATTCCTTGAGGCGTGATTATATGCCCTAAAAATTCAGTGTTTCTCTGTAAAAAATGCGTTTTTGACAGTTGTATCTTTAAATTTGCTTTACGAAGTGTTTCAAGAACTTTCATTAAAGCAATTTCATGTTCTTCCAATGAAGTGGAGTAAACGAGGATATCATCCATATAGACAATACATATTTTATTGATGTGTTCTTTTAGAATATGGTTCATAAGGCTTTGAAATGTTGCCGGGGCATTTTTAAGTCCGAACGGCATTCATGTAAATTCAAAGTGACCGCTATCTGTAGAAAATGCAGTTTTTGGTCTATCCTTAATTTCAATCTTATGAAAGCCTTTAGCAAGGTCAATTGTCGTGAAATAATTTGCGTTTCCTAATTTGCCTCAAATTTCATCTATTTGAGGTATAGGGAATTTATCTTCAATCGTTAGGTTATTGATTTTTCTGAAATCAATAACTAGTCTGTGCTCACCGGGTGTTTTCTTAGGAACTACCCAGATGGGCGAATTAAAGGGCGAACTTGATGGTTGAATAATACCCTGTCTTAGATCTTCTTGAATTTGTTTATTAACGAAATCTTTAAGAGACTATGGGTATCGATATTTTTTTTGATAAATGGGTTTATCAGTATTCAACTTTGTTGATAACGCTAAGTTCTTCTTCAGAAAATATTGTCTTATCCTCATTTCTCTGATCTTGTTTATTTAAATTATTTTGTGCTGAAACTGTGTGATGTATCTTTTCTTGGTTTACACTTAATGGAATTTTAAAATTATTAATTTGCAGAGTATTATCATTAAAACTGATAACTGCTTTAGTTGGCACAAGAATATTTTGACCAATTATAGCATCAAAATCCATATTGTCAATATGTACGAGCTTCCACTCAATTGTTCCGTTAAAGTTAAATTCTTGTGGAAAGTTTGTGAGAAAACCCTCTATGGCAAATGAATTACCATTTATTGAAGAGATAAATAAAGACTTATCGAGTTTGTGTCGTCTGTATTTCGCAACTTGTTTTGTATTCATTATGAAAGTGGAGCAACCCGTGTCAATTAGGCATCTAACTTTTATATCACTCATTTTCAGTTGAACAATGGGTAGTTTGTAAATTGGTCCGAGGCTAGTAGCCGAAAATTTTGAGTATTTGCGTTATTATGGAGCGATGTGTCTTTTGACGTTGCTGTATTCATAGAAACATCGGTTGGTAAAGATAAATCGTTAGGCTGAAAACTATATCTGACGTTTTGAGGATTTCTTTGCATATAATGTGATTAAAAATTCCCTGGAATTTTCCTTCCATCACTTGTATTATTTACATTTCAATTATCGCGTTTTTTATTAAATTTATCGCCGTAACTTAAATTACCTGTATTTACTAGCACTTTGTACGCCTTTTCGAGTGTATCGGGTTTATAAGCGTGAAAGATTCCACGTATCGGCTCAGGACACTTATTTATGAAAGTTGATTTCGTGATTTGATTTTTTGTTTTTATAAGCTCACTTTTTTGTGTTGAATTATAACTAACATTGTAATTAATTTTTTGGTTTAGCTTAAATAGACACTTACATGTGTACTCGTAGATTTGTCCTGCTGTCGTAAACCTTGCTGCTAGTAGTCTTTCCATAAGTTGGGTTTCGTTTTCCGGGGTATCAAAGTGATTGATCAAAAGCGCCTTTACTGATCTCCAATCCCCGTGATCTTCGTTAAGGTCTGCTGGTGCAGGATCGCTTTTAATTCGCAAGCTGCTAAATGCGCTTGCACTGCGTCGACTGCATCGATGAAAGGGAAGAGAACGACTTGTGTTCCGTCGAAGCTTGGTAGTGAAGCTATATAGTTTGACAGCTGCCTAAAATCCATTTTTGTTGGATATCGAATTTTTAATCGTGCAAAATCTATCAATAAACAATCGACTGGTCAGTTTCCCGACTGTGCCAGTTTCAAATCAGAATCTTACTCTTGATTTGTTATTCAAAAACAACCGTGTCTGGTAACAAAATGTATCTTTATTCACTACGCTCTTCTCTAATGGTAAACCTTAACTCGACACTGCTTCTAAGTTCCTACTCTATTTATTGGAAAAATCTTATCAAACAATTTTGGACCTAAGACTAACCATTACCATCTTATAAAAATCTTATCAAACAATTTAGGACTTAAGACTAACCATTACCATCTTATCATTTACTCATATTCTTATCCTGGTATTCTTTGTAACTTATTATTTACTTTTCGCATATTTCTCTATCTTTTGTAAATTACTTATCTAGGGTTGAATGCAATCTTAATCCTAACAATGTTTATTCACCCATTTGGTGGGAATAGTCGAGTCGTTATGGTATGCGTCATCGACATGCATTGATGACGTAACTTGTTCGTTTTATAGAACAGAGCAGCCTTACGTCGCTCTTTGAAGTCAGTAATACTTCTGTTCTGTTGTTTATTATTTCACAGTCTATATACGAAAATTTAATTCACAAAAAAAAGTTCTTAAGCCTACTCAGCATAACAATACTCAATATTTAAAATTGCACATGTGGTTACAATTTAAACATGTGAAATGCACTTACATGTGCATCAGCATTATCTTCATTCCAATGTTCAAACTGCTCATATGGCGCTTGTTTATTTTGGGCTCAATGCACTTTGTATGCGTTGTCTTGATGTTGCATGCGGTCAGTGCAATGTACTGTTTGATGTCTTGCGTAGACAAAAATTGGAAGAATGCGTTCCTCAGTATGAAGATTATTTATGGGATTCCCTGTGACGTACAAAGCATTATGTTACCGCTTTGAAATGCTCGGGTTCATGTTACTTGAGATATTCCGCAACTTGTGTGAGTTCTCATTTCTTTAGGCAGCATATGTAAATGATTACGGCACGTTGGGCATTATTAGGATAGGTGAGATTATTAATTAGCTTGCAAGATTATTAATGCGATTGTAATGTCGTTAATGAGATTGTAAGTGAATTAATAAGGTTGTACGTTTATTGTAAGGTGAGATTTAAGATCTTTACACCTCCGTCCTTTAGAAAAGAAAATTTATTGTATTTGAAGAATATTAGAAATTTTCGTAAAATGATAATTGGGTATTCCAATGGTTGCTGATATTACATTATTATTGTTTTAGGTCTATTGATATTTATAAACAATTGAAAAATATTTATTTAATATATCATCTATGGGTGCATAACATTGAAGTATTTATTGGTATTTTTGATAATGTGCTTCTTATTCTTATCTACAGTTTCTTCTTAAGTCTTTTGTTGTGGATTAGTTTTTCTTTATTGTCTTTTAATATTAACGAGTTTACACCTTGTTCTTCAAATACAATGTATGGTCCGTTGTATGGTGATTCATGTTTTTTTTGTTTTCATTTTTTACATAGACTTTATCACCTATTTCTAGTTCTAATTCATTTGTATTTAATTCGTTCTTATATTTTCTATGATGTTTTGCTTCAATTAACAATTTTCTAGCTGTCTGTTGAGCGTTATAAAGACGTATTTTCAATTATGATAGATAGTTATCATAATAATATATGGTTGGTTTTTTATTTAAATCTGTGGTATTAGGTAAGGGTGCTTAATAACCATATATTAATTCAAATGGTGTGTAATTAGTATCAGTATATGGCGTAGTGTTATATGCGAATACATATTAGGGTATCTATTTGTGCCATTCGTGTTCTTGATAGAATGATTTCAGATATTCGTTGAGTACTCTGTGATTACGTTCTAATGAACCTATGGTTTCATGATGGTAAGGTGTTGACATCGTGTGTTCAATGTCTAAAAATTTGCAAATAGATTTTAAAAGTTCGTTATTGTATTCGGTACCTTGATCGGTTTTGAGTTGTTGGAAATGTCCATATGTTAATATTTTATTCTCTACTATAGCTTTAGCTACTTGTTCAGCTTCTTTTGTAGTTATAGGTATTGCTATTATATATTTGCTTAGTTCGCATTGCGCAGTTAATATATCTAAATCCGTTTGATATTCTAAGTGGTCCTACAGTGTCAATTTCAATTGTTTCGAAACATTTATTAGGGGTATCGGTTATTACAAATTTTTCTTTAGTATGTCGAACAATCTTGTTCGTTTGGCAGATTTCACAGTTTCTTACATAATTCTTGGTCATTTTGTTCATATTCTTCCATACATATCTTTGTTTTAATTTCGCTATCGTTCGTCTGATACCTGTGTGACTATTGTAGTGTATTCCCAGTTTCAAACCTGGAACTAGCCAATACACAACTATGTCCCAAACGAGCTTTTGTGATGTCCTACACAAACTTTTGTGATGTCCGACACAAATTTCAGTAAGCTCTCTAATAAGCACATTCTCCAACCCGCGTGTCAATCTAAAGTACCGTGAGAAACTCTTAGTAGAGCATTGAACCCAGAGTAAGCAAAAGTACAGTATTGTATTGGGTCTTGGTCTTGGTCTTAGGTATTGGGTCATTGCAAAACAAGCAATATTGCAAGCAACGAATTCCGTGGGAACCTATTTGAAACGCGTTCGATTGGTTATGGTAAGTAGATTTAAAACTAGAGTAAGAATTTAATAGAATAAGCAAATTCAATGTACAGAAAAATTTGTAAATAAAAGGAAGGAACAAGTCTAGCACTGAACAGAATTGTTCCATAGCCAGACAAAGTTGCTTGTTTTAATCAGCAACCCTTGCCTTCATATCGGCAAAGTGTTCGAAAGGAACATTTAAGCAAAGTCTGCCTTGGAAAGTTCGGCAGATTACAAGTTGCCTTAAATTTCAGCAATTACGATTATTAGAAATATCGGCCGCCTGTTCTTTTGAACTGCGCCAAACATGTGTCAATCTTCGGAATGTCGGTAGGTCCTCCTCGCATATATATTGTTATCCTTTCTGAGTATAACTTCTTTCTAGTGAGAAGAAGATTATAACTTTAGAGGATTATAAAAGAAGACGCTCATCACTCGGCCTGGACGATGAGACAGCAATAATCTCATCGCATACATTACATACGTTACGTACATTACATGGCGATCCTGCCATCCCATTCCATACATTACACTATTATCGTGATGTTCACTAATTAACCTTAGTTGATCAGTTATTCTTTGGGCGGTTCATAAATAATTACTTCAATTCTCATTTGCCTTTTACTTATATTTTCTTTGTGCACTTTGCTATATAATTTCATCAATTCATTCTTCTTCATATATTTGAATATTTCATCATCAATGCGTAGAGCTACCTTGCTTATATTGTTAAGTATGTAGTTGATAATGAGTTTCTCCAATTCCTGACCTAAGTCTCGGTGGGGATTATCGCTGCATTCTACATATATCCGCTTTTTATCTATAATTTCAGTTCGTGGCAAATTATCATTATTATTCACGTGTTTTTTATTATATCTTCGTATATTATTTTTTAATATTCGGAATTCTAGAATTGGTAAGTTTCTAATGTCGGATACAGAAGTTCCATTCCACATGTAGGGTTGATCAGACTCATTAATGGTAATAGAGTTTTGTTTCTTTCGTTTTTTGCTTACTTCCGATACTTTTGTAGCGTTTTCTTCTTTTTCTTTCGCTTTACTTCTTGTCACAATGTTTATATTTTTTGGTATCATATTTTGTAGCTACTGTGAATTTTACTTTATTCTTGATAAAGCATCTGCATTGGTATTTATCCTACCTTGTTTGAAAATATTTTAGAAATCATAGTCCATCAAATCTATTCTGATTCTTGTCAATTTTGACGAAGGGTTTTTGTGCGTAAAGAGAGAAACTAGTGGGCGATGGTCTTTAATGACTGTAAATTTCCTCCCGTATAAATATGGTTGCATGAATAGCTAATAATTCTTTTTCGATTATTGGCTTGTTTATCTCATGTATATTCAATGAACGGCTTGCATACGATATATGTAGATCTTTGCCTATTTCACCTTGTGATAGAATAGCTCCTAACGCATAGTCAGATGCATCAGTTGTGAGTTTGAATTCCCTATCGAAATTTGGGTATTGCAATATTGGGCTCTCGGTAATAGTATTTTTAAGTTTTTCGAATGCTTCTTGGGAATCTTGAGTCCATTCGAATGGCTTATTCTTTTTCGATAACTCATTGAGTGGTTTTGCTATTGCTGCGAAATCTTTTACGAAAAGTCTGTAGTAATTGCAGAATGCTACAAATCTTTTCGTTTCGTCTGCATTTTTGGGTATAGGGTAATTATGAACTGCTTTGCATTTCTCTGGATCGGTTGTGACACCTTTGGACGTGATTAAGTGTCCTAAGTAAACAACTTCATTTTCCATCAAATTGCATTTGTTTGGGTTCAGTTTTAAATTGTACTTACGTAAACGTTCAAATACTTTAATTAGATTGTCGTTATGGTGTTGTAATGAGCATCCGAAGACAATTATGTCGCCTACGTACAAAAATGCATTGGCATCAAGACCGTAAAGTGCGATGGTTAACATCCGCTGAAAGCTGTTGGATGAGATCTTAAATTGGTAATGACCATTGTTGGTCGATGCAGTTAACGCTTTTGATTCATCGTTTAGCTCTATTTGGTGGAATGAGCTTGTCATATCTAGACTTGAGAAATATTTTGCTCTTCCAATTCTATCTAGAACGTCTTCTAAACGATTTAATGGAAATTTGTCGCTTACCAACTTTTTGTTAAGTTGTCTGTAGTCAACTACTAATCTCCATTGTTTGGAATCATTTTCACTCTTTTTTGGTACTGTTTGAAGTGGTGAGTTGTGTGGACTGATAAAATGTTCTATTATGTCTTTGTCTAATAAGTCATGCACTTGTTTGTTGATTTCTTTATAACTCGTATGTGGTAATCTATAGGTCCTCACGTAAACCGGAGTGTTGTCGGTTGTATGAAGTGTTTGTTTATAGAAATTATTGGACGTAAGTTTTTCATTATCTAGGTAAAAAATGTCTTGAAATTTTTCACAAATTTTTTCCAAAGTATCTTTTGCACGTGTATCTTTTATTTTTATTTTTATTAGGTTCCTTACTTTTTCCCATCTCTTTAGTTTATACTGAGTTTTATATGAAGTTTGCTTCTGATTGTAAATGGAAAATTTTGACAAAGGTTTTATTTTGAATTTTAGAGCAGAAGTGTTTATAGATTGCTCTTTATCTGAAGTATTTAAAATTTTAACGTGTTTAATTCCTTTGAGAGGGATAATCGTGTTGCCAATAAATATGTTTTCGTTAATTTGTTCAGCGCAGATTAGACTGTCTTCTTCTACTTTAATATTTATTTGCTGAATGACCTCTGTTCTAGGGGGTATTTTGATTTGAAAAAGCTCAGTTTTTAATGGAATAATATGTTCAGAACTGTTTACATTAAGAGAAATAGTGTAAGTTTCATAGTCGATTTTAACGTAATGTTTTTTAAAGAAATCTCGTCGAAGTATTCCATCTGTTAATAGTGGAAAGTCATCGTTTAATACGTGTACCTTGTTCTGTAGTGAATCGTTATTTATTTTAAAATTTAAAATTGTTGTCCCTATAGTACCAACTTGTTCTTTAGTTATGCCCGTGAGTTTGCAATATTCTTTCGAGTTAATTTCTTGTATTCCTGGTGTGCCCGATAATTTGCATATGGAGATATCCGCTCCAGTATCTATTAAAAATGGTAGTTTTTTATTACCTGTTTTAATATGGGGGCATTTCACGTGAAATTGACAACGAAAAAAAAGTGAGGTTCTGAAATTCGTTCATATTGGGAACATTTGTACTTCTAGGGTATATGAATGTGTACACATAATATTTTTGTTATTTAATGTTTAGTTGTTAAGATATGGGATTCTAAAGAATTCAAATTTTCACAGAAGGGGTTTTTTGAAATTTTATTTTCATATTGAAGTAAATTATAATTAAATAATAAATGTAGTGTTTTGTATAGAAAATTTACTGTTCTTTTTGATTTTCTAATGATATTCCGAATTTGAATTTTTTTTCTAGTTTTAAACCGGAAGTGAACATTTAAAATATTTTTTTCAATAACTTCGACCATTTTAATTTTTATTTTTTTTACTGTAAAATACAGCTTAACATGTATACAATTTACCATAAAAATTTCCTAGATTAGTTTAGGAGATATATTAATTAGAGTGCGTGCATGTCGCTCTGAGCGTGATACCTGTCGCTTGTTAAAGTTGTTTGGTGATGTAAAAATACATTAAAACGTTGATAATATGTCAGTGAAATTGATTATTTATTGTTGCCTTACCTGTTTGTGTCATTCTGAAGTTATTTAATACCTAAATTTTAAATAAAATGTAAAATATTTCCATTCCATTTTACATCTAAACTTTTAGGAATTTTTCTTATATCTTTAAATTTTCGGAGCCAGTAAATTTAATGGATTTAAGTGCCGATCACCGAGGGAGACAAAAAAAGTCAATTAAAATGATAAAACTTATTAAGGAACGTAGCTCACTAAGAGGTTAGAACAACAATGAAAAAAATGGAAAACGAGCGTTGCTTGCCTTCATGCTTTTATGTCTTTCTATTATGTAATTTTGATTCGTTTTGATGAAGTGATTCTTTTTGCAATTAAGAGGTGGTGTTTTTATTCGTATTTTGTCACCACAATATGAGTAAAAATCACGAAAAATAATGTTTTATTTTGAAAATGGTTTCTACACATAATTTCTTTCAAAATATTACATTTTATTTTAAATTTAGGTATTCAATAACCTGAGAATGACACAAAAGGGTAAGGCAACAATAAATAATCAATTTTACTGACATATTATCCACGTTTTAATGTATTTTTACATCACCAAACAACTTTAACAAGCGACAGGTATCACGCTCAGAGCGACATGCACGCACTCTAATTAATATATCTCCTAAACTAATCTAGATCCCATTCTGAAATTTTTATGGTAAATTGTATACATGTTAAGCTGTATTTTACAGTAAAAAAAGTAAAAATTAAAATGGTCGAATTTATTGAAAAAAATATTTTAAATGTTCACTTCCGGTTTAAAACTAGAAAAAAAATTCAAATTCGGAATATCATTAGAAAATCAAAAAGAACAGTAAATTTTCTATACAAAACACTACATTTATTATTTAATTATAATTTACTTCAATATGAAAATAAAATTTCAAAAAACCCCTTCTGTGAAAATTTGAATTCTTTAGAATCCCATATCTTAACAATTAAACATCAAATAACAAAAATATTATGTGTACACATTCATATACCCTAGGAGTACAAATGTGCCCAATATGAACGAATTTCAGAACCTCACTTTTTTTTCGTTGTCGGTTTCACGTGAAATGCCCCTATGGACATAATTTGAAGTTCTCTCACTGTTAAATGTTTCAACATTCCCTAGTTTTGCATTTTTATTCCCCGAGTGACCATATTTTGGACCATTTATGTGGTATCTGGGGGTAATTAGTTTCCCTGTTTGTTGGTTGAGAATATGCATGGTTATTATTATTTCTATTAATATTGTTGTTCCTATTGTTATAGTTAATTCTATTTTGATTCTAATTCCTACCCCTGTTATTAGTATTATTAGTATTGTTATTATCGTATCTAGGATTGGGGTTCCTATAGTTGTTACTATATCTGTTATTGTTATTAAATCTATTGTTAATGTTATTATTTTGTCGATTATAGTTATTATTATGAAAATTACCTCTATTATTTCTGGGGTATCTATTAGATGAGAAATGGTATATTTCTCCATTTTGCATTATTGGTCTATTTTCCTTTATGCTCATTTCAGAATTTTCGGCTAACGAAATTGCTTCTCTGTATTTTGAGATTCTACTAGCTTCTAGAGTCTGCATAATATATTTATTGCGTAGACCTTTCTTAAAACTGTTCAAGGCAAGAATATCACTTGTTCTTGATATCGTATCCCGACCTTGTTCAACGATATCACTTATTTGTGTTAACGTTAGTTCAGCTAATAATTCATCTAACCGTTCTGCAAATTCAGTAACTGATTCATTAGTTCCCTGTTGAATATTTGTAATCATTGTCAATATGCACGAAGCAGATTTTGTGGGTTTAAAAATGTGTTGAAGATTCGTTTTTTGTCGGAGGATGGTAAGGGGCTTAATTTTGTTCGTGTAGAACTGTTCAATTTTGTATTGATTATAAGGGCTATGAAGTCCTTCTTTTGATGTGCTGGGACTGATTTTTCAATTATTTCGACAACGTTTAGAAATCTGTGTAGATCATTGAATTTGTTGGCGAATTCGGGAATTACTTTTAGTAAATTGAAGATTTCCACATTTGAAGTGTTATTTAATGTGGGTACTGTATCGTCAAGCATTTTTTCTTTAATAATTGATTGTATTGCCTCAAAAATCTTTTTGAATTTTAGCTTATCAGAGCTTGTCAGCTTCTGATTGTTTATTATTCTGCAGTTCCTCTTTGAATTGAACTTTTAAATCATCGATTGCAAGGAGAGTTTTGATGAGAAATTTATGCGTATAATTTCTATTTGGTGTCTTTTTGAACTTTGATAAAATATTTTTTAAGTTAAATTATGATATATATTATTATTCTATTATTATTTTGTCTACAATGCCTCAGCCTCATCTGCTATCTTGATTACTGTCTTTTTTATATATCTCTTAATTAATGCATACATTATAACTAATGCTATGCAAAATTCTGACTGTGGTCAATACGGCTCCAGCCAAATGAATTGCTGAGAAGCTGCTGCTGTTGTTGCTAGCTGCACCAGTATGAATAATCCTAATCAGTGCGGTTTCTTGATAATGCTATAACTAGACTTTATTTTGACATGATACGTAAAAATGTGAAAATCTTCCGTTTATCTAGCGCTAGAGACATGGCAAATTCCACGGTAATCGAATAATACAATCAAATTTTCATTTTTATATAAATGAAAATATTTCTCCACATCTGTAACGGTTTTATTTCTTTTCCTTCTTCTCCGATCGGGTCTCCGCTGAGACCGACGACGATCGGCGTTACACCGACGTGACAGCGGGACGTGCAGTTCGTGGATCGAGGCAAAGGACTACGTATCGCGCCGAGAATTAGTCCTGCCTCTCACTTGGTGTTTGGGGTTGGTGGCTGCTGGCGGGCTAGCTAGTTCGGTGAGGCGTGCGGTCGAGGGTCTTAAGGTCCAAACACCAAACTACCTGACCTTCCTGCTTGGAAGGAAGTCCCGGAAGAAAAGCTAGGAGTTTAAGTGCAATTCATATTTATTTCTTTTTTTTCTAAATCACTTTATATTATTCATTAAAATTCAAATTAACAAAAGCAAAGGAAACATAAAACAAAATAACCAAAAAAATCAATTTAATAATATATGAACCATCTAAATAAGCGAAAAATATTATCATCAATCAAATCATTATTATTGTTCCTATTGTTTTCAAATCGGAATTAATGTTGTGTTGGCAAAATTAAAGTTAACCTAACTTAACATTTTTTTTCTGCAATCGTCTTCATCCCGTTTCAGAATTCATTTCTTCTCCTTGAATAATTTTTCCTTTGTTTTGCCCTGTAGCTTTTAATCGACGGCATGCCTTATTTTTTTGTTTAAATGTTTGCTGGGTGAGTTTTTTTTTGTCTTTCTTGAAATGTCTATTCTGTTGTTGATGATTTCCAATTAAATTGCATCCATTTTTGCTGGATCCTAGTGTGCGCCACTTCACATCAATCACATGTCACTCGTATCGTTGAATACAACACCGTACAGAGATCAAAATTAGATATTTTTTCTATTGAACTGTGAACGCGAACGAAAAACAAAGGCAGAAACTTGCAAATTTTCAAATGTTCAGATTACAATAAAATAGAACACACGTGTCTTAGAATGCTTCGAAGAATAATGATTCGACCGAAATTTCTACTTCTTATGGTTGTCCTCACGAAGGATGACTTTGTTTTGTTGACCGACAAAATGTCGCACCGAGTTCACCGTGAGAGATACTTTCTTCCGGTCGAACGGAGCCGAGCACATGTGCGGCTTGGACTGAACAACACTTCCACTGAATGAGCGTGTTTCCTTGATCCTTCACTGCCGTCCTAACTACACCTGACGTTAAGGATTAAATGTTTTGAAAATGGGATTCGCGCTGAACATCACGTATCTTTGTTCGATTCTTTCGGAACACACATAGCCTTCATTATATAACCGATATAAATGGAATGCACTGCTAATCACGTCGTGAACACGTTTCGTAAGTCCCAGCTTCACCTATTGCACCGGTGGTCTTGTGGAGAATCCCGCTTAAACTGCCCATTTTCCCGTTCCCAGAACCAGAATCGCGCTGTCGACCCCTTCTGGGAACTTGGAACCTGCTTGTTGCTAACCGGGTTCCCTGTGGTGCGCAACCAGTTTTCCCAGTGGGTCGTTTCTGCATAGCTCTGGATGGCGACGTGCACGATCGAGGTGACGTGATCGAAGCCAGCGCGGATGTGCGAAAGGGCGCATTACACATCCTGTACATAGCTTCCATGAATTTATGAAAATATTGAAAAGTATTTGTACTATCTCTCAAAGCAAAAGAAAAGAAAAGAATGCATTATTTTGCTCTCCGTGTTTACTATTTGGTGATGAAAAACTGTGGACACAGGTTGGAGTCACTGATTCGATACACCTTTCGGAGAAAATTAAGAGACTTGAAAATTCTAGAGCCCACCATTATAATCAAATGGTACTAAAATCCGGTGAATATACAGCCTCAACTTGATTCAGCTTATTGACGGAACATCAAAAACAAAATGAAATTGGTTGCCAAAAACCGATATGTTTTATCTAAAATAATAAACTGTATCAAGTTTTGTGGAACATTCGAATTAGGTCTGCGAGGTCATGAAGCGGCGGCCGTTGGCTTTTGCATGTTTGGCGGCGGGCGATGGCTTCTGCTTAAATTTATCCCGAGCTGTTTTGAGTCAACGTCGCCAGATCGTCGACATTTAGATGGGCCTGTGTGCTGGAGTGGATGTGGGTGCATGTGCATATAGGCCGGAAAAACATTCATTCCAATTTGTTGTTGTATGATACGATCGTGGTAAAATACTTGATAACTGTGTTTTTTGTTGTTGGTAAGGTGATTGAATGGAAACCCCAGATCGATGAGTAGTTTTGTCTGTAGAATGCGATACCTACTTGAAGACCAAAGTTGTTTACTTATGCTAATAATGGTGATTCAAAGACGGGGATTCGTGAAAATCATTTGCTTTTTATTATTTAAAAAATTTACATTCGTCTATTTCTATTTTATAGAACTAAGATAACAGTAAAGATCTGATTGAAACCATAGTCTATCAAGTGCATCAAATGGTCAATTACTATTTTTAGTACTCCTATAAGCAATTGTAAAACGAGCAATCTGCAGATGACATCTAAAGGTTGTCGAATTCAATCACCCGAAGCGATATCAGAAATGTCAGCATAACAATTTCCAGTATAGTAGAAAAAGACGGTATGTAGGACTTGTATGATTTTTTAAGTATCTTCTCATATGGTAAGCCAACGTCGATATCAAGGTAGTAAATAAAGATAAACAAGATATTCTCACACGGCACTCAAGATTTTGAATTTTTTCTGGATTTTTCAAGTATCGTGATATTCCGAAAAACTGCTTTATCGGCATGATCTCCACTGGGTTTTGTGGGTAAAGAAAAGACTTCTAGTTCTTCTTTAATGTATTAATATACACTTTGGTCGGGTTCTTTTTCACTAACTTGTTACTTACGCTTGAATTCATTTTACTTTCACCGGTATTAAAATCAAAACCTGCACCCTAAGCTGTTGAATCTCTGCTTTTAAACCTTCGATCTGTCTTCTGGACGATTGAATGCAGTAGCCACCAGCGTTTTGTAGTAAAACGGTTTTATAAATTTTCCGGTATACAATCACAATTTCATTATCGTTAAATTCAAAGTCAAAGTGGGAAAAATGCTTAAGAAATTTTCGAAGGCTATTATCGTTGCAGCGTGAACAAGGGTAACCACAGCAATATCGCCCGCAAGTAGTCCAAAACGCGCTTTGTAACCCTTGTGTTTTGTTCATAAAGACTCTACCGTTTGTTTAAACGAGCCAAAATATTCGGCCGGTTTTTTTTTAGGGACGTAGAATGTTACCCAATGAGCGCCACTTTTTTGCGACGGATCTGTGTTGGCTAAGAAGCATGCTGGTTTTCTGATTTTCCCAGATAAATGATCGCAGAAAACCTTGAAAAAATCATTTTGTTATAATGTTACTTCTTACCATGTTGATGATCTCTATTGTGTTCATTCCTGTCCTTTCAGGAATATATTTTCAACGTCAAAACGATTAGTATGTGATGTAACGTAGCTTTGTAAAAGTTCTTGTGTCGATTCTTCGTTCACAAACATTGTTGAAAACTTTTCCAAAGATCTGATAAGATCCTCATCGGGTCGCTTGAGTTCCAAGTTTCCAAGTATGCTTGTCTGATCTGTAGTTATAGCCGAAGAGGTAGAATATTCACACGTAATTTCTTTCGAGTAAAGTTTGCTCAGTGATGCGAACCCAGTTAGCGATACTTTCTTAAAGAAGGTTAAGTGACATTCTGAGAAGTATTCAACATTAACAAGGCAATATGCCATGACTTCTACTGTGTACTAAAGTAAATACTATCCAAATCTGATTGTTGTTGCGATATATATAGTTTTTTAAAAGCTTATAAATACATTCCGATTTTTGTCAATTTCAAGTCTTCCATCATATTCCGCGTAAATAACTCAGGTAACACTCTGCTTCAAAGCTTCTCTGAATCTCCGCTCAATTCTTATCACGCTTTGATTTAACTAACTCCCACATCCCAAGTCATATGATTTATCTGCAGTCAAGTCAAATGCTAACAGGAAGCAACCACCATCGAAGAACTTTTTAGATATATGATGACCTTTATGGAAATAGTTGATACCAGTGCCCTTGAAAAGGGTAAGATAGCCTCTGCTGATAGGGTTTTGCTTGGAAAAATCAAATTGTATTGGCTGATTTGGAACTTGTACGCCATTTACCGATAAGTTGAAATTCGTTACGCTGCTATGTTTAAAATTGTATGGATTCTTTGTGCGCTTGTCTGTGTAGGAGTCATTATCAACCATGCCGAAAACGTAAAGATTCGGCAATTGTCTTATGACCACATTGTCAAGTGAAAGTGGGAATGTGTGGGCGGGTAGCGTGTAGGTTTTTACTTCAACAGTTTTTAAGGGTATACGGCGATTGAACGTTGAAGAACAGTTTCATGTGTCAGCAATTGACTGTTACATGGTTCATGTGCAGTGATGCCTCCAGAATTTTGATGCGTGGGTTGAAGTCATCCTCTTTCGAATGCAGATGAAATTCTGGTTATTCCCACAAGAAAATTAAGCGTAAGTCGAGATCATTTAGCAACAGTTTATCTTGAATAAGCAAGTCACCATGGATTGTCCCCATTAGCTGAAACACGTTGCTTTTTTCAGCAGTGTAGATCTTTTAATATACCCTTCATTTATTTCACTTGAAAGCCCACCGATAGCCATTTTAGTGTTCATAGTTCTTCATTTTCGTCTCCATTTCATTCTGGTCCATATACCAGTCAACAGATTCGAGATGCGTTGAAGCTGCATATTTGCCGTAATTCAACAAATTCTCAACATACGCACGATAATGATACTTATTGTCTGTCTGTGCTATATTTTTACCATTTAATTGGACCGTACATTGTCTAAAGAATGAATGCATCAGATTGTTAGCAGCACCTATCGGATCGGCTTCAACATCAGTTCCATCAGCCTTCCTGATGGTCTTAATAGCTGCACTTTGAGGCGTAAGCAAATGCTGAATAAATCCCAGTATGTATCTCCATGACCAAAGGATACAAATACTAAATCTGAAGAATTATCCAATGACGCTATTGGCTTGTATGAGACTTCCTCTGTTTTAAAAATATCACTCGAATTCGAGTTGCGGTGAATAAATCCAATTCAGAGGTTATGCACTCTTGATGAAGTGCCATGTTATTTGTCGAGTATATCTAGCACGCGTTTTTAATATGCTTACGTTTTTTAAGTATTTACGTTTTTTAATAGTTTCACTTTTCATGGTGTTCTTATTTTAAACTGATTGATAGTTTTCGCATTGCAAAACCCCTGTTACGCTTAAGCAATGGTTTTATATGTAGGCCTGCGAAGGGATTGGCTCTTTTTATATTCATCCGATTTCCGCCGCTCGACATTTTGTCAAATAGCTTATTTATTCCTTTTTGGACTAATTCGTTCACTGCTGATTTCTTTTGCGCCTTTAATACCTGCCTGATTCGATATTAGCCACTTCCCCATTATGGTCTGTATTCTTGATGGAGATGCTATTCATTAAAGGTTTTTTCTACACAGAGTTTGCTTGACAAAAACATCAACAAGATACTGAATAGCAAAAACGTCAATGATAAAGCGAAATGGTATCGGTATAGAAATGTGCTTATCAATTCTTTAAACGCAAGACGAACAAAAAGTTCAGTTATGTAAATGAAAGTTGAAACCTTTCTTTGAAAGATATATGACAAGTCAAAAATATACCTAAAAATGAGCAACCCACACAAACCTTACCTGTAAGTGCGGAGATATTGAATCAGTAATTGAAATGACACAACTCAAGCAGGAGTTACCTTATGATTTTATGCGGGGTTTGTCACCAAGTGGAGTAGCGAAAAGTCTTAACTCAGCTTCCAAAATAAGAAAAAAGTATAGCCGATTGATATGATGAGTCTGGCAAGGTCCTTAGGATAATAGCCGCTGATGACGGGATTACACAGTATACAGTCTCAACAGATATGAGTATTAACGAACTAGATGATGTATTTAATGACTTGGATTAAACAGATGATAACGGTGCTGTACCGTCGAATTTTGAGTTTCAACATGCAGTTACAAAAAAACTAAAGAAATAATCTATATTAAGACCCTCTCGTCTAAACCCTTTTCAATATGAGGCTGACTTTCCCATACAAAAACCAACACGACAAAGCGAACGTTAAGGTTAAAAAACGAGCGTAGTTCCAGCGTAAACATAATAGAAGATTGGTTGGTGTGTCTCTTGAGTACCTACCCGGAAACTCTTTATCATCTTTTGAGAACATATTGCCGAACTCTTACAAGCTAGGTGATGATTGGAAAGTCGGAATAACAAAAATTATGTTGCCAAAACGTGATCATCAAAATAGTACCTCTGAACGTTCCACATTTTCTGAAAATGAAAATGGAGAAAATACAATCAAAAAATTAAAGTGCCAGAGCTAGGTCATAATGTGCGGTTGAAATAAATAAATAAAAACGACATAAACTTTTGAACTATTTTATCGTCTTTCTTCTTAGCAGTGAAACCCGATTGGTACACCTATTATCTGACAGATGTCAAAAACATAATTTAAAATCACATTGAGGATGATAGAGATTATAGTAAAGTTCCCGATTTAATTGAAGTGTAGAGCGTGGGGGAGTTTTCTTTACATGATTATCAAGGATGAAAGGATGCTGATAAAGTTTATTTGAACTTAGACACAAAACTCGATACGCTTCGAGACTTCGTTCATCATATGATAGTACAGATACCACGAGAGAGGAGAAATCATGCAAAACTGCTGACAATGATTGATGCATACATACACATCGTGCATAGTTTAAAAGGAACGAGTAAAGGAGGCAGAAATTAAACTCACCTCTCATACTTTAACCCTTAAATATCATGGAGTGAAACTTAACGTGGAGCTTCCAATGCCAACCCATATTAACATCAATGAGTTTATTGCATTGTTACTAAGTGGGATAGAATTTGATGAAGATGACCTTAAAAAATGCGAAAATCCTCTTACTTGAATGCATATCAACAGCGAAAACAAATTTTCAATAAAGTTAGCTGGGGGATTCGACAGAATATGACTGGCTGACAAAAAAGTCTGATGGTGAGATATTACCACATGAAAAAAGATTCAGATCAGATTTTGAATATACATACTATACAGAAAAGGTGATGGGGGTATTCATGTTTGCTAAAGTATAAACCGAATTGCCAAAAACTGACGCCATTGTCGGTCTGTTTATTTATGCCTTGCTTAAAACACCCGTTGCCAAACGGGATTTGAAACTGATTGATGCTACAATAAAGGATTCGGCTGATACATCAATCATTGTAGATGGTATAAAGTAGCTGTGAAAAATCCGTTAATGCATTGGAGAAACGAGCACGACGTTAAGTAGAGACAAGAAATCTTGAGGGATCTACCAAAATCATTTCAATGCACATTTATACAGATATTATCGAACCGAGAATAACATGAATAATACCATTAAACAAACGAATCCCCCGACAGAATATGACTGGCTGACAAAAAAGTCTGATGGTGAGATATTACCACATGAAAAAAGATTCAGATCAGATTTTGAATATACATACTGTACAGAAAAGGTGATGGGGGTATTCATGTTTGCTAAAGTATAAACCGAATTGCCAAAAACTGACGCCATTGTCGGTCTGTTTATTTATGCCTTGCTTAAAACACCCGTTGCCAAACGGGATTTGAAACTGATTGATGCTACAATAAAGGATTCGGCTGATACATCAATCATTGTAGATGGTATAAAGTAGCTGTGAAAAATCCGTTAATGCATTGGAGAAACGAGCACGACGTTAAGTAGAGACAAGAAATCTTGAGGGATCTACCAAAATCATTTCAATGCACATTTATACAGATATTATCGAACCGAGAATAACATGAATAATACCATTAAACACTTATGACAATGTGTTCAGATTCCATCACGTGGAGAACCCAACGGTAGAAAAACCTTTAATGAATAGCATCAAGAATACAGACGATAATGGGGAAGTGGTTAATTTCGAATTAGGCTTTGCACCCACCTATTCAATGCTGCATTTTAAACGGTGGTAAAAAAACTATAAAAATACACTCTCAGAGACTATCTGAATAGTATTGATACGAGTCGAAAGCGACATTTTATGTCACGGCAATGAATACTCATAATACACGGTATTATCTTACTTCAAATGGAGAACAATTTTTAGATATTGAAGAATTCATCGATCACCACTTGTGTACCAGCGCGGAAGAGAAATCGGTAGTTTCTTTAGTGGTTTGATTTGTTATCTGCAACCACTGTTTATATCTTGTGCTCAAGTTTTGGGAAAACAAGCGGTGAATACAGGGAAAACATTACTGAAAGAATTTAGAAATAGAACTCAACATTGTCTCTTTTAAGCGTTCATATACCTTCGGAGATAAAAGTAAGTAGTAAGACTACTGTTCATGTGCATATTTCTCAATTAAAGAGCCTATCAAATGTAAGGTATCATTCATATCCTGTGTTAGGTCTATTAACAAATAGCTATGAGGTTGTTGAGTTATTTCCTTACATATTGTCATGAGCTCCGGACTGTTTTCAGGGTATATCAGTTTAGCGAGATTATGAAATTGACTCTTGTCTTGCGGGTTCGTGAAGCATACTAGATTCTTACAGTTTAGTTAAATATTTCGGCGAAGTTTTAAAGATTGGCTTAAATGAAAACATTCTGTTTTGAGCTCATATGCATTATGATCTTCAAGACAAAACTCTGCAAATTCTTTGCATTTTTTGGTCAACTCTCAAGACTCGATTGTTGTTACCTGACAAAGAAAGCCGAACCGATTATAAATTTCTTGGCATGCTGCCGAACTTTGCTTTAAATGTGTATTTAATGTGTCAATTATGGGAATGAACGTACCTGCACGAAACTTTTTCTTGCCTCTCAACTGTGCAGTTTCTGATTATCTTTCAAAAAAAGTGATGCTTGTGCTGCGAATTCTTTTTCCTTCAAATTTATCTTTGTAGTCAGCATCTGGATTTTTGGATTTTTTTGATCTGAGATTCGTAAACTTTTGTTACAACGTTCATGGTCATGGTACTGTTCTGTAAACTTAGACTTGTTTCATCAATAACTGCCAAAAGATCATTCCATATTTCCATTAGAAGAGCAGTCTTAAATTTTTCCATTTTTTCGCTATGCTCTGGGCTTCATTTCTAGTGTCTCCTGGTTGATTGATGTACATAACTTACGATTGAGGACAATGCTTCAGAAATATTTGAATAAGAATTTTGCAAAAGCATAAATAGCATTAGCACGTGCAGATCATATAGTTTTCGGAGGAGACTTCAGGACTCTAATTGCACCTAAATGCCCTGTCAAAATTTTCCATCGTCTGGTCGAAGCTGAGAAAAATTTGAACAATTTTTGCACAAATTGAAAGAATGCTACTGCTTCAGTAGCACACACAACAGCCTGAACACGCAATAAATTTAGCGAATGTGCCGCACATGGAACATAAATTGCAAATTCGCAAACATCTTTTACTCTTGGCTGAACAACAGAGTACTTTACAGTCATATTTGATGCGCATTATGTTCATCCATAGACAAAAATTGCAAAAATATCTCAATAGGCTGCCTGTCTTTTACGTTTCGAACGATGAAAGTGAGTTGGTCAGCGTGGGGCAGACCTGGCATAGAATCTACGCTAGTAGAGTAGTTTTTTGCTGATGTAGGTTCTTTGACAATTGTTTTCAAAACTTGCTGTTCCATTAAATTAATAAATTCATTGCAAATATTTGCAGAAAAATATGATGTACTTCCTTTTCAATGATTTCCGCAGTTTTGTATGTGATCAGCAAGAAAAGGATCAAATCTACTAATCAATTCTAAGCATCCTAAATAATTCCCATTATTTGCGATCCAAATGTCAAATTATCACCACAAAAAGCCAGACCTCTTGATGCTAAAAATTTCACTACTGCAACAATCCTCCTGATCCCATTCTTCCAATAGTTAATTTCTGTACTACATTGGGACAGCAGCTCAATATCAATTCTTCCAGTAGTTATTATTCTTGCAACATAATTCATCATAAATTGCCTGTGCTGTAAACTGTTCTCCATCAATAAGTTGTTTATATGCTTTCAATGTTTATACATATAAATTTGGAGAACTCAAATTATGCCAGTAGAGTAGTTTCGGGTATTAACTACTAAACTAAAGAAGAATAGCGACGTTTGTATCTGCTATATTCTCGCGGCCATTCCCCCGACCCCCTCAGTCGACCCTTTTGTTCCAACGAAGGCGCGTGTGTTCAGAGCTCGCGACGACCGAAAATTATCGAATTCGATGTTATTTTTTGGTAATTTTTACTCATTCTATTTAATCAAATAATCTTTGTTTTTGTATTAGTAGTACACAGTGTTATAAGTTAACTATTAGTATATAGTATGGCAACATTTTAGATGCAAATTATTCACTACTTCTTAGGTTAGATTTTTTTAAAGTCAAAAACGTGCCTGCGGCCATTATGGCTCACTAGGCAGGTGGCCAATATGAACTTCTAGGGCATATTGGCCGCCTATTACGTAATTTTTCTACAAGTTGTTTTTTCAGGCAATGGCTCCACGAAAATCAATTTCGCAAAGACAACGGCAAACTTGGTGCATAGAGTCAATGAAGAAAGCCATCAAAGATGTGCGAAATAAAAAAATTGGCTCCCTAAAAGCGTCCCAAACGTACAAAGTACCCCGAACAACTTTAAGACGTTTGGCAGCTAAAGTAGAAGTATCTGCTGAAGAAGCGACTTGTGCGAAACTGGGAAAAAAACCAACATTACCACAAGAATTGGAGAAACAATGAGTGCAGTACGTTGTGACAATGGAAGCTAAGTTATTCGGCTTAGTCCGAAAGGATGTTATGAGTTAAGCCTATCAGCTGGCAATAAAAATAATATCACTCATACCTTTTCGGCAAAAAGTGAAAGCGCCGGTAAAGATTGGGTTAAATCATTTATAGAAAGATATCCAGAAGTTTCTTTTCGCCGTCCAACAGGAACTTCTTTTGCTAGAGCTAAGTGGTTTAATAAAAAAAAAGTGTGTGTGTGTAGCAAGTACGCGCGTGGAAGTGATACTTCTTTCGCAGTTGTTGGATTCGTGGAATTTAATATGTGATACTGAAATCAAAAATTATATGGCAAACTAAAACAACATTATAAAACAGCATTATTTTTCCATTTTTATCATTTTTATAATTATTTAATTAATATTATTCTTTTTTTCTTTTTTATGTTTATTGATTTTTCTAAACACAAGTACAATAGACACAAGTACAATAAATAATGTTATTATTTCATCTGAAGTTTTTAGGAGTGCCTGCTCTTTTATTTTAGCACGATAATTTCGAATATATTCAGCTCTATCTCTAGGTACAGATTCAAGTGGAGATAAAATGTTTAAGGTGTTTTCAACATTAGAACACGGCTGATGAACTTGAGCTACAACCACAATGTTATTGTGTTCATTTTCAACTGTTATCTCATCAATTAGTTTTATTTTCTATTTTTTTTTAATTTTCAACAGAAGAATTCGGCTGGTGAGTTTTGAATTACATGTGTTTTGAATATTATGTGTTTTGAATAAACATGTGTTTTGAATAAACTGTTGGTTAAAATCATCTCTGGAAATGTTTTTAGTTGGCAATGCCATTTTTTAGCTTTGTTGATCTAAAGGTCGGGTTGTTTTTGTGATAGAATTCCTATTTTACTGTACCTTGCGCCTATGTACATATGTATGTATGTATTTTTTACCAAAATAAGCAAGTCTGTGAATGTATTTACTTAGTTATTATCCAATTATTAATTTGATATGAATTATTTATCAATAATTATTAAATTATATGTTATTATCATTTAGTTAACTATTATTCAATTAATTTGATTAATTTTGTTGTTTTGTGTAATTGATTATTTAATATGATTACTTATACAAAATAATTTCCAGTAAGGTAACTGTAGGGGTTTGTGATCACTTGTATATACTTCCATAAACCCCTTCACTTGCCCACACAAATTATATGGGACGATGACAAACTTACTTACCAATTAATACGAAATTATGCATTTTGCATTAAATTCACAAACAACAGATAGTTGTATACACATTAGTTTATTTCTTTTTCTTTCTCACGCACTTACACAAAACGTTCATTTTTCTAAACACAAGTACAATAGACACAAGTACAATAAATAATGTTATTATTTCATCTGAAGTTTTTTGGAGTGCCTGCTCTTTTATTTTAGCACGATAATTTCGCATATATTATTATTTAATATGATTACTTATACAAAATAATTTCCAGTAAGGTAACTGTAGGGGTTTGTGATCACTTGTATATACTTCCATAAACCCCTTCACTTGCCCACACAAATTATATGGGACGATGACAAACTTACTTACCAATTAATACGAAATTATGCATTTTGCATTAAATTCACAAACAACAGATAGTTGTATACACATTAGTTTATTTCTTTTTCTTTCTCACGCACTTACACAAAACGTTCATTTTTCTAAACACAAGTACAATAGACACAAGTACAATAAATAATGTTATTATTTCATCTGAAGTTTTTTGGAGTGCCTGCTATTTTATTTTAGCACGATAATTTTGCATATATTATTATTTAATATGATTACTTATACAAAATAATTTCCCAGTTTCCCGCAAGCGCTGCACAACATTTATTATAATCCTCGATCTAATATTCGTCAATCCGAACGATTCATGCCATCAGATGGGGATACTGTTCTGCCCGGTGATGGAACATCTCATCGAAATCAATAGACAAGTCAAACGATGATCGCAGGGGAGCTGTGCAGAGGTGTCGTCCCGGCCTATCATGAAAGTCAAGCATTGCGGAGCGCAATGCGTACTTAGATGGGGTACCCGGCGAAGCGTGGTATATGGCCCGACGGGAACACTCATTCGCTCGCACAGCCTATACATGCAAAGGAAGATTAGATACAGAGAATGTTGCGCTTGCTGCCTTCACTCTAGTACCCTGCCCCCTCACTCCATTGCAGCCTCCACACTATCTGGCACGAACGAACGAACGAACACTAAAACGTAACGCCACGTGACCAAAAAAAATTCTCACTACCCTGCGTAAAGAAGTATAACTTGAAATTTGAAGGAAAAAGAATTCGCAGCACAAGCATCACTTTTTTTGAAAGATAATCAGAAACTGCACAGTTGAAAGGCAAGAAAAAATTTCGTGCAGGTACGTTCATTCCCATAATTGACACATTAAATACACATTTAAAGCAAAGTTCGGCAGAATACCAAGAAATTTATAATCAATTCGGCTTTCTTTGTCAGGTAACAACAATCGAGTTTCAAGAGTTGACCAAAAAATGCAAAGAATTTGCAGAATTTTGTCTTGAAGATCATAATGCATATGAGCTCAAAACAGAATGTTTTCATTTAAGCCAATCTTTAAAAAACAGAGAATTCAAAAATCTCAACCTTACATAACCTAATAAATTCGCGTGAACAAGAAGAAACTTTTCCAGACGTTAAAAGTTGCTGCAAGAATATTTCTTTGCCTAATGGTTCACCTATTGTAGTGGACACCGGTCATTTTTGCAACTTACGAGAATGAAAAATGAATTGGAAACAACAATGTTACAAGAACGGCTGAGTAATTTGTCAATTATGTGGATAAAAAGTCATATCCTTCAAAAAATTGATTTTGAGGATATAATAGAAGATTTTGGTCAACAGAAATTCCGAAAGAAACCATTATTGTAATCGTAAGTAACTTCGGGTAATATGGCACACCATAAGCTTTTTTGGAAATAAATTACAAGATTTATGAGATCAAACTATCTTTATTGATTAAATCAGTTATTTGAACTTAATAGTAATCAACAATTATAATTTGAAGATTAATAACATCGAAACATAGCTTTAATAAACGTTTTTGTAAACTTAAGGAATCATTAAAATTCAAACACGGTAGGTCAATATGGCCTAGGGCCATATTGGCCACAATTGAAGTGAGCCATATTGTCCACCTAAACAAATAAAATCAAAAATTAAAAAAATTAACTTTGAATTATTTTCCAGAACAAAATTCGCAGAAGAAAACATCGGTTTCCACTCCTGAGCATTCTTCGCGAGGCCATAATTTACAACATAGGCATTGGATCCATGGTTCGCCTCTGTTATCCATAGAATAAAGACCCTCACAATACAGACACTTTGGATCCGAAACATTGCTCCTATCAGGCCTTTCGTCAGAAATTTCGTCGTACAAAGGTTCATTTTCTTCCTCCGAGCTAGAAATTTGTACCTCCAAAGATTTTGACTTGGTCTTTTTACCCTTTTCCTTTTTTGGCTTTTTTCATAGTCTTTTCGATTTGGTTTTGTTTCTTTTTTAATGAGTCTAGCAATTCATTTTTGTACCGGCATGAAGTAAGTAACGTCGACTTCACTGCTCTTCTGCCCCGGTTAGTAGCTTTCCTAGGTGCTATTTCTGGTATCGTAGATAATTGGAATGGCGTTATAAAGTTATGATTTCTGGAAGTTGATGGCTGTGGTGACGTCGCAATGGGAACTGCAATTTTTTCGAAACTTACAGGTGGAACTTTGTTCTGGTTTCTTAAAACCGAGGTAGCATCATTAGCTGTCGCATTACTCATAATAAGTTCACCTATGGAAGGTGTTACGTCAAAAGATCCATTTTATATTGCGGGAGTAGAAGAAGTAGTTGCTTCGGTTGTGATATTTTTCTTGATTGGAGATTCTACATTTTTCATCATTCATATCAATAAAATCATGATCTTTAAAAAGATTTCTGTCTATCGGATATAGACCTGTTGCACGGAAACCAATGACAGCTATCTCACCGCTTTGAGTGCGTAGATAAGCGCGTCCAAATACTTCCATCATATCATATTGGGTTAGGGGGCGTGAATTGTTCCTCACCCATGATGTGATTTCATCAGAAACATTGTAGTGTATTCCTGGTTCCAAACCCAGGACTAGCCTATACACAACTACCAGATCCCAGAAGCTCCCAAAATATAATGTCCCACAGCTCATCCTCAATTATCTTTTAGCAAAGATCTTAACCTCCATTCGGTATTGCAGTTTTTTTCCCTTGCTCACAACCATGTGAAACTCTAGAGGATCACTGAACCTAGAGTAAACAAAAACATAATTGGGACAACGCAAAGTGCATTAATGTAAGCAATATTGCTATCTTGCAAGTAAGCGAACTCCGTGAGAATTAAATTGAATCGCGATCGATTGGTTATGGTAAATAGATTTAAGACTAGAGTAGGGATTTTTATATGATAAGCAATTTAATGTACATAACAGTAAGCAAAATTTTACAATAAAAGAACTGACTGAGCTGAGGCTCGGAAGAATTAGTGTTCTCACAGTACAACGAGTTGGTTGTTATTTTAGAATACGTTGCCTACTATTCGGCAACTCAACTGCCTGATACTTTGGCAATTCCCTCTATAGAAATATCGGCTGCCTGTCCACTCGGACTGCGCCAAATATGTGGCAACCTAAGGGATGCCTGTAGGTGAATCGAAACTTTTATTTTACTTCTCTCTATTGACGAAATCGTATCTTTAGAAGAGTGAAGTCCATCACATTAGAGGAGTATCGACTCAGAAGACAACGTGAGTCCTCACTCGGCGATCCTGATTTATTACTTGGCGTTCCAGCATCTATACATGGCGATCCTGCCATCTCATTACAATCATTACGTTCTTTACATGGCGATCCTGCGACCCACGAACCTGCGTTCCACGAACCTGCGACACTCGAACCTGCAAGCCACGATGCTGCACTCTGGAAACCTGTATCAGGGCGATTCGGCCCATACGAAGCTGAAAGTTTTTTAATAAAAAATTAGAACAAAAATTTAAATTCGAATGTTGACGACTAATACTGCGACCGAAAATGGAATTTAGACGTGAAATAATGGATTTGGAATGTAGTGTAATACAAGCCACAACAAACAAAACAATATGCATACATTGCCATCTGATACCCAGGCACGAGTCAAACCAATTGTGAGTCAAACTTTGTTGGGTATATTCCGAGTCCAATTACAAACAATGAAATTAAAGCGACTCAACAAAACAATTGAAGACCAACAATGTGCACTGCGGACGGGTTCAGCATGGCATAACAATGTAAACAAATGTGAGGTTGATGGCATTTTATTGCTTACATCTGCAGTAAGATTCTTGAAGCCAATAAACCGCATTTAATTGCTTGCACTTGCATTTTTGACCATGGGAATATGTTGGAAATAGATTTAGGTCAGTAATTTGTAAATAATATTTGATTAGTTAGTAAGTTATACATAAGCAATATTTTAGTATAAAAGAAACGATAATGAACGAATAAATCAACATTCAAAGTAGAGAATTTGGACTGCCTACATCGGCACCCTTTTTCTTTTGATTGTTCTTTGCGGCGCTTGCGCTGTGGTAGAAATATAGGCAGCTCACGCTTGCCATCAGCTTTGGCGCTAGACGCCGATAATTAGGTGAGTCCCCCTTTCTCTTAAAAATCATTATGGCCCCATTAAACCAAACTTATTTCATGGCGATCCTGCACACTCGAAACCTGTACCAAAGCGATTCGGCCAACACGAAGCTGAAAGTTTCTTACTAAAAATAAGAACAAAAATTTAAATTTGTACGTTGACGACTAACGCTGCGACCGAAAATGGAATTTCGACGTGAGATAATGGAGTTGGAACTTCAACCAAGAAAATGGAAGACAATTGCGAATAGTGTAATGAAATGAGAATATTTTATTGAAATGAAATGCATTGTAGGCCCCACGTTGGGCGCCATTGTAATGAAATGCATCCAAGCGAACATTGTCGCTTCGAAATTTCAAGCCAACAGGACTTTCGTCTTGTTGGCCTCAATGGACGTTAAGTCCCCGGGACGAAGCAACGAGCCCATGTGTCGTTCAGACGAATTTGGGTTCGGCCTCTACCTAGCTAGAGGAGTGATGGCTGCTGGCAGGCCAGCTCAGCTCGGCGCGTATCGTCGTGGGTGCGTTCTCTAGCATCGGTCCCGAATCTCATTTCCGGAGATTCAGCCATCAAATTGCCCGCTTACATATCGACAAAAAAAATTTCATTCAGCAAAGCAAACTATTCATCTTGTGAGGCTATACCTCCTACGTTACTTTACACAAAGAATTCTCGCGCGCATACCGAGATAATACCGCGTTCAAGGGCTGCCCGAGAGAAAAAAAATCTTTACGTTACATTGGTCTATTGGTGGAATTCCGAAGCTACTCAAAACAAAAACCGGCAGGAAAGAAAAGAAAACGAAAGACTACCGCGTACCAAAACAATCTCTCGGGTGGCCGTGCCACTCTCGAATTGGAAGACGAGCTTCAGCGGAACTCGCCAGGCGCAGATGTCGCTGCCTGGGCCCGCCCTACCATGGCCTAGCGCTTGCGTGTCCGCATGTGTTGTGCGCACTAGGCCCACCACTACTTACCTTGGCCGGTCTAGTCCGTTATCTGTTGGAAATGGAAGTCATTGAAGAGGGAGAGCCCTCAAGGAAACTCTGTATCTTTTTCAATTCATGATAAATTTTTATTTACTTTACTTCAAATATGTACACAGTACCAAAAAAATTATAATTAAAGAGGTGAACCGCTAGAAAATTTGATTCGTAATTATTGTAAACTACTTCACGGCAAATAAGAGTTAAAACTTTACTTTAATGATGGTTTAGATTCCTTTTAAATATTTCTATGTTGTAAATGTTTTATTTTTTTTTTTTTTTTTTTTCAACGTGTCTATAGCTACATAGGCCAATCTGTTGTATTTTCTTAATCTATTTTTATATTACCACTTTTAGACTCATAATTTAGTGATTCACTTAGGAACTAGAATTATTCCTACATAATGTTGAGCCTTAAATTCTAAAAAAAAATGATTACCGTCATTTTTATTTTTGTTTCTCTACAGTATGTAAGTGCTATATAATAATTTATGCTTTGACTTACTTAGCATTTCCATGGAAATAATCTTTCAAACAAAAAAAAAAAACGATTACACTCTCTTCACTTGGCATCTGTGTCCATGCAACATAAACATTTTTCAAATATGAAATGGTACTAGAGAAATACTTTAAGTCCTTCCGCACAGACATCTGAACACACACATCGAGGCCGCAACGAATATGATCACCACCAGCATGACTGTGAGCACTAGCATGAACCGTGAACTGTGAGCACGTGCGGGCGTAAACACACTGAGGCGGCGGGTTAGTTAGATCTAATCAAAAAAATGTCGTTGCTAACCAAGACCATCCTTTATTCGTTTTCTTGGGTAAATCTCTTGCTAAGGATATTCAATTACCGATTGCGATTAAAACCACCCGCGCTAGTGTTGTGACGATGAAATCAAAAAAATATAGGGAGAAATGGGCCAATTGATTTAAGTATTGGTGCAGTAACCAGCATAATGTTCAAGTGGTCAAAAATTAGTTATACTCAGTCCGGTATAACAAAGAATCAGTTGTGGCCATCTTGGATCGCCCTCACAAAGACTTCGCTTCGGCCATCTTTGAAACTACTACCGGAGACATGTGCGATTTGCGAGTTCTCACCATTTCAAGTTTATTTCGGGCATATTTCAATTTTCACCATAATTACGACCGATCGTTCGATAATCGGTATTATTAAATCCACGGTTAAAGCTGGCAAAAACTTTCCTTCACTTCACGATCACTTCGAAGTGGTTCGGATTACAAAAAAAATTTTACAGATGCTGTCTTCCTTCGACGAGCGTTGCTAACGATGCACATTCTTTTCTTTCGAAACACCTTTTTAGCCGTTCAAAGCACTGATGAGTCCTTTAGGTACGTCGTTCGTGTTTCGCGTTTTCATCACTGCACCGGTCTATCTTCGCAACCAACAAACCGTTAATTGCCAGCGTAATCTAAACGTATTCGTAACACCAGAATTTTATAATGTTGGATATTAATTCATCATCAGCGCCCGAATAATCTGTTGCGTTAGTATATCTAACTGAAGCCGAAAAGTGGAAAACCACGAAAAGTACCACGTGCCTTACACTTTTCTGCAAGCCCGAAAAGTGTAAGCGGCATAATCCGAGCAAATTCACCGCGTGCAAAAACTTGTGCGAAATCACTTTTCGAATTTACAAATTAATACTCTTCGTTCCGTTGATGCTTTCGACGGGGCCAGGAGAAAAATTCCTTTTTCTGACCGCTACCGCCGCGGCCTGTTGCTGGCTCCTTCGTCCACTCAGCTCGACTTCCCGGAAACGACCTCTTCAACCTCTCTCCCTGGCAGCAATCCTGTCCGTCCGTACGCTAGCGGTTCTTCGCCAAAACCTGTCGGGTAGCTGCCCAAACCGGACTCCCGCTTGAGCGCGGCAAGCTGGTTTTTTCGGTGTGCAGGGTTGCCGCTTCTGGATCCACACCAAAGATTCCAAAAATTATTCTGTTTTGGCTGCGTGCGCTATTACAATAGGAAGAAGGCGAAGATGAAGAAGAATTTCTTGCGTTATTTGCGAGTAAACTAAACAATCAACTTAATGATGACTCAAGGATTTACCGGCAACGACCAGAATTTAAAATTGTACACTTATTTTAAGTCAAACTTTAATTTTTTATGAACTGAATAAGAATAAGTTATTAATTAGGGATTTTTTTTAAAAACAAATCAGCAAAATTTTAAGAAAGCATAAAAGCATTATGAGAACTCTCATGAAAATTGTACCAAGATGCACTTCATGTTCAAAAAAAAAATATAATAGATGATGTTGATAATAATTGATAAATGTATAGAATTACCAATTGGCAACGCACACTAAAATAACACTTGAGTTTTTCCTTTAGCTAGATTTACCATCGATCGTTTAAAAGTACGAAATATTGTATTTAGATTTTGGTTTTTATACATTAAACAAATATGTTCGCTAACAAATTGACTCGTAATAACAGCGGAACAAGTTGAGATTATATATTAGAAAATGAAAAACCACATTCTTTCTTAAAATTTAACTCGAATCGTTCGATAAATATGATAATTTTCAATAATGAGATTATATTTTTTTTAAAACGGTATCGTCAATGCTTAAATCGATTCTGCACATTTTAATTAAGGTAGATGCAAATTGGCAAATAAAACCACTGAGACATTAATATATCTTCGAATTTGACACTTCAAATTGGAATATATGTATACCGCAGAAAATCATTTGGAAGAAATATTCCCAATAACTACAGATGAAATTATTGCCATAAATATTTTGAAAAAATTACGCGCTAGGCAAACACGATTTGAATAAGCCTACAGTTTGGAAAGAGTTACTTACGATAAACTTCTTCAGGCCATATTTGTACGGCAGAAAATTCATTGTGGTGACTGACCACAGACCTTTGGTGTCATTATTCACGCACAAGAGTCCATCGTCTAAACTAACTAAGATTATATTAGATCTCTTCCGATTAAGATTTCGAGATTGTGTTTAAGCAAGGAAAAATAAATTGCAACGCGGACGCACTATCACGCATCAAGTTAGATTCTGATATTTTAAAAACAATGATTCCTCCAGAGAGAGACGAAAAAGTCAAAAAAGTGTTGGCAATAACAAGGGGTATGTCTGCAAAACAGAAAACAGACAATTTAATAAAAAATACTTCAATAGATGAGCCCAATACACAAGTAAAGTCTGATCAACTTTACGTATGGGATTGCACATCAATATCAGAAGTAAGAAAAGTTATGAAGTTGAAATTTATATTGCGCAAAAATAATAAATTCGATATCGTCAGAACAAGCGACGAAGTCATTGTATACTGTAGTGATAAAGTTACCGAGAAATACGTTTCCGCTAACGAAAAGCTATCAGCAAGCTCAAATACAATTAGATCGAATGTTAGAATCTGCAACGATAAGTCCAGTGCGATATACGTATCCACCATGGAAAAGTTGTTAGATGGAATTCTCGAGATGAATATATATGAATTAGCGTTATCAAAGAACGATGATATCTTCAAAATAATAAGTGAAGAAGATTTCAAGAATATAATTAATATGTTGCAACAAAGTAAAAAATATGAAAGTCGCGCAAAACTAAGTATAATGTTATATGAACCCCCGAAGAGTATAAAGAATACAACAATACAAAATCAGTTGATACAAGAATATCACGACACGCCACACGGAGGACATTTAGGAGTGAGAAAAACCCAATTAAAACTAAAACAAAGATATTGCTGGAAAAACATGAACAGCATGATTAAAAACTATGTCAACAATTGCAAACAGTGCAAAATAAATAAACAAGTACGACACACAAGAGAACACATGTTAAAAACCGACACACCTACCACCAGTTTCGAAACAATAGCTATCGATATCGTAGGACCATTAAGAATTTCGAACGACTATAGATACATCTTGACGATGCAGTGTGAACTAAGTAAATTCGTAATAGCATCACCACTAGAATCCAAAGACGCCAAAACAGTCGCGTACACATTAGTCAACGATCTTATATTAAAATTTGGACATTTCAAAATATTAAAATCTGACCAAGGTACGGAGTTTACGAATAATTTAATGCAAGAAATTTGCAAATTGCTTGAAATTAAACAGATCTTTTCGACTCCATATCATCATCAGACACTAGGCACAGTAGAACGCAACCATCGAGTGTTAAATGAGTATTTTCTAGCTTTTACCGAAGATCTAAATTGGGACAAGTGGATCCCGTATTACACGTTCGCATACAATACAACTCCACATGTTGATAATGGCTACACACCTTATGAATTAGTATTCGGCAAACTACCATATCTACCCAATGATATAGTCAGACAGACAGACAGAGTCTACGATACAGAAAATCACGCTAACGAATTGAAAATTCGATTACACCATGCGTTAAACAAAGCAAAACATATAATTGAAAAAGTCAAACAGAAACGTGTCGACAAAATGACAAAAACCAATCCAATTCATTTAAAAACAAACGATTTAGTTCTCTTGAAAAAGGAAAATAAGAGAAAACTTGATAAACCTTATATAGGACCTTTTAGAGTAATAAATACAAATAATGTAAACACAACAATAGAAGTTGATGGTAAACCAAGAAAAGTCCATAACAATAATTTAAAATTGTACTGATTGATTTGAATATACTATAAATGTAAGAGACTAACTAGTAGCAAATTAAAGTAATATTAAAATTCATATTTTGAAATGACCTGTAAACTAAACTAAATATTATATATAATATTAAACTTAGTAACAAAAAAAAAAGTAATGAAACTAGATATGAGCTCACAAAAAAATATTTTGAATTATATAGGAATTAAAAGTAGAATACTTATCTTTAGTTGTAAAATCCCAGGTGACCAATGCACATGCAGCAAGATTAAACTCTTAAGATTTTTTTTTTCTTCTATTAAGTATTCTGTACAAATAAAACAATTAGTACACAATACTTCTGAGCGGTAAGGGTGTAGTGTAATACAAGCCACAACAAACAAAACAATATGCATACATTGCCATCTGATACCCAGGCACGAGTCAAACCAATTGTGAGTCAAACTTTGTTGGGTATATTCCGAGTCCAATTACAAACAATGAAATTAAAGCGACTCAACAAAACAATTGAAGACCAACAATGTGCACTGCGGACGGGTTCAGCATGGCATAACAATGTAAACAAATGTGAGGTTGATGGCATTTTATTGCTTACATCTGCAGTAAGATTCTTGAAGCCAATAAACCACATTTAATTGCTTGCACTTGCATTTTTGACCATGGGAATATGTTGGAAATAGATTTAGGTCAGTAATTTGTAAATAATATTTGATTAGTTAGTAAGTTATACATAAGCAATATTTTAGTATAAAAGAAACGATAATGAACGAATAAATCAACATTCAAAGTAGAGAATTTGGACTGCCTACATCGGCACCCTTTTTCTTTTGATTGTTCTTTGCGGCGCTTGCGCTGTGGTAGAAATATAGGCAGCTCACGCTTGCCATCAGCTTTGGCGCTAGACGCCGATAATTAGGTGAGTCCCTCCTCCTCTTAAAAATCATTATGGCCCCTCCCATTAAACCAAACTCATTTCAGGAACTTCAACCAAAAATTTGGAAGACAATTGCGACTAGGAAAAAGGCGAAGATGAAGAAGAATTTTCTGCATTATTTGAGATTAAATTAAAAAACAATTTAATAATGACTTAAGGATTAAATTGGAAACGACCAGAAACTTACAATTCAACACTAAATTCTTTAAGTCAAATTTGCATTTTATATATAATATGGACTGGAAAAGAATATCATATTAACTAGGATTTTTCTAAACAAATCAGTATAATTTTAAGAAAGCATAAAATCATTATTAGAATTCTTATGAAAATTGTCACAATATACACTTTATCTTTTAATGGAAAAATATGATTAATGATGTTAATAACGATTGATAAATGTATAGAATTAACAATTGGTAACGCGCACTATAATAACACTTAACACTCTAGTTAAATTGGCCATCAATCGTAAAAATATTCGAAATATTGAATTGAGAATTCAACAAACAGTTTGAGTCAACACAAAATAATAGTAAAACAAGTTGACATTAAGTATAAAAAAAAAATGAAAAATCAGATATCAATATATCTTGAAACTGCGAATTTGGTTTTTCAAATTAGAATATATACCACAGAAAATCTTATGGAAGATATATTCCCGAAACCTACAGAAATAGAAGATAATGAAACTCAACAAATAGTTTAATTCGCAAAATATCGATATTCAGCCCGAAAATAAATGTAAACTCACAGGCATAACAGAGGAGACTACAATGTCTCTGGGAACAACCCTACAACAATTCATCATCGAGAATGAGATGGTAACAAATACTTTTCACATAGTAGATGAGGACTTTCCAATTGAAACTAATGGCATATTACGAAGAGATACATTAAAATCTATGATACCTCCAACCAACGACGAAAGTATCAGTAAAAAACTCATGGCGATAACAAGAAGCAAAGCGATAAAACAGCAAAATAATAAAAGTGCTAAAATCGATAACGACAACGACAACCGAAAACAAGAGACTGATCACCTCTATGCATTCGATTGTACATCGCTATCCGATATAACAGGGGTATTAAAAATAAAATTTAATATGTTGCGCAACAACAAAAATGAACAAGATATAATAATCTCAAAAGAGAGAGATAATTTAATGGTCCACTTTACTGATAAAGCTCGCGAGAAATACGTTTCCGCCAGCGATAAGCAAAGTGTGAAATTTCGCGATAACCTTAACGATAAATCTAACACGAAACTAGTTTCTGTATTGAGGAAGCTAATTGATTATTCGCAGAATAATAATATAAATGAGCTAGCTCTATCCAACGAAGATATGATATTTAGGTACGTACCCAAAGATAAATTTAAAAAGTTATATAATACGTTGCAACGAAATATGGATATCCAATTGAAAATAATGATTTATAAACCCCCTAAAAGAATTAATGACATCGCTACACAACGAAAACTTATTGAAGAATTCCATGAATCACCGCATGGTGGACATACAGGAATACGCAAAACGCTTCTTAAATTAAAACAAAGATACTGTTGGAAGGACATGAGTAGGATGATAAAGCATTACATCAACAATTGCGATAAATGCAAATTCAATAAAATAACTAAGCACACAAAGGAAAGAATGATTAAAACCAATACACCCTCTACTAGTTTTGAAATAGTGAGTGCTGACATCATTGGTCCCTTAAGACTCTCAAATAACTATCGATACATACTAACCATACAATGCGAATTAACTAAATATATCACAGCTATACCCATAGAAAATAAGGAAGCTAAGACAGTAGCAAAGGCCTTAGTTACCAGTTTTATACTGCAGTACGGTCATTTCAAAATTCTAAAAACCGATTTAGGGACAGAATTTACCAATAAGCTCCTAAAAAACATTTGCGACCTATTACAAATTAAACAAAATTTTCAAATCCGTACCATCACGAAACGTTAGGTGTAGTAGAAAGAAACCACCGTGTCCTCAATGAATACCTGTTAGCATTCGTTGATGACAATAACTGGGACGAATGGATACCATATTATACATTCTCGTATAATACAACCCCACACGTGGACACTAAGTACACACCATACGAACTAGTTTTCGGAAAACTCTCACACTTACCGACTGACACTTTCGGAAACACAGACAAAGTTTATGACATAGAAAACTATGCGAATGAGTTGAAACTACGATTAGAGATTTCTTCAGCAAAAGCAAAAAGCATTATAGAACAAATTAAATTAGCTAGAAGCAATAAAGAATTATATACGAAACCCATTAAGCTAGATATTGGTGATCTGGTACTGATAACAGCTGAAAACCGTAAAAAGCACCAAAAACCATACAAAGGCCCATATAAAGGAAAAGATATAAATAATGTAAATACACTAGTAGAAATAGAAAATAAGGAGAAATGGATACATAATAATAGACTTAAATTACACAAAAAACTTGTACAAACACAATAAATACTTTTTTTCATATATCACTACAATGTAATTAAACAGCATATATAATATAAGAAATAATGTAATATTGTAACAAGAATAAGCATAACTGTAAAACAAAATACCACAACCAATCAGGCGTATTTGCTAACAAATACTTTTCTAAAGGAATGGGGTGTAGTGTATTCCTGGTTCCAAACCCAGGACTAGCCTATACACAACTACCAGAACCCAGAAGCTCCCAAAATATAATGTCCCACAGCTCATCCTCAATTATCTTTTAGCAAAGATCTTAACCTCCATTCGGTATTGCAGTTTTTTTCCCTTGCTCACAACCATGTGAAACTCTAGAGGATCACTGAACCTAGAGTAAACAAAAACATAATTGGGACAACGCAAAGTGCATTAATGTAAGCAATATTGCTATCTTGCAAGTAAGCGAACTCCGTGAGAATTAAATTGAATCGCGATCGATTGGTTATGGTAAATAGATTTAAGACTAGAGTAGGGATTTTTATATGATAAGCAATTTAATGTACATAACAGTAAGCAAAATTTTACAATAAAAGAACTGACTGAGCTGAGGCTCGGAAGAATTAGTGTTCTCACAGTACAACGAGTTGGTTGTTATTTTAGAATACGTTGCCTACTATTCGGCAACTCAACTGCCTGATACTTTGGCAATTCCCTCTATAGAAATATCGGCTGCCTGTCCACTCGGACTGCGCCAAATATGTGGCAACCTAAGAGATGCCTGTAGGTGAATCGAAACTTTTATTTTACTTCTCTCTATTGACGAAATCGTATCTTTAGAAGAGTGAAGTCCATCACATTAGAGGAGTATCGACTCAGAAGACAACGTGAGTCCTCACTCGGCGATCCTGATTTATTACTTAGCGTTCCAGCATCTATACATGGCGATCCTGCCATCTCATTACAATCATTACGTTCTTTACAACATATTTTTTTTGTGGACCCATGAATGATTTATCCTAAGGTTGTATTTTGTGGCTGGAATGTGGAGGAATCAATAGTAAGTGGACATGATTTTTTCTTGCGAGATCTATCAATTCAAGATTTCTGGTATTACTGGTATGGCCTTCTAAAATAAGCAATACTGGAGATTCTTCTGAGGATTTCACGTGCTGAATAAAATGTTGATGTTGGTTTGAATCCAACCTGAAGGGTGACATTCATGTATGGCACCAGGAGGTGCACCTTTCATTAAAAGTAGGTGACTTCTCTTCCTGGGGAATATAATCATGGGTGGAGCGAATGAGCCTCCAGCGCTCATACTTATCACGCAAGTTATTAAAGACCCCCTTTCAGCCGATGTTAAACAACCAATTTGCCGTTTCTCTGATACCAGTCTCGTCCACGTTGAAAATATTTTCTGGAGGGAATTTGTAGTTATCCATCAATTTCTCATAGAGATCAAAGAAATGGTTCATACTTTTGAAGTTATACTTCTTTACGCAGGGTAGTGAGAATTTTTTTTGGTCACGTGGCGTTACGTTTTAGTGTTCGTTCGTTCGTTCGTGCCAGATAGTGTGGAGGCTGCAATGGAGTGAGGGGGCAGGGTACTAGAGTGAAGGCAGCAAGCGCAACATTCTCTGTATCTAATCTTCCTTTGCATGTATAGGCTGTGCGAGCGAATGAGTGTTCCCGTCGGGCCATATACCACGCTTCGCCGGGTCCCCCATCTAAGTACGCATTGCGCTCCGCAATGCTTGACTTTCATGATAGGCCGGGACGACACCTCTGCACATCTCCCCTGCGATCATCGTTTGACTTGTCTATTGATTTCGATGAGATGTTCCATCACCGGGCAGAACAGTATCCCCATCTGATGGCATGAATCGTTCGGATTGACGAATATTAGATCGAGGATTATAATAAATGTTGTGCAGCGCTTGCGGGAAACTGGGAAAGAGTTTTATATGAACGTTTTGTGTAAGTGCGTGAGAAAGAAAAAGAAATAAACTAATGTGTATACAACTATCTGTTGTTTGTGAATTTAATGCAAAATGCATAATTTCGTATTAATTGATAAGTAAGTTTGTCATCGTCCCATATAATTTGTGTGGGCAAGTGAAGGGGTTTATGGAAGTATATACAAGTGATCACAAACCCCTACAGTTACCTTACTGGAAATTATTTTGTATAAGTAATCATATTAAATAATAATATATGCGAAATTATCGTGCTAAAATAAAAGAGCAGGCACTCCTAAAAACTTCAGATGAAATAATAACATTATTTATTGTACTTGTGTCTATTGTACTTGTGTTTAGAAAAATCAATAAACATAAAAAAATGAATAATATTAATTAACTAATTATAAAAACGACAAATATGGAAAAATAATGCTGTTTTATAATGTTGTTTTAGGGATGTAGGGTAGATCGCCTCCTCGTGGTGCATCCTGGGTAACGCTAAATGATCTACCACGGCACGACTTTCGATTGTTTTCTTGGACAACTCTCTCGTCTTAACGACTATATCTGATGCTTTGGGCTGGTAGCAGTGGTATTCTGTCACCTGAGTACACAAGAGTGACATCTTGCGGAAATGGCTTTCAGGCTAATGCCAATGCTACCTCCGTCCCGGTAAAACCCTGGCAGGCCTCACGGTACGTTCAAAACTCGTCGCCACTAGTCTGGCCGTGTAGGTTCAGTTGAGTTTGGACTCCTGATTAGTCCCCGGCCCGGCTCTGAGCACATCTCCTCATAAGGGAATGTGCCAACCCTCGCATGGCCTCCCTGCTTCGGCATAGATAACCATGGGGTCTCAGGGGAACTGCACAACGAGTGGAGATAGCGGCTGTGAGGGGGGACCCAAATCGCAATGAATTTAGAAAAAACTCAAAAGGAAGATCCACTCGGCCCGGAAGGGAAGTGGACGAAGGTGACGCGTCTTTCTAGTGGGAAGAAGACCGCGGTACTCAGCCAACCCCCTACTTCTTCGAGGGATGCATGCACCAAGGCAGCTATGCCAGGGGCAAGTACTCCCTCAGTCAAGCCTACTGGCGCTAGCGGTAACACCAAGGTAACGGCGAACAAGCTGGCCCGCACTGTTTCCGGAGCGCCCTCCAACACCGCTTCCACTTCAGGTGTTAAGAAGCAACAAAACCCCTCGGTTACGGCTTACAGAGACAGAAGGTCCGCCTTCAAAGTCCTGAAAAGGCTGAAAGATTTACCTCCGGATGGTCTTTCCCAGAAGGATAAAATCTCCCTGAAATGGGCAACCACCACGGAAGAGGCTTATAAAGCCTCTATTCCGAAGAAAGAGGCAACTCATAAAAGATGTAGATCTAATGAGTCTGCCCCAACTCAACCGAGCGTTCAACTGCCGGTTAGTAAAAGACCAAAACTGGTCTCACCCACTCCTGTGTAGGGCAGGAGTTTTAGTGAAGCTGCCAAGGAAAGCCTGGTATGGGCTGTTATCGACAGAAGCAGTAGCGATGGCACCATCTCACCGTCAAACTGGAAGATGGTGGAAATCGCGCTTCTCCGGGTGAACAAGCCCATACTCGAGGCAAATCCTGGCCCTCCACCAAGCTGTCGTGATGCTGGCTGGTACCAGGGTCACGTTAAGTTGATAGCCTGTACAGATCAACGTTCAGCGGATCTTTACAAGCAGGCTATAGGTAGAGTGGGAGAAGTCTGGCCTGGAGCAAAGCTGGACGCTGTCTCCAGGGAAGATATCCCGAATAGGCCTCGGTCCAGGGCGTGGATACCAGCGGAGCCATCCACACCGGAGGAAATTGTTGAGCTAATCAAGCTCAGCAATGCTGACCTCCCGGTGGAAAACTGGAAGGTAGCTAAGGTTAGCGAGCCCAGCAATGGACAGCGAGAGGCTCTAATAATCTTGAACGAGGAGTCGCTAGCTCCATTGGAGTCGAAGTGCGGGGTGATTAGCTACGGTTTCTCGGCTATCACCCTGCGAGTATATCGCAAGGACCGTACTGGGAAGGCAGTACGGGAACCGAGCAAGGAGAGTGGAAGCGAGGGAACTGTGGAAGCATCAGTAGACCCGACCGTGAACCCCTCTGAGTCAGATCTTCTCTCCGACGACGGAAGAAGCACCACCTCCACCACGGAGTTGGCTGGGGACCTTCTCCAAACCCTCGACCTGGTCGAGGAGGAGATGTCCTTATCTGACGAGGAGGCGGATAAAACATTGTGTCGCGATGCTGAGGTTTCTGCAGATTAACCTCCAGCACTCCAAGGCGGCATCCGCCGCACTGCTCCTCCACCTGGCCCAAAAAGGAGAGGAGCTAATACTGGCCCAGGAACCTTGGGTTGTTGGAAACCGGGTTTGCGGGCTCAACTTGAAAGGATATAACACAGTATCCTTCAACACAGCAGGTAAACCGAGAGCTTGCATAATTGTAAAGGAAGGCTTGAAGTTTTTAACCTTGTATAATTTCAGTGACCAGGACACCGTTGCGATAGCAGTGGAAAGACAGTCCAAACCCCTTTGGGCTGTCTCCTGCTACATGGTGCATGATGTTCTGCCACGTCCAACTAGCCTGCAGAGGATTACAAGGGAAGCCACTGCAAGAGGCATCCCTTTAATAGTCGGAGCGGACGCCAATGCTCATCATCGCATCTGGGGTAGCACCGACACGAATAAACGGGGTGAGTCACTATTTGAATTCATTTTATTGCATGACTTAGCCCTAGCTAACAAAGGTGAGGATCCTACCTTCATTACGGCAAGCCGTAGAGAGGTTCTGGATATCACTCTGACGAACGAGCACTTGAACCAAGCTATCAAGGGATGGCACGTATCACAAGAGTGCTCGTTCTCCGATCACCTATACATAAAGTTCGATCTGGCATCTGACCCTCCGACAAATCCAACCTTCATTAACAAAAGGAGGATGGATTGGGTCAAATACCAATCGGTATTTGAGTCCGCGCTAGAAGGCGGACCTCCAGAGATTGCAGACACACCCGGTCTTGAGAAAGCCGTTGGGACCCTTACATTGGCCTTCAATGACGCAGCAAGGTCTGCATGTAGTCCAACGAAACCTAGAGGGAAGTACAAGCCCCCATGGTGGAATAGTGACATTGCGGAGCTGCGGAAGGAATGTAGGAAGTCCTTCAACCGAGCTAAAGAAACTAATGACTGGTCTTCTTATAAAACAAAACTGAAGGAGTTCAAATCCTCTATCAGAAAGGCTAAACGCACCTCTTGGAGAAGCTTCTGTGCAGAAATAGAACACTCCAAAGATGTCAGTCGCCTGCGAAAAGTCATGACGAGCTCCCCCTCATTTCTAGGGTCCGTTAAGGACGCAAATGGAGTCTGGACGAAATCCAGCTCCGAGACTCTGTCTGTTCTCGTGGATACGCACTTCCCGGGCAGTGATGATGTGGCTGACAAAGCGGATCCACACACGCTCTCGGATTGCATGCCAACTACTGTGCCTGTAAATGACAGGCTCCTACGCTGGGCAATCAGCTCATTTCAACCCTTTAAATCCCCTGGCATGGATAACATCTCACCTATTGAGATCCAGCAGGGTATCAATATAGCACTGCCATGGCTGAACGCCATTTTCAAAGCATGTGTACGGATGGCTTACATTCCACAACAGTGGAGAGAAGCAAAAATAGTTTTCATACCTAAAGCGGGTAAAACATCCCACTCCTCACCTAAGGATTACAGACCTATCAGTCTCACCTCCTTTCTGCTAAAAACTCTGGAGCGACTGATAGAGATCCATCTGAGAGCTATTCTGAAACCACTCTCTAATGCGCAGCACGCATACACAAAAGGGAGATCGGTTGAAACAGCTCTTCACTCGCTCACCAGCTGTATCGAAAAATCGCTAAGCGTTAAGGAATACACGCAAGCAGTTTTTATAGACATCGAAGGGGCTTTCAACAATATCAGCCATAAGGCTATTGGCAAAGCACTCGGGGAAAGCAATGCCGATGACAACCTGATAGGGTTCATCGGTCAACTGCTTAGCAGCAGGAACATCAACTCCACGAAGGAGGGTTTGCAGAGGCACACCACAAGGTGGGGTGCTATCACCCCTTCTATGGAACCTAGTGGTGGATGAACTCCTGTCAAAAATAGAAGCGACTGGATGCAAAGTCGTAGCTTATGCCGACGATGTTGCAATAGCAATATCGGGAAAATTTGTTAACACCCTATCGGAAAGACTAAACTTTGCCCTAGGTATTCTTACCAAATGGAGCAAAGAGTGTGGTCTAAAGATCAACCCGCAAAAGACGGAATTTATGCTCTTCACAAGAAGGTATAAAATTCCACGATTTGTCCCACCTAAGCTTGAGGAGATAAGTCTCAACCTATCTCATCAGGTCAAATATTTAGGTCTAATTCTGGACTCTAAACTCGCATGGAAAGCGAACACAGCAGAAAGAGCACGCAAGGCTGCATGCGCAATCTACTGCTGCAAACGAGCTATTGGGAAAAGGTGGGGATTAAAACCCAAAATTGTATCATGGCTCTATACGGCGATAGTGGAACCAATCCTTTTGTATGGCGCAGTTATTTGGTGGCCTGCTATGGCGAAAGCATCAAACGTAAACCTGCTGAACAAGGTCAGAAGGAGTGCGGCTATTGCAATCACCGGGGCTCTACGGACTACCCCGACAAAGGCATTATTTATGCTATTAAATTGGCTTCCGACAGAGCTACTTACGAGACAGCAGGCCAAGTGCACTGCTGTTCGATTAAAAGCTCTGCGACTATGGCATGAGGATAACTTTGGTCACTCCACAATACTACGAAGGGATGGGCCAACGTCAGGGAAAGTGGACCTTGCATCTCCGATTCCCTGTTTTCACCATGGTTTCAGGACAGTCATCCCGAATAGGGAGGACTGGACCACAGAAAGAGATGGGATACAGGAATCGGTCGACATCTACACCGATGGATCAAAAATGGAGGGAAGAGTTGGCTGTGGCGTGTTCTCAGAACAGCTAGGCCTGAAACTATCCTTCCGATTACCAGACCACTGCAGCGTCTTTCAGGCAGAGGTCATTGCGATTTATAAGGCAGTTGACTGGCTGAGAAGTCAGAAAATTTCCACAAGAAATTTAAACATCTTTTCTGACAGTCAAGTTGCCATCCAATCATTATCCAGCGTGCATACTTCATCTAAAATTGCGATGGAATGCCGCTCACAACTGAACGTGTTGTCGCTTCACTGTGAAGTGATTCTTTGTTGGGTACCGGGGCATAGTGATATACCTGGAAACTGCGAAGCAGATACCCTAGCGAGAGCTGGCACCGAGCTTCAGGAATATACACTTAACCCCGAAGTCGGCCAACCTCTAGCTTCCATAAAGCTAGGATTTAAGCAGCACTACGTGGAGGCTGCGAATAGGGCCTGGCTGCTCGAAGAAACCTGTAGCACAACCAGGCAAACTTGGCACGCACTGCGCTCCAAACGCACCAAGCGGCTCCTCAACATAAGCCGCGACACCCTGAGTTCCGTCGTTTCCGTACTAACGGGACACTGTTTGATCGGCAGACACGCAGAAAGACTGGGTGTCCCTTTCAATGATTTCTGCCGAAGTTGCAGATCAGAGGAAGAGGAAGAAACCATTAAACACTTTCTGTGTGAATGTCCGGCGCTGTCCAGGAAGCGCATGCAAACCTTGGTCACACCCTTCCTAGACAACCTCACGGAAGCAGCCGATTTGGACATTGGCTGCATAGCCGGCTTTATTCGAGAATCTGGATGGTTCTCGTCATCCCGCAGGTTCTAGTGCCGCCCTTATATTCTGTGGTATCACAATGGGCCTCTCGTGGCCTAAGTGAGCTACCTTTGGATAAAAGGGGGCTGCCACTACAACCAACCAACCAACCAATGTGGTTTTAGTTTGCCATTTAATTTTTGATTTCATTATCACATATTAAATTCCACGAATCCAACAACTGCGAAAGAAGTATCACTTCCACGCGCGTCCTTGCTACACACACACTTTTTTTTGATCTGCGATTCGTAAACTTTTGTTACAACGTTCATGGTCATGGTACTGTTCTGTAAACTTAGACTTGTTTCATCAATAACTGCCAAAAGATCATTCCATATTTCCATTAGAAGAGCAGTCTTTAATTTTTCCATTTTTTCGCTATGCTCTGGGCCTCATTTCTAGTGTCTCCTGGTTGATTGATGTACATAACTTACTTCAGAAATATTTGAATAAGCATTTTGCAAAAGCATAAATAGCATTAGCACGAGCAGATCATATAGTTTTCGGAGGAGACTTCAGGACTCTAATTGCACCTAAATGCCCTGTCAAAATTTTCCATCGTCTGGTCGAAGCTGAGAAAAATTTGAACAATTTTTGCACAAATTGAAAGAATGCTACTGCTTCAGTAGCACACACAACAGCCTGAACACGCAATAAATTTAGCGAATGTGCCGCACATGGAACATAAATTGCAAATTCGCAAACATCTTTTACTCTTGGCTGAACAACAGAGTACTTTACAGTCATATTTGATGCGCATTATGTTCATCCATAGACAAAAATTGCAAAAATATCTCAATAGGCTGCCTGTCTTTTACGTTTCGAACGATGAAAGTGAGTTGGTCAGCGTGGGGCAGACCTGGCATAGAATCTACGCTAGTAGAGTAGTTTTTTGCTGATGTAGGTTCTTTGACAATTGTTTTCAAAACTTGCTGTTCCATTAAATTAATAAATTCATTGCAAATATTTGCAGAAAAATATGATGTACTTCCTTTTCAATGATTTCCGCAGTTTTGTATGTGATCAGCAAGAAAAGGATCAAATCTACTAATTAATTCTAAGCATCCTAAATAATTCCCATTATTTGCGATCCAAATGTCAAATTATCACCACAAAAAGCCAGACCTCTTGATGCTAAAAATTTCACTACTGCAACAATCCTCCTGATCCCATTCTTCCAATAGTTAATTTCTGTACTACATTGGGACAGCAGCTCAATATCAATTCTTCCAGTAGTTATTATTCTTGCAACATAATTCATCATAAATTGCCTGTGCTGTAAACTGTTCTCCATCAATAAGTTACTTATATGCTTTCAATGTTTATACATATATATTTGGAGAACTCAAATTATGTCCAGTACCAGTAGTGGTATTGCATAGACGGCAGCAATTACAATATTACAGATTTCTTTGCTGGTAAATAAAGAAGCCATTTTCTTACTAAAGACTCACTATTCGTCAATTTACGGGTAAAATGTTTTTAGTTAAGTATCTAGTTTTTGTTTTACTATTTGAATGTGGAAAGCTTGTCGAATTTTCAGAGAAGGCACAATTTTTATTTTGGTTTCGAATCCAAATAACACGGATTCTTCCGTTAAAATGTCGTCACAGTAAGTACGATTGTCAGGGGACACAGACACATTCTCCAAGCTTGCAGTTATTACTTCACAGTAGAGGGGTCAGCATCTGGTGCGTGTTTGTCATTTTCGTCACACGTAACCTCTTTTTCCTGGTGATATTTCAAAGTATTTGTATCTTGAGATGATGAGAATGAAGAATCCCTCAGCTTATTTGTTTCTTCAAGTGTTAAAAACGAACGCTTAGGAAGTTTTCCGTTATTTTTTTTTCGAGCTATAACTTTTTTTCCTTTTTTGTGAGCCACTTAAATACAGTAATAGCCCGTTTAACGCCGACGATACGTTCCAGCTAAGTAGAGCGTTATAGAAAACAGCGTTAAACGAAGTTATGTCACCATGTAAATATTGGGGTTAGGGGAAAAAAATTTAATAATGAATATGTATTTTGTCAATTAAGTTTATTAAATATGTCTTTTATAAAAATACAACAAAAATTTATTTCTTACAAATATAAAAATAAAAATAAACATACACCTGGTATTATTATTTTAAAGTCATCCTTTAAAAGTGCGTCAAGTAACAAACACTCGGTTCGAAAAATAGAAAAAATCAAAGAGATTCTAAGTCATCATTTACGTTTGAGATCATTCAGATTCTTCCGCATTTCCAATTTTCTGTCTTTTTATCAAAAATGTGTCTAATGTCATTTGCGTTTTTCGTTTACGCTGTGTAAAAAGTTTTCGATAAGCCATCCATGACACCCCGTCTTGCCTTTGAGCTTCTATCTAAATCCGTGCCATTTTCAATAAATTGATCCATAATTTCAGTTATAGTGTCTAAACTAGATTTTAAAAATGCCATTGAAAGTTCCTTTTGTTCTTTTTCAGAATTGCTACTTTAAATATTTTCGTGTTCTTCTTGGTGTGCCAATTTGAGTTCATCATTAGAAAAACTTTCTGCTCTTTCTTCTAATATCTCTTCAAGATCTTGCACATCAACCTCACATACACCCGTTTGTTTTGCTAGTTTCACTATTTCGTTGATATCAACAGTCTCTTGTATAGTGTCATCTTCTTTGTTTAGATCTGGTCATATTTTCTTCCAAACTCCTTTCAAACATTTTTCGGTCACTTCATTCCAAGAAAGATTAATGTTTCCTACGGCATCTAGGATGTTGTAGTTCTTCCAACAATCACTTATTGATTGTTTTTCTTGTCCATTTGTTTTCTCAAACATCTGTGTAAATGTTCGCCGCAAATAATACGCCTTGAAATTTGATCCATCGGTTGAATCGAGGCAGTTGTATTAGGTGGCAGGAAAACCACTTCAACTGAAATACCTGTTTCTAAGTTAGATAAATTTGTTGGGTGGCTTGGAGCATTGTCCATCAATAATAACACTTTTGGTTCCAGATGTTTTCTTTCACAATATCGTTTAACGGTGGGGCAAAAATGTTCAACGAACCAATTTTGAAAAATGTTCATTGTAATCCAGGACTTTTTATTGGACTCCCAAACCACAGGTAAAGTTGCTTTAGAAATTCCTTTTAACGCCCTAGGATTTTTTGAGTTGTATACAAGTAGGAGATTCAACTTAAAATCTCCATTGGCGTTACCACCCAGTAAAAGGGTTAAGCGATCTTTAGCTGCTTTGAAGCCTGGCGCGCGTTTTTCTTCGCAGCTTAAAAATGTTCTTTTTGGCATCCTCTTCCAAAATAAGCCCGTCTCGTCTACATTAAAAACTAATTCTGGGGGATATTTTCCGCTTTCAAATATTGTTTTTAATATCGCTGGGAACTCAGCCGCCGCTGCTTCTCCTGTAATTTTTATGTTGTGAAGGTTATTACGATGTTTAAATCTGTCAAACTACCCTCGGCTTGCAACGAATGTTTCAGTTTTGTTGCCTTTTTCACTCTGAATGTGACGAAAAAGTCTTTTCCCTTTTTCTATTATAATAGCTTGACTTAATGGCATATTGCGTTCAATTTCATCGTCGATCCATATAGAAAGTCGTTTTTCCATTTCCTCTACTGTATGATTTCTAGAACGGGAAACTCTAGTTGAAGAAGTTGTTGTAGTTGTAGTTGCTGATGATACTATTTTTTCGTTATTCTTAAGAATTGTCCTTATTGTTGAAGTTGACAAGTTCATTTCAGCACCAATTTGAGACTGACGTTCACCAGTATCTAATCTTCTAAGCACTTGCATTTTCGTGTTCAGCGAAATGCTCTTTCTTGTCGTTTTATTTTCGTGTGTTTTATTATCACTCATAATAAAACTAAAAACAAATACATACATATTTACCTATCACTGCATCATTCACTGTATTTCATCTATTTATACTTACAATAACGGCAACAAATGCTAAATAATTAATAATTAATGGGTTATATGTAAATGTACGATGCACTCTCATCAGTGGCGATCGGCATTCTAATCTTCCGCGTTACACTTTGGATATCGGGATGTTCCACGCGGTGTGCGATTTTCGCGGTATACCCTATTGAAATCAAACAGTGTTAATCCGAAACAGCGCTAAGCGGAGCAGCGTTAAGCGGGGTCTTACTGTATGTTCTTTTCGAAAAACTATCGTTGCAAGATCGGTCAATTACAATTCGCGAAAACTTCGCTTTGCGTCAGTACGAGCTGTGCTGAGCTGAGCTGCCACGCACAGCTCCGCTTCAGTGGAAACCCAGTTGTCAGACTGTAAAATGCCACGTTTTCTGTCAAATTTAACAATGTCGTTCAAAAATATAATTGATGTCGTTGACTTATTGTATCAATGCTCACTGTTACTGTTACCGGTGTTGCGCGAAAATCACTGACAAGCAACGTTTTACGTTTTCATTTTTCAACCGTAAAAATACGAAGTACTAAAGCTTAGGAATTCTTTCGATTGTTTCATATTGAGTTGTAACTTTTTTTGTGAAAAAAGTGTGATGTACCCTACAAAAATGTTTTGAGAATAAATGTGTGAGAGAACTAATTTTCGGTCCTTCGGGGCCCCCTGAATATGTGAGGCCTGGGTACGGGCTCTGTGTGTCCTTATGGGAATCGACGGGATAGCTCATTCAGTATAATGAGCATTGGTTGATTCGTGCTATTTAGATATTTTTTAGCAATAAAGCTCATATACTTCATATTCTTATAGGGCATGTGCGCACCGTTTCTAAAAAAAACTTCTTTAAATTTGATCTTTCAACAACCAGACGGGCCAGCCACCATCATTGCAAATGGGTGTTTAAAGTGCAGCATATTTTTGTGTTTGGAAAAGAAGAGCTTCTTATAAAAGCTATTACAGATTTTTTTGCTTATACATTTTTCAAGATGAGAAGAAGACAAATTGTAGATGAACTTCATAGACCCGCAAGAAAAAACTTTAAACGTCGATGTGTTGCTATGACGGTGATTGATGATCTTTTGCCGGCAAATCTGGTTGATATGAATGCGTATGCATCTGAAAATGGTAATAAATTTCTATTGACAATAATTGATACATTTTCCAAGTACGCTTGCAAAAGTAAAAGTTTCAATAATGTGACTTAGGCTATAGAATCAATTTTTGAACAAAAACGTATACCCAGAAGTCTACAAAACGATGATGGGAAAGAATTTTTTAAGAAAATGTTTCGTCAGATGATGAAACACTATGAAGTAAACCGTTATTTTACATTCAGTGAATTAAAAGCACCAATTGTCGATATATTTAACCACATTTTGTGGAGTAAAATGTAGAAAGAGTTCAGCATTAACGGAAATTACCATTGGTTAAGTCTCCTCAGTAAGATGGGGAATTAATACAAAACAACAAGACATCGCATCATTAATTTGCAACTTGCCCGTGTTAACTCATCAAATGAGGTTTATCTACTGTCACGCACATACTTGCTTGAAGATTATTAAGTTAATATCATCGAAGCATGTTTTTGTGAGACAAAATTTACAAAGGTCAAGTATCCCGATGTATATCTTGTAGAGAAGATTTTGAAACGTGAGGAAGATCGCGTGTCTGTAGAATGGCTTGGATATCCATCATCTCAAATTCCTGGATTGATATAAAAGATGTTCAGTAACACTCGGACTTACAATAACAATGCTGAACTAAAGGCCCGAATAGGAACGTCTTAAGGAGGTACATGGGTTTCAAAATGTGAAAAAAAAATTTGTTTCAATTTAAAGTATATCATAACAAGAGTATTTTCTCAAAGTTTCAAATCGATCGGAGCAAAACTCTAAGAGAGCGAGCAATTTCCCCCACTAAGCTCTACCACCTGCTCTAACCGAATTTTAAACTTTAAACGCTTTTTTCTCGAAAACAGATTTCGGTAGTCGGCAGTCACGATTACGTAAAAACTATTCCACCGATCATCCTAATATTTTGCATACTTCTTCTACATAGTATTCTCTAAGGGGTGAACGTAGGATTTTCTTTTTGGTGCATTACAACTTTACTTATGTAGCAAAATATATTGATTTTTATACCGGAAAATGATTTTTTAGCGCGCAACGCCACCAAAATTTCAAATTTTGATTTTTTAAAAAATCCTTCGTTCACCCCTGAGCTATGCACGTATACCACAAGAAAAAAAATTTGTTTGTTTCAGATAAATCTAAAGCAAGATATCATGCCTACCGCATTTTCACCAAGTTTGCGAAATATAGCCACTAGATGATCAATTTTCAAAATTTTGAAACAAAAATTTCACAAAAGATTATTCAAATGCTGCTTTTTTCAATAAACAATAGCTTCAATATAATTATATTTATTGCACCATTAAAAAATGTGTCCAAAGTTTAGTCATTTAAGACCCATGCACCCCCTTAAGACATTCAAAGATTTTGGATCTGGAGGAAAGGAAAATACTCAAACTTGTGAAAGCGGTTTTCTTTACATCAACTTGAAAAAAACGTCAAGTGTTTCTCCTGCTTACAGATAATGAGTGCATTTTCTTCACCATCTGATGTTCACGCAGAACATTTGCGCCTATCTCTAGATTGTGTGTTTGCTAGCGTTGAAGACGTTTGCGGATCATATGATAAGCCACTTAAGAAAACATAAAAATCCCACATAAAATATTTTACTAATATACTGAAAATCGTTATGCTGACATTTCTGATATCGCTTTTGATGATCGAATTCGTCAACTTCTACGATGTCATTTGCAGATTATAAACGTGTTCGTTTTACAACTGCTTATAGGAGCATTAAAAATAGTAATTGACAATTTGATGCACTTGATAGATTATGGTTTCAATCAGATCTTTAATGGAGTGTTAATTCTAAAAGATATAAATAAATGGACTGTAGTGTATTCCTAGTTCCAAACCTGGTGCTAGCCAATACACAACTAATTTCCCACACAAGCTTCTCTAAGCTTCAGTGAGATCTCTATGACCCCCAAAGCACATCCTCAAACCTACATTGACATGTTAACTCTTAGTAGAACATTGAACCTAGAGTAAACAAAATTATAACTTACGCGACGTTAATTGGGTGAACGCAAAGTAAGCTATATTGGACGCGACTAACTCCGTGGGAACTAATTTGAATCGCGTTCGATTGGTTATGGTAAGTAAATTTAAGACTAGAATAGGAATTTTTATAGAATAAGCAAATTTAGTGTACATAGAAATTAAGATAGAAAATTGTAAATAAAAACAAGGAACGAGGCTGCCACTGGGCTCAGAATTGTTCCTTAGTTGAACGAAGTTGTTTGTTTTATACTGCAACTTTTGCCTTAACATTGGCAAAACATTCAATAGGAATACTTAAATAAAATCTGCCTTATTCGGCTAACTACAAGTTGCCTTTAAATTCGGCAATTTGAAAACTTAGAAATATCGGCTGCCTGTCCTTTAGGACTGCGCCAAACATCTGGTAATTAATCAGTTGCCTGTAGGTCCCTAAAAATCCTCATTGTTTTCTTTTCTGAGAATAACTTCTTCCAAAGTGAGAAGAAGATCATATCTCTGGAAGAATATCGTAGAAGACGTCCATCACTTAGTCTACCACGTGCTCCACGCGCAATAGACACATTACATGAAGATAATACGATAATCCCATTACATGGCGATCCTGCGACCCACGATCCTGTGATCCGCGATTCTACACGTTCCGGACCACTAGACGGCGTAGAAGAAGGTGAAATACGTGAAATTAGTACAGGCGAGCATTCGAAAAATGCTTAATACAAGGCGCGAAATACTGCGAATCAACGCAACATAGACACGAGGAGTACGTGCCTATCCCAATATCCCAGGTACCTAAGTACGATCCAACACCACTACCCGGACCGCGCCCTAGAAATATTGAAGAATTTGTAAGAAAGCCGAGAACAGAACCACCAAAGATTACCAAGCTGAAGCGACGACGACGAGGAGGCAAAGCTTACAATTAAAGGCGAGAAAAGGCGATTTTACATCGATTAATCCATATCTCAACAGGAGAACATAAAATTAATTTCACGAATAGGTTAAATAGTTATAAACGCAAATAGCATAAAATAAAATTCAATACAAAGAAAAATAAGGGGTAAAAATAATATAAACAATAGAAATAATAAAAATAAATCATAAATAGAATGGGCAATAATTGTAGTATCAAGTCTAACATTTTAATTGAATATAAACAAACTTTAAGTAGCATGATCAGCTTTTCAATAATCTTGGTGTTCCTATACATATATAATAGCAAACAAAAGAAATATGCTAGAAAGATTGTTGATAGAAACATTCTAGCGAACAGGGTTAATGCTTAATGTATCGGATACTTAGACAATTCACAGATGCCTGCATACAAGATAAAATCACTATTAACCGAATTACAGACTATTTTGTCAAATTTGAAAAAATCAACGACATACACGGTCAGAACTCTAAAAGAAAAATTAGAATTGGTAGTAAAAATTTAAAGTGAATATCTTGATCTATTCAGCCAAATAGAAGAAGGTACGGAACTTGAGCTCAAATCAACTATATCCAACCCGGAGCAAAGCTTGAAGCTGTCTCCAGGGAAGAATTCCCGAATCGGCCTCGATACAGGGCATAGATACCGGTGGAGCCATCCACACCGGAGGAAATTGTTGAGCTTTTCAAGCTCAGCAATGTTGATTTTCCGGTGGACAACTGGAAGGTAGCCAAGGTTAATAAGCCCAGCAATGAACAGCGAGAGGCCCTCATAATCCTTAACGAGGAGGCGTTAGCTTCATTGGAGTCGAAAGGCGGGGTGATAAGCTACGGTTTCTCGGCTATCACCCTGCGAGTATATCGCAAGGACCATACTGGGAAGGCGGTACGGGAACCGAGCAAAGAGAGTGGGAGCGAGGTGACTGTAGAAGCATCAGTAGACCCGACCGCGAACCTCTCTGAGTCAGATCTTCTCTCCGACGACGGTAGAAGCACCACCCTCACCACGGAGTTGGCTGGGACCTTCTCCAAAACCTCGACCTGGTCGAGGAGGAGGAGATGTCCTTATCTGACGAGGAGGCGGATAAAACATTGTGTCGCGATGCTGGGGTTTCTGCAGATTTACCTCCATCATTCTAAGGCGGCATCCGCCGCATTGCTCCTCCACCTGGGCCAAAAAGGAGAGGAGATAATACTGGCCCATTCACTCGCTCACCAGCTACATCGAAAAATTGTTTAGCGTCAAAGTATATACGCAGGCGGCTTTTCTAGACATCGAAGGTGCATTCAACAATGTCAGCCACAAGGCTATTGAGAAGGCACTGGAGGTAAACAGTGTGGATGATAACCTGATTCGGTTTATCGTACAACTGCTAAGCAGCAAGAGCATCAACTCCACACTAGAAAACATCACCTTAAGAAGGAGAACTTGCAGAGGCACCCCGCAAGATGGGGTGCTGTCACCCCTTCTATGAAACTTAGTGGTGGACAAACTCCTGTCAACACAAGAAACGACTGGATGCAAAGTCGTAGCCTACGCCAACGATGTTGCAATATCAATATCGGGCAAATTCGTTAACACCCTATCTGAAAGACTAAACTTTGCCCTAGGTTTTCTTACCAAATGGAGCAAAGAGTGTGGTCTAAAGATCAATCAGCAGAACACGGAGCTTGTGCTTTTCACGAGAAGATACAAAATTCCATGATTTGTTCCACCTAAACTTGATGAGACAAGTCTCAATCCATCTCATCAGGTCAAATATTTAGGTCTGATTTTAGACTCCAAGCTCTCATGAAAAGCAAACATAGCAGAGAGACCGCGTAAAGCGGCATGCGCAATCTACTGCTGCAAAAGAGCTATTGGGAAAAGATGGGGACTGAAACCCAAACCTGTATCATGGTTCTATACAGCGATAGTGGAATCAATCCTTCTGTATGGCGTGGTTATTTGGTGGCCAGCGATGGCAAAAACATCAAACGTGAACCTGGTTGACAGACTCAGGAGGATTGCAGCTATTGCAATCACCGGGGCCTTACGCACTACCCCGACAAAGGCACTGTTTATGCTATTGAATTGGCTCCCGATGGAGCTCCTTACGACACAGCATGCCAAGTGCTCTGCGATTCGATTAAAAGCTCTACATCTCTGGCATGAGAGGAAAAATGGCCAGTCCACAATACTACGGAGGGATGTACCAACGCCAGAGAAAGTAGACCTCCTCCGATTCTCTGCTTTCACCATTGTTTCAAGTCCGTCATCCCCAGCAGAGATGACTGGATCATGGAAGGAAATAGGAAACACTAATGGATCAAAGATAGATGGAAAAGTTGGCTGTGGCGTTTTCTCCGAACAGCTAGGTCTGAGACTATCCTTCCGGCTACCAGATCAGTGCAGTGTTTTTCAGGCAGAGGTCATCGCAATACATAAGGCAGTGGACTGGCTGAGAAATCAGAAAATTTCTATAAGAAATCTCAACATTTTCTCTGACAGTCAAGCTGCTATCCAATCATTATCCAGCGTGTATATTTCATCCAAAATTGTAATTGAATGTCGCACATTATTGAACGCGATGTCGCTTCACTGTGAAGTGATTCTTTGCTGGGTGCTGGGTCTTAGTGATATACCTGGGAACTGCGAAGCTGATGCCATAGCTAGAGCTGGCACTGAACTCCAGGATTATACACTAACACCCAAAGTCGGCCATCCGTTGGCCTCCTTCAAGCTAAGTTTCAAGCAGTACTATATAGAGGCTGCAAATAGGGCCTGGCTGCTGGAAGAAACCTGCAGGACAACCAGGTAAACTTGGCACACACTAAGCTCAAAGCGCACCAAGCAGCTCCTTAACACGAGCCGTGAAACATAAAGTTTCATCGTATCCGTACTGACGGGGCATTGTCTCATTGGCAGACACGCAAAAACACTGGGTGCGCCTTTCCACGATTTCTGCCGCAGCTGCAGATTGGAGGAGGAGGAGGAAACGATCCAACACTTTCTGTGTGAATGGCCACCATTATCCAAGGAACGCATGCAAATTTTAAGCTCACCTTTCCTGGCCAGCCTCATGGAAGTAGCCAGTTTGAATATTATTGCGTAGCCGGCTTCATACGAGAATCTAAATGGTTCTCGTCACCCAACAGGTTTTAGTGCCGCACCCTATTGAAATGTGGTATCACAATGGGCCTATCGTGGCCTAAGTGAGCCGCATTTTGACAAAGGGGGCTGCCACTACAACCAACCAACCATTTATATCCATTGTTTGCAAGGCACTAATTTCGGCACTAATCAAACGGTTGAACGCGGAAAATATAATAGTAAAAATAAAAGAGAAAATAACTTATACTGCAATGGCAGAGTTTAATATTGAGACTGCCATCAAAACAATACCGAACTTCGACGGTAAATTTTCTGAGCTGGAGACTTTACTAATCGTAGTGAAACTGATTGGCAAAAAACTTCCACCAGAACTATATAACATTGTCTTACATGTGAAACTTAACCCTAATGTTAGGACGTCATTGAACACCTCAGACATTACAAACTTGGACAATTTTGAAACTGAGTTAAGATTAAAATACAAAAACTCAAAAACTATTCTGCAAATCCACACACAACTATCCACAATCACACAAAAGCGATTACCTTTTTCTGTATACAAAGACAAACTATTGAATTCAGTTAATGAGTTAAATCAGCTTCAGATAGGTGAACTAGGTCCAAACCCCATTCAGACTGCAAAACAAGCCATACAAAGCGTAAACGAAACATACGCATTGACAGTGTTCAAAAACGGTCTGAACGACCAAATAAGGGAGACCATATTCGCTGCGAGACCTAAAAATCTAAGTGAAGCAATTTCTCTTGCCACAGAAGTTGAGGGTACCGAAACGCAGCAAAATAGAGTTTTATATATTAACAGATACAATAGGTATCCTAACAATAGAAATATGAATAATACTAGCATAAATGGTCGTAACACCCAGAATTTCAGACATAGATCACGTAATTTCTTTCGAAATAATCAAGATGTAAACAGTCGAAATTTCGATGGTAACAGACCCGCCAATAACTAAAATTTCAACAATAGAAATTTTACCCGGGATAGAAACTTCCAAACAAATATAAATTTTAACAACTATAGAAATAGCAATAACCACAATAATAGAAATAATTCAAATAATGATACTAGGAGAATTCGTGTAAAAGCAGACCAGGGAAACTTGACAAGCTCCCGAGAGGAACTAGGCAACTAGGTAGAGCAATAGTAAATAAAGCCAAAAATAATAAAGATAATAAAATTAACAAAATAACATATATAGTATAACGGGTATTAGCACTAATTATGTAAACATTTATAACAATAATGAGAATAGACACTTGAAGCTACTAATAGATACAGGTGCAGACATATCAAAACAAGTAATAGCTCAATTCGCAAAAATAGAGATATCCAGCCCGAAAACAAATGCAAACTAACGGGCATAACAGAAGAGACTACAATGTCTCTGGGAACAACCCAACAACAATTTATCATCGAGAATGAGACGATAACAAATAGCTTTTACATAGTAGATGAGGACTTTCCAATTGAAACTGATGGTATATTAGGAAGAGATATACTCAGTAAATAAATGTGCAAAATAGATTTCGAGTCCTACACTATTACCTTTTGCATCCTTGACAGAGATGTTACGATACCGATGTACACCGGAAAAATCAATATGGCACATGTTGTCATCCCGGCTAGAACTGAAGCCATGATACCGATTGAAATCGATAGATCCGAAGACAGCATCATTCTTAGCAATGATATTCAAAGAGGAGTATTTTTAGGGAACTGCATTATCCCATCAAAATATGTGTGCCACGTTAAAGCACTCAACACTAACGATTACGATATAAAACTCACAAATTTCAATTTAGAAATAGAACCTCTGAAAAGATATAAAAATCTGACGACAAACCAAAATTTCGATCATAAACGTTTAAAACGGTTGTTAGACGTCATAAACACAAATAGCTTAGATGAACAAGCAAACACGAGCTTGCTAGATATTATTAGACAATATCAAGATGTTTTTCACCTTGAAGGGGAACAATTAACTAAAAATAACTTTAACAAGCAAAGGCTCGATACCACTGACGATACACCGGTATACATAAGGAATTACCGATAACCACAAACACAAAACGAGGAAATACAAAAACAAGTCCAAGAATTGGAGGATAACGACATTGTAAAACCTTCTATAAGCCCATACAACTCACCATTGCTGGTTGTACCAAAGAAAAGTTCTGACAATACAAAGAAATGGAGACTTGTTGTTGATTTCAGAAAGTTGAACGATAAGTTATTCAATGACAAACTCCCATTGACGAGGTTGGAAGATGTGCTCGACAAACTTGGTAGAGCCAAATATTTTTCCACTTTAGATATGACGAGTTCTTTCCACCACATTGAACTAGAGAAAGACTCCAGACCTTTGACAGCTTTTTCCACTAGCAACGGGCACTATCAATTAATGGGCTACCATTTGGACTTAAAATATCCTCAAATAGTTTTCAAAAAATGCTTACCGTCAATGCGATGGTTTAGGTGATTCAGCGTTGCTTTATGTTAAAGAAAACAGCACCGTTTATTTGGGAAGAAGAGCAGCAAAAAGCATACGATTTACTTAAACAAAAATTAATCTCACCACCAATACTCCCATACCCAAATTTTGAGAAACTATTCATTTTGACCACTGACGCATCAAATTTTGCACTAGGTGCAATTCTGTCACAAGGAGAGATCGGTTCTTATTTACCAATCTTGAACGCGAGTAAATCATTAAACAAACATGAACTGAACAAACCAATCAATGAAAAGGAACTTTTGGCGATACACTGGGGTATAAATTTGTTCAGACCATATTTGTATTGACGAAAGTTTACAGTAGTATCAGACCACAGGCCTTTAGTATCGTCGTTCACGCACAAAAACCCATCCTCCAAGTTGATGAGAAGAAGATTAGACTTATGGGATTATGATTTGAAATAGTGTATAAAAAAGGTAACATAAACACAAATGCAGATGTATTGTCCAGAATACAAATAGACTCAGAAATCTTGAAATCTAGGATACCTCCAACCAACGATGAAAGTATCAGTAAAAAAACTTATGGCCATAACAAGAAGCAAAGCGATAAAACAACAGAATAATAAAAAAAACTAAAATCGATTACGACAACGACAACCGAAAACGAGAGACTGATCACCTCTATGCATTCAATTGTACCTCGCTATCCGATATAACAGGGGCATTAAAAGTAACATTTAATATGTTGCGCAACAATGAACAAAATATAATAATCTCAAAGGAGGAAGATTATTTAATGGTCCACTTTAGTGATAAAGCTCGCGAGAAATATGTTTCCGCCAGCGATAAGCAAAGTGTGAAAATTCGCGATAACGTTAACGATAAATCGAACACGAAACTAGTTTCTGTATTGAGGAAGGTAATGAATTATTCGCAGAATAAAAATATAAATGAGCTAGCTCTATCCAACGACGATATGATATTTGTGTACGTACCCAAAGATGAATTTGCAAAGTTATATACTACGTTGCAACGACAAATGGATATCCAATTAAAATAATGATATATAAACCCCCTAAAAGAATTAATAACATCCCTGAACAGAACAATCTTATTAAAGAATTCCATGAATCACCACATGGTGGACATACAGGAATACGCAGAACGCTTCTTAAATTAAAACAAAGATACTGTTGGAAGAACATGCATAAGATGATAAAACATTACATCAACAAGTGCGATAAATGCAAATTTAATAAAATAACAAAGCACACAAGGGAAAGAATGATCAAAACCGATACACCCTATACTATTGTTGAAATAGTGAGTGCGGACATTATTGGTCCCTTAAGACTCTCAAACAATTATCGATATATATTAACCATACAATGCGAATTAACAAAATATGTCACATATAGAATAAGGAAGCTAGAACAGTAGCCAAGGCCATAGTAAATAAATTCATACTGCAGTACGGTCATTTCAAAACTTTAAAAACCGATTTAGGAACAGAATTTACTAATAATCTATTAAAAAACATTTGCGATTTATTACAAATTAGACAAATTTTTTCAACCCCTTATCACCATGAGACGTTAGGTGTAGTAGAAAGAAACCACCGTGTCCTCAATGAATACCTGTTAGCATTCATTGATGACAATAAGTGGGACGAATGGATACCATATTATACATTCTCGTACAATACAACCCCACACGTGGACACTAACTACGACCATACGAACTAGTTTTCGGAAAACTTTCATACTTACCCACTGACACTTTTGAAAACACAGACAAAATATATGACATAGAAAACTATGCGAATGAGTTGAAACTGCGATTAGAAATTTCTTCATCAAAAGCGAAAAACATTATAGAAAAAACTAAATTAGCTAGAAGCAATAAAGAAGTATATACAAAACCTATCAATCTAAATATTGGCGATCTAGTACCTATAGCAGCAGAAAACACCAAAAACCGTACAAAAGCCCATATAAAATAATAAACACAAACAATGTAAATTCACTATTAGAGATAGAAGACAAATATAAATGGATACATAATAATAGACTTAAATTATATAAAAAATTCACTAAATCATTGCAAAACTGTTGTACACTCTATACTTAATATGTAAATACGAAATTATATCTCGTCATCACAGTCACGTAACAATAAGCATAGTTGTAAATTAATATACCACAACCAATTAGTCGTATACTAATACTCTTCTAAAGAAAAGGGGTGTAGTGTATTCATAGTTCCAAACCTGGAGCTGGCCAATACACAACTAATTTCCCACACAAGCTTCTCTTAGCTTCAGTAAGCTCTCTATGACCCCCAAAGCACATCCTCAAACCTACATTGACATGTTAACTCTTAGTACAACATTGAACCTAGAGTAAACAAAAATATAACTTACGCAACGTTAATTGGGTCAACACAAAGTAAGCTATATTGAACGCGACTAACTCCGTGGGAACTAATTTGAATCGCGTTCGATTGGTTATGGTAAGTAAATTTAAGACTAGAATAGGAATTTTTATAGAATAAGCAAATTTAGTGTACATAGAAATTAAGATAGAAAATTGTAAATAAAAACAAGGAACGAGGCTGCCACTGGGCTCAGAATTGTTCCTTAGTTGAACGAAGTTGTTTGGTTTATACTGCAACTTTTGCCTTAACATTGGCAAAACATTCAATAGGAATACTTAAATAAAATCTGCCTTATTCGGCTAACTACAAGTTGCCTTTAAATTCGGCAATTTGAAAACTTAGAAATATCGGCTGCCTGTCCTTTAGGACTGCGCCAAACATCTGGTAATTAATCAGTTGCCTGTAGGTCCCTAAAAATCCTCATTGTTTTCTTTTCTGAGAATAACTTCTTCCAAAGTGAGAAGAAGATCATATCTCTGGAAGAATATCGTAGAAGACGTCCATCACTTAGTCTACCACGTGCTCCATGCGCAATAGACACATTACATGACAATATTACGATAATCTCATTACAAGACGTACGTATTTTAAATAGTAAAAAGCAAATTATTTTTACGAATTCCGATCTTTTAATCGTCATTATAAGCATAAACATAAAAAAGTTGATCTTCCAACAGGTATTGCATTTTACAGAAAAGCTCCTCTTCTATCTGCTCAACAACAAAAAATCAACAGGAGACATTTTTCATTACGTTCGATAATTACAAACAAAACAAACGCCGCTACTTCATCGCATACGTACCTTTTACTCATCAGCCGGCGCCGTAGCATGCAAATCTGAATGAACGGTTTTCGCGCCTATATGCACATATCCCCTTACTCATCCCCGCACACATACGCCACGCCGACCGCTAAAACTCGCCTTCATTTAAATATCGACGGTCTGATTATCTAGCCGTTGACTCAAAACATCTAGGAGAAAATTCAAGCAGAAACTCATTCATCACAACGAGTACGTGGTCACGATCTTTCATACCCGTCAAATTGCAAAGCGGCATCTTCATAAACGCGTGCTTTTGCTTATGAAAACAACTTTCTTGCTTTTACGATTTTTTCGCTATGAACGTAAACATATGATTTTTGCACACCACTTTCATCTAAAACAAGCGATTTTTGATCTTACTAGATCTATATTCCTCTCTATTCAAACAAAATGCCTGGGCTCTTCACTTCGATCGCGCTATCTTATATCAAAACAACTTACCCCGTATTCAAACCATCTCCAAGCCAATCAGCGTTCTCAAAAATCTACCTCGTGCATCCATCCCTTACTGCACACGCTCACACACTAGCAAACAGCTGGCCGGCAATAACGAAAACCGGGTTCCCATAAAAATTGGGAATTAATTATTTAAGCAGTTTTTTAAACAGTTGGGCAGATGCAATGAGCAGATAATGATTGAGGCACAGTTTTACAAAAGGGTACTGTTCCAAAAAGCTGAATTTTCGGGAATCAAAAAAAAACAATTATACTCTTGGCATTTTCATTTTTGAAAAATTGAATTGATTTGAAATTATCTAGAATGTAGCGAGATTGTATTTATCTATCAACATGATTCAATTACCTGTTCCATTAGATGGGAAGTTAGCTATGAAATTGGGGAGATTTCGCAAAACGGTACACATCCGATTTCTACACCGTTTTGCAAAACCATTTCCACCCTAGCCCAAGAGATGAGTTTTCTATTGATGCTATTTAATTTGATTTAATTTAAATCTCACTGTTATGTGATGTTGTTGACACATTGGTATCAATTTTATTTATAGGAAAAGGATATAAAATATGTAAAATTTTGAAAAAACTATAGAACTAGTACCGTTTTGAAAAAACTTCATGCTTTTAAGGCGGGATTCGTCCCGTTTCGACAAACCGGAACGTGACCATTCGATTCCTCGTGAAATTTTACATGAAAATCGATATCAAACTCGATTTTTTCGATTTTGGCGCTTATACCCTTTTGCAAAACTGCGCCTCAATTCATATTGGCAGTATGAAATTTTTTGTGCAGTAATTAAATCATTTCTGGCGGTAAAATGTAGCCAGTAATATAATAGAATTTGGCACGTTATTTATATCTATAATGGCAGTTTGAAAGTCACTCCAGCGATAGAATAAATAAATGTGCAGTGCAATTATTATTTGGGCATTAAAATGACTGATTGGGCATTAAAATATTGATTGGGCAATTAGATAAATACTTGGCCAGTTCTCGGCGCTCGGTAAAAGTTGAGCGTTCTTTTGTGTGAAAAAAGCGGCACACTTGCATTAAAATGGGCGATGATCATGGGACATTGTAGTTGCAGTTGTGTCAAAGTTCGAAGTTTCGAAGAGAGCAGATTTTTCATAAATGAACAATGACGGCTTTTTGTCTTCTAATTGTATTTTACAATTTCAGCATAAGAAACGATTTCACTTCAATCTTCAATCGATTCATTGAGATATTTTGCTACCAATTATTACTTTAAATATAAATAAAGAAGTGATGAGAAGGTATTTTCATATAATGAAATAATTATAATAGTGAAATTATAATACTAGTACTAAGCACGTAATGAGTTGCACGAACTCTGCTTACACAATAAAAATACTCAATTTTGAGTTAAACGGTAGCACTAGTAGACAATTGGAAGAGATATGCGTTGATGTTATTGCACACTCTGATTTGTCACTGAGCTGTGAGTGCATTGATTTCTTGAATCGGAGCCGTTTGCGAATTTTACCTAAGTAGCATGGATAAAAGCGTTGATTGCACAGAAAAAGATATAAGGTAAGAGTTATTGGTAATCAATCACATTTTCTTTGATCATCACACATTTTTAATACAATTCGAAACATTGTCATATAAAAAATATCTTTAAAAATTGTTTCATAGAAGTAAGAATTAAGTGAAATATTTTTAATTGTAACAGCGTAATTCATAATTTAAAAGAGGAATATAATATAAATGGCATTTTTGAAATGTAATAATAAATAACTTTGAAACCTGACACCTTTCGTGAAAATAATCACTTAAATTTTGTCTATAAAATTTCTAAACATTGTACACAGTTCTATATTGTTACTTTATTTAACACGTACTTCAGGCCCTTGTTGATCCTATTCTGGCCAAGCAGTGCCCAGCACTGAGGATGAAGCCAACTTAGTCCCGAGAGTTGTATCTGATATCGTAACAATAAAAATATGTGTAGAAAGTTTCAGAACTATCGCCAAGTTTATCTAGACTATTTTATCAATTTGATTTGTTTCTTCACGGCTATTTTGGAATCTTAAAAAATTCAAAGAAACGAAAACAGCTGCCTTTCCTGTAAATTAATTCAATTTCTAAGATATCCGCATTCCGAACTCAACTTTTTATTCATTACAATGAGCAATCTTCTCATGGGCTTATATTCTACTTAACTTTAAAAAGAAAATTCACTAATGACTTTTCAGCACGTACTGTAAGAATAACCTGTATCACTATTTAATGTCAGCTCTTAGTTTGGACAAAGTTGCCTCTTCTACACTACATTTTGTGGATTCCGTTGACTTCTTTCTAATTGTTGCATTCTTTTCCTTGCAAAAGCCTTTTTTAGCATATTGTTGAAGCTGTTCCTGCATATTCCTATTTTGTATGTTCCAGCTTATACTGAGGCCTTTTGTTTACAAATACCAAATCCAAAAAATGCTGCTTTTCAACCGTATATCATGATTTTGTTTGTTGACTCTAATATTTTTTTAAAAATCCAATCGCAGTATCAAAAAATATTGTGTGAAGCCCGTTTGTAAATTTACACACATGAAAGTTGTTGTGAAATGTGTTTTTATAAGCATCAAAATGCCTCGCTTAAATTTCCTTCTAGTTTAAATGAAATACAATCAAATACTATCACAGTCGTCGTCCAAACATGGAGGAGGGCCTTGCAGCCCTAGGATTGTGATCTGCTTGTCGATTGTACTACCCTCAAAATTCTTTTAGGACTAATTACTACATTCTTAACCTCCCAGATGAGATGATGAAACTCATCAGGTTAGCCGAGGCTATGGTATGAAACTTCTTATCCTCTATTTGAGTCGAGCCAATCATTTTGTATCTGTGTCTAAAAAACGCTCGACAGTAGCCCACAAAGTGGGCCGTTATTTCCTCATCTTATGTACATTTGGTACACTATGGATCATTCACTATTTGCAGAAGTACCTGGTGACTTCTCATATGTTCACGACCTGTTATCACTTCTGAGTTTTTTTCAGTCTGATTCTGTTGAGTTGCAGACAGTAAGTCTGTTTAAATTAAGTTTTCAAGTCCTTTCAAGCCAACTATGTTGGTTGCTGACGGTGCAAAAAGTATCCAAAATGCATTTCAAGAAGAATTCGAAGATTCCGTAGTGCGTATGTGCTGGGCGCATACTAAAATCAAGTCGCGAATTGAAAGCGATGTAGAAGGAAAACTTCAGAAGTAATTGTTAGAAGATGTAGATACACATCACATCACAAACAAGGTTGCTTTCGATAAAGCTTCTAAATTGATTTTACAAAAGTATGACCATCAAAAAAAATTATAAAATATTTGGAGGAGCAGTGGCTAACGCAGAATCCAAATTGGTATCTAGATACAGCTCCAGAGTCACTATCGACAAATAATGCCTTGGAGGCTTTCAATAGAGTCATAAAAGACAAAAAACACGCTTCGAGAACGCTTACAGCTCTCTCGATTTCTCGTGCTGGCCAAAGAAGTGATGAATGAATGGTCTACTAAATATATGCAGAATCCAAAGAAGCATTTCGAAATTTCCCATAATTAGTTTGAAAGAGTGGACAGACTCTTACAATTCGGCAAAGCTGCCAAACGAAATTCTAGTGATACCTCGGAAAGATGAAAACTTCAAACATTATGAAGTACCAGGTGCAGAAGCAAAGGAATGCAAAGTGTTTGAAAACCCTCCCGAAAACTTTGATGAGTGCAAGGAACAATTTTTCAGTAAATGGGAAGTTGAATTTCCCACTAATAAAGATCAATGGGCAAACGGTACATGTACATGGCCAACATTTTTCAACATGTATAAGTGCAAGCATAATTTTGGATTGGCAGTTCGTTTAAAATACGCTACTCCGCTAGCTGAAGCTAAAAATATTCCCCTCGGCCAAAAAAGGAAAACGGGCAGACCATCAAAGGCAAAGCCTGTTTTTATTTTTCAATTAGTTTTATGTAAAAATGTCTTTACAATTTTTTTGTACCTACAACTTTGATAATATTTTATAACATCGACTTTATTTGATATTTTGTTTTGAATTTACAATGTAACAATCCAACGGTAGTACCCTGAAGGTCCACACCAAAAATTTATCAATAACACATGAATATTAATGATAATCGTAAGAATAACTCGAAACAGTTTGGTTTTGTATGAATATATTTTGAAATTTAAAAAAAAAACTATGAATTTTATTTGATAAGAACTTTTCGGAGCATCTGATTGTTAAAATTGCCAATAAAATTGAAAAAACAATTTTGCATATTAAGTACAAAAGCGGCAATACTCAACTCAATTTTTACATATAATGCAAACATAAATACCACTTCGATTGACATCGCACTAAACCCAATACTACGTTATGTTCGCCAGATACCGTGAAAGACGGAAGTGACCTTGGATTTGCAAAAACAAATAAAGGAGCACGCCAAAATATTTCAAAATTCAATCAGCTCATCTAGTTGTTAATATACTTCAATTAATACCATACCAAAGTCAATACGATCTTTTCCGTAAGTTATCTTCTGAGAAAGAAATAACCACGAATGTATGTGAATGCACACACCCACAAATATGCGCAACTTCACTAAAATATATCCATGAATATTCATAGAACTACTCATTGCAGCATTTCTTACTGCCCAATTTTGATTTAATAACATCTCGCACGTAACTGCCCATTTGGATTTTCACGCACTCAATCATTGAATGAGCTGCTCATATGAAGATATGTTACTCCTCGTTTTCATATACTTTGCCGCTCATATTTTACTGCCCAAAATGTATTTGAACATCCAATTTGGATATTAATACTGACCAAAATAGTAATATACTACCACCCCTTTAAATCATAGCCATAAAAATTCCTCCGATTTAGTAATACACTTTGCTCATGTTCTACCATCAGCTTTACTGCACTTTGCCATCTTTTAGCTCACAGCACTACCACACTTTGTAGTGGTATAGCCTATTCCTATCGGATGTTGTGCAAAATAGAGGTTTGGAAAAACATCTCCCTGCTGAGATTGGAGCATTTACATCTGACTCAGTAAAAATATTTGAATCAGTGATATGCATCATTTGGAACATTTGGCACACTGAGTCGAAAGAGATGTTTGGTAGCATGAGTTGGAAACAAGGTATACAAACAGATATACATAGTACGCTGTTTCGAGTTTTCAAATCGGTTTGTTCTGTGCACCACTCCTATCGTGTAGGCAGGGTGATGGAATACGCCAACAGTGCTGCCAGAGTGTGATATGTTCTGTGTTTGAGGAAATTTCATTAAATAGAAAAAATTTGCGATGCAATTGTGATGTGCCATAATCCTTCATGAGCTTTCGGTGTTGAAGAAGAACTCGAATCTGTAAGCTCATATTTAGCTGAAACTCCGAAAAACAAAGCTGCAGTGTAAATTCTCACACAAAATGTATGAAAGCACAATTGCATCTTGATAAACAGATGATAATCTGATAAATGATAAAAACCTATATCTTCAAACCATATAATATTGTATGATATTAGATTTTAAATAATCACAATAGAAACTTCCAATTATATTTCAATATATTTGTAAACTATATCTGGCAACCTTATGTCAAAATATGATCGCTCTCAACTCAATCTCGTAAGTCAACTCGCTTCCTCGCTATGCGTCCTTACTTAAGTAACGCGGAGCAAAGCGATCAAGCCATGTTTTAGTTTTTTTCAAGTTCGAAATGATGCATTTGAAACATTGTTACTGTTCCAAACTTTCGAAACACTTTGATGTTTCGGAACACAGAGTCAGTTCGGTAAAGAGTTACACACCTTTAATGCAAAACTCAATGAAATTACATGTCTTACCACATAGAGAAGAAAAGATCCTAAAGGCGACTCCTAGAATTCCTTCAGCGCATTCTGGTTTCATTCAAAAACTAAATGAATCATGAATTAAAATACAAAACTAATAATAATAAACCAAAAATGGTGACCATCGCAGAAATCAACAATAAGTGAATAAACATTATACAACAACTATAAATGACAAAACAATAAGTCACTAAACTAACTCATAAATTTTGATCAAAAAAAGCTAAGGAAAAACATCAAAATCTTCAATAGTAATAACCAATCCAGGTAATGCAAAAATTCACACATTAATCCATTCATCGTGAAGCATTTTTCATCGCTGAAGCCATAAAACTCCATCATTATGATGCAATGCAATCAATGGACAAATATACTATCAGGTCAAAATTTACCTGAGCAAGATTTATTCATCATCAATTACAAAATCTGCATTGTAGTGACTAGTTTCTAGTTCTATACATCCATAAATAACACATCGTTTATTCCTGGAAAACTTTGCTTTGAACCTTTCACAATGATCAATGAATACTCAAGTATTCGTGATCATACCAGGAAAAAGCGAGAGCGAGTGGTAATAGTTTTTTTTTACTTTCAGCTTGCTTTCGAGAAGGAAAAAAGTCGATGAAACTTGCAGTCCACAGAATATGAAAAAAATTCACTGATCACATTCATTGTTAATTCAATAATTTCTCGTCCAGAGCAAACGGATTTCAAAATTTTACATCACAAGCTACCAGAACCAGTAATGATAGCGATAGCATCGTGCTGAACACAGTAAGCTACGAACCATCATCATCATATGATGGATTTTGAACGATGGTATAATGAATATTACAATGAGCGAATGATGGGAGACGATATTTGCAGGCTAATAGTAGAAATGATACCAAAAAATATATTTTTGAAATTTTTTTCACATTCAATTACAGTTCTTTGTTTAACAATGTTTTCTAAAAATTAAAAGAAATTCAAATATATGACAGCCTTTTTTATGTAAAATACTGTGTCAGACAAAGGGAAATTTGGCTTAAAAACATTTGGAACACACTCCACCAATCGCAAATTTTTCAGGTAAAACTATGTTTCTACAATGAGTATTATTGGAGGAGTCAAAATAACACACTCCGAATCCAAAACCAAAGTTCTTGTAAATTGGTGTACGAGATTATCGCAAACGACAAAGTTATGGTTCGGCCGCAGAAGGTGATGGTAATTGTTATTGTGCTCATAAGTAAGTGTGTCGTAAGACTTAGATATATTTTTCAACGCAGTGTCTGTTGCATTCGTGAATTTTCTAGCGAAAATTATGGCGATATTGCTGACGCCGGCACCTGTGTTAAGAAAGCCACAAACTTTGTCTTTGGCAAATATGGTTACGTAGACATGAGGTCTTAGATCAATGATCGACTGGTCCACTATAGTGGCCACGATATAACGTTTTTGGTGCGCACGACCTTATTCCTATACCTCTCCAAACGAAATATGGTCCTTTTCGGAGACTTTGCAAGAGGCTTCTGTACGCCAAAAATGCGTTCTCATGCTCGATAGTACTCATGCAAGCGTATGTAATGAAGCTTATGTAGCATTGCGTTGCAACAGACCTGTTGCTGTATGCTGTTGCGGTATGACTAGTTTTAGATTATCTGGGGTTTATTTAGAGCTGCCGGAATGCACACGTCTTAACTTCCCAGTATATGGGAAGCTCTTGTAATCGCCTCGAAAATCGAAATTGAAATTTTCAACATATCTTTGGGGACGATTAATTTGCCAAAGTAAATATATCTGCAGACGGCGATCACCAGCGTGAACCGGCAAGGTAGGAAAGTTTAGAACGTGTTGGCAAGGAACCGGAACGAATCGAATTGCCCTTTGAATCCGGCGAGTGTTCATGAGTCGCAACCGTACGACTGCCCTGAGCAAACTTGTGTGTCTGAAAGACAACTGCGCGGCGTCAGCGATTGCTTGCGTCGGTGCTGCCGCGGCGCGGGATCAGCGCGCGACGTTCCGACCTCCACAGCTACCGCCTTTCTAGTGACCTTCGTTTCTGACGGAGGGAACGATACCTTTTTTTTAAGAATTAGAGGCATCATAGGCACAGTCTAGGACGGCTTGGGGTGCAGGCTCGACAGGTTGCTGGCTCTGCTCTTGTGTCGGCACAGCGTCGTTGGTGGGTAATGCCGTCGTGTCCGCGGAGGTGGTGGTAGGCGATGGTGCTGCTGGCAGTCACGAGCTGGCGTGTTGAGGCTCCAGAGTGCCTGGGGGTGTCGGTGCGGGGAGCGCTGGATGCTGCGGCGGCGTTTGTCGCACGATGGTGTAGGTTGGCTTCAGAGCGTCTGTGGAAACTGTTTTGTCCTGGCTGTTGACGTTTATCACGTACCGTTTGCTGTCGATGCGGCGACAGACTTGGTGCGGTCCAATGTAGGGAGGCTGCAAAGGTTTTCGGAGCACGTCGAAGGCTTGGCGCCGGAGTGAGGCTGATAGGTACGGCTTTACGCTGCCGTCTCCGACGTTGCAGGCCACGCTGGTGCCTTCAATGTCGTGCATTTGAAGGTCGAGGGTTCCACTCTCGAGGAGGTGTGGCAACTCGTCGTCGTGCTGCTGGGCTGTCGCGATGTCCCTTGTGAGCAGGCTGGACAGCATGCCGATGGTACAGGTGCGCGACAGTGCGTCGGCCACAACGTTGCCCTCTCCCTTGATGGGCCGGATGTCCATGTTGAACTGGAGGAGGAAATCTAAATGTCTCTACTGGCAAGGCGAGGCCTTGTGTGACGATTGGCAGCTCGCGTAGATGAGTGGCTTGTGGTCCGTCTTAAGCACGAAGGTTCTTGCTTCCAGAAAGCCCTGGAAATGTTGGACCACTTCGTACGCCGTTAAAATATCCCTGTCGTAGGTGCTGTAATTTTTCTCCGTGCTAGTCAGCTTTCTTGAGAAAAAAGCGACTGGGTAGTGCCGGCCGTTGATGACCTGCTCGAGATCTGCGCCTAACGCAATGTCTGAGGCGTCGGTGGAGAGCACGAATGTGGAGTCTGGTGAGAGAAACGAGCTGTTGGTGGCATCTCGCAGCGCTTGCTTGCACGCGAGGAGGGCTTCGTCCTGGGATTTGGTCCACCACTTCAGTTTGGCTTTCTTCAGCTTGGGCGCCCTTGGAGCAGCCTGTCAAGCGGCTCTTGCAGCTGAGCTGCATTTGGTATGCTGTGCCGGTAGTTGTACACCGAGCCTAGGAAACTGCGGAGTTCCTGGTACGTCTTTGGCGTCGGGATCCGATCGATCGCGTCCACCTTGCGCGGTGGGGGTTTGAAACCGTTCTTGTTGAACTGGAAACCTGAAACATGGCTTCTGGTTGGGCGATCTGGCACTTGCCCAGGTTGATGCAGAGCCTCGCTGAGAGTAGAACCTAAAACAGCTGGCGCAGATGACTGTGGTGTTTCTTGTAGTTTTTGGAGTGGACGATGATGTCGTCTAGGTAGCATCTGCATAAGGTCAAGTGCCGGAGCAGAGATTCCATGAAGCGCTGCAGCGTCTTCGTTGCGTTGCGCAGACCGAGCGGTAGGACAACGAACTCGTGAAGTCCGAACGGCGTGATGATGGCTGTTTTGCAGATGTCGGCCTCCGCCATGCGCACCTGGTAAAAGGCTCGCCTGAGGTCGATCACCGAGAACACGACGCCGCCATGGCAGTCATGGATGAGGTGCTCGATGACCGGCAGTGAGTAGCGATCGGGTTCCGTGATCGCGTTGAGCCGGCGGTAGTCACCAAAGACGCGGAGCTTGCCACTACCAACCTGTTTCTCCACCAAGTGCATAGGACTGGCCCACTGGCTTGAAGATGGCCTGATGATGCACGCGTCCGGGAGCTCCTGGACGGTTTGTTTGTCCTGCCGCAACCGTGTGCCGTGCAGAGGCCGTGCACGCTCGTGCACCGGTGCTGCCGTAGTGTTGATGAAGTGGGTGGCCTGGGCACCGTTGAGTGTGGCCCGGCGATCACTGGGCTTTGTGAGATCGGCGAGGTCCACGAGCAGCGCGTCGAAAGCACTCCTGTTCGTCAGGTCGCCGGCGGCATCATGCAGGATGGCGACCGAGTGCTAGGCCGCTGTTGCTGCTTGTGCTTGAACGCTGAGTTTGCTAGTGGTGGTGATGTGGCGCTGGTTTTTGACGTCTACAAGGAGGCCTGCATGTGCTAGCAGGTCAGCACCGATGATTGGACCTGGGACGTCTGCGATGATGAAAAACCACCTGCACTCACGCCGGAGGCCTAAGTTGAGCGAGTGCATGGCGCGGCCGTAGGTGGCGATGGGAGACAAGTTCAGGGGCTGTTCGACGAGAGGCTGCGTGGTGCCCTTCATTACCGAACGTGGTAGCAAGGAGACAACTGAGCCCGAGTCTATCATGAAGGTCAAACCGCTGCTTCTGTCTCGTACGTGTAGGCGGTTTTCGCGGAGTGTCTCGCTGCCGTGTGCCGCCTGGACTGTCGGCAGTGGGGCTAGTTTTTTGGAAAAGTACAAGGACTGCTGCACTTGTGCGCTTCGGCCCCGAAGCGGTGGTGATAGTAGCAGTAGCCATTCGTGTTCTGTGGCACCGGTGATTGAGTTCGGCTGCCACGTTAAAGGCTGCGGCTGCGTCCCCGTCCTTGGCCACCATTAGATCGGTGTGACACAGTGTCGAAAACCAGCTTGGTTGCCACCAATAGCTGTGTCATGGTGGCTGTGATGCTGGAGAGCTCCTTCGCCAAACTCGAATGCTCCGATTAGCGATGCGGCGAGCTGCTGCGTGAGCCTGGAGGGTAGTGGAGTGCCGCCACAGTGACTGGCGACGGTGCGAGGTCGGCCATGTGGTCGGCCGCCATGGCTAGCTCGTCCAACGTGGTGTTGCCGGGCACGTTCAGGATGCACCTCGAGTTCTCAGGCAAAAGATCAACCCAACTCACCTTGAGGGCGTCGTCCGCCATGATTGAGCCCGCGAAAGTCCTTATCTCAAATAGAAGCTGCGAAGGCTTCTTTCCGGCGGTCGAAGTGCCGGAGAAAAGAGTGCAAAGCTGTTTTTCGGGCGTCTTGGCAAAGCGTTCGAGAATCTTCGCCTTGAGGCTATTGTACTTGCCGTCGGTGGGAGGCTGTCGCGTGACGTCCAGTAGCTCCTAGAGCACCTCTGGTTTGAGCGCCGTCACGACGAGGTTGTAACGCTTTGCGTCGTCCTGGACGAACAGCGAATTCACCTGGACGAACCATGCCTCGGGCGAGAAGTCCCAAAAGTCGGGAAGCTTGCAGCGGTACGTCATCGCCCGGCTGTGGAGCTGCACTTGCTGCTGCAGCTGTTGGAGTGTTGCGTCCGGACTAGCGCGTCGACCGACTGGGCTGCATCCCGCGGCGGTGTGTTCACCATATCACTCATTGTGTTTTGTGTGTGCTTAACCTCACTCACTGCCGTGGTGTCTCTTAAATGCTTTGCGAAAACTCGCGTGACTGGTCTGTCCAGGGGGCCGATTTGAGAGCGCTGTACCGGAACCACCATACGAGGCAGTGGCAGGCGCAAACGAGGCGGCGGCATGGTGTTTCGCTCGGCCACGTGGCGGAAAAGTGATCCACCTGCGATCACGTCGGGGTCACTACTTTTGGGGACGATTCAATTGCCAAAGTAAATATATCTGCAGACGGCAATCACCAGCGTTAACCGGCATGGTTGGAAAGTTTAGAACGTGTTAGCAAAGAACCGGAACGAATCGAATTGCCCTTTGAATCCGGCGAGTGTTCACAAGTCGCAACCGTACGACTGCCCTGAGCAAACTTGTGAGTCTGGGAGACAACTGCGCGGCGTCAGCAATTGCTTGCGTCGGTGCTGCCGTGACGCGGGATCAGGGCGCGATGTTCCGACCTCCACATATCTTTACGTTTTGAGGTCTTTAGAGTATATTTTAAGTGTTGTTAGAAAGAAGTATGTGTGTGTTAATGCACGTACGTACGTACGGTCGCGGACAGTTTTTCTACGAGCATAGCTCACGTAAAAAAAGTCGTATCGACTTCGTTAAGCTGTCAATGGAAGCTTCTTTGCAATTTTAAGAGCTGAGTAGTTTTTGGAAAACTTCGGGCGGGGGGTTTGCTGTTTGACCCCTTGAAGGTCATTGCTGTCATGTGCTATATATCACGAGCCAAACATGGTATTTTCATCATTAAGGTGGCAATCGACGTGTATTAATATTGGTGTTATTCTGTCCTTGTGTTTTAAAAAAATTGTTAAAGCCGTTTTTAATTTAAACAAAAAATGCAAAATATTAAAGTTTTTTTCATAAACAATAAATTTTCAACCTGATTTGCAAAGCGCAGTGATCAATGTTTGTAAAATTTATATACTCCAAATAGTTTTTGAAAGAAATCAGCGAAAATTTTTCTAATGATTTTGAAAAAAATTAAATTAAACATAGAAAGCTTTAAGTCTTAACATTTTCATGATATTAAAATGTCATGTAGTGTTGTTAGAAAATCGTTGGATCCGTTTTTTAATTTAAACAAGATTGGAAAATCTTACGGTTGTTTCATAAAAAATAAATTGTTAACCTGATTTGCACAACACAGTAATAAATGTTTATAAAATTTATAAATTCTTATCAGTTTTTGAAAAGAAACCAGCAAACTATTTTTCCATGATTACAAAAAAAAATTAAATTTCAAAAATAATACTTCAAAGTTACTATGTAAAAAGTGTTCATACGAATGATATGACCTGATTACTCTTATTCCAAAGACATTGTTGTTGAATCAATCAAAGTTTATTAATCATTGCAAAATTTGAGCAGATATTTAATAGTTTTCATAGTACCGTGTGTAGTGTAATACAAGCCACAACAAACAAAACAATATTCATTCATTGCCATCTGATAGCCCGGCACGAGTCAAAAACATTGTGAGTCAGGCTTTGTGGGTATATCCCGAGTCCAAATACAAACACGGAAATTAGAGCGACTCAGCAAAACAATTGAAGACCAACAATGTGCACTGCGGACGGGTTCAGCATGGCATAACAATGAAAACAAATGTGCGGTTGATGGCATTTTATTGCTTACATCTGCAGTAAGGTTCTTGAAGCCAATAAACTACACTTTATTGCTTGCACTCGCATTTTTGACCAGGGAAAATATTGGAAATAGATTTAGGTCAGGAATATGTAATTAATATTTGATTAGTTTGCAAGTTATACATAAGCAATATTTTAGTATAAAAGAAATGATAATCAACGAATAAATTAACATTCATAGTAGAAAATTTGGACTGCCTACATCGGCACCCTTTTTCTTTTTGTTTGTGCATTGCGGCGCTTGCGCTGTATAATAAATATAGGCAGCTCACGCTTGCTATCAGCTTTGGCGCTAGACGCCGATATTTAGGTGAGTCCCTTCTTCCTCTTAATAAAAACGATGGCCCCTAACCAAACTTATTTCATGGCGATCCTTCCGACTCGAAACCTAAATCAAGGCGATTCTGCTCATACGAAGCTGAAAGTTTCTTACTAAAAATAAGAACAAAAATTTAAATTTGTACGTTGACGATTAACGCTGCGACCGAAAATGAAATTTCGACGTGAGATAATGGATTTGGAACTTCAACCAAGAATATGGAAGACAATTGCAAATAGGAAGAAGGCGAAGATGAAGAAGAATTTGTTGCGTTATTTGCGAGTAAAGTAAAAAATCAACTTAATGATGACTAAAGGATTTAACGGCAACGACTAGCATTTACAATTGTACACTAGTTATTTCAAGTCAAACTTTAATTTAATAAAGATATAAACTGAAAAAGAATAGTATTTTAATTGGAATTTGTTTTAAACAAATTAGGTAAATTTTACCGTAGCATAAAATAACTACTCGAGTTATTATGAAAACTATCTTTATATACACTTCATATTTAACAGGAAAAATATGGTTAATGAAAATGATAATTATTGATAAATGTATAGAATTAGCAATTAGTAACGCGCACTAAAATAACACTTTACACTCTATTTATATTAGCCATCGACCGTAAAAATATTCGAAATATTGTATTTAGACTGTGGTTTTTATCTATTCAACAAACAGTTTGAGTCAACACAAAATAATAGTGAAACAAGTTGACATTACGTATAAAAAAATGAAAAATCACATTCTTTCTTTAAATTTAGCTCGAAGCATTCGATAAATATGATAATTTTCAATAATACGGTATCGTCAATGCTTAAATCGATTCTGCACATTTTAATTATGGCGGATGCAAATTGTCAAATAGAACCACTGAGACATCAATATATCTTCGAATCTGACACTTCAAATTGGAATGTATGTACTTACGATAAACTTCTTTAGACTCTATCTATATGGCAGAAAATTCATTGTGGTTACTGACCACAGACCTCTAGTGTCATTATTTACTCACAAAAATCCGTCATCCAAATTGACGAGGATTAGATTAGACCTCTCGGATTATGATTTCGAAATTGTGTTTTAGCAAGAAAAATAAATTGCAACGCGGACGCATTATCACGCATCAAGTAAGTTTCAGATATTTTAAAAACAATGATTCCTCATGAGAGAGACGAAAAAGCCACAAAAGGGTTGGCAATAACAAGGGGTATGTCTGCAAAACAGAAAACAGACAATTTAATAAAAAAATACTTCAATAGATGAGCCCGATGCACAAGTAAAGTCTGATCAACTTTACGTATGGGATTGCACATCAATATCAGAAATAAGAAAAGTTATAAAGTTGAAATTTATATTGCGCAAAAATAATAAATTCAATATCGTCAGAACAAGCGACGAAGTCATTGTATACTGTAATGATAAAGTTACCGAGAAATACGTTTCCGCTAACGAAAAGCTATCAGCGAGCTCAAATACAATTAGATCGAATGTTAGAATCTGCAACGATAAGTCCAGTGCGATATACGTATCCACCATGGAAAATTTGTTAGATGGAATTCTCGAGATGAATACATATGAATTAGCGTTATCAGATAACGATGATATCTTCAAAATAATAATTAAAGAAGATTTCAAGAATATAATTAATATGTTGCAACAAAGTAAAAAATATGAAAGTTGCGTAAAACTAAGTAAAATGTTATATGAACCCCCGAAGAGTATAAAGAATACAACAATACAAAATCAGTTGATACAAGAATATCACGACACGACACACGGAGGACATTTAGGAGTGAGAAAAACCCAATTAAAACTAAAACAAAGATATTGCTGGAAAAACATGAACAGCATGATTAAAAACTATGTCAACAATTGCAAACAGTGCAAAATAAATAAACAAGTACGACACACAAGAGAACACATGTTAAAAACCGACACACCTACCACCAGTTTCGAAACAATAGCTATCGATATCGTAGGACCATTAAGAATCTCGAACGACTATAGATACATCTTGACGATGCAGTGTGAACTAAGCAAATTCGTAATAGCACCACCACTAGAATCTAAAGACGCCAAAACAGTCGCGTACACATTAGTCAACGATCTTATATTAAAATTTGGACATTTCAAAATATTAAAATCTGACCAAGGTACGGAGTTTACGAATAATTTAATGCAAGAAATTTGCAAATTGCTTGAAATTAAACAGATATTTTCGACTCCATATCATCATCAGACACTAGGCACGGTAGAACGCAACCATCGAGTGTTAAATGAGTATTTTCTAGCTTTTACCGAAGATCTAAATTGGGACAAGTGGATCCCGTATTACACGTTCGCATACAATACAACTCCACATGTTGATAATGGCTACACGCCTTATGAACTAGTATTCGGCAAATTACCATATCTACCCAATGATATAGTCAGACAGACAGACAGAGTCTACGAGACAGAAAATTACGCAAACGAATTGAAAATTCGATTACACCATGCGTTAAACAAAGCAAAACGAATAATTGAAAAAGTCAAACAGAAACGTGTCGACAAAATGACAAAAACCAATCCAATTCATTTAAAAACAAACGATTTAGTTCTCTTGAAAAAGGAAAATAAGAGAAAACTTGATAAACCTTATATAGGACCTTTCAGAGTGATAAATACAAATAATGTAAACACAACAATAGAATTTGATGGTAAACCAAGAAAAGTCCATAACAATAATTTAAAATTGTACAAGATGACTGATTGATTTGAATAGACTATAAAATATAAATGTAGGAGACTTACTAGTAGCAATTTAAAGTAAGTCAACAATATTATATATATATTTTGAAATTATGTGTAAAGTAAATTATATATTATATATAATATTAAACATAGTAACAAAACAAAAAACACACTTACTCACGCTCACTGAAAAATATTTTGAATTATATAAAAATTAAAAGTAGAATACTTATCTTTAGTTGTAAAATCCCAGGTGACCAATGCACATGCAGCAAGAATAACACTGTAAGATTTTTCTTCTTCTATTAAGCATTTTGTACTAATTATACAATTAGTACACAATACTTCTGAGCGGTAGGGGTGTAGTGTAATACAAGCCACAACAAACAAAACAATATTCATTCATTGCCATCTGATAGCCCGGCACGAGTCAAAAACATTGTGAGTCAGGCTTTGTGGGTATATCCCGAGTCCAAATACAAACACGGAAATTAGAGCGACTCAGCAAAACAATTGAAGACCAACAATGTGCACTGCGGACGGGTTCAGCATGGCATAACAATGAAAACAAATGTGCGGTTGATGGCATTTTATTGCTTACAACTGCAGTAAGGTTCTTGAAGCCAATAAACTACACTTTATTGCTTGCACTCGCATTTTTGACTAGGGAAAATATTGGAAATAGATTTAGGTCAGGAATATGTAATTAATATTTGATTAGTTTGCAAGTTATACATAAGCAATATTTTAGTATAAAAGAAATGATAATCAACGAATAAATTAACATTCATAGTAGAAAATTTGGACTGCCTACATCGGCACCCTTTTTCTTTTTGTTTGTTCATTGTGGCGCTTGCGCTTTAGACGATATAAGTCCCCAGAAGTTTCATGTTCACTTCCGATGTTATGTGAACTTTTTGCGGGGAACAAACAGGTAAGATGCCTGCCACGATTGTTCCTTGGCATTAGCAATGATCTTATTGAAAGCTTGCATCGCATCAATAATATTTATGAGGGCTTACACTATTATCTCCTGTGATTCGGGTTGCCAGTTGTCTCATAAGACCTCTAATAACTCTGCCTCCACATGGGTCTGCTCAGGCATTTAACGGATAGCTCAGAATCTCGTAGATGTCTTTGATGGTTTTCTTGGCTCACTGCCTTTGAGAGTGAACTGCTACTTGTTGCTTCTGTGATTTTACACTAGGGTGTATTCGCGGATTATTGCCTTTTCCATTGATCCCACAAGAAGATTGGTGTGTGTAACCTTTATTGCAAAATCATCTTTCCAAGTGAACAGCTTGTATGTCGGCCAATGTCTTGAAGTCACCTTTTAATGTGATCAAAACCATCCGTTCTATTTGAAAGAGAAATCCTTCGAATAAGACCGCGTTATTCCTTCTTTTATAATAAAATTTTCAACTAGTATATCGGCTTGAGGAATAAATGGATCTGAGGGTTTGACCATGGCTGGATGTTCTTATCTCCTTGTTTGAGACCTCAACCGGTTGGCAGCTGATATTGTTGCGTAACAGGTGCCAATATTGGCTGATTATCGTTAAAAATCGGATGCCTGGTAAGTTATATGTTCAACGGATGGTGTGTGTCTTCAAAAGCCACCCCTGGTCATTACTCAGCCGCTCGAATGTCTTGATGCACTGGATTTGGCACCTGAGTGAAATTGAGCAGCTCATCGCAAACGGTGTCCGTTACTATTTGAATCAATCGACTACACTATTGTGTAATTACGGATACAATAGAATGTTTTTTGCCGGTTTTTAAGTTGAGGCAACAGCTTTTCAAGGCGGTGGTAAAATACAGAGATAATCTGTGGATAAAGTGAGGATTTCTTTGAATTATAATCGAAAATGATGGAAAATTTGCGTTTCGGTATGTCACCTTTGCCGAATAGTATATATATATAAATATATATAAATATATATATAAATATATATATATATATATATATATACATATATATATATGACTTCATTCGCCTTAGATTTGGTTTTAACCTGATTAATTGAAAATCGAGGGAGGCAAAGACTTGCTCGATGCTATCTCTAAAAGGGTGGTAGGACAACAAACTCGTACCAAACCCAAGACATAAATAGGAACATTGCGTTTTACTATAAATAAGATGGCATGCAGATTTGATATGATCAGTTTGAAAAGGCCAGTTGCACTCGGTTATGGAGCACTGAAACACGTGGAAAGCCGCAAGACTGTCCAAAATGATCTTTGGGCTAAAAGAGCCCGAGCCCGTCAAATTGACCGCACATCGGAACGAAGCCAAAAGATCAGCTGACTTAAATCATCGGAGAGACTCACGATATTTCGATGAGAAAAGTCAGAAGAAAACTCGTGGAAGCTGGACAGAAAGCCAGCCAAAAAACACCTTCGGGTATTAGCAACTAATCGGAAGAAAAGAATGGACTTGGCACGGTAAAATTCAACCTGGAAATTTAATGGAAATTTAATCTCTGGAGGCATGGAGACGTTAGGCATACAATAACCTCGTTGTGATGTTGAAGTTGGTTGGTTTGTTGGTTAAAATGGCCTCCCTCTTTATTAAAAGATGGCTCACTTAGGCAACAGTAGGCTCATCGTGATACCACAGAAGATTGAGACAGCACTTTAACCTAGCCGCTGGGTGATGAGAATTAATTGGATTATCGTATTAAGCCGGCTAAGCAGCTAATGTTAAAATGAGCTACTTCCGTCAGGCTGTCCAGGAAGGCTGAGTCTAAGGTTTGTGTGCGTTTCCTAAATAGTGATAGGCATTCACACAGAAAATGTTGGATTGTTTCTTCTTTTTCTTCCGATCTGCAACTTCGGCAGAAATCGTTGAAGGAAGCACCCAATCTTTCTGAGTATCTGCCAATCAGCCAGCCAGTACGGATACGATGGAACTCAAGGTTTCACGACTCGTGTTAGGGATCTGCTTGGGAAAGTTTGCCTGACTGTCCTGCAAGTTTCTTCCAGAAACCTGGCCCTGTTCGGTGCCTCTGAATAATGGTGCTTAAATCCCAGCTTCATAGAGGCTAGAGGCTCGTCAACTTTAGGTGTGAGTGCATCTGCTTTGAACTCAATGTTAGCTCTCGCTAGGGCATCTGCTTCGCAATTTCCCGGTATATCACTATGTCCCGGTACCCAGTGTAGGATTACTTCACAGTGGAGCGACATCACGTTCAGTTGTGTATGACATTTCATTACAATCATGGATGAAGTTTACACGTTGGATAATGATTGGATAGCAGCTTGACTGTCAGAGAAAATTGTGAAGGTTGAAGTTACTGCCAACTGATTTAGAGTAAGGTATCATCAATCTTAACTTCCTAAATGATACGTTTAAAGGAAGATGAAGCAGGTGTTGAATGTCCTTTTTTGATTTAATATGAGAGTTTTGGCCATTCTAGTCGAAAACAGTGCTTTATCCAGAACCTTTTCATTTAATTGCATCTTGTGCAACATATAAAACGTTCTTAAATCATTGTTACATATTTTAGCAAGGTGAAAGTATTGTGATTGAAAGATATCAGCTCAACAGGGATTATCTCTTTAAATTCCCAATACGTTTCGGTAGCCAGTGGCTCTCTAGCTTTGTCGTCTATCAACCGAGACAGCGGAGCTGTACCCAAGCTTAGTGCAGTGAGTGAAACGAATTCGACGGTACCAATATCTTCTCTCGATGACTTGCCTGCCGATGACGATCTTCGTGCTGTTACTCCACCTCTGCAAGTTTTTATTTCCCGACTTGCTTACAAAACCTCTACGGATATGGTCGTGAACCACCTCAAACGTAAGCTTGGTTCCTCTTGTCCCATACTTGAGTGTCGAAGGCTTACAAAAGATAACCTTCCACATCGTCTAATTGCGTCTTTCAAATTAATCGTTCCCGCTGAGTGTACTGCCGTTCTGGATGCTAGCGTATGGCCTGCTGGTGCTCTGATCAAACGTTTTGCTCCGCTGAAAAGAAAAATTTTTCCCAAGGTGGCTCATCGCGCATGTTTAACTAGTTGTAAATTTGACAATTCTGCTATTAGTATTTATTATCAGAATGTACGAGGCTTACGAACCAAGTTGCATGTGTTGAACCTTTCGTGCTTACTAGGCAATGAAACTATTATTTGCTTAACTGAAACTTGGCTGCATTCTGGCATCTATAATCCAGAATTGTTGCATAATTACAACGTTTATCGGAAAGACCGTGATCGCGTGCTCTCTAATAAATCGGACGGTGAGGGAGTCTTAATAGCTGTTAAGATTTCTTTCCCCAGTTCTCTTTGTGAAGACTTCCACCCTCCTTCTCCTATTGAATGTGTGCTCGTCAAAATTAATGCTTCTACATGTGCCCCTTTATATGTATCCTCTACTTATGTTCCTTGTAACTCTCCCACTGAGCTCTATGAGTCTTTCTTTTTTCTCTCAGCTCATTTTGTTTATCTGTTAATCCTTCTTCTCGAATAATTATCTGTGGTGACTTCAATCTCCCATCTCTTGATTGGCAGTTTTCCCCTTGTACTCATATTATTTCTTCTAATAGACAATCTAACCTTCTTTCCAACTTTCTATCTTTATCTTCTTTCTCTCAATTCAATTATGTCCTGAACTCTAATGGTCGACTTCTTGACCTTGTTCCATCTAACATAGACCATGATAATTTGTCACTGATGCCTGCACTCCACTCCTATGTTCCTCCTGATCCTCATCATCCACCTATTTTATTTAATCTTTGTTTTCGCCTCCCTAAGCCTCAAAAAGCGCGCAAGCAATTTAAATTCAATTTTTGGAAGGCGAATTACGTTGCTATGTCGGAAGAACTCAGTTCTTCGAACTGGGCTTCTTTTTTCTTAAACCTTGGCTGTGAAGATGCACTATCTAAATTTTACAATCTCCTCTATGACCTTATTTCGCGCTTCACTCCTTACCATAGTCTTACTTCGACTAGTGATCCTCCATGGATGACCAGGAACGTCTTAGCTGCCCTCAGATTGAAAGATCGAGCTTATCGTCTCTTTAAATCTAGCAGAACTCCTGAAAACTATACTGCTTTTTCTAGACTCCGTGCTTCAGCAAAGTCGGCAATGAAAAGTGCTATGCGTAATTATTTCGTTAAAGTCGAAAATTCGCTACACTCAAACCAAACCAAGCCGTTTTGGTCCTATATTAATTCCCTCAAGTCTTCCTCCAGAATTCCCAGTACTGTCTCATGGAACGGTGATCAGAGCTCGACTCCCGAACAAATATGCGAAATTTTTGCTGCTTTCTTTTCCTCAATTTATCCTCCCTCCTCTCTCCAACATACTGCTACTGATATTCCTTTCCACTTTCCACCTATTCTCAATTTTATTTTCACAAACCCTACTAAAATTCAAACGTTGATTGATTCATTGGCCTCCAGCGTAGGAACTGGGCCAGACGGGCTTCCTAATATTTTCTTCAAATCTTTATCCTCTTCATTATGCCTTCCACTTTCATACATTTTTAACGCTAGTTTATCCTCGGGGATCTTCCCTAATTTTTGGAAGCTTGCTAACATTTTCCCTGTACAAAAGTCTGGTTCCCCATCCAATGCTTGCAATTACCGTCCTATTTCGTTACTCTCATGTCTTCCCAAACTTCTTGAACGCATTGTCTATAATAAAATCTACCAAGCTCTTTCTAGTAGATTATCCCCGTTTCAACATGGTTTTCTTCCAGGCCGATCAACTAGCACAAATCTTCTTGAACTTACCCATGCTGTCGCAAAGGCTCTCGACAATCGTCTCCAAGTGGACGTAGTCTACACTGACCTCAGTAAGGCATTTGATACTGTCAACCACAATGTTCTACTTCAAAAATTAGAACAATTTGGCCTGTTTGGTCCAGTACTCTCTTGGCTTGAGTCATACATTAGTTTTCGTTCATGCCGTGTTAGTCTATCTGGTGCACTTTCCTCTCTTTTCTTTCCAACCACCGGTGTCCCTCAGGGATCTATCCATGGCCCTCTTCTCTTCCTCCTATACATTAATGATCTCCCCTCTGTCCTAGCAACTCAGTGTCTTCTGTATGCTGATGACTTAAAACTTTTCAGAGTTGTCCGCTCAGAAGAAGATTGTGTTGCTCTCCAGATGGATCTGGACGCAGTCGATTCTTGAAGTCGTACTAATTTTCTCTTTCTTAATGTCCAGAAATGTCATAAAATGTCCTTCACCTTAAAACCCTGTCCAATTGATCATATTTATATGTTACATGATCTTCCACTCGTGGCTGTTTGTCAAATTAAAGACCTGGGAGTGATTTTCGACCCGAGACTTAAATTTGAGCTTCACATTGCGGCAATCTCCGCTCGCGCTTCTCGTGTCTCTGGGTTCGTTTTAAGAAACTCCCATTTGTTTACTGACATTTCCACCTCAGTTAACCTATATACTAGTCTCGTTAGACCCATCCTCGAATATTGTTCGCAAGTATGGTCTCCACATTTCCATTATTTAGACTCTCTCCTTGAATCCGTACAGCACAAATTCACTCGTTTTCTTATGTTTAAATTTAATTTTGCTGCAACTTCCCACTTTGAATTCCCGTAGACTCCTCTTAGATGAATGTTTTCTGTTTCGGCTTCACCACCGTCATTTAAATTCTAACCTGCGAGACTGCTTAAGTTATCGTATTTCAGAACGACCCGCCAGATCTGCTAACGCATTTGCAGTTCCATATGCGAGGACAGAAACTTTTTACCATTCACCTATGTTGCGGCTCCCCCGTAATCATAATAATTTGCAACTTGATCCGTTTCCTCACTCACTTTATACTTTTAAGCTACAGTTAAAGCGCATTTTATTTAATTAACTTTCTTCTGTTTTATTTTCTTTTCTTGTCTTGTAATTGGACTTCTAGTCTGTAAGATGATGAAATAAATAAATAAATAAATAAATATATTTATATGGAATCGATGTGCCTATTCGCATGTTGACGTGAATGTATCAAAATACAGATGCAGCATTAGTGTGGGGATTTGAACCATTGACACGCTGGAGCCCAACATGAGCTTTGTTCTAATGTTATAGTGGAACACTACGTGTTGCTTATCGTAATTGACAATCTAGCTGTCATTAAGACTTTTAATAGAAGAAAACAGCTACAGAATGATTTGCTTCCATGCTGCTTACACCGGGCGCAAACTTAAACAGCCTATTAAAGGTACTCCTCTGATAATTACCTTCAAAATGTTTGGACTTCCTTGCTCTATTTCGAATTGACAGGTTAAATTTTACCTTATTAATCTGCCCTGCTCAAATATGGCACATGCAACGGTAACTTTTTTACCTCATCAATTTTTTTAATGAGAAAGCTTCTACTTCATAGTGGTGAGCTTCAATATAACGTCCCACGAATGATTTGTACAATTTATCACTACGATTTTCAATTTTCTGCTACGTTTCAAGGGCTCTGGGGTAATTGCAATGTAATGTTGGAAAGAAGTATGTAAGTGTGAATGTAAGTACGGACATTCGTGGCCATTTTTACTGCGATATCTCCCGAAGACAAAATGGCATTGAACTTATTGAGGTGTCAACCGAAGCAGCTTAGCCGTGAAACAAGCTGATTACATTTTGGTAGGATCCAAATGGGCAGCTTATTTCTGTTTGATACCATATTTTATGAACGAAACTTTGTGTTAACGTAGTTAAGGTGCCAATTAAAGCGTATTAACATTTCAATGAATCCACTAAATATGATGAGGTTCTTTTCTACTATAAGCAGGCAAAGAAAAGTCAGATGCTACATAGAGATTTTAGTTATTTAAATTGAATAGTTTTTCTCTTAACTGCAAATAATAATAATAATAATAATAATTTAATAATTCCATAATAATAATTACAATTGAATAATTACCAGGAAGCGATGCTGGAATCAATGTCTCAGAATGTGTTCCGCAATGCTTACTTGGTAATCGGTTCTGGAAGGCATTACTTGGAACCAATGATGGAATGCATTCTGACGAATTGATTCCAGCATCGCCTCCTGGTAATGCGAAATGGAGTTAGCACGGATCCTGCCAATGACATCGCCATGTTAAAGTAATCGATGCGGTATTGCGAAAACGATCCGTATTAGCTTCCGAAGAATGATTACGGAATCGATGCAGTCAGCATTACTTCTCCTACTGGGTATATACTCTTTTAGGCAATGCTCATCCAACACGAGCTCGTAGAGTGTAGTTCGAGGCAGCTATCGCTACCTGTTGAAAGTTTATGGTTATATTTATATTATCGAATTAATTAGATTATAAATGTGGTAACTAATTGCGTACAAAATAACTGTTGATGAATAGTCTATGGCTGCTTGCGTCGTATAGCTGGAAACCGCTGAGGTAGCTGCTTGTGTTAGCGTGGGCTGGAAACTGTATTTCTTCTACAATCCAAACGCGTGTGACTATTGCTGAGGTTCGATTCTAAGTGAGTCCTTTTTCTTTATTTAACACTAATACAAACATATACATATACTATAAACTTAACTAAACGATGGCAGCGCCAAGTTGCTACAATTGATAGATCAGCATTTCATAGGGATGCCACATTACTCCCTCCTCAATAACGTCTAGTAATGACGTTCGCTGCAAATGACGCTGAATTTAATTTTTAATGTCGTCTAGCTGGTGGATAAACTTTCGTTGTGTGTGGCGGTGGCGGATTGACTGGTTGTCTGGGAATCAAACGATGTTTCGACGGCGCTGTGCGGATGTTTTCCGGTCGTGAAATCCCATACGCTGGCTTCAGTCGGTTTGTAGATACGCTCGATCGTTTCTCGTTGATGTCAATTGTATAGAGGCAGTCGGAAATTCGTTGCAGGATCAGATGTGGGCCGGAGTATTGCTGTGTCAAAAAATTTTTAATTGAATTTCTCCTCAGGAAGACGTGTTAGCAAGACTTCAAATCTTTGTGCACGAAGCCAATGGTGGTATCGTGATGAATTGCAGACTGTGGTTGCAATAGATTCATCTCGTCTTTTAAATGTTGTACAAAAAGCGGTGCGTTGCAGCTCGGCTGGCTGTTGCTGAATAAGTCGCCGGGAATGTGTAATGTTTGTTATGTGGCACAGCCACTGGGTTGGCCACCACTGCACCATGCCGCCTCATGGGCAACCTGTGATACTGGTTAGTCAGTCGTGGCAGGCCCCGAAAAAAGGGACTCCGCTAGGACGAGATTGGGTTTTTTGGAACTCGAGCGATTCACTGGTACTAGCGAGGAAAGGAAGTTCGCGTGGTGTTAAGCTGTTGGTGTTGAATAAATTCTGGAGGGTGTGGCGTCCAAAAGTGTAATTAAATAAATTAAACAGGATGAGAATCGCGAGTCGCGAGAAAGGTTGTTGTATTTTCGCGAGCGAAAGTAGATCGGGCCGAGTTACATAAAATTGATAATTAAAAATGAGTTCTGAGGAGAGTAACGGTGGTTGAGGAAGGTGGCAATCTTGCGCGCGAAGCAGTGAAAACTCAGTGCCGATCATTGCGGTAACCGGGGATTTTCCCGCTTGAAAGATCAAGCGAACATACCAACAGGCTGAAAGATTTTTAATAGCCCATTCGAATTTTGCCGGCACTCGTCGCTTGAGAAATTCTTGTGTCTAACAGTTACAGTAACAGTGCACGCCATTTCTATCGACTATATAATGGAGGCCATGTGTGTCCCAAAAGAATCGAAGAAAAGAAAAAAACGATTGATGTTAAGCGCGAATCCCAATTGTCAAAACATTTAACCCTTAACACGAGGTGTAGCTAGGACGGCAGTGAAGGATCGAGGGAAACGCATTCAATGAGTGTAAGTGTTGGTCATTCCAAGCCGCACATGTGCTCTGCTCCTTTCGATTAGAAGAAAGTATTTCTCACGGTGAATTCGGTTTGACATTTGTCGGTCAACAAAGTACAGTCGTCCTTCGTAAGGACAAACCTAAGAAATAGCAATCTCGTTCGAATCATTATTTTTCAAGGCACTTTAAGACACGTGTGCTTTGTTTTTGTAATCGCAACATTTGGAAATTTTCAAGTTTTCTGCCATTTGTTTTCGTTCGCGGTCACAGCTGAACAGAAGAATCTATTTTTTGGATCCCTGAACGGTGTTGTAGTCTACGACACGAGTGATATGAGATTGCTGTGAAATGTTCAACAATTGATTTGAATCCTAACCACCCAATAAATTTGTTTATCAATACAAATACACACTAGGATCCAGAAAAAGGGATGCAGTTTAATCGACACCCATGCAACTACCAATCGTAGCCATCGCTGCTACATCTTCATTTATTATCGCACACAAGGGGAAGGCGACGAACCACAGGAGAGTGGTAACAACTGACCAAACAGACATAAATGTTACTTTTTTGAGTATTATGTAACACATACACACAACTAAGCTGAAAAGCAAATTTGATTGATAATAATATTTTTTTGTAAATGCTAAACTATTGATTTATAACGATTTTTTTCTCAACCTTATTTCGGTTTAGTTAAATGGCTAATAGACATTGTATAATTACCTTGATAAATTTTTTTGTATTGTCTTATGTTTTCTTTTATTTTTATTTTTTGAAATTCGAGTCTAAAGGTATATTATAGGGAATGGTAATACGAAATTTTTTTGTTAAAAATTGTTTTTATTAGGCCCCAACTTTAGGACCAACGATGAGGAGCGCTCGTCATCGTTAAGGAAATAAAGGGTGAGTGACTCTCGGGTAGGTTTTGGATCGCGGTATTCTGGTTCTCGGTGCGCGCAGGATTGTGTGGAACATTTTTAGAGTAAAGTAAGAGGTATAGCCTCAACTTAGAGAGTGATGTTTGTTTGGATTTTTTTTGTCATATTTATTGGATAAAACTTTCGTAATCGGGCAAGTAGATGGCTGAATCTTTATAAATGAGATTCGGGACCTGCTAGAGAAACGTGCCCACGACGTTACGCGCCGAACTGACCTGGCCTGCCAGCAGCCATCGAATCTCTAGCCAGGTAGACGCCGGACCCGAATTCGTCAAAAGGGTTCATTGCTTCGTCCCGGGGACATCACGTCCGTCAGGTCAACAGGTACAAACCTGTTTGCCCTGAAATTTCGTAGCGACACCGTTCGCCAAACAGTCCTTTCCTCATTTCATTACATGTTATACCATACAACATTTCAGCGCATGAACTTTGCAGATCCTCTTTGAAGCTAGTGCGAAGTCCGAGAAGCACTGTAGGAAGGACGTCCGGGCAGTTACTGCTGTTTTCGTGGCACATTATCGCACATTTAAGAGTGCGGTGCTACCGCTCAACCATTCCGTTAGATGCGGGATGAAAAGGGGATGTCCTGACGCGCTCTATTCCCAGTAGTCTACTTAATGATTTGAATAAAGCTGACTCGAACTGGGTTCCTTGATCGGTCGTGATGGTTTGTGGAGTTCCGAATCTGCTAACCCAATTCGAGTAAAACATCTTCGCTACCGACTCAGCGGTTCGGTCACTCATCGGAATTGCTTCGGGCCAGCGAGAGAAACGCTCAATGGCAGTTAGGCAATACCTGTATCCTTGTGTCAATTTCATTGGTCCGATAATATCTATATGGACATGCTGAAATCGTCTGTCCACGATTGGAAAGGCTTTTACAGGGTTTCTAGTACGCCTGTTGACTTTCGATTTCTGACACGAGATGTACGTTGGAGCCATTTGCGTAATGTCTCGATTCATGTTTGGCCACACATATTTTCTTCTAATCGCGCGACTGGTTGCTCACGCACTAGGATGTGATAGGCGATGAAAAATGGTAAAAATCCGAGTTCGCAATGACTTAGGGATGGATGGACGGGTATCCGTTGTTGAAACGTCGCATTGTAGTACCACATCACCAAACTTCACCGGCTGTAGCGTAAGTGATGTTGTGTTGGTTTTTAACAATTAAGCCAATCCCGAGTCCTTATTTTGTTCTGACATAAGCTCTTTTGTAGAGATTTCCGTTGGCAGGCTAATTTCCTCGGCTCGTAAAAAAGCATCGGCAATTATATTTGCTTCACCTCGTATGTGGGTGATATTCGTCGAAAATTCCGAAATATAATTTAGTTGCCTAAGTTGTCGAGAGGTTTATGGTCAGTGAGGATCGTGAACTCAGAACCTTCTAGCCAGTGGCGAAAATGTCGGATACTTGAATAAATTGCTAACAGCTCTTTATCATAAGTGCTGTAGCGTGTTTCTACTGTTATCAATTTTCACTGAAAGTACGCCAGTGGGAGCCATTGTAATTGCAGTTGCTCGAGGAGTGCACCTACACCTTTAGCTGAGGCGTCTGTGACTAAACTTAGTGGCTTTCCTTGATGAAAATGAACAAGCAGAGTTGTGTTGGCAATGCTTACACGACAATTGTTGAAGGCTTGTTCGCTTTCAAGTGTCCAACTGATGGTGTTCTTTTTTCCATCACCTTTTATAAGTTCGTGAAGAGGAGCTTGCAGGTTAGCGCCATTTTTGATGAACCGACGATAATATTTAATTATTCCAAGGAACCGCTTGAGATCTTTGACTCGTTCCGGTTTCTTAAACTTTTTGATGATTGCGACTCTTGATTCGGGTGGTTGAATGCCCTTACTTGAAATTTTATGTCCCAAGTATTCGGTTTCTTCGACACCAAAAGTACATTTGTCGACGTTTATTACGATGCCAAATTTGCTAAGTTGCTGGAAGAGGAGTCGGAGGTGCTGCATATGCTCTTCTGCGGTTGCGTAAGCGACTAGTATGTGGTCGATATAACATATGCAGAAATTGAATTCCCGAAGGACTTGATCCATAAAACGTTGAAACGAATGTGCAGCGTTTCGGAGTTCGAATGTCATTACAGTGAACTCGTATAGACCAATTGGAGTTGAAATGGCTATCTTTGGAATATCACAGTCAGCGATAGGGATATGATGAAATGCTCTAAGTCTATTTTGGAAAAAATTGTTTTCCTTCAAGACCTGTGACAATGTTTAAATTCAACATACCTTATACACCCTATGTTCATGACCGAACATTGCACAAGATGTTCATTGAACCTAAACATCATGGTTCAATGTACATCAATTTAATTAAGTCAACAACATACATTGGACTTAGCCAATTGAACATAATGCGCATTCCTAAATTATGGCATTGGTAATGACAAACCAATTTTTCATGAACGTGCCAACTAAGTTCAATATATGTATGTTGCACATTTACGAATATTTGCTTACTTGTAAGATTCCATTTAAATTGAAATTGTTACGATTAACTGACCTAGTTTTTTATGATTGTAAATAGTATATAAGTAGCATAACACTGAAATAAAATGCATTCATTTCCCAGTCGGAACCTGTGTGTATTATTCCCTCGTACAGCTCCTCTATCACCAGTCTTTTGTGCCTACAACCATTGGTACACGAAGACTTACTAAAAGTGCAAGATCGTCGTCTGGAGTGGACGGCCTTTAAACACTATCCCCTCATTGCATCGACTTAAGAATAGGTCCTGTAACTTAAAAGTTACATTTGGTCCGTCGAGTTTTGTATAAGCATTGATGACTCTCCTTTGCTGATTGAATGTTGTTCGTAGAATATGGTGTTCCGTTTGGACTAGGCAATTACCTTTAAGTTGCATGACTCCACCATCGGTCAATAGTACCTCTTCACGTTCTCCGTTGCATGTTATGGATGCTGTTTTAGGATCATCCGTTGCAAAAAACCAAGTATTGGGCATCATTAGCTGTTTCCATAGTAATTGAAAGTTTTTTACAGCGGTCATGTGACAAGAGGTTCTATTGTGTCTGCCATAAATCTCGTCTATTACGCAGTTGGGTGTAGTATTCATATTAATAATGTAGCTAGGTGCACAAATGTAAGTGTCTCTCACAATTGAGCAGCTGCGAAATTGATCATCGTCCAACTCAAAATATTGCTGTTGATTAAAGTTTATTGCTAAAGTCGGTGTTCCAATCAGTGGTGATATAAACTCATGTGGTCCGACTTTTATTGGAATCGCGGTTACATGAATTAAATTGTAGGTGCTATGTTCTATGATATAAAAATACCCAATACTGTTACCGCGACACCATGTAACGTACCTTATTAAACGAGATGCACACAAAGTGACTATGCATGGTGGCATAACGTTGGTACGAAATTATTTACGAATTAAGTATTGGATAATTGACGATCAAAAGGTTATTCGGCACGAAATCCATAGATGCTTCATATGTCACAAAAACGCCAATAGGAACAATTTCCAGATCATGGGTGATCTTCCAGCAGTTCGCATAAATTCAGCCAGTGCATTCACGTACTGTGGTGTAGACTACGCCGGGCCTTTCTATACTCGTATGTCTAAAGGCCGCGGTTCGACCACCATCAAAGGATATATCGCAGTGTTTGTTTGCATGGTCACAAAAGCTATACATCTCGAGCTGGTAAGCGATCAAACCACCGAGGCCTTTCTAGCAGCCTTCAAAAGATTTATCAGCAGAAGAGGACTTTTTCGAGAAATCTACAGTGACAATGGAACTAATTTCGTTGGTACAAGCAAGATATTGGACGACGACATAAAACGCGCCATAGTGTTTAAAGGCCGTCTACTCCAGACGACGATCTTGCACTTTTAGTAAGTCTTCGTGTACCAATGGTTGTAGGCACAAAAGACTGGTGATAGAGGAGCTGTACGAGGGAATAATACACACAGGTTCCGACTGGGAAATGAATGCATTTTATTTCAGTGTTATGCTACTTATATACTATTTACAATCATAAAAAACTAGGTCAGTTAATCGTAAAAATTTCAATTTAAATGGAATCTTACAAGTAAGCAAATATTCGTAAATGTGTAATATACATATATTGAACTTAGTGGGCACGTTCATGAAAAATTGGTTTGTCATTACCAATGCCATAATTTAGGAATGCGCATTACGTTCAATTGGCTAAGTCCAATGTATGTTGTTGACTTAACTAAATTGATGTACATTGAACCATGATGTTTAGGTTCAATAAACATCTTGTGCAATGTTCGGTCATGAACAGTTTGGCGCCACGGGACTGCTGGAGACGTTGAACTAGTTTGTGGGTTGTCCATCTGTTGTCACATAGAACCTACTTGGATTTGCTTGACGGTTGGCAAATATTTGATGGAATCTTTCGCTAAGTGTTGCTTCTTCACTGGAGTCCTTATTCGAACTGCTAGATGTTGATCTATATTTTCTTATAGCAAAGAAAATAGCAAGTGCGATGATAATGGCAACGATAATCGAGGACCCAGCTAATGCGTGGATGACCAGCGGTTGAAAATGAGGTACATCGTCGTTTAGTTGTTGAGATGGTGGAAGTTCAAACATTTGTTCAGATATTTTGGAAATTTCTGAAAAGTGCGTTTTTTGGTAGCTTGTTGCTTCCAGCTTGGGTATCGAGATGTTTTTTGTATAAGCATTGATGACTCTCCTTTGCTGATTGAATGTTGGTCGTAGAATATGGTGTTCCGTTTGGACTAGGCAATTACCTTTAAGTTGCATGACTCCAACATCCGGCCAATAGTACCTCTTCACGTTCTCCGTTGCATGTTATGGATGCTGTTTTAGGATCATCCGTTGCAAAAAACCAAGTATTGGGCATCATTAGCTGTTTCCATAGTAATTGAAAGTTTTTTACAGCGGTCATGTGACAAGAGGTTCTATTGTGTCTGCCATAAATCTCGTCTATTACGCAGTTGGGTCTAGTATTCATATTAATAATGTAGCTAGGTGCACAAATGTAAGTGTCTCTCACAATTGAGCAGCTGCGAAATTGATCATCGTCCAACTCAAAATATTGCTGTTGATTAAAGTTTATTGCTAAAGTCGGTGTTCCAATCAGTGGTGATATAAACTCATGTGGTCCGACTTTTATTAGAATCGCGGTTACATGAATTAAATTGTAGGTGCTATGTTCTATGATATAAAAATACCCAATACTGTTACCGCGACACCATGTAACGTACCTTATTAAACGAGATGCACATAAAGTGACTATGCATGGTGGCATAACGTTGGTACGAAATTATTTACGAATTAAGTATTGGATAATTGACGATCAAAAGGTTATTCGGCACGAAATCCATAGATGCTTCATATGTCACAGAAACGCCAATAGGAACAATTTCCAGATCATGGGTGATCTTCCAGCAGTTCGCATAAATTCAGCCAGTGCATTCACGTACTGTGGTGTAGACTACGCCGGGCCTTTCTATACTCGTATGTCTAAAGGCCGCGGTTCGACCACCATCAAAGGATATATCGCAGTGTTTGTTTGCATGGTCACAAAAGCTATACATCTCGAGCTGGTAAGCGATGTAACCACCGAGGCCTTTCTAGCAGCCTTCAAAAGATTTATCAGCAGAAGAGGACTTTTTCGAGAAATCTACAGTGACAATGGAACTAATTTCGTTGGTACAAGCAAGATATTGGACGACGACATAAAACGCGCCATAGTGTTTAAAGGCCATCCACTCCAGACGACGATCTTGCACTTTTAGTAAGTCTTCGTGTACCAATGGTTGTAGGCACAAAAGACTGGTGATAGAGGAGCTGTACGAGGGAATAATACACACAGGTTCCGACTGGGAAATGAATGCATTTTATTTCAGTGTTATGCTACTTATATACTATTTACAATCATAAAAAACTAGGTCAGTTAATCGTAACAATTTCAATTTAAATGGAATCTTACAAGTAAGCAAATATTCGTAAATGTGCAATATACATATATTGAACTTAGTAGGCACGTTCATGAAAAATTGGTTTGTCATTACCAATGCCATAATTTAGGAATGCGCATTACGTTCAATTGGCTAAGTCCAATGTATGTTGTTGACTTAACTAAATTGATGTACATTGAACCATGATGTTTAGGTTCAATGAACATCTTGTGCAATGTTCGGTCATGAACAGGTTGGCGCCACGGGACTGCTGGAGACGTTGAACTAGTTTGTGGGTTGTCCATCTGTTGTCACATAGAACCTACTTGGATTTGCTTGACGGTTGGCAAATATTTGATGGAATCTTTCGCTAAGTGTTGCTTCTTCACTGGAGTCCTTGTTCGAACTGCTAGATGTTGATCTATATTTTCTTATAGCAAAGAAAATAGCAAGTGCGATGATAATGGCAACGATAATCGAGGACCCAGCTAATGCGTGGATGACCAGCGGTTGAAAATGAGGTACATCGTCGTTTAGTTGTTGAGATGGTGGAAGTTCAAACATTTGTTCAGATATTTTGGAAATTTCTGAAAAGTGCGTTTTTTGGTAGCTTGTTGCTTCCAGCTTGGGTATCGAGATGTTTTTTGTATAAGCATTGATGACTCTCCTTTGCTGATTGAATGTTGTTCGTAGAATATGGTGTTCCGTTTGAACTAGGCAATTACCTTTAAGTTGCATGACTCCAACATCCGGCCAATAGTACCTCTTCACGTTCTCCGTTGCATGTTATGGATGCTGTTTTAGGATCATCCGTTGCAAAAAACCAAGTATTGGGCATCATTAGCTGTTTCCATAGTAATTGAAAGTTTTTTACAGCGGTCATGTGACAAGAGGTTCTTTTGTGTCTGCCATAAATCTCGTCTATTACGCAGTTGGGTCTAGTATTCATATTAATAATGTAGCTAGGTGCACAAATGTAAGTGTCTCTCACAATTGAGCAGCTGCGAAATTGATCATCGTCCAACTCAAAATATTGCTGTTGATTAAAGTTTATTGCTAAAGTCGGTGTTCCAATCAGTGGTGATATAAACTCATGTGGTCCGACTTTTATTGGAATCGCGCTTACATGAATTAAATTGTAGGTGCTATGTTCTATGATATAAAAATACCCAATACTGTTACCGCGACACCATGTAACGTACCTTATTAAACGAGATGCACATAAAGTGACTATGCATGGTGGCATAACGTTGGTACGAAATTATTTACGAATTAAGTATTGGATAATTGACGATCAAAAGGTTATTCGGCACGAAATCCATAGATGCTTCATATGTCACAGAAACGCCAATAGGAACAATTTCCAGATCATGGGTGATCTTCCAGCAGTTCGCATAAATTCAGCCAGTGCATTCACGTACTGTGGTGTAGACTACGCCGGGCCTTTCTATACTCGTATGTCTAAAGGCCGCGGTTCGACCACCATCAAAGGATATATCGCAGTGTTTGTTTGCATGGTCACAAAAGCTATACATCTCGAGCTGGTAAGCGATCTAACCACCGAGGCCTTTCTAGCAGCCTTCAAAAGATTTATCAGCAGAAGAGGACTTTTTCGAGAAATCTTCAGTGACAATGGAACTAATTTCGTTGGTACAAGCAAGATATTGGACGACGACATAAAACGCGCCATAGTGTTTAAAGGCCGTCCACTCCAGACGACGATCTTGCACTTTTAGTAAGTCTTCGTGTACCAATGGTTGTAGGCACAAAAGACTGGTGATAGAGGAGCTGTACGAGGGAATAATACACACAGGTTCCGACTGGGAAATGAATGCATTTTATTTCAGTGTTATGCTACTTATATACTATTTACAATCATAAAAAACTAGGTCAGTTAATCGTAACAATTTAAATTTAAATGGAATCTTACAAGTAAGCAAATATTCGTAAATGTGCAACATACATATATTGAACTTAGTAGGCACGTTCATGAAAAATTGGTTTGTCATTACCAATGCCATAATTTAGGAATGCGCATTACGTTCAATTGGCTAAGTCCAATGTATGTTGTTGACTTAATTAAATTGATGTACATTGAACCATGATGTTTAGGTTCAATGAACATCTTGTGCAATGTTCGGTCATGAACAGGTTGGCGCCACGGGACTGCTGGAGACGTTGAACTAGTTTGTGGGTTGTCCATCTGTTGTCACATAGAACCTACTTGGATTTGCTTGACGGTTGGCAAATATTTGATGGAATCTTTCGCTAAGTGTTGCTTCTTCACTGGAGTCCTTGTTCGAACTGCTAGATGTTGATCTATATTTTCTTATAGCAAAGAAAATAGCAAGTGCGATGATAATGGCAACGATAATCGAGGACCCAGCTAATGCGTGGATGACCAGCGGTTGAAAATGAGGTACATCGTCGTTTAGTTGTTGAGATGGTGGAAGTTCAAACATTTGTTCAGATATTTTGGAAATTTCTGAAAAGTGCGTTTTTTGGTAGCTTGTTGCTTCCAGCTTGGGTATCGAGATGTTTTTTGTATAAGCATTGATGACTCTCCTTTGCTGATTGAATGTTGTTCGTAGAATATGGTGTTCCGTTTGGACTAGGCAATTACCTTTAAGTTGCATGACTCCAACATCCGGCCAATAGTACCTCTTCACGTTCTCCGTTGCATGTTATGGATGCTGTTTTAGGATCATCCGTTGCAAAAAACCAAGTATTGGGCATCATTAGCTGTTTCCATAGTAATTGAAAGTTTTTTACAGCGGTCATGTGACAAGAGGTTCTATTGTGTCTGCCATAAATCTCGTCTATTACGCAGTTGGGTCTAGTATTCATATTAATAATGTAGCTAGGTGCACAAATGTAAGTGTCTCTCACAATTGAGCAGCTGCGAAATTGATCATCGTCCAACTCAAAATATTGCTGTTGATTAAAGTTTATTGCTAAAGTCGGTGTTCCAATCAGTGGTGATATAAACTCATGTGGTCCGACTTTTATTGGAATCGCGCTTACATGAATTAAATTGTAGGTGCTATGTTCTATGATATAAAAATACCCAATACTGTTACCGCGACACCATGTAACGTACCTTATTAAACGAGATGCACATAAAGTGACTATGCATGGTGGCATAACGTTGGTACGAAATTATTTACGAATTAAGTATTGGATAATTGACGATCAAAAGGTTATTCGGCACGAAATCCATAGATGCTTCATATGTCACAGAAACGCCAATAGGAACAATTTCCAGATCATGGGTGATCTTGCAGCAGTTCGCATAAATTCAGCCAGTGCATTCACGTACTGTGGTGTAGACTACGCCGGGCCTTTCTATACTCGTATGTCTAAAGGCCGCGGTTCGACCACCATCAAAGGATATATCGCAGTGTTTGTTTGCATGGTCACAAAAGCTATACATCTCGAGCTGGTAAGCGATCTAACCACCGAGGCCTTTCTAGCAGCCTTCAAAAGATTTATCAGCAGAAGAGGACTTTTTCGAGAAATCTACAGTGACAATGGAACTAATTTCGTTGGTACAAGCAAGATATTGGACGACGACATAAAACGCGCCATAGTGTTTAAAGGCCGTCCACTCCAGACGACGATCTTGCACTTTTAGTAAGTCTTCGTGTACCAATGGTTGTAGGCACAAAAGACTGGTGATAGAGGAGCTGTACGAGGGAATAATACACACAGGTTCCGACTGGGAAATGAATGCATTTTATTTCAGTGTTATGCTACTTATATACTATTTACAATCATAAAAAACTAGGTCAGTTAATCGTAACAATTTAAATTTAAATGGAATCTTACAAGTAAGCAAATATTCGTAAATGTGCAACATACATATATTGAACTTAGTAGGCACGTTCATGAAAAATTGGTTTGTCATTACCAATGCCATAATTTAGGAATGCGCATTACGTTCAATTGGCTAAGTCCAATGTATGTTGTTGACTTAATTAAATTGATGTACATTGAACCATGATGTTTAGGTTCAATGAACATCTTGTGCAATGTTCGGTCATGAACAGGTTGGCGCCACGGGACTGCTGGAGACGTTGAACTAGTTTGTGGGTTGTCCATCTGTTGTCACATAGAACCTACTTGGATTTGCTTGACGGTTGGCAAATATTTGATGGAATCTTTCGCTAAGTGTTGCTTCTTCACTGGAGTCCTTGTTCGAACTGCTAGATGTTGATCTATATTTTCTTATAGCAAAGAAAATAGCAAGTGCGATGATAATGGCAACGATAATCGAGGACCCAGCTAATGCGTGGATGACCAGCGGTTGAAAATGAGGTACATCGTCGTTTAGTTGTTGAGATGGTGGAAGTTCAAACATTTGTTCAGATATTTTGGAAATTTCTGAAAAGTGCGTTTTTTGGTAGCTTGTTGCTTCCAGCTTGGGTATCGAGATGTTTTTTGTATAAGCATTGATGACTCTCCTTTGCTGATTGAATGTTGTTCGTAGAATATGGTGTTCCGTTTGGACTAGGCAATTACCTTTAAGTTGCATGACTCCAACATCCGGCCAAAAGTACCTCTTCACGTTCTCCGTTGCATGTTATGGATGCTGTTTTAGGATCATCCGTTGCAAAAAACCAAGTATTGGGCATCATTAGCTGTTTCCATAGTAATTGAAAGTTTTTTACAGCGGTCATGTGACAAGAGGTTCTATTGTGTCTGCCATAAATCTCGTCTATTACGCAGTTGGGTCTAGTATTCATATTAATAATGTAGCTAGGTGCACAAATGTAAGTGTCTCTCACAATTGAGCAGCTGCGAAATTGATCATCGTCCAACTCAAAATATTGCTGTTGATTAAAGTTTATTGCTAAAGTCGGTGTTCCAATCAGTGGTGATATAAACTCATGTGGTCCGACTTTTATTGGAATCGCGCTTACATGAATTAAATTGTAGGTGCTATGTTCTATGATATAAAAATATCCATAGACTAGTAGTGCTTGCTTTGTTTTTTCAACAACAATTCTATTTTGTGGAGTCTCTGTTATTGCAAACAGTGGCCCTAGTTTTTCGGAAACCCGATCGATTGTTTCTTATATGATGTTTGGAGAAAGAATGCCAGTGATGCTAATATGATCATACATTGCTTTAATTAGATTTTCGTATTTGAGTTCGATCTCATCGAAATAGTCGGAGGCTGTCAGATAAGTTGAAACTACTTGAATGCTTATCTTGTTCTCATCAATTTTTCTATACCAGGCCTTCATTTCATTCATTGAGTCTATCAGTTCGTTGACCTTTTTACCAAACTGTCGGAATTTTTCGCTAGTTACTGTATGCATATGTTGCATGCTTGTAGAGAGCTGTAAGTGCTGCTGATTAGTTAAATGCAGTAGCATTCTTTGGTTTTTGTCCAACTTGTCTATGTTTTCATAAACTTCATCGTTTACGCCGAATACAGCCGTAAGCATTTCCCCAAAAAGCCCTCTTTTGGCTCTTGACGGTTTGGTTTGTTCAATGTCTTCACCTTTGACTTGTTCAATATTTCGGAAGATCTCATTTTTCCTAGTTTTAAGGTGCTGCACTAATGCGTTGCAGTGGGTTGTCTGTACCAATGCTTTCGTGTCTTGGCATATTTTCTCTATTTGCTTGAAAGTATGCAAGACGTTGCTCTCATCAGCTAAAATGTCGTTATATGGGAAAGGAATTTCTATTCTCAGACTCCCCCGTAAAACTTGCGTTTTTCCTAGATTTTCGATGTAGTATCCTGAAGACGGCATGAATATTGTGTATCCATGGTGAGAGTTGTTGTCAGCAAGGGTGATTGCAAGCATCAGGAACGTGTGAATAGTTGTTAGAAGCGCTCTTGCCCAAGTGCAAGGGGCGATGCGACGCTTCTTCCTCCTTTGCAGTTCTGGTGGTTGTTGCTGAGGTTTCTGCCGCTTTCGATTGTCGATTGCAGGATTACTTCGCTCGTTAATTTGCCTTGGCTTGGGTGTAGCTTTGAGCGTAACTTTGCTATTGTGTGTAGGTCGAACACTAGTATTCGTGATTAAATCTCCTGGATTGTTTACCGGTTCATTGCTACTCGTGGATGTGATTGAATCATCGCCAGGTATTTCGACTGGTAGAGGACATATGTTCACTATGGATACATCCTTCAGTTTTTGTCCGTCGTATCTCACAGTGACCAACCGTACCTTGCTGTCTGGGCCAGGTTTTAGCTCGTGAATGCGTGCTAAAGCCCATTTCGAAGGCGGCAAATTGGACTGCTAAAGGAGGACGAGCTGGCCAACTGTCGGGTTCTCGCAGTCCTTTGCCCATTTAGATTTGCGCTGGAGTGTGTGCAAATATTCCGCAGACCATCTTTGCCAGAACATTTGATGTAATGCGGTCAGCTTCTTCCAGCGATCATGTAAGGTTGTGTTTGTTCGATCGGGTTCTGCTACGGCAAGAAGAGGCCTACCGATTAGAAAGTGTCCCGGAGAAAGTGCCTGGTAATCTCTAGGGTCACTAGAGAGTGGAGTCATGGGTCTGAAATTAAGACAGGCTTCAATCTGAACGAGAACCGTATTGAACTCTTCAAAGGTAGGGGATATATCGGTGTCATCGAAAATTCGCTTAATGTGGTGTTTAACTGATTTGACACTTGCTTCCCAGAGACCTCCAAAGTGAGGTGTGGCAACTGGGATGAACTTCCAGTTGATACCATCTTTAGCAGAAATTCGAGCAACATCTCATGAAGATCTGTGGATGGCGCGTTTTATGTCGTCGTCCAATATCTTGCTTGCACCAACGAAATTAGTTCCATTGTCACTGTAGATTTCTCGAAAAAGTCCTCTTCTGCTGATAAATCTTTTGAAGGCTGCTAGAAAGGCCTCGGTGGTTAGATCGCTTACCAGCTCGAGATGTATAGCTTTTGTGACCATGCAAACAAACACTGCGATATATCCTTTGATGGTGGTCGAACCGCGGCCTTTAGACATACGAGTATAGAAAGGCCCGGCGTAGTCTACACCACAGTACGTGAATGCACTGGTTGGATTTATGCGAACTGCTGGAAGATCACCCATGATCTGGAAATTGTTCCTATTGGCGTTTCTGTGACATATGAAGCATCTATGGATTTCGTGCCGAATAACCTTTTGATCGTCAATTATCCAATACTTCATTCGTAAATAATTTCGTACCAACGTTATGCCACCATGCATAGTCACTTTGTGTGCATCTCGTATAATAATGTACGTTACATGGTGTCGCGGTAACAGTATTGGGTATTTTACATCATCCGAAATGTTAGCATTGCGGAGTCTGCCGCCTACCCGCAGTATTCCTTCAGAATCAAGGAAGGGTGATAAATTACGAAGTTTGCTTTTTGGACTATGCAGTTCTGTAATTTCTTTTGAGAATTCGGTTTGTTGAATAATTTTCACTATTCTCATCTCTGTGTTTTTGATTTCACTTGGATTTAGTAAACCATTTAATCTGTGACCTTTTGTCCTTTTAAGGTTGTTTTTGAACCTTAAACAATAGGCAAAGACCCTGAGAAGCTTCCCGAAGTTTGAATAACGTTCCAAGATGTTTATTTCTTTAGCTAGGGTAGATGAGCATGTGAGGATATTATTTTTGGTCAGAAACGGTGGGCCATTCCACCACAGTTTAAAGTGGAGAAGCTGTTGGGGCAGCAGACCTCTGGAAGCACAATCAGCTGGATTCTCTTCACCTCTTACGTGCTGCCAGCACCAATTGTCATTGCTTAATTGTTGGATTGCGGTTACTTTATTACCGACATATGTTTCCATATTGGCTGGATCTAACTTTATCCGATCGAGTGTTATCGTAGAATCGGACCATGCGTATATCTTTACATCTTGAATACTCAACGATAAGATCACTTGTTTTAAGAGACTATCCAACAGGACAGCAGCATTTAATTCAAGCTGTGGAGGTGTAAGTTTGGCTTTAAGAGGAGTCACCTTTGTTTTTGCACAAAGAAGTGTTACACTTATGACTCCTTTAGAAGAAATGCACTTTGAGTAGACTACTGCGGCGTAAGCCTTGTCCGATGCATCTCAGAAACCATGAAGCTCAAATTTTACATCTGTGTTGTGGTGAGTCCACCGTGGAATACGGATATCTTCAAGTGCGCTGATTTGTGCCGCAAACTGATCCCAAGCGTTGATTATGCCACTGGATGGATAGCTGTTCCAGTCTGTTCTTTCTTTCCAGACTTCTTGCATTAGTAGCTTCGCCTTGATCATGACTGGAGCCAACCACTGAAGTGGATCAAATAAAGTCGCTATATTTGAAAGTAGCTGACGTTTTGTTAGTGGCTTGACTTCAAATACTGGAAGCTTGAATCGAAATTCATCTTTTGATGGATGCCATCTAAGACCTAGAGCCTTAATGGAAGCGTCTTCTAAAATTTCTAACAATCCTGTTTCCCTTGCTTGTTCTGGGATATTCTCGAGCAGTCTTGGATCGTTACTGCACCACTTTCGTAAATTAAAGCCTCCTTTCTGGAGGATCGCTACAATTTCAGCTTGCAAAGCTGTTGCTTCTTCTCTAGTGTTTGCACCAGTCATGAGATCATCAACGTAAAAATCTGAGGTCAAAACCTTTGATCCTATAGGATGATTATGTTTTTCGTCTTTCGCTAACTGTACTAGCGATCGGACAGCAAGATATGTTGCAGATGCTGTGCCATAAGTCACAGTATTCAAGTTGTATTCTTCAATGGAACCATCAGCATGACGTCGCCATAGTATTCGTTGATAGTCCAACTGATGTTTGGCTACCTTAATTTGTCGGAACATTTTTTCTATATCGGCTGTGTAAACGAATTTATGTTTTCGCCATCTTAAAACGATTTGTGCAAGGTCTTGTTGCAGTTTTGGACCTGTATGCAGCAAATCGTGTAGAGTCACACCAGTTGAACTCTTGGCAGAGGCGTCGACAACAACTCGAACCTTGGTCGTAGTACTATCATGTTTAAAAACTGGATGCTGTGGCAAGTAGTACGCAGCACTGTTTTCTCCGAGATAGGGTGAAGCTTTAAACATGTGCCCAAGAGTTAAATACTCTTCAAGGAATGCATGGTAGCTGATACGAAGCTCATCGTCTTTAGCTAGTCGTTTCTCTACCTGCTTGTATCGAATCAAAGCTGTAGACCTTGATTCACCCAACTGCTTAGAATTGGTGTTTTTGAACGGCAAGCACACAGTGTATCTTCCTGAGTGATCTCTTGAATGAGAAGCTTGGAATGTTTCTTCACATTTAATATCGTTCTGTGTAGGCTGTCTTTCATTTACTTCCGCATCGACTTCAAAGAACTTTTCAATTTTGCGGTGAAACTCTGCCATTGTAATGAAGGAAGTCAATGTGCCGCCTTGTGTTTTTGTCGCGAATCTTCCTGAAAGAATCCATCCGAGTTTGGTTTTTTGGGCAACTAAGCTCCCGTATCTTTCTATTCCTTGCTCGATGATATCTGGATATGCATCGGCTCCAATAATCATGTCTATTGGTGCTTGTTCCATGAATCTATGATCCGCAAGTTCTAAATTACATATTCGTTTTGGCAGAGATGTGTCAATTGCAACACTTGGTAATGTTGAAGTTAAATTCGTCACCACAAAGGCTTCTATGTGGAGTGTGAATTGTGATGAGAATCTCGGGGCTATCACAAGCTTTGCCCTCTTGGTTACAGATATTGGGTTTTGGCCTCCAATACCAGTAATGTCCGCCAATATACCTTCCGTGGGTATTTTTAACCTTCTTAAGGCTTTCGATGTGATGAATGTTGCCTGTGATCCAGGATCGATCAACGCCCTTAAATCAATTTTTTGCCCAGCATTTGTAAATGCTGAAATTCTGGCAGTGGCAAGCAAAACGTTTTGGTTTCCGATGTCTGTGTACTCACGTTTTTTTACGCCTTTCGCTGCTATATTGGCAACGGCGGTAGAATGCATCTTCTTGGGTGATTCTATGTGAATCATTGTATGATGTTTTTGTTTACATTCATAACAACGGCCCTTACTTCTGCACATTTGTTCTTGTTTATGTAATAAACAATTTTTGCACAGGTTTGCATTTGCAACGAATTTGCTTCGATCGAGAGGGGTCATTGCTTTGAATTTGCTGCATCGGTATACCTCGTTACAGCATGGGCAATTGGAATTGTAGATAGAAGTGAACACCTTGTGTTTAAGAGGCATGGGTGCATTCTTGCGCGTGAGCGCCTGGTTGTAGGTTGCGCTTAGAATTCGGTATCGTTTTAGCAGGAATTGACACAATTGATCTATAGTAGGCATAGTTTGTGCATTATCGAGCCCTTCTTCGAACAGACGTGCGCTTTCAGCATCTAGTTTTCGTATCGCGATTCGGATAATAATCGGATTGGGTGATGTGGTTCATGTTTGAGATTGCGGTGAGACAGTTTCTGAAGGTGTTATACAGCGTGATAATACCTTCAGCTGATCTGTGCTCAACTCTTTTTGCATCGAGTATGCAATCAATTAGATCCATTATGGCATTCCTTTCGTTCGAGAATCGTTCCTCCAAGATTTCAATTGCTGTTTCGTAATTGCTTGAGGACAGCTGTAGGTGAGCAATCGCATCTTTAGCGTCTCCAGCCAACGACGAAATTAGATATTGCATCTTATGGATCTTTGTTAAGCTGCTGTTTTCGTGGATGATGCTGGTAAACAGCTCATAAAAGTTTTTCCATTCCCTGTAGTCACCACGAAAGGTAGGGATTGTTATCGTTGGTAACTTCGGTAACTGGGAATTTGTTATCGTAAATTGATTGTTCGCTGTGGAACTGGTACCTAATAGACTTTGAGTCTTAGGAGTTTTTGATGTAGTGGCCACATTTTCAGGCTGTGGATTCTTTAATCCTTGCGTATAGGCCCTTTTTAGATCTTCGTATATCTCAAGTGCTGCTTCGAAGATATTACTCGATATATATGGGTCATCCTCTTTTAGAGTGCGCGACAGAAACCGTGATTCTTGTGAAGGCTTGAAGCTATTTCTTCGATATTTGTAAGCCTCTTGTCGAAGTTCTCTGGTGTTTTCCTACTAGAAGCGTCCTTTCGAAAATTTCGTTGCAGGTTCTCCAAGCTTGCTACCAGGTTTTGCTGTTCGCGAAGGAGATCCTCCATAGCGATGTGTTTTATGAAAAAATATCTTACTGTGTGAAAACTTGGAGACTTTGGAAAATAGAAATTGCAAAGACTTGAAAAATAGGTAAAAAAGGCAAGCAGTCGAAAATCGGCAGTCGAAATCAAGTGCAAGCCTTGGATAAAATCTTTCCAATGATACTACAATGATTCGAGTGCAAGCTTGAAGTTCACAGAATTGCAGTCAAATTATATGAGTGCAAGACTGTTACATACAATAGCAGTCGAAAATATTTGAGTGCAAGCTGGTCTCGTCACAACTGCAGTCAAAGAAATATGATTGCTAGTTTGTGAGTGCTAGACGATAGCAGTCAAAAATAGAGCGTTCAATGGAATTTCAAACATCCGGCTCGACGGACCAAATGTAACCTTTAAGTTACAGGACCTATTCTCAAGTCGATGCAATGAGGGGATAGTGTTTAAAGGCCGTCCACTCCAGACGACGATCTTGCACTTTTAGGAAGCCTTCGTGTACCAATGGTTGTAGGCACAAAAGACTGGTGATAGAGGAGCTGTACGTGGGAATAATACACACAGGTTCCGACTGGGAAATGAATGCATTTTATTTCAGTGTTATGCTACTTATATACTATTTACAATCATAAAAAACTAGGTCAGTTGATCGTAACAATTTCAATTTAAATGGAATCTTACAAGTAAGCAAATATTCGTAAATGTGCAACATACATATATTGAACTTAGTAGGCACGTTCATGAAAAATTGATTTGTCTTTATCAATGCCATAATTTAGGAATGCGCATTACGTTCAATTGGCTAAGTCCAATGTATGTTGTTGACTTAATTAAATTGATGTACATTGAACCATGATGTTTAGGTTCAATGAACATCTTGTGCAATGTTCGGTCATGAACACGCATTCACGAGCTAAAACCTGGCCCAGACAGCAAGGTACGGTTGGTCACTGTGAGATACGACGGACAAAAACTGAAGGATGTATCCATAGTGAACATATGTCCTCTACCAGTCGAAATACCTGGCGATGATTCAATCACATCCACGAGTAGCAATGAACCGGTAAACAATCCAGGAGATTTAATCACGAATACTAGTGTTCGACCTACACACAATAGCAAAGTTACGCTCAAAGCTACACCCAAGCCAAGGCAAATTAACGAGCGAAGTAATCCTGCAATCGACAATCGAAAGCGGCAGAAACCTCAGCAACAACCACCAGAACTGCAAAGGAGGAAGAAGCGTCGCATCGCTCCTTGCACTTGGGCAAGAGCGCTTCTAACAACTATTCACACGTTCCTGATGCTTTCAATCACCCTTGCTGACAACAACTCTCACCATGGATACACAATATTCATGCCGTCTTCAGGATACTACATCGAAAATCTAGGAAAAACGCAAGTTTTACGGGGGAGTCTGAGAATAGAAATTCCTTTCCCATATAACGACATTTTAGCTGATGAGAGCAACGTCTTGCATACTTTCAAGCAAATAGAGAGAATATGCCAAGACACGAAAGCATTGGTACAGACAACCCACTGCAACGCATTAGTGCAGCACCTTAAAACTAGGAAAAATGAGATCTTCCGAAATATTGAACAAGTCAAAGGTGAAGACATTGAACAAACCAAACCGTCAAGAGCCAAAAGAGGGCTTTTTGGGGAAATGCTTACGGCTGTATTCGGCGTAAACGATGAAGTTTATGAAAACATAGACAAGTTGGAAAAAACCAAAGAATGCTACTGCATTTAACTAATCAGCAGCACTTACAGCTCTCTACAAGCATGCAACAGATGCATACAGTAACTAGCGAAAAATTCCGACAGTTTGGTAAAAAGGTCAACGAACTGATAGACTCAATGAATGAAATGAAGGCCTGGTATAGAAAAATTAATGAGAACAAGATAAGCATTCAAGTAGTTTCAACTTATCTGACAGCCTCCGACTATTTCGATGAGATCGAACTCAAATACGAAAATCTAATTAAAGCAATGTATGATCATATTAGCATCACTGGCATTCTTTCTCCAAACACCATATCAGAAACAATCGATCGGGTTTCCGAAAAACTAGGGCCACTGTTTTCAATACCAGAGACTCCACAAAATAGAATTGTTGTTGAAAAAACAAAGCAAGCACTACTAGTCTATGGATATTTTTATATCATAGAACATAGCACCTACAATTTAATTCATGTAAGCGCGATTCCAATAAAAGTCGGACCACATGAGTTTATATCACCACTGATTGGAACACCGACTTTAGCAATAAACTTTAATCAACAGCAATATTTTGAGTTGGACGATGATCAATTTCGCAATTGCTCAATTGTGAGAGACACTTACATTTGTGCACCTAGCTACATTATTAATATGAATACTAGACCCAACTGCGTAATAGACGAGATTTATGGCAGACACGATAGAACTTCTTGTCACATGACCGCTGTAAAAAACTTTCAATTACTATGGAAACAGCTAATGATGCCCAATACTTGGTTTTTTGCAACGGATGATCCTAAAACAGCATCCATAACATGCAACGGAGAACGTGAAGAGGTACTATTGGCCGGATGTTGGAGTCATGCAACTTAAAGGTAATTGCCTAGTCCAAACGGAACACCATATTCTACGAACAACATTCAATCAGCAAAAGAGAGTCATCAATGCTTATACAAAAAACATCTCGATACCCAAGCTGGAAGCAACAAGCTACCAAAAAACGCACTTTTCAGAAATTTCCAAAATATCTGAACAAATGTTTGAACTTCCACCATCTCAACAACTAAACGACGATGTACCTCATTTTCAACCGCTGGTCATCCACGCATTAGCTGGGTCCTCGATTATCGTTGCCATTATCATCGCACTTGCTATTTTCTTTGCTATAAGAAAATATAGATCAACATCTAGCAGTTCGAACAAGGACTCCAGTGAAGAAGCAACACTTAGCGAAAGATTCCATCAAATATTTGCCAACCGTCAAGCAACTCCAAGCAGGTTCTATGTGACAACAGATGGACAACCCACAAACTAGTTCAACGTCTCCAGCCGTCCCGTGGCGCCAACCTGTTCATGACCGAACATTGCACAAGATGTTCATTGAACCTAAACATCATGGTTCAATGTACATCAATTTAGTTAAGTCAACAACATACATTGGACTTAGCCAATTGAACGTAATGCGCATTCCTAAATTATGGCATTGGTAATGACAAACCAATTTTTCATGAACGTGCCTACTAAGTTCAATATATGTATGTTGCACATTTACGAATATTTGCTTACTTGTAAGATTCCATTTAAATTTAAATTGTTACGATTAACTGACCTAGTTTTTTATGATTGTAAATAGTATATAAGTAGCATAACACTGAAATAAAATGCATTCATTTCCCAGTCGGAACCTGTGTGTATTATTCCCTCGTACAGCTCCTCTATCACCAGTCTTTTGTGCCTACAACCATTGGTACACGAAGACTTCCTAAAAGTGCAAGATCGTCGTCTGGAGTCGACGGCCTTTAAACACTATCCCCTCATTGCATCGACTTGAGAATAGGTCCTGTAACTTAAAAGTTACACCCTACAAAGAACGCCTTTCACTTTTCAACATACCCTCCTTATCTTCGCGCAGGACATATCTTGATCTATGCTTTCTTTACAAGCTGTATCATAATTATATGGCTGTGAACTTTGATAATTTTGCTTCACAACGGCAATCCACTAGACCCTCTCGGTCAACAGATGTTTTTGTATTGACTTTTGCTAGAACGGATGTCTATTATCACTCTCCGCTTCTCCGTTTACCCAGGACTCTCGATAGACTCCAGCTTGGGTCTTTTCCCTCTAGCCTCGTAGTTTATAAAAGACCTTTGCAAAATGTTCGATTTAATTAAGCTCTAATTTTTCTTTTAAGTCTCTATTCTGTATCTATTTTTTCCCACATTTTATAATTGGAATGTTCTGTTAAATGTGTTGAATAAATAAATAAATAAATGTCTTCGATGTGTTTGATTGGATATTTATCTGGCTTTGTTATTTGGTTAAGCCTTCGATAGTCGCCGCATGTTCGCCAAAAACTGTCTTTCTTGGGCGCAAGATGCAAAGGGGTGGCCCAGCAGCTCGATGATGGACGGCAATAACCTTTATCAGGGAGATACTGAAATTCCTTTTTTGCAATAGCAAGTTTTCCCGGAGCCAATCGCCTTGGACGATCATATACAGCTGGTTCATTGTTGTGTATGAAATTACGAACAAAATGGGGCGCACTAGTTGCTACCGCTGGATTTGTAACTCCTGAAAATTCCTTCAAGGGCGCATGATATTTAGAGTCATTTTTTATGGTTGAAATGGACGGATTTGAAAGTATCGCCACGTCTCCTTGTGCCGTAAGCCTGATGCTCAAATCTATGAGTTTCTTGTTAGTAAGGTCTACTAACAGTTTAAACTTCGTTAGAAAGTCATCACCAATAATTGGTTGTGCAACGTCCGCTACACGAAATCTCCACGTAAATGATCTGCGTAGACCTAAATTCAGAGTTATAAGTTTTTCGCCATAAGTACTGATTTTCAAATGGTTGGCAGCAAATAACTTTAAATTTGACGGGCGTATTTTACAAGATGGAGGTCGAGGGATCAAAGAAATATCGGCGCCAGTGTCAACGAGAAATCGTAGGTTTGTTGTTTTGTCCCGGATAAAAAGGCGGCTTTGATTTGTATCACTGTATGGCATCTTATCAAACAGTGATTTTATTCGTTTCCCTGGATTTGGGTACGATTAAAATCGCAGGGAGGTGTGCACTTCCGAGCAGATGCTCCAAACTTTTTATGGAAAAAACAAATACGAGTTGTTGGCGTTTCGGAACGACTTCTTTATGGCCTGTATGGTCGTGACGGGTCCCGTTTCATTTGCAGCACTTCCATTTTCCACTCCTTTATTTATTTTTCTAAGTAAGCTGTGGGCGTCACTGCACTTACGGTGGGCTGAGTGTACGTTTCAGATATTTCACTAGGGTCTTTAATTTCGGCTATGCGATCCGCCATTTCTGCCAAATGTGTGAGATTTGACGAGTCTGACACTGCAATAATGGATTGCATGCGTGTCGGGAGGCGTTGCAGCCATTGCGTCTTTAAAAAATTATCACTAACTCTATTTCCTGCTCCTGCGCCATGCTACGCTGTAGTTGTGACGGCTTGTTGTCGCCGAGCTCCCGGCCGGTTAACAGATGTCTAGTCTGGGCCTCTTCTGGTAGCGAGAATACCGCGATGAGCCGTGATTTTAGGGAGTCGTATTTATTTTCACTGGGCGTATTCTCCACTAAATCCGCCACGACTTCTAGTATCGCACAATCCAGTTCGGCAATGACTTTGTCTAACTTTGCCGCGTCAAAGCGTGTTTTGCACAGACGAAATTGTGCCTCTACGCGCGCAAACCAAAGGGAAGGTCTTGACTTCCAAAATAGTGGAACTTTTACATGCGCGATGTCGCTTATAGCAGCATTCTTTGCGCTGTGATGCGCGTTGTCCGCCATTTTGCCACTTTCTGCGTCCATGTATTGCTCTTTGGTCTCCGACATTGTTTTATTTCTACAACTTACTTGTTGACTTTGGCATTTGTGCAAAGTTGTTGTGATGCAATGATCCGCGTCAGGATCACGTCGGGGTCACCAATATGGCTGCTTGCGTCGTATAGCTGGAAACCGCTGAGGTAGCTGCTTGTGTTAGGGTGGGCTGGAAACTGTATTTCTTCTACAATGCAAACGCGTGTGAATATTGCCGAGGTTCTAATACAAACATATACTCTAGTCTCTTCACTTATACAAACATATACATATGTTATACTATAAACTTAACTAAACGATGGCAGCGCCAAGTTGCTACAATTAGTAGTTCAGCATTTCATAGGGATGTCACAAGTCTTTGTAAAAAACACTGTGTTCTTGCAGTTGACGATGGTGTGAAGCGAACTGGATTGGCATTGATGTGTTGTTACGGTCGCATTTCGTTGCGACCGAATAGTTTATCAATTTAAAAAAAAAAAAGAAATCCTGATTGACTTTGACTTGAGTCAAAAAGCCAATCAGGACTCTGGTCAAAAGCCTACAAAACGCCAAACGTAAATAGCGCAAACACCACTCCACTGAGGCTCATAGAGTAGTTTAAGAAATTGAAGTGAATAGAAATTTTAATTTAAGAATTGGATTATATAAACTCATCATTGAATGCAAGAATGGTAGAATCAAGTAGAGAATAGGAACTAGTTCAATAGTGGTAAGTAAAAGATAAGTGGTTACTAGTTTAAGGAGAACATCATCGAGCCATCCCTGAGGAAATCATCGACATCAAGCATCGCAAGAAGTCTAAATTGGCACATCAATGCGCATTACAATCCACCAACGCCGGTCGATGAATCCGATCGGCCGGTTTTCATTTGTAAACTATGTGGCAAAGCGCTTTCATCTGGAGGAGTATTAAATGAACACGAAATGATGCACCGGGGCGAATGTCCATTTGTTTGTGACCAATGCCCAAAACGTTTTCGAGTTGCGAATAAATTACGCCAACACTAATTACGTCATGAAGTGCGTCATATTCGAGTCGGAAATGGTCAAACGGATACATGTCAACCCGGACTGGCCATTCGCCGCTGAATCCATCACACTTACCACCATCGGTGAGTTCAGCCGGGACACCATTACTGTCCGATTTTGGGGGCGCAGCAATCAGCGTAGATGCGACAACGGTCGCACCCAAGTCTCCGAGATGCGACACAGGATCCTTCTCGTTCCGACCAGCGTTATAGGGCGTGACCACTTCCAGATAGCTGAAATAGTTAATGTTAATGGTTGAATAACCACGCACGTCATACACCGAGCACACGGCCTGAATATATCGCAGTCCAATGCCGAGCCTCCCAGAAATTCACTCCACTATGTTCCGATCGCGAGATGTATACACCGGACCGCGTATCATGTCCGACGACATGAAAACAAGACTCACAAAAAAACAATAACAACAGACGCGAGCTGTCACTGGGAAATGTCGGAGTGACATCAGTGGTGGCGAAAAAGCCAAGATGGCCGTTGCACAGACAGATTCGACCAAATCCAGTGAGTCCCACATCAGTGGTTCTAAAACCAGAGTTGGAATTGGAATGGTTCCGCAAACGAGCTGAGCCGTTACGACGATTTTTGGATAAATAGAGCTGGGAACAAAGGAAGAGGGCTTTTCGTTTTTGAGGATCGTAAGTTGGAAGAGTGGTCGGTCTTGAAGAAAGATTTCAGCGAGTCACGTCGAGAGCGGTCGTAAAAGGCGGTAACGTCGAGGGAAATTTTGTCAAGATTCGAGCGGAAGGCGTGAATTAGGTTCGAGTTCATACTGGAAGCATTTAACCGATTGAGAGTCGAAGCGAGTACGTTAACGAGTTCTGCAGTGCGATAATCAATCGAGGCACGACGATCGAACGAGCGAGCGAGCGACAGTCGAGCGATAGGAAAATTGGTGAGGACGAATCGAGCAAGACCCGTAATACGTGTTCATACTAGAATCTAAAATACAGAGTGTAAGGAGCCTAAGTGGAGTGCGTTTCTTTTTTTTTGTTATATAGTTTGATCACGGTGTTGGATTGGTTTCGGGTTTCTTGATCGGGTTTCAGTGTCGCGACCTAAACCAAACCCCAGTCAGAGGTTTCGGTCGCGGGACGACTGTCGGCGCACGACTGGGTGGCGCCCAAAAACTTTATTAAAATTACCCCGCCCCTCTTCGCGGGCAAAACGCCGGGCACAGTCGTCCACCCCGCAGCCATTAGAGGCTTCGGGGGCAAAAGTGCGCGTAACAGTGTTTCACTGTTAAATGTCTTCTCTCGGTTGAAGGTCAATATAGCGGTATATGAACAGTGAACTCCAACACCCTTCCTCGATGGTCATACGTACTTGTTACGCAATTGATAATCCGCACTCTTGTGCTGAGATTCTGAGCTTCACCTTTGTCAGTGGCTCCGTAAGCATATCGGCCAGCATTGTCTCTGTCGGACAATATTGGAAATCGATGTCTCCAGTGTCTTTCAATGTTTTGATAAAGTGAAATCTCGTGTTAATGTTTTTGATTCGATTACTAAATTTTTTATTGCCCACGAGTTTCAAACAATTTTGATTGTCTTCAAAGATAATAGTTGTTACCTGTTGCTCGTCTAAAAGATCTTTTATTAGGCGACGCAACCACATATACTCTTCACTTGCTTCTGCCAAAGCAATGTACTCTGCTTCAGTTGAAGAAAGAGCGACGCATGTCTACTTGCGACAAGCCCAACTCATCGCAGCGTTTTTGAACTTCGATTTTCTGCCCAATCTGCGTTGGCGTACCCTACAAGTTCTTTAGGGCCTGATTTGTTACTAAGAACCAGGTCTACATTACATGTGCTTTTTAAATAGCGGCACACCTTTTTGCTTCTGCCCAGTCGGAAGATAAAGGATGTTTATTGTGCTGACTTAAGATTGTGACGCTTGCGGCGATGTCCGGTCGAGTGTTGACTGCTTAGTACAATAGAGCACCGATCAGCTGTTGGTATCCGCCATTCTCTTCTATCAGTGGACTATTCGCTCGTACTTTCAGATATCCAACATTGAGAGGAACGTTCGAAGTTTTTGCGTCAACTAGGTCAAATCGATCTAATATCGCGTTGATATACTGTGCTTAATACAGAAATATCCGTCTTCATTTTTTCGTACTTCGATGCCAAGATAACGCTGCAAAAAACCTAAATCGGTGAGAATGAATTTAGATTTCAACGTTTTCGCTGTTTCGTCGATGTTCTCCACCCTCCTCGAAGCGATAAGAAAGTCATCCACATGTACGATAATCACGATGATATTTGAACCTTGTCCTTTGTGCCGTATTTCTGCGAGAAACCTCTCGCAACGAATCTTGCTTTGTAACGCTCAACTTCTCCTTCCATATTCCGTTTGGTTTTAAACACCCATTTACATGTAATAATATTTTGTCCATCCGGCGCTGGCACAATATCCCACGTTTTATTGTGCAGTAAAGAGTAAAATTCTCCGTCCATCGCCAGTTGCCAGTGATCTCAATCAGGGCTTGAAAGTGCTTCATTTCCACTTTTCTGGTCTTCACAGCGCATAGCAGCAAGATGAGTACTGCCCTCGAAAGCCTGCAGATTGTATCCAGGAGCGTATCTATTAGGAGGTACGCTTCGGTTTCCTCGCGCTGATCGACGAAGTTGGTTGAAAGGTTCAGGTTCACTATTGTTTTCACCATTAACGCAACACTCGTCACCCAATGCGTCGTTTAAATTATCACTGTAGCATTCAGAGTCCGATGCCTCTTCTTTGACAGCTGACTCGTAAAAAGAGTCTTCATAATTGTCTTCAGCTGGAATTATTTCTTCTACACCGGACAGAGAAGATTTTTTCTCTTCCTCGACTTTTTCTTCGTCGATATCGGGGATAAATACAAAGTTACTATTGGTATTAGAATCCCCGCCGGGTAAGCGTCGCCGGTAGCCTTTTACCTCTTGCGAGTAGCCGGTGAAAATGAGCTGCTCACCTTTTTCATCCAATTTGCGACGCTGCTCTTTCGGCACTTGTGCATATAGTTTGCACCCAAAAATATGCACATACCGCAAGTCTGGCTTGCATTTATACCATGCTTCATAAGATATGGCATTTTCGAGACTCCTTGACGGCAAACGATTTTGCAAATAATCTGCAGTGTTAACAGCTTCAGCCCAATACTTGAAGTCTAAATCAGCGTCGATTAACATACATCTCGCCATTTCAACAAGCGTTCGCTGCGGTGTATTGGAATTGAATACCTTCGCCTTTGAAGAAGTCTTGCAAATCACCATTGACATATTCAAGACCACCGTCTCATTGAAAACATCGGGTGTCTTGTTATATTGCGTTTGTGCCACTTTCAAAAAAAAAAATTATAAAATTTTGTAGCCTCACTCTTGTTTTCCAAGAACTCGATAACCGTATATCTGGTATGGTCATCAATCAGAGACATAATATATCTTTTTTTACCGTGTGAACTCACTTGCATGGGACAACATAAATCAGTGTGCACGAGGTCAAGTCGAGCAGCCGCGCGATGCTCCGACTTGTTTGGAAATAAAAATTTTGAGATTTTTCCATTCACACATGTTTCACACACTTCGAGCACGTCACAGTCCTTTATTATAATACCGGTAACAATTCCCTTTTCACACATTGATTTAATTGCGATCTCTGTGTCCAAGTTTCCGGTGCCACGCGTGTATACAATCAACACCATGTGTACCTTTCTTAGCTTGTTTTGAAACCTTGTCCACAGCTGTGTGCACATTCTCTTCAGTAGCCAAATGTTCTGTCTGATTAGTGACAGAAGCTTCTTTTCTTTGAGTCGGGTAATTCCATATAACCAGTAAGATCTTCGTTGAAAGAGGCAAACTGCTCTCGGTTGATGCACACATGGCTTGTCGCTCCAGAATCTATAAGCCATAAATCATCATTCTCTTTTCCCGGAGTAACGGATAAACAAGTTTTACCTAAAAGTTTTTCTTTTGTCATAAAAAGAAATTCTTGACGGGCACCAGATGAGACTTTTTTGGACACTGCATTAATATTTTCCTTCTTCAAATTATTTGACTTAGCTTCGAATTTTGGGCAGTTGTTTTTTATATGTCAAGGAAATTTTCAATAATAGCACCAAGTGCTTGCGGCGTAATTATTTTGCTGATGCTGTTGTTGATGTCGAGGTCTTTTTTGAACATCGGCTTCAAAACTACTTCTCCGCTCGTTCCGCTGTTGCCCTGGCGCTTAAATTTTGCACAACGCTTTTGTTCTTCCAATAATTTTTGACGCACAGAATCGAGTGTAAAATCTTTTTCACCTTTACACTCGATACCGTTGATGAGTGGCCGGTACGATTCAGGCAGGCTTGCAAGTAAGATAGCTCCCTTCATCTTGTCCTACAAATCTTCACCCACCGCTGTTAGCCTATTAAACAGCAACAACGTTAAATTACGCAGCTTTTGCGTGCACGATCAGGAACAAACTCTCCATAGCAACAATACTTCCTACTTATCTATCAAGTCCAATATATGTGTACATAATTCAGTGTTCTTAACCTACATAAATCTCCTCTTTATTTATACAATGCAGTATCCTTACAATATAATTCATTAAGAACTTACAATATAATTCAAAAGTCACCTTCTTAATGCGATAATCGGAATCAATTGCTGGCAATGCTATGCCAAACGTCATTCGGAGACAACACCATGACAGTCAGTCGGAAGTCAGACAGAAGAGTCAACTGACGTGTTTTCGGAAAAATTCAGATGTGAGGCAGGGCAGTCAGCCATAGTTCTTGTAATCAAATGTGTGCCGCCATCTTGGCTAATAATAATCGTTAGAGTACTTTCGTGGTTTTTCTTTATTATTGGTGCCGACGACATTTGTTTGACTCTTGTCTGACCATTCGTTGTGAAAGTTTAGCTATTCCTTGCAACGATATTTGTGAAAATGCCGCGAAATCGGAAAAATAGAAGTCAGTCCGACGAAGTCTTGCCGGAAAGCAAAAACAGTACGCCTAAAACCCGTCGTTTCGACGACTACGACATAAGTACCTCCATTTCCGCACTCAACCAGACGATCCGCGAAATACGCGAAGAAAATCAGGAAAATATCAAAGTCTTGCGGAAATGGACGAATGTGCTAGCCGTCTTTCGAATGTGTCACCGCCAGTGCCGCACTCAGTGACAAAGCCTGTATCAGGGCAACAAGTACCAATCGGGAATTCCTCGTATCAAGTATTTGAATTGCCAACACGTGTTATAGACTCAACATGTGCTACAGCAGCCGATCAACAGCTACCCCTTTTTCCGCCGCAAGGGCAGGCTGTTACAGCCAGCCACATGCAAGTTTGTTCATCATCGGCATGGTTGCCGCCAGTACCATTGGCAGCGACAGCATCATCGAAGCCGTGCCCAAACTGGTCGTCACCATCAATCATTCCAGTTTTTGTGCCGACAGTCGGAACCACGAGAATGTCAACACAGCCATTTTCATACTCATCGGCAACAGTGGCAAATTTTACATCGTCTTCATATACGGAATATGGAGGTAAGTTGTACGCTCTACCAACATTTGATGGGACGCCAGAAGACTGGCTACTATTTATAACGTCGTTCAACGAAACGACACTCGAGTTTGGCTATAGCAACAAACACATGTTTCACACACTTCGAGCACGTCACAGTCCTTTATTATAATACCGGTAACAATTCCCTTTTCACACATTGATTTAATTGCGATCTCTGTGTCCAAGTTTCCGGTGCCACGCGTGTATACAATCAACACCATGTGTACCTTTCTTAGCTTGTTTTGAAACCTTGTCCACAGCTGTGTGCACATTCTCTTCAGTAGCCAAATGTTCTGTCTGATTAGTGACAGAAGCTTCTTTTCTTTGAGTCGGGTAATTCCATATAACCAGTAAGATCTTCGTTGAAAGAGACAAACTGCTCTCGGTTGATGCACACATGGCTTGTCGCTCCAGAATCTATAAGCCATAAATCATCATTCTCTTTTCCCGGAGTAACGGATAAACAAGTTTTACCTAAAAGTTTTTCTTTTGTCATAAAAAGAAATTCTTGACGGGCACCAGATGAGACTTTTTTGGACACTGCATTAATATTTTCCTTCTTCAAATTATTTGACTTAGCTTCGAATTTTGGGCAGTTGTTTTTTATATGTCAAGGAAATTTTCAATAATAGCACCAAGTGCTTGCGGCGTAATTATTTTGCTGATGCTGTTGTTGATGTCGAGGTCTTTTTTGAACATCGGCTTCAAAACTACTTCTCCGCTCGTTCCGCTGTTGCCCTGGCGCTTAAATTTTGCACAACGCTTTTGTTCTTCCAATAATTTTTGACGCACAGAATCGAGTGTAAAATCTTTTTCACCTTTACACTCGATACCGTTGATGAGTGGCCGGTACGATTCAGGCAGGCTTGCAAGTAAGATAGCTCCCTTCATCTTGTCCTACAAATCTTCACCCACCGCTGTTAGCCTATTAAACAGCAACAACGTTAAATTACGCAGCTTTTGCGTGCACGATCAGGAACAAACTCTCCATAGCAACAATACTTCCTACTTATCTATCAAGTCCAATATATGTGTACATAATTCAGTGTTCTTAACCTACATAAATCTCCTCTTTATTTATACAATGCAGTATCCTTACAATATAATTCATTAAGAACTTACAATATAATTCAAAAGTCACCTTCTTAATGCGATAATCGGAATCAATTGCTGGCAATGCTATGCCAAACGTCATTCGGAGACAACACCATGACAGTCAGTCGGAAGTCAGACAGAAGAGTCAACTGACGTGTTTTCGGAAAAATTCAGATGTGAGGCAGGGCAGTCAGCCATAGTTCTTGTAATCAAATGTGTGCCGCCATCTTGGCTAATAATAATCGTTAGAGTACTTTCGTGGTTTTTCTTTATTATTGGTGCCGACGACATTTGTTTGACTCTTGTCTGACCATTCGTTGTGAAAGTTTAGCTATTCCTTGCAACGATATTTGTGAAAATGCCGCGAAATCGGAAAAATAGAAGTCAGTCCGACGAAGTCTTGCCGGAAAGCAAAAACAGTACGCCTAAAACCCGTCGTTTCGACGACTACGACATAAGTACCTCCATTTCCGCACTCAACCAGACGATCCGCGAAATACGCGAAGAAAATCAGGAAAATATCAAAGTCTTGCGGAAATGGACGAATGTGCTAGCCGTCTTTCGAATGTGTCACCGCCAGTGCCGCACTCAGTGACAAAGCCTGTATCAGGGCGACAAGTACCAATCGGGAATTTCTCGTATCAAGTATTTGAATTGCCAACACGTGTTATAGACTCAACATGTGCTACAGCAGCCGATCAACAGCTACCCCTTTTTCCGCCGCAAGGGCAGGCTGTTACAGCCAGCCACATGCAAGTTTGTTCATCATCGGCATGGTTGCCGCCAGTACCATTGGCAGCGACAGCATCATCGAAGCCGTGCCCAAACTGGTCGTCACCATCAATCATTCCAGTTTTTGTGCCGACAGTCGGAACCACGAGAATGTCAACACAGCCATTTTCATACTCATCGGCAACAGTGGCAAATTTTACATCGTCTTCATATACGGAATATGGAGGTAAGTTGTACGCTCTACCAACATTTGATGGGACGCCAGAAGACTGGCTACTATTTATAACGTCGTTCAACGAAACGACACTCGAGTTTGGCTATAGCAACAAACAGAATTTAATTCGTTTGCAAAGGGTACTACAAGGTGACGCCAAACGAACAGTGTCGTTGATGCTCATATTTCCCGAAGACGTGCCGACAGTCATTGAAGAATTGACATTTAATTTCGGACGTCCAGACATGCTCGTAAGAGTACAAATGGAAAATGTGAATGACATTTCGGCTATTACAGACGAGCGAATTGATCTAGTGCTACCATTCTCAAATCAAGTTCGAAACATGGTTTCACTTTTCAAGTCAGCTTGATATCATCAGCTTTTCAAATTGTCGCTGTAAAAGCAGTATGACATGACGCTAACATCCAACCGTTTCCAACTGTGGATGCGTTTTCGGAGTGGATCACAGCCTTAGCGAAAATAATTAGTATAATCTCGATGCCAGCAGAGCATATGCCTCAACGAGAAGTCCACCAAAGTGCTTCGAATGTTAACCGTAAAATGTCGCATAAGTCAGTCGCCCGAAGAATTCTGTTGAATAGTGAAGCCACTTCCGGAACAACACAAGGGTGTGCACAGTGCGGAAAACGTTATTTAGTTGCCGAATGTGACAAGTTGAAGGCTCTTACAGTGGATAATAGATGGACTGAATTAAAAAGATTGCATCTTTGTTTCGGATGCCTGAAAAAGGACACAGTCTTGCCGTTTGTCGTGGAAAGAGAAGATGCTCAGTGAAGGACTGCAATCGAATGCATCATACATTATTACATCAGGTCTTGCCATCGATAGCAAAGCCGGAACATGTATTGAATTGTCAATCGAGCCAGTCTGAGCAATTGCTTAAAGTATTGCCAGTCATTCTTGGTGGACCATTGGGTAATGCTGCGGGATATGCGATGCTTGATGAGGGATCGTCTATATCGCTCATGGAAGAAGAGGTCGCGAAAATTTTAGGCTTAAAGGAGCTTAATGGAGCTTACTCTGCAGTGGTATGGCGACAGGAAAAGGACTGAAAGCTCTACCAAAGTCTCCTTAACAATAAAAGGAGATTTCGTCAACGCTCCGTCCTTCACCTTGAAAAACATCCATACAGTCAAGGACTTGAATCTACCACATCAGACATTTGAACATGAGAGTTTCAGCCACACAAAGTCACTGCCAGTTGCTAGCTGTTACGATGCAAAGCCGATATCGTTGTTGGGCCTGGATAACTCGACTTTGGGCGTTTACTGAAAAGTAGTTGAGAATGAAGCTCACCAACATATTGCAGTGGAAACTAAACTAGGTTGGGTAGTTTTTGGACCCGTCAATCAGACATAGGACATATTTGCCACAGTTTTACACATCAGGGAGAGCCAGCCATCGACGAAGTTAACTAAAATAGTTTAGGACTATTTTTCATTGGAAAGTTTTGGAGTGCGAAGCACGAATGAAGTCCTGGAGTCTGAAGAAAACACCCGAGCCAGACAAATATTAAAAGACACCACGAAGTTCACGGAGGGCCGCTATGAAACTTGACTTTTGTGGCGCAAAAATAATACTCAGTTTCCATCTAGCCTTGAGATGGCTCAGAGTTGCCTAAGGAGAATTGAAGTCAGAATGGAGGAAGATTCGAGATTTGCCAAAAAAATACAAAAAAGAAATACCAAAATACATTGAAAAGGGACATGCCAGACTTCTGTTCCCAGAAGAAACAAAAATCAGTAACCCAAAACTTTGGTATCTGCCACACTTTGCATTAGTAAACCCTAAAAAACCGGATAAACTACGTATCGTTTTCGATGCAGCCGCTACTACTTCAAATGTTTCCCTTAACTCAGCATTGCTCAAAGGACCGGAACATGCTCAGTCGCTAATAGCCATATTATTCAAATTTCGACAGGGAACCGTCGCAGTCGCCGGAGATATACATGAAATGTTTACTCAAGTACGAATTCAGCCAGTTGATCAGAATTCACAACGCTTTCTATGGCGTGATGAAGATACTGGTAAGTCATTTCAAACATATGCAATGGTATCAATGATATTTGGAGCAGCGTGTTCACCGTGCTGTGCCGAGTACGTGAAAAATTTGAACGTCAATACTTATAAAACCTCAATGCCCAGAGGTGCTAATGTAATTATTAATAACACGTACGTCGATGATTTGGTCACAAGCTTTAATAGTGAAGTAGAAGCTGAAGAAACCGTCGCCGAAGCCATAAAAATAAATAATAATGCCGGCTTCACACTTCGAAATTTCAGCTCTAACTCTTCTGCCTTGGAAGAAAAATTAAACAACTATAAATTGTAAGACAACATTGCTATTAACATGGAAGGTCAAAAAACTTATGAAAAAATATTGGCACCCTTCTGGAATTCTAAGTCAGATAAGCTAGAATTTCATGTCGAATTTCATAAAGTTCCGAAAGAGGTCATGGAACTACAGCGACCATCAACTAAACGTGACATGTTAGGCATCATTATGGCCATATTTGATCAGTTTGGTTTGTTGGCTAACTTCACAATTGGATCTAAAATACTTCTGCAAGCGGTATGGAGACTTTACATAAGTTGGGACGAAGAACTTCCATATCAGTTCTTTATGCCTTGGAGTATATGGTGGAAGGAATTTGATAAAATTCAAACGTTCAGTATACCACGATGTTACTCCACGTTACTGCATACTGCGGATGACGTGCAGCTTCATATATTTGTTGATGCAAGTTCAAGTGCTTACGCTGCAGTTGCCTACATGCGAATTGAATCAAAACCCAATGTCGATGTCGCCTTAGTTGCTGCCAAAAGCAGGTGTGTACCATTAAAGGTCATCACTATACCCCGCCTAGAACTACAAGCCGCCGTATTGGGATGTCGCTTAAAGGAGTTGATTGCTCAAAGTCTGGATATTGTAATCCACAAAATTGTATTCTGGTGCGACTCAAAGACTGTCGTGCTTTGGATTAGATCAAGCACACGGGAATATAAACAATTTGTTGCCTGCCGAATAGCCGAAATTTTATCTTCCTCAACGCTAGCCCAATGGTGCTGGTTGCCTAGTGCCATGAATGTTGCAGACGACGCGACCAGACTCAAGGATTTTAATAATAGCACTATATGGAGAACGGGGCCAAACTTTCTACGTGATAACGAGGATTCATGGCCAAAGGAGCCAAGTGACATGTATACACAAGATAACCGTACCGAAGAAGTCCTACTAAGGGTTTTCATAGCATCGGAGGAACCACGACCTGTTATAGGATATGATACATACTCGTCATATCTCAAGCTACTATGAGTTACTGCCTGGGTCCGAAGATTCAGTGAAAATATAAAAATACACAAAGCAAGTTACCGCCAAAGGGTGAAATTACCGCAGTTGAACTAGTCGATGCCGAAATAACTATATGCCGCCTAGTCCAAGCCCAAGTCTTCACGGATGAAATTGCAGGACTTCGTTCAAAAATAAATGAACCAAATTCAAGCGATTTATATCAACTTACGCCAGCCTTGGATCCGGATGGAGTTCTTCACCTGCAAGGAAGAATTGATGCTGCTTACTGCATTCCTGTTTCTGCTCGCTGACCAATTAATATGCCAAAAAAGCATCATGTAACATGCCTTATACTGAACGAACTTCATTACAAGCGTCATCATCAAAACGACAGATTAGTCATAAACGAAATGCGACAGCGTTTTTGGATACCGAACGCTTTAGCTCTGATGAAGTATATCAGAAAAAACTGCCCAGTGTGGCGCATCGGATCAGCTAAGCCAAAAATTCCATTAATGGAACAGTTACCGTCAGATCGTCTCACTCCATACGTCCGCCCATTCAGCTATACTGGAGTGGACTACTGTGAATCATTCCTGGTAACTATTGGACGTCGTAAAGAAAACAGGTGGATATGTCTCTTCAATTGTTTAACAACACGGGCCATTCATTTAGAAATTGCTTGTGATCTAACTACTGATGCATTCATTCTGTGCCTGAGAAATTTCATGAACCGTAGAGGATTGCCGATAAAAATGAGAAGCGATAATGGCACAAATTTTATTCGAGCTTCTGTGCTCGAATAAAATGGACACTCGAGTATCGACTTATAGATATAGCAGAAGTGCAACAATACATGTGCAAGAATAAAATAGAATGGGTGTTTAATTGCCCGCTCTATCCCAACGGTGGTTGTTGGGAACGCATGGTTCAGTGTGTAAAGCGCCTCCTTAGTAGAGTATACAAAGAAGAAGCACCGCGACTGGAGACTTTTCAAAGTGCCCTAATTGAAGCAGAGAACATAATCAACAGTCGACCATTAACCGAGTAATCTGTCTCGCCTGAGGATGATGAGCCACTAACGCCAAACCCCTTCCTGGTTGGTTGCCTCAATTCGACGCAGATACCGAACACAACTAAGGAGCCTCTACGTCTGCGTAAACAATGGAGGATCACACAAAATCTAAAGGATAGGTTGTGGAAAATATGGATTGCCGAATATCTCTCACAGCTCTTCCACCGGACGAAATGGAGAGAAGAGGCTCCCCCACTCAAGCCCGAGCAGTTAGTTATCATTTGTGATTCGAATCAGCCACGTAGTCAAAGCTAAATATGGTCAAGTTCACAGTGCAAAGGTCCAGACATCGCATGGTCTACTAAGCCGTCCCGCATCCAAGCTAGCCGCTTTGTCAGTTGATGAATCCGTAAGCCGACCGGGATTTACGGGGGGTGGAATAATAACGCCATAATCGGAATCAATTGCTGGCAATGCTATGCCAAACGCCATTCGACGACAACGCCATGACAGTCAGTCGGAAGTCAGACAGAAGAGTCAACTGACGTGTTTTCGGAAAAATTCAGACGTGAGCCAGGGCAGTCAGCCATAGTTCTTGTAATCAAATGTGTGCCGCCATCTTGGCTAAGAATAATTGTTAAAGTACTGTCGTGGTTTTTCTTTATCATTGGTGCCGACGACACACCTGCTTATGTGAAGTGGCGGCGCGCGTATAACATTTTCAATCGACAGCGTTTGCCCGCATGGTGATTTGATTATATGGATCTGCGTGTCAAACGTATCATTCATTATAAGCTCTCGTGTGCCGGTAGTGCAGATCCCTATCCTGATGCTGATAGTTTCGGTACATTCACGTCAACGTGTAAATAGTCACTTCGTTTACAAATCCATATACCTTACAGTCACTCTACGTACATCATGTGCAGAGTGTAGTTACAGTTGAAATATACAACAAAAATTTGAAACGTTTTACATGTTGCCCAAGATGCAAGTACACGATGAGGTTCTGCATAATTTCTAGATCATACGTATTGTTTTCAATTAAACTGTCCAAGATCCGCAATAATTACTTCATCCTCTCTCAGGCAGTAAAGAACGATCACTTTGTCAGAGGCTAAGGAAAGCGCTTGCAAAAGAATTCCAGTGAAATCAGTTGCCAGTAATTTCAACATCACAACGGTTTTCTGAAAACTATAATGATTTATATTTTGATCATCATACCATTAATTTTCTTCTCACATTGACCTGTATGGAATTAGCTTCTCTTGACGCCTTTGCTTTCAAAAGAATTTTTTTGTTAGGCTTGACAAGAAGAATATTATTCTTCCTGTATATAATCTAAAGATTCATTGTTTTTTCATCTGGTTGTCCATCCATCCTTAAGCTGTAGAGCCTTTGTGGCTTTGCTGAATAATTTCTAGATCCCTCTGGATGCTTTGTTTTATTTTTGACTTCATGTAATTTACTTTACGCGTTTGAACTGAAGGTTATATTTCTATTAGAACTGATGTCTTTGGCTGTGTTACCCTGGGTGGCAGATTATGAACAAAATTAGGCAACTGATTTTTGAAAGGATTGCCCGAAATATTGAGTTATTATAAACTGTCTTGTAGTGCTGCAATGTGGTTTCGACGTATTGATTCCATGGTAATTACTGGATAGAATTCCCGTCTTATAACTGTAAGTCCCTTCAAGGTCTTTTCAGTTTAAGGGACATTAAGATCTTGAGGTTGAGATTCCTGAGAATCGACCTGAAATACTCTTGTTTCCAATCTTTTCAGTTGTTCTATCTGTACGTTAACCGCCCCAGTGTATTGTCGAAAAGTCTCTTTCACGGCGTCGATATTCATCACAAAAAGGATTATGAAGGGTAGGGAAATGCAAAGATTTTAGAAGAAAATATTGGCAACGCAACTCGCATATTTCAGTTGATGCAAAGAGATTTCGCACACAGTGAACTCGATCAACAAGAATTTTCACAATAACATTTTAATGCCTAACGTACAGATCATGATGTAAAAAATTGAATTTAAACATTGTTGCAATTCAAAATTCCTAGTTGATTGAGTTGATACTCTTTAAAATATATCTTTCCGTTAAAAAAATTGCAAATATAATAAATTGTAAGCTTTCAAAAAATCATCACCAGTTTTCCAGGCTGGTTCGTACTCTTTCTTTTTGGATCTACCTATTGATGGAAAGTTCGTTGCGGCACGGGATCAATCATTGATTGAAACACAGAATTTACACTTTATAATAATCGATTTTACTCGAATATAAAAATCGCACTGGTTGTACTCGTTGGCAAAATAAGAATATTTTTTACTATTTCACTAGGCGTTAATTTTTTGCTAGGGTGCCAGTTAAGGCGTTGGACGCGTTATAAAAAAACTACAAATTTCTGAAAATATCGACTTAAATGTCAAATTCTTTTAAATTTATATTCATCGGGAAACAGCGTAACTGGAAGGTGCACAGACGCAACCTTGCAAAAATGCCCAAAATATCAGAACTTATTGCAAAATTGCGGTATAGAATTAAAGTGTTAGCGAAACAAGAAGTGTCGTAATTGAAGAAAGCTCGGAAAGTGGAGTTCTCGCTTTATGCTTTAAACCATGCTTTGTACATTAAACCATTTCAAGGAGACTTGTACTCATCAGAATAAATCAAGAACAGCCTGAAAGAGAAAAACGACAGAACACAGGAATCGATTCCTTTGACATTACCTCCAGAATAGGAAAAAAACTTAAAAGACATCGATGCAATTTTATCAGAGACAAAAGGGAATGCAATTGGATGCGTGTACGGTGAGAAGAAGATGCTGGCATTAAGGCAAGGAAAACGTCGTGATTCTCGAAGAACAACCAGAAAATCCGCTTGCAGTGGGCTCGGAAATATAGACACTGGACTGTAGAAGACTGGTCCAACATATTATGGTCCGACGAATATATTTACTAGTAGTAAGACACAAACTTTCATGTAATTTAACTGGGCGTTAGGAAGAAACATGCTGTGACTCTACACAATCTTAAAGTGTGTTAGTTCGAAGAGCTGGAGGAGCCCACAGTATATCAGTGGATGGATCGCTTTTTGTATGGAGATCCGATTTTGACTATGGCCGGTCGGCTGTTTACCAGTGTGCAAGCGTGTGTACTAGGCAATGGATCGTGAGCTGGGTTTTTGAGGACTGTGAGCTGGTTTGAATACGGGTAAAGTGGTTTTAATACAGGGTTTCGTCAGAGAGGCGAACGCCCAATCGTTGTGTTTGAAAAGGGATGAATGTGGTTCTAGCAAGATCAAAAATCACTTGTTTTGAATGAAAATGTCGTGAAAAAATCACAAAAGTATGCAGGAGACTTGTCATAAACGTAAGCATGTCCGCGTTTATATATCGGTTTGTTTTGAGTCAACGGCTAAGAAACACCGAAATGGCGTCTTCTGCTTGTGAGAGATGATGACTTTTGCTTGAGGAGTTCTGGATGGGCTTTAGAGGCGGCGTCGGATATTCAGAGCGTATAGATGCTGGTTCATGCATTTGGCTTGAAATGCGGCCATGCACCCGCTCGAAAATGCTTGAGATGATGCGACATTGTTGGGAAGATGAATGAACAGAAAACACCGATGCCTTTTGCTTGAAACGCTTGACCCTAAGTTGCCGTGGCGGTATCTTACCGTGTAGATACCAACTCGATGACGACTGATGAGTTTGGCTTGAGATGCTGCCACGGACTTGCTTAGTAACGACACTCATTATCAGTGAGCAGAAAAACACTTGACGAAATTATTCAAGTTTATGTAAAAAATCGCTTTCACAAGTTTAAGTACTTTTCTTTCCTCCAGATCCAGATTCTTGAATGTTTTAAGACGGTCCTATTCGGGCCTTTAGTTCAGCATATTTATTGTAAGTCCGAGTGTTACTGAACATTTTTTATATCAATCCAGGAATTATGAGATGATGGATATCCAAGCCATTCTACAGACACGCGATCTTTCTTACGTTTCAAAATCCACTCTACATACCTCATACCTTCTCTCTATACGTCGGGATAATTGACCTTTGTCAATTTTGTCTCACAAAAACATGCTTCGATGATATTAACTTAATAATCTTCAAGCAAGTATGTGCGTGACAGCAGATAAACCTCATTTGATGAGTTAACACGGGCAAGTTGCAAATTAATGATGCGATGTCTTGTTGTTTTGTATTTGTTCGCCATCTTACTGAGGAGGCTTAACCAATGGTAATTTCCGTTAATGCTGAACTCTTTCTACATTTTACTCCACAAAATGTGGTTAAATATATCGACAATTGGTGCTTTTAATTCACTGAATGTAAAATAACGGTTTACTTCATAGTGTTTCATCATTTGACGAAACATTTTCTTAAAAAATTCTTTCCCATCATCGGTTTGTAGACTTCTGGGTATACGTCTTTGTTCAAAAATTGATTCTATAGCCTTAGTCACATTATTGAAACTTTTACTTTTGCAAGCGTACTTGGAAAATGTATCAATTATTGTCAATAGAAATTTATTACCATTTTCAGATGCATACGCATTCATATCAACCAGATTTGCCGGCAAAAGATCATCAATCACCGTCATAGCAACACGTCGACGTTTAAAGGTTTTTCTTGCGGGTCTATGAAGTTCATCTACAATTTGTCTTCTTCTCATCTTGAAAAATGTATGAACAAAAAAATCTGTAATAGCTTTTATAAGAAGCTCTTCTTTTCCAAACACAAAAATATGCTGCACTTTAAACACCCATTTGCAATAATGGTGGCTGGCCCGTCTGGTTGTTGAAAGATCAAATTTAAAGAAGTTTTTTTAGAAACGGTGCGCACATGCCCTATAAGAATATGAAGTATATGAGCTTTATTGCTGAAAAATTTATAAATAGCACGAATCAACCAATGCTCATTATTCTGAATGAGCAATACCGTCTTTCCCATAAGGACACACAGAGCCCGTACCCAGGGCTCACATATTCAGGGGGCCCCGAAAATTAGTTCTCTCACAAATTTATTCTCAAAACATTTTTGTCGGGTACATTACACTTTTTTCACAAAAAAAAGTTAGAGCTCAATATGAAACAATTGAAAAAATTCCTAAGCTTTAGGACTTCGTATTTTTACGGTTGAAAAATGAAAACGTAAAACGTTGCTTGTCAGTGATTTTCGCGCAACACCGGTAACAGTAACAGTGAGCATTGATACAATAAGTCAACGACATCAATTATATTTTTGAACGACATTGTTAAATTTGACAGAAAACGTGGCATTTTACAGTCCGACAACTGGGTTTCCACTGAAGCGGAGCTGTGCGCGGCAGCTCAGCTCAGCACAGCTCGTACCGACGCAAAGCGAAGTTTTCGCGAATTGTAATTGACCTATCTTGCAACGCTCTACTCCGCTTCAGTGGAAACCCAGTCTAATACATGAAATATGTAATTTCACTTTTCGCCACAGTCTAAACTTTTTTGTGGGGTTGTACAATAAGCGCAGTGTATGCCTTGTGTTACGAATAAATTGCAACATATTTTTTTTTTAAATTTAGTTTGAATAATGTCACACCTTTTGTCATCTCTAGACAGTAGCCTTCAGGGAGCATCGATGCCTCAGAACCATGAGGATGTCGGTTCGATCCCCAGAGCTACCTGTAATTTTTTTTCCTTGCATTTTTTTTCCTGCTTGGTCTGCAGCTTTCAGTTGGAATGCGGATGAAAGGTCAATGCCAAGTAGCGGGCTGATGCGACTTAGCAACTAGGAAAGATCTGGAATCTGCATCCAACTGGAAGCCAGCGGGACCTTTTGCACCCGGCCCCCAAAAATAGGGAAGGGAGTGGAAGAAAAAAACTGAAAGTAGGGGGAGGCAGTCGATTGTGGAAGGAAGATGTAGGAAGGCGGGTTTTGATTTTTAAAAAAAAAGAAAGATCGCGTGAAATAAGAGTGGATTTTGGAAGGAAGATGAAGTTAAGTGGGTTTTGATTTTTAAAAGAAAGATCGCGTGTAATAAGACATTTGGTGGTGAAAGGTGAATCAACCAAGTCGGGTTTTTGGGAAGCAAAGGGAGGTTCTGCTTTTTTTGGTGTCGGGCGACCGGTGAAAAAGTTGACGGAAGACAAGAGAATCACGAAAAATTAATGGTGATAAAAGGGAGTGCTTTGTGATAGCGAACATCTTACGGATTTTGATTAAAAATAATTGAAATAGTGTAATGTTCCTTAGTGCCATGTGTTACGAAACTGCTTCAAAGTGAAAAAAATTATACATGAACTAGTGATCGGTGCGGACAGCACGTGCTCAACTGTAACCTGCAAACATACTCGCCAAGCTCAATTTGACCGGCTTATATGTTCTGACGTTTCGTTCGCAGAACTATTGGGTGATCATCACTCTTGTAATTTAAAATCGAATTAATTAGAAACGAGGCTCCAGTCGTCAGAGGATAAGCAATGCATAGAAATTACTACAACGAAAAGCCAGTGGAAAAATACAACATACATTCCTGACATGATAAGATTTTGGTAACCTTGTTGATGATTAACTTGAAAAACCAAATGAAATATCAAAAGTTCCATATTAATGGATAGCTCTTCTACCGTATTATAGAAAACTTTCATCCTATACTCATACATTTATTTTCAACTCAGCCAATCCTTCTAAGGTCATTTATATTAGTAATACGACAAAAAAAATGTTATGCGTTGTTATACGATATTTATCAAAAAAAAAATAGTGCCTGACAAATGTTATAGTATTAAACAGGTTCTATGCTCGATTACACGAACATTTTTGGCCTGAAAGATGCCACAAATAATTATTATTAATTTATGGTATGATTTATGGTTCTTTAATTAAATACTAAATCTAATCCAGTTAATTCTTTTATGTCGTACCATAATAGTACCATAGGTATTAGAACAACAGATCATTGTTGAGCAGTTTTTTAACGGAAAAAGTCATATTCAATAACGCAAGTTTTTCGCATATTGTTCGGTGTAATTCTCTATAAGGAAGAGTTTCTTACCTTGAATGAATAAGGAAGCATAACATTTATTCGCGTTTAAAAGGTATTGGTAACAACAGAGTAAGACCTGTATGAAAAAAAAACGAAAAACCCAATTTTTAGCACCAGTGATGAAGAGCGCTCATCATCAGACAGAGTAAGTTGTGTTCCACAAATTATTCAGAGTAAAATTTAAAAATTTTTGTTGCCTTCACTTCACTCCTCCGTTTTTTTCTTCTTCTTTTGTTATTATAGTTTCCTTTTTTATCATAATTTTTTTTTATTATTATTTTGTTATCATAATTTTCTTTTTATCATAATTATATTTTTTTTTGATTATTATTTAGTTATCATAATTTTTTTATCATAATTATATATTTTTTCGATTATTATCTTTATTAAAGTTTTGTTTGAAACATTTTTTTTCCTCTTATTATTTTGAATTATATTTTTGTATTATTATAAGTTTATTATAATGTCATGTTTTATTCGGATTATTTTAAATATATATATTCCTTTTAACCATATTATGGCCTAAGTTTGTTGTTTTTTCAGGCTCAGTACCAACACTCAATCCTGATTCCCATCCCTTGTCCATGTTATTTGGATCGACACGGGCCTAGCCTAACCTCCTAAAGAACAACACCCACGCGCTGAGCTTTAGCCGGCATCGTTGCGCTATACAGGGGATGGAAGGCTAGGTTCAAATAAATTTTCCGTGGCCGCAGTGTCAATACGCTGAGGTCGCAACACTTGTAAAAACATTGTGATAAGATTACCGATAGAGCATTTTTTAACCAGCACTTTTCTAAGTATATAATATTAGTCAGTTTATCATGGTTTAGAACCTCCTAGTCTAGTCAACAACTTCGTCTTCTAGTGTGCTTTTGGTTAGCACCTCACTAACACTATTATTGCACATTAATGGGGGTTCTTGTTTCCAGGCTTATAGCCTGGTATATTATTAAATGGGAAGTGTGGTTTCGGGGTGAATCCATCCGTCACCCCGAAACCACACTTCCCATTTATATAATATTTTTCGATGGAAAGTGAATCAGCGTAGCGTCAAAAAAAATTAAAATTCCACTAAGTACACCATCTATCAGCCATGTGAACCACTCTGATGCCAAATTTCAGCTGCACAGTCTAAACGAGGTTTAAAATAGATGTCGACATTGTCTATGGTTGGTGGAAATTTCAAAAGATGTATTCAACTTTCAGTCGGACAGAAGTGGCGTGATTTAGTTTCGTATAATATAAATTGTGTAAGATAACAGAAGTTTTGATTTGTTGGTTTAAACATTATTTCATAATGTCGAAAAGAACATATTGAAGTGGCTCACAAAAAAGAAAAAAAAATATAGCTCGAAAAGAAATAGCGGAAAAACTTCCTAAGCGCTCGTTTTTTACACTTGAAGAAACAAATAAGCTGAGGGGGTCTCCATTCTCATCATCTCAAGATACAAATACTTCTAAATATCACCAGGAAAAGAGGTTACGTGTGACGAAAATGACAAACACGCACCAGATGCTGACCCCTCTACTGTGAAGTAATAACTGCAAGCTTGGAGAATGTGTCTGTGTCCCCTGTCAATCGTACTTACTGTGACGACATTTTAACGGAAGAATCCGTGTTATTTGGATTCGAAACCAAAATAAAAATTGTGCCTTCTCTGAAAATTCGACAAGCTTTCCAGATTCAAGTAGTAAAACAAAAACTAGATATTTAACTAAAAACATTTTACCCGTAAATTGACGAATAGTGAGTCTTTAGTAAGAAAATGGCTTCTTTATTCACCAGCAAAGAAATCTGTAATATTGTAATTGCTGCTGTCTATGCAATACCACACTGGTACTGGACATAATTTGAGTTCTCCAAATATATATGTATAAACATTGAAAGCATATAAGTAACTTATTGATGGAGAACAGTTTACAGCACAGGCAATTTATGATGAATTATGTTGCAAGAATAATAACTACTGGACGAATTGATATTGAGCTGCTGTCCCAATGTAGTACAGAAATTAACTATTGGAAGAATGGGATAAGGAGGATTGTTGCAGTAGTGAAATTTTTAGCATCAAGAGGTGTGGCTTTTTGTGGTGATAATTTGACATTTGGATCGCAAATAATGGGAATTATTTAGGATGCTTAGAATTGATTAGTAGATTTGATCCTTTTCTTGCTGATCACATACAAAACTGCGGAAATCATTGAAAAGGAAGTGCATCATATTTGTCTGCAAATATTTGCAATGAATTTATTAATTTAATGGGACAGCAAGTTTTGAAAACAATTGTCAAAGCACCTACATCAGCAAAAAACTACCCTATTAGCGTAGATTCTATGCCAGGTCTGCCCCACGCTGACCAACTCACTTTCATCGTTCGAAACGTAAAAGACAGGCAGCCTATTGAGATATTTATGCAATTTTTGTCTATGGATGAACATAATGCGCATCAAATATGACTGTAAAGTACTCTGTTGTTCAGCTAAGAGTAAAAGATGTTTGCGAATTTGCAATTTATGTTCCATGTGCGGCACATTCGCTAAATTTAATGCGTGTTCAGGCTGTTGTGTGTGCTATTGAAGCAGTAGCATTCTTTCAATTTGTGCAAAAATTGTTCAATTTTTTCTCAGCTTCGACCAGACGATGGAAAATTTTGACAGGGCATTTAGGTGCAATTAGAGTCCTGAAGTCTCCTCCGAAAACTATATGATCTGCACGTGCTAATGCTATTTATGCTTTTGCAAAATGCTTATTCAAATATTTCTGAAGCATTGTCCTCAATCGTAAGTTATGTACATCAATCAACCAGGAGACACTAGAAATGAAGCCCAGAGCATAGCGAAAATATGGAAAAATTTAAGACTGCTCTTCTAATGGAAATATGGAATGATCTTTTGGCAGTCTATGTCTAAGTTTACAGAACAGTACCATGACCATGAACGTTGTAACAAAAGTTTACGAGTCTCAGATCAAAAAAAATCCAAAAATCCAGATGCTGACTGCAAAAATAAATTTGAAGGAAAAAGAATTCGCAGCACAAGCATCACTTTTTTTGAAAGATCATCAGAACTTGCACAGTTGAGAGGCAACAAAAAATTTCGTGCAGGTGCGTTCATTCCATTGAAGTAAGAGAAGAGAAAGCGGTGATCAACAAAATTATCGTACCCAATTGCTAAAATGTAGTTGTGCCCACCAATGCAACCTAAAAAGTGAAATGCGTAGATGGATGGGTGCAACTTTTCGGAGGGAAAAATTTGAATATCTTTTTGAATCACCTCAGATATAAATAATTGATGTTTTTTTTAAAGTTGGTGTTAGTTGAAGGAATGTAAGGCTTCATTAAGCATGAATCTTTAAAAATATTGGTTCACTTAATGTGTTTGAAAATTTGAAATTTTTGGATAAGATTTGGAATTCTCCGTATTCCATCGAAAAGCTGGGCAGCAAAATGCAGTTCATTTGGTTTGTAAATGAGCCAGGCGCTTAATGTAGACGATTAAATGGGAAAAAAATTTAGAGAGTAGTAATGGTAAGCCCCCTCCTCCTTTCATTGCGTACATAGTTCTGGTTCTGAATTTTCCAAATTGTGAAAATAGAAATGCATTCACAGAACTAAACACACAAGAAACCGGGCTTGGGAACGGCTTTGGCGGAGTTACAGCTTAGCTGCTGGAAATATTATTTTGCTTACCACTTCCACACCATGTACGTCAATATTGGCAGGCTCAAGCTTTAACGCTGGAACGGCATCTTCAAAAAGCAATGTCTTATTGGATGTAGTAACCAGATTATGTGCATAGAAGTGCTCGGATCAGATGACATTATGTGCCTTTACAGTCATGCCAATTTTTTTACTTCGTTTTTCGGAAAACTAAAAAATTTTGCATATGAAAATTCAAACTAATTGATTACTTTCTCACAACGAAAATTTAGTGCCCCTACAATACCGGCGCCTTTGCATCTAACTTCGCACAAAATATGGCGGGAAAAAATTTACCACTTACGCGCGCAAATCGTTTAGCACTTTGACACTTAACAAGGCACCAGCTGACCAAAAAGAAAAAGAGTGTGACCATAAATTTAAACCTTTTTGGTTTCACTCACATATACACACCGACACGGGTACTTCGTTTCCTCTTCTCTTACTTCAATGGTTCATTCCCATAATTGACACGGTAGCATACCAAGGTATATAAACTAGACATGGTAGTCTACTCCCGATTTCCAAATGCGTTCACTACTGCGCATGTACGTCACTGATGCCAGATATTGCCGAAAAGTGCCCAGTAGGAATAGCATCGACACTTTTTGGAAAATATGTTCCGCCCAGTAGGAAAGGGAAAATGGCAAGTGATAATGGAAATAAGACGTGATGTGATTGATGACAAATTCCGTCGACGCAACGGAGTGTGGCGTGTTTAATGGATAAGAAATAAGTATTTGAAATGATGCAAGGCTTATTTAATGTTTGTTTTCTGAGCAGTTGTGGTATTTTAATGAAAGTCTCTGTATTTAATACACCAAATATGTACAAGACGTACTGTCCGGTGAATTGTGCACGATTGACCGTCGCATTACTGGTAAAAGCAGCCGAAATATGTAAATAACTGGAAAATATACATATTCGGTATAAGAAACACATAGACTTTTCATGAAATAAAGCAAAGGTTGGTGTGCTAATGATATATATATATATATATATATATATATATATATACATACATATATATATATATATATATATATATATATATATATATGTGTGTGTGTGTGTGTGTGTGTGTGTGTGGCGTGTGTCCCATGATCGTCTTCACGCACTGTAGTTGGAATGCAACATTATAGTTGCACGCGAAATATATCACCGTTTGATATGCCCACGTAAGCATTTCTACGATTATGCTTCTCTCTAATTACTCGCCAGACGTGGACGATCATGGCGCAACAACTCCTGCATATCAGGTTCGTGGATGCTGACGCTGCAAAGTCAGCGTTTACGGGCCATATAAGAACGGCCCGCGACTGAGCTTGGTCTTCCTTTTTTTTGTGTCATTCACGGAGTGCTCACGCATAAATAAATTATCTTTGTAACTACCTCCGGCGTTTTACCAGGCCAAAGTGGCGATCCTGCCAGGAGTATAGCCGGGTAATTACGGAAGTTCCTCGTTATCATGGGTGGTTACGCAAGTAAGCCACCCGTTGTCGGAGATATCACCAATACGATGGTGGTCAATTCATCGCTTTCGGTTCAAAGCGAACGAGTAGAATTTTTGCTTTCCACGGTACTAGTCTTGCATGTTGTGGCCCTCGCCTATCGGTTATATCGAGATCACGTACGAGGTGTCAAGCGACGCGCAACCACGCAAGTGCAGGTCTAAGTAACCGGTATACCCGAAGTGACGATTACGCGCCGTGCTCAGTACAATTTCCCTGAAGTTGCATAGCAAGTGTGCTAGTTTTTAGTGATTTTAGTGACTACGCCCCATCAATTTAACCCTGGCCTCCCTATCTCTAGACGTACGACGCCGCAAACCTAGAACTATGACGACATCCACTTCTGCCTCCGAAGAAAAAGCGGCAGCGGTTGTCCAACAGGATTCTAGTACTGACCACGATGACCACGCGGTGCATAACGAGGTAAGTCGCGTCGCGGTGAGAATTCCTCCTTTTTGGAGCGACGACGTAGAGCTGTGGTTTTCACAGGTCGAGGCGGTCTTCGTCAATAGTCGAATTTCTAGTGATTCCTCCAAATTCTCGTTTCTCGTGAGCGGCCTAGAGCCACGTGTAATGCAACAAGTGCCGGAGCTCGTAGTGAATCCGCCGATCGACGAAAAATACGAGTCGTTAAAACGGGCGATAATCACGACTTTTGGTGTCTCCGCGCAGAAACGGATGAACAAACTTCTCTCGGAAGTTGAAATCGGCGATCAAAAGTCGTCACAATTTTTAAATCGATTGCGTTCGTTTGCCGGTACTTCAGTTCCCGACGAGATGTTGAAGCAAATCTGGTTAACACGGCTCAGTCCCAACTTGCGAACAATTCTTTCGTCCAGCGATGTTGTTCTTTCGGAATTAGCTGGTATTGCTGACCGCTCCTAACGAAACGCGTACGCCTCGTGGTTATCCGAATAGCTCGCGTAATAGGCCAGCCCCCAACAATGCCAGCAATTCATCGATACCGGCCTACGCCGTTTGTTGGTTTCACCAGCGCTACGGTGATTCTGCGAGAAACTGTAGGCCTCCCTGCAATTTCTCAAAAAACTAGCACCATCGACGCTAGGAGAGGCGACTAGCGCGCATATAGTATCACGCCTCCAAGTGTACGATCGTCAGACCTCTCGTGCATTCCTTGTCGACACTGGGGCTGACATTTCTTTTATTCCTGCGACCAAACAGGAGAAACGAAACAAAAACTCTGAAGTTAATCTCTTCGCCGCGAACGGCTCTGCGATACATACGTTTGGCAAACGTTGTCTTACACTAAAGATTGGATTACGACGACCACTTACGTGGATTTTTGTCGTGGCCGATGTTACCTCACCAATAATTGGTGCAGACATACTTAAGTATTACGGCCTCTTAGTTGACATGCGTGGTCGGCGACTCATTGATCCCCAAAATTAATCATCTACCATAGTGGAAAGCGTAAGCAGTAACAATTCTTCGAACCGCGTATCCTTGCCCTCCGATCAGGAAAACGCATACCGAAAGCTTCTAGCGAAATATAAAGACCTTACGCTACCTGCTCCTCACAGCAGAAAGAGTTGCACTACAACGCATCATATAGTTACCACAGGTCCACCGGTGCGCGCAAAGGCTCGCCGTCTGTCACCTGAGAAACTCGCCGCTGCCAAAGCGGAGTGCGATCTTCTCATGTCCCAAGGTACTTGCAGACCATCGAAAAGCGCTTGGAGTAGCCCGTTACACATGATACTTAAAGCAAACGGAGAGTGGTGTCGTTGCGGTGACTACCACGCCCTGAATTCCGTAACAGTTCCGGATCGCTACTCCATTGGATTCCTTCAGGACTGCACAGCCGCATTGCACCGGATGAACGTATTCTCCGTCCTCGACCTACAGAAAGCCTTCCATCAAATTCCGGTAGAACCCAGCGAAATTCCGAAAACAGCTATCATCACACCATTCGGGCTGTTCGAATTTGTATACATGACATTCGGTCTGTGCAACGCTGGACAAACCTTTCAAAGGTTTATTCATGAGGTTTTCAGGGGACATGACTGCGTTTTCGCGTACCTCGATGACATCTTAGTGTTTTCTCCCGACCAGCAATCGCATGAGAAACACTTAGCCGAAGTATTCGAGCGATTAAGAATGTACGAACTTGTCATCAACACAGCTAAGTGCCAGTTCGGAAGATCAGTGGTCCGTTTTCTCGGACACTCGATTTCTTCTCGCGGACTGCAGCCCAAAAACGGTAAGTCAACTTAAATCTTTCTTAGGTATGGTCAATTTTTACAAGCGCTTCCTATCGCATGCGGCACAGCTTATTCCTGGGAATAAGCGTAAATGCAACACCGAACTTCAGTGGACCCCTTCCGCGTCAGCTGCATTTGACCAATGCAAGGCAGAGCTGACCAACGCTCCAACCTTAGCGCATCCCAATTCAGACGCTTCCTGGTCACTCAGCGTAGACGCTTCAGACGACGGAATTGGCGCCGTTCTACAGCAACGCACCGAATCATGCATCGAGCCTTTAGGTTTCTTTTCACGAAGGCTCACCAAAGCACAACAGAAGTACAGCACGTACGACCGGGAACTACTCGCGATGTACGAAGCCATTCGACATTTCAGATATATGCTCGAAGGCAGGGTTTTCACGATCTTCACAGACCACAAGCCACTCATCTATGCCCTTCGACAAAATCCTGAGAAAGCGTCACCGAGACAATAGCGTCATCTCGATTTCATCGCACAGTTTAGTGTAGACATTCAGCATATCCCCGGCCAGGACAACATAGTCGCAGACTGCTTATCACGAGTAAGTACCGTTACGAAAATAAGCCCTGATCTCCTAGCTACAGAACAACGCGACGACAATGAGCTTCAAGAACTGCTTCTGGATAAAACACAACCGCTCGAATGGCGCAAACAACAAATCTTGGGCTCCGATAAACCGTTCTACTGCATCATATCATCCGACAAAATCCGACTATACATCCCTAAAGGACTAAGGACGCAAGTGATGGCAAATCTTCACAGTCTATCGCATCCTGGCGTACGGGCAACGAAAAAAATCGTGACGGATCGCTTTTTCTGGCCATCTATGAACCGCGATATCAACAATTACGTTCAAACGTGCCTTCCTTGTCAACGAAATAAAATCGGACGGCATACGAAGTCACCCCTTCAACGGTACCCGCTGCCCGAAGCAAGGTTTGCAGATTTAAATATTGACATCGTTGGACCGCTACCTCCAAACGGTGGGTATACCATTATCGATCGATTTACCCGCTGGCCAGAAGCCGTGCCTCTTGAGGTGATCACCGCAAACTCGGTTGCCGAAGCACTAATAAGACATGGGTGCTGGTACCTAAGTCCTTGTGTACCAAAGTTGATGTGGTTGTATGATGCGCAGTGTCTCGAGGTCGCAATTTTGCCATGCGTGACCTGAGATCGCGCAGGAAGTTGGTGTCGTTGGTGCCTGGCTGCGATGAGGCAAAGAACTCTCCAGGGAGCCGCAAGGTGGTTCCGTATACCATGTCGGCGGGCGTAGATTTGATGTCTTCCTTCAGTGTGGTGCGTAGGCCGAGCTGCACGAGAGGAAGTGCTTTCGTCCACTCCAGCGTTTCATGGCAACGAATGGCGGCTTTGACTGTTCGGTGCCATCGCTCGATGATTCCGTTGGCGGCAGGATGGTATGGGGTAGTGCTCAGATGGTTAATCCCCAGAACTCGGGTTAGCTCAGCGAAGATCTGGCTCTCGAACTGGCGTCCCAGATCGGTAGTGATCCTTGCTGGCACTCCAAAGCGGCTAATCCATGCGTTGACTAGCGCTTCGGCGACCGATGTTGCGGTGATGTTCTGGAGCGGGACTGCTTCGGGCCAACGGGTGAAGCGGTCGATGATGGTCAGGCAGTATCGGTAACCCTCACTTGGCGATAATGGGCCAATGAGGTCCACGTTGATATGCTCAAACCTGGCATCTGGAAGAGCATAGCGTTGAAGGGTTGATTTGGTGTGTCGTCCGACCTTGTTTCGTTGGCAGGCCATGCAACTTCTGACAAAGTTGTTGATGTCCACGTTCATGGCTGGCCAGAAGTAGCGGTCGGTGATGAGTCTCCTCGTCGCGCGGATGCCTGGATGTGATAGGCCATGCAGCAGGCTCATAATCGTCGGCCTGAACTGTTGCGGTGCGTATGGTCGGATCTTGTTGTTCGTGACGACGCAGTGTAGCTGTGTGCAACAGTCGGCCAACTCCTGCTTCTTCCATTCAAGCTTCTGCGTTGGTTGTTCAATCAAGGTTTTGAGCTCGAGATCGTCTTGTTGAGCTGAAGCGAGAGAAAAGAAGTCGAGTTTGCTGACTGTACTTACTCGAGACAAGTAATCCGCGATGGTGTTATCCCTGCCTGGGATATGGCGGATGTCAACTGTGAACTGCGATATAAAGTCCAGTTGACGTTGTTGTCTCGGCGACGCTTTCTCCGGCCGCTGGTGAAATGCGAACTGGAGGGGCTTATGGTCCGAGAACACTGTGAACACTCTGCTTTCAAGCATGTAGCGGAAGTGTTTAATGGCCTCGTGGATTGCCAACAGCTCTCGGTCGTACGTGCTGTAACGTCGCTGGGTGTCAGTAAGCCTGTGCGAAAAGAATCCGAGGGGTGATGTTCCGGTTTTCGTGGTCTGGTGCAGGACGGCTCCGAGTCCATCGTCTGAAGCGTCCACGGATAGGGACCACGTTGCTGATGGATCAGGGTGTGCGAGCGCTGATGCATTGCTCAGGTCTGCTTTGCACTGCTCGAAAGCTGTCGTTGCTTCGTCTGTCCATGTCAGCACCGTTTTGTCTCGCTTTTTGTTCCCTACTATGAGTCGTTGCAGTGGGCGTTGGCTTTGCGCAGCGTGAGGCAGGAAGCTTCTGTAGAAATTGAGCATGCCTAGGAAGGATTTGAGTTGAAGCGCTGTTTTGGGTCGCGTAATCGCGGATATGCCTTCTATCTTTTCAGGTTAAGGGTTCAATCCAGTTGACGAGATCGTGTGACCCAAAAAGCGAACTTCCGTTTGTCCAATTTGGCATTTGTCGATGTTGATTGTTAGCTCATATTTGCTCAGCCGATCGAAAACTTCTGCGAGGTGATTCTGATGTGCCTGATGGTCTGGCGAGTACACTAGGATGTCATCTAAGTACACAAATACGTGGTTGAGCCCACGTAGAACCTCGTGCATGAAGCGCTGGAAGCTCTGACCTGCGTTGCATAGTCCAAACGTCATGAAGACAAACTCGTACAATTCGAATGGCGTGATGATTGCTGTCTTCGGAATGTCGATTGGCTCGACTGGTATTTGGTGAAATGCCTTCTGTAAATCGATCACAGTGAAGACCTTCATGTCGTGCAACGCAGTGGTGCAGTCCTGCAGGAACCCGATTGGGTAACGATCTGGAACGGTGCAGGCGTTGAGTGCGCGATAGTCTCCGCACGGGCGCCAATCGCGATTAGCTTTTCGGACCATGTGTAGGGGGCTGCTCCATGAGCTTTTGGAGGGTCGGCAGATCCCCTGCTGCAACATGTCGTCAAATTCAGCTTTCGCGGCTGCAAGTTTGTCGGGTGGCAAGCGGCGTGCCTTAGCGCTGACTGGAGGGCCTCTCGTCACAATGTGATACGTCGTCGTGCAATCAATGTTGCGGCGTGCCGTGGTCACTGTGATGTCGTGGTACTCAGCCAGAAGGGCGGTGTATTCTGTGCCACTGTTCGATAATGTCAAAGAAACCGCTGGTGGTTGGTCTTTTGAAAGGACTTTCACCTCCGTAGAAGTCGCAGTTCGTCGTTTGATGAGTTTCCGTCCTTTAATGTCGACAAGCAGTCCGTAATGCTCGAGTAGATCAGCTCCGAGAATCGATGAACTGACGTCTGCGATGACAAAGGTCCACGTCACAGGCTTCGGTAGCCCTAGATTCAGCATTAGCTTCCGCTTCCCGAAAGTACGAATAACGGAACCGTTGGCTGCTAATAGTCACGTGCCAGGATCCGGGTTGCTTCGCTCTCGAATGGTCAGTGGAATAACGGAGACGTCTGCGCTGATATCGATGAGTAGCGCACCTATGCCCTTGTTGTCTCAGATGTAGAGACGGTGTACGGTGCGTGTGCCGGCAGACTGGCGTGGAGAGGACGAATTTAGTTTTTTTGTCTGCTAAGGCTGCAGGGTGGTCTGCAGTTCTTAGCAGTGGGTCCGTAGTGGGTGTGATACCAGCACATATCTGTCGTCTGCTGCGGTGTTTTCGGACGTGTCGGCGATTTTGGTGGCGTTCGTACCGTTCGCTGACTCGTATGGCAGAAACAGGAACAACTGATATCAGTGCGGCGGTTGCGCTGAAGATCGTCAATTTTGTGCCCCAACTTACGGATTTCCTCCGCGAGCTTACTGGGCTCGGATGAAATTCGCAACGTTGGTGGAATGGCTCCCGGCAGGTCGTGGTGCGAGAGTGACTGGATCGAGTATGGTCTAGATCCTTTGGTCTCCCGTGGCGGGAAACTCTGCGTCATGAGCGGTGGCCGTGATATCGTCCTTTGGCGGGTCGTTCGTTGCCATATTGTTCGCGGGCTGGTCACTCACACTGAGGTGTTACTCGCGGCTTGGGCACGTCTTTTTACGCCGCGGACGTGATCCCTGTACAATATGTACACGAGGGACGCGGTGTTTACAAGTAGGACGCACAATAACGTGTACTCGAGTCGCTCACTATGAACGTCGAGGCGCGAGTTCACGACAAGGGTGTTTGTAACCTCGCCGGTTACCTCTTTCGTCGGCTGGTTTCCCATTCACGTCGTACGTGGGAATTCGGTGCGTAATCCGGCGTTGCGTCGTAGTCCATTCACGGTGAACGTTGACCTGGTTCACGGCGGAATTTGTTGCTTAGTCAAAAACCGAATCGCGAGAGGCAGGATCGCCAATTATGGGCCTCTAAGGTTCTAAACGCGATTGGTTCTATATAACAATTTATTAACATAAATAAGATAAAGATTACAAGATTTCCGCGGGCGGCGATGTCGTTAGGACGAGAGTCCGAAAGTGACTGTCTATGTTGGGCGAAAGGTACCAGTCCTTTATCACCACTTTCAAAGTGCTGATGCAGCGCCTGAGTACCCGGTCTCGAGCAGCATATCGTTCCCGCGATTACGATAGCCATGCGTATTGGGTTACGTGCACGGCTATCGCAGCGGAAGATATGCTACGTTTGGCTGCAATTCTGCTTATCATGCACATGTGTGCTCACGTCTGGATGAAGCAGCATATCGTTCCCGCGATAACGATAGCCATGCGGATTGGGTTACATGCATGGCTATCGCGGCGGAAGATATGCCACGTTCGCACAAGTTCCAGACGTGGCGACATTTTCCAGTGCTACTATCAGCGACTGGTGGCCGGCGACAATGTGTAGCAGAGTGTTACCGCCACAACCTAAATATAATATAGAAATATCCAGACAAGATATTAAAACCTTGTTATTTGGTAACTAGTTAAACGATAACCTTATTAACTTCTACATAAGCCTTATCATGGAACGCTACAGAGTGTGAAATTTAGATGATAAATTAAAAGTATATGCTATGAATACGTTCTTCCTCCCTCGTATGTTACAATCAGGATATAAGGGAGCTCACAGATGGATGGAAAAAACTGAGATTTTTTCATTTGATGTTATCTCAGTTCCTGAACATGTCAATAAAGTTCACTGGTGTATGGCAATTATCCATCTAAAAAATAGATCAATCAAGTATTATGATTCGCTGGGGATAAGAGAATCCCAAAATACTGAACTATTCGGAAGCATACTTGAAAAAGGAATTTCTGGACAAAAGAAAATTACCTTTCGAAGCAACCCTTTTCGTTAAAGAAAGCGTAACAGACGCTCTCCGTCAGACAAATGGAAGCGACTGTGGAGTTTTCAGTTGCATGGTGCCTGAATATATTGCAAAAACCGTGAAATGACTTTCTCACAAAAAAAAATCCCTTATTTTCGTCAAAAAATGATTTTAGAAATAGTCCAAAGGAGTTTATTTCAATTTAGCTAAAAAAAATTCTTCTTTTTGATTCGATTCCTAAATTTTTTATTGCCCACGAGTTTCAAACAATTTTGATTGTCTTGCTGTTGCTCGTCTAAAAGATCTTTTATTAGGCGACGCAACCACATATACTCTTCACTTGCTTCTGCCAAAGCAATGTACTCTGCTTCAGTTGAAGAAAGAGCGACGCATGTCTACTTGCGACAAGCCCAACTCATCGCAGCGTTTTTGAACTTCGATTTTCTGAACAATCTGCGTTGGCGTACCCTACAAGTTCTTTAGGGCCTTGTTTGTTACCAAGAACCAGGTCTACATTACATGTGCTTTTTAAATAGCGGCACACCTTTTTGCTTCTGTCCAATCGGAAGATAAAGGATATTTATTGTGCTGACTTAAGATTGTGACGCTTGCGGCGATGTCCGGCGTCCGAGTGTTGACGGCTAAATACAATAGAGCACCGATCAGCTGTTGGTATCCGCCATTCTCTTCCATCGGTTGACTATTCGCTCGTATTTTCAGATATCTGGCATTGAGAGGAACTTTCGACGTTTCTGCGTCAACTAATCTCTCTAATCTAATATCGCTTTGATATACTGTGATTGCTTAATACAGAAATATCCGTCTTCATTTTTTTGTACTTCGATGCCAAGATAACGCTGCAGAAAACCTAAATCGGCGAGATTGAATTTAGATTTCAACGTTTTCGCTGTTTCGTCGATTTTCTCCACCCTCCTCGAAGCGATAAGAAAGTCATCCACATGTACGATAATCACGATGATATTTGAACCTTGCCCTTTGGTGTATAGGCAAAAATTAGCTTACCTCTGATGAAAATGAGCAGCAATGAGAATACTGTGCAATTTATCGTTCCACAGTTTTGCAGCTTGTTTAAGGACGTACAAACTCTTCCTCAACCTGCGTACCACATCCTTTTTATCTGCTTCGACGGAGCTTTCTGGTTATGTCATATACACATCTTCACTTAATTCTCCATTGAGAAAAGCGGTCTTGGCATCGTAATGTTTGATAACCAAACCTGTGTCACCGGCAATGGCAAGAAAAAGTTTCAAGGCTGTTTGACGTACGACCGGAGCGAAAACTTTGTCGTAGTCAGTGCCGTATTTCTGCAAGGAACCTCTCGCAACGAATCTTGCTTCTCCTCCATATTCCGTTTGGTTTTAAACACCCTTTTACATGTAATAATATTTTGTCCATCCGGCGCTGGCACACTATCCCACGTTTTATTGTGCAGTAAAGAGTAAAATTTTTCGTCCATCGCCAGTTGCCAGTGATCTCGATCAGGGCCTGAGAGTGCTTCTTTTACACTTTTCGGGTCTTCACAGCGCAAAGCAGTAAGATGAGTACTGCCCTCGAAAGCCTGCAGATTGTATCCAGGAGCGTATCTATTAGGAGGTACGCTTCGGTTCTCTCGCGCTGATCGACGAAGTTGGTTGAAAGGTTCAGGTTCACTATTGTTTTCACCATTAACGCAACACTCGTCACCCAATGCGTCGTTTAAATTATCACTGTAGCATTCAGAGTCCGATGCCTCTTCTTTGACAGCTGACTCGTAAAAAGAGTCTTCATAATTGTCTTCAGCTGGAATTATTTCTTCTACACCGGACTGAGAAGATTTTTTCTCTTCCTCGACTTTTTCTTCGTCGATATCGGGGATAAATACAAAGTTACTATTGGTATTAGAATCCCCGCCGGGTAAGCGTCGCCGGTAGCCTTTTACCTCTTTCGAGTAGGCGATGAAAATGAGTTCCTCAGCTTTCCCATCCAATTTGTGACGTTGCTTTTTCGGCACTTGTGCATATACTCTACACCCAAAAATATGCACATACCGCAAGTCTGGCTTGCATTTAAACCATGCTTCATAAGGTATGGCATTCTCGAGGCTCCTTGACGGCAAACGATTTTGCAAATAATTTGCAGTGTTAACAGCTTCAGCCCAATACTTGAAGTCCAAATCAGCGTCGATTAACATACATCTCGCCATTTCAACAAGCGTTCGGTTTTCCGCTCGGCGACTCCATTTTGCTGCGGTAAATACGCTGCGGTGTATTGGAATTGAATACCTTTGCCTTTGAAGAAGTCTTGCGCATCGCCATTGACATATTCAAGACCACCGTCTCATTGAAAACATCGGCGTGTCTTGTTATATTTCGTTTGTGCCACTTTCACAAAAAAAATTATAAATTTTGTAGCCTCACTCTTGTTTTCCAAGAACTCGATAACCGTATATCTGGTATGGTCATCAATCAGAGACATAATATATCTTTTTTTACCGTGCGAACTAACTTGCATGGGACAACATAAATCAGTGTGCACGAGGTCAAGTCGAACCCGCGCGATGCTCCGACTTTTTTTGGAAATGAAAATTTTGAGATTTTTCCATTCACACATGTTTCACACACTTCAAGCACATCACAGTCCTGTATAACAAAACCAGTAACAAGTCCCATTTCATACATTGCTTTAATTGCGTTTGGATCTCTGTGGCCAAGTTTCTGGTGCCACGCGTGTATACAATCAACACCATGTGTACCTTTCTTAACTTGTTTTGAAACCTTGTCCACAGCTGCGTGCACATTTTCTTCTGTAGCCAAATGTTCTACTCGAAACCCATACAAATCATACGTGTCCAATCCGACACATGCCTTAGCCAACAGTTTTCCTGCTTTGTATATCTCGCACTCGTTTTCTTCAAAATTCACTTTGATACCGTTGCTAGCTTGCTTTTTAACAGAGAGTAAATTAACACTGAACGATGGGCAATAAAGAACGTCGTCGATTTTTATGACACTATTTTTTCCATCAACTTGGGTCTGAATAGTGACAGAACCCCTACCGTGCACCGAGCTTCTTTTCTTTGAGTCGGCTAATTCCATATAATCAGTAAGATCTTCGTTGAAAGTGGCAAACTGCTCTCGGTTGATGCACACATGGCTTGTCGCTTCAGAGTCAATATGCCATAAAATCAAAAAATGATCATAAAAAGAAATTCTTGACAGGCACCAGATGAGACTTGTTCGAACACTGCATTAATATTTCCCTTCTTCAAAGTATCAGACTTAGCTTTGGACAGTAGTTTTTAAGTGTTCAGGAAGTTTGCAATAATAGCACTCAGTGCTTGTGGCGTAATTATTTTTTTGACGCTATTGTTGTTGATATCGAGGCCTCTTTTTGAACATCGCCTTCAAAACTACTTCTCCACTCGTTCCGCTGTTGCTCTGGCGCTTAAATTTTCCACGACGCTTTTGTACTTCCAATATTTTTTGACGCACATAATCGAGTATAAAATCTTTTTCACCCTTACATTCAATACCGTTGATGAGTGGCCCGTACGATTCAGGCTTCAAGTAAGAAAGCTCCCTTCATCTTGTCCTTCAAGTCTTTACCCACCGTTGTTAGCCTATCAAACAGCGTAACCATCTCGTCGACGTGGCTCTCCAAATCACCACCCTCCTGGTAATGCATACTAAATACATCTTTGTACAGATGGACAACAGTCGCGAAAGAACTCGATTGGTGGTGTTTTTGAAGTTTTGACCAGAAATACTTGGCAGAAATCGCGCTTTTGAAGATTTTTAATTGTCGATCATCGATGTACCGACCGATCATAGCGTGCGCTTTCTGATCTTTCTGTTTCCACGTAGCATCAGAGGTCGTGGAAGTTTCGCCCTCGATAACATCTCACATATCCTCCGTGATAAGCAGCATTTCTAATTTTTGATTTCACACTTCATAATTAGAATTGTTGAGTTTTTCAAATTTAGGTTTAAATTCTGCCATTTTACCAACAACCACACTTTTTCACAGATTCACCAGTTTAGAACAAAGAATATCAAAAGGTTTTTTTTTCTGGTGTTCACTTGTGATCCAACAATATTTAACTAGACACACGCACTACACTTTGAGCCCATAACCTGTTGAAAGTTTTTGGTTACATTTATATTAACAAATTAATTAGAACAAAACGTGGTAACTCGTAGTGTACAAAACATATTGAAATTTACAATGAGTCTATTATTATAAATAAAAAATAAATAACTGTCTATAAAAAGTCTTTGTGAAAGACACTGACAGGCACATACAGTTGAAGCTCCTGCTTTGATGATGGTGCGAACTGAACTAGCATTGATGTGTTTCAATAGTAAGCACATTATCTCGTTTGAAGATCAATATAGTGGTATATGAGCAGCAAACTCCAACATATTGTTCTTCCATTATAACTTCTAGATTATCAGTAGTTGGCATCGGTGTTATTAATTTGAACTGCACGAATTTATAAGAACTTGAACTTTTTATGGCAAACATGACTGTGTCTTGGTCGTACGTCAGAAGTGCAACTTTTACATTTTTTAGTTTAGTTTCAAGTTTCTTGTGTTGGCTGTAGTACTTATTGAGTGTTCAGTAGAAGAAATGCTAATATTGCTACCTGTAAATTTACGTGTACGTTTTATATTAGAAGGGTGTTTACCTTGTCTCTTCTTAATCCTATATCTAGATAATTATTTATTTTCAGTTTTGAACCTCCGTGTCTAGTCGAAAACACCGCCCACTAGTGTGCTTTTGGTTCACAACTTTGCTAACACTATTTTTGCACATTAGTGGAGGTTCTGTTTGTTTCCAGATTTCTGGCTGGTACCATCATAACTAAATGGGTCAGCGTGGTTTCGGGGTGACAGACGGCATCATTTACCATCGGCCAACAGACAGCACGACCACGGTTAGGCTTATTGATGGATTAAGCTCATTATACTTCAACTATTTTAAAAACTACTTGTATCCGCGCAGTATAACGACCGTGAATTTTACGTTAGCGTATATTATGCATACGTAGCAATTCTATATAATCATTTATTTTGAGTTTTGAACCTCCGTGTCTATTTTTGCACATTAATGAAGGTTAGTTTTTGTTTCCAGATTTCTGGCTGGTAAATGACAGCACCTGAAGAGGATGCCATCCGTCACCTCGAAACCACGCTCCTATATCTAGGTTCATTCTTGTATATATTTTGTTTATATTTTTTTCAGGAATAATTTTCCTCGTTTCCTCGTACAACTCCCTAGTCTTATTTAGTTTAGCATTTTCTTTTCTTTTCTCGATAATGCTAACAATTTGGGGTTGGTTCGCATCGCATCTTCTGTAGTCATTTTAATGGTGCAATGATATCTGTTATTATAATTAAACACGGCGCGATGGATTTTTTGAACAACTGTTAGGTCGCAACTTTCCATTGCTACTAATTTCTCCTGAATTGTCGAATTGAATCGATTGTAATCGCTATTTGCGGTGTGAGTATTTGGTTAGGTTAAATGCAATTCTACACCTTGTTTTCGTGAATAATTTTGTAAATTTATTGCTGAAAACTTATGTTTCGCTACTAGCTTTTTGGTTTACCAAATCTAGAAAAATGTTCCTCAAGCGTTTCAATTTTCCAACACCAATTTTTATTCGGTAAATAATAAGCGTAATTTTTTGGTTAATTTGTCAATAAATTTCAAAATGGGTTGTTTAAGAAAGTAGTAGACATCCACATGTAAAATTTCATTTTGCTTCGTGGGAGTTCCCGTAATTTTATATTTGATTTTTAAGGGATTTCTCTCATACTTCGTATTTCAACACGTTTTACAAATATTTATGATTTTGGTGATTTCTTTTATTAGATTTGGATAATAAATACGATTCCTTAAGCTATGATATGTCTCTATTATACCACTATGGATGCTTTCTTCGGTGTGATAGAGTGAAACTTGTCTTTGTGCTTCCTCCTTAAATTTCTAGTGCCCTTAACGTAGTTTTTATAAAACGAATTTCTTTATGGTGTCCAAATAATTCAATAAATATTTGCTGAATTTGGTTATAGGTTCCAAAAGAAAGATCGGTTTATATGCCTGTAAGCCTGAATTCTTTTCCATTATATTTTTTTATCTAAATATTTGATTCGCATATGATCCGTGATAATTTTAAATTTGTTTCCCCACAAATAGGGTCTGAAACAGCCTGCTGCCCAGACGCGAAAAACTCTTCATCTGTTCAGTGTTCTAGATGCGTAGCAGACTGGTCGGTCGCCTTGCGTTAACACTGTACCAAGTGCGTAGCTACTGGCGTCGATGAAAAGGGTGTAAGCTTTATTAAAGTTGGTGGAATTTTAAAATTGGGTGGTTGGTAATGTTAAATTTTAGGGTTTAAAATGCTTGAATATATTCCGGGTCACACATATTGATTTGATTTTCTTTTTTCAGATATTTGATCATTGGAGTCCAAACTTTCGCGTAATCCTTGACAAACTTTCTGTAGTAATGAACAATTGATTTCAGTTTTTGGAAGGGGATATTGTTGAATATACTCTATTTTATTTGGATTGAGCTTCATTCCTTCGGCGGTTAGGACGTGACCTAAAAATTTCGTATTTTTTTCATTTGTCGAATTGGATTTTAAGATTATGTTCTGAGAGACGTTTAAATATCAGAGTAAAAGATTGAATGTGATCTTGTAAATTAGTAGAAAAGATTAAAATGACGTCTAATTAGACAACACAAATCTTTTTGATACAATATATTCCCTCAAAATTTCATTCATGAACGTTTATGCGTTCATTCATGCGTTTATTAATCCGAAGGGCATTCTGACATATTCATACAATCCGAAAGGAGTGACGAAAGCCGTTTTTGCAATGTCATCAAGGTTTACTTTAATTTGGTGGTAACCGTTTGCTAAGTCTAAGGAGCTAAAATATTGAGCTCGTCCCAATTTATCTAAAATATTATCAATGTTAGGTAATGGGTATCTATCATCAAATGTTATCTTATTAAGTTTTCTGTAACCTACACAAAGTCTGAACTTCTATCTGTCTGAATTATCCAGCTTTTTTGCTACTATCACTATTGGCGAGGCATATCTACTTTTTGATTTTCTTATCAGTCTCTGTTTCTCTTTTTCCTCCACTTGTCGTTGCACTTCGCCTTCATGCTATGGAGGTAACCTATACAATTTAGCATGTATCGGTTGATCTGTAGTCGTCCTTATTTCACGTGTTATCGAATCCGTATTTGTAAGTTGATCTCCTTCTCTGTATACTAACTTCTAAAACTTTTTGAGTAGGATGTCCATTTCTCTTGATTTAAGTCCACATCCTTCAAATTCGAACTGAGTTCAAAACAATCAAATGTTACATCGTTCTCATCCGAATAGATAGGAATTCCACTACCGTTTTTAAGAATAAGACTTTAGTTTCGAAGTTGATAGTTTTAACGATATTTTGCAATATATCCATTCCTAACAGGACATCATAGTTTTTATCGTCTAAATTCCTTTTATACCACTTGGTAGTACCACTAGGGCATAATTAAATTCTCTTGAAATATCCATTATAACTCTCTCTACCATTTCTGTAGTAACATTATTAATGGTCCGTAACCGCATTCGAACTTTTTCGAGCACTTTAAAATTATTACACTTAACCCTACTTGAATTTATAATGCTCATTGTAAAGCCACTACCTAACAGTCCCTTGCACTTCACGTTATTAATGGTAACATCTACGAAAATGTTTTCTCCGAGGCCTAGTTTATAAAAAAAGTTGGTTCTATATTATGGACCTCCTCGTTACGAGCATTATTATCAATATGATTTTGGTGGTTAATTTAACCAATTTCCATCGGCTCAGGATTTTGAATGGCGTTTCGCATTTGTCCAGAGGGATTAAAACCTTGGCATATAAATTGCCCTGAATTGGGATTCTGTCCTTGTCTAAACCAATGATTTTGCCGGAAATTTTGGCCTTGCCTATAATTGCCAGAATTTTGATTGCGATAATTATTATTCTGATTGAAACGATTATGATTAGACTGTTGTTGACGATATTGATTTTGGAGAGTATTAGGGTTATTGTTGCATTGCGGATTGTTATGAATATTGCAATTGGCACCATGATTATTTTGATTATTACCGTTCTCTCTATGATTATTATTAAATTGAGAATTTTGGTGTTTATTTGTGTGTATGTCATTTATTGTACGTTATAAATTCTCAATCTATGTTTGGGTAGTCATATACGACATACGAATATAATATTTCTTTGATTTCATGTAAATTGAATTTGTTCCGAGTTTTTCGCGATAAATTTCCCGACACTACTTGTTAAACTCTTTTCACTAATAAAGAATAAAACTCTTCTTTTGTTTCCACTAAATGAGTTTTAAAAGTCGCAAAAGAATTACTTTAAATCAAAGATGGAACGTGGTTTGAGTTGGCAAATTTTTCTTGATATTTCTTTATAACTTACTGCTGGTCGGAAATGTTGTTTCAACAGGTTGCGTGCGGATTCCCAATTTTCAGGTGGATTATTTATTAATAACTCCTTCGCTTTTTCAATAATTTTAACGTTGAATACTGCTCGAAATAATTCCATTTTCCGAACTGGATCCTTTACTGCGCTGAGATGCGTGCCGAAAACATTAAAGAATTTCGTTTCTCCACCAAATGGTTTAATATACTCGATTTACTTGCAAATCTGAATGGTGCGTTCTTCGATCGTTCTATGGTTTGCCGGTGCAAGTCTTTTCAATGCTATTATCAGCCTTTCCATTGTTCGGCGTCCATTTTTGTATATTTTTCTTGCGAAATTTCGTAAGTTTGTAATACGAAACTTGCCAAACTATCTTATGAAGAAGGGGCTTGAGTCACTAAGAATTGGTGAGTGTGCAAATGGGCTCGAAACTTCAAATGTTGGATGCACTATTTACTTGCATATCACGTGGCCTTTAATTTCCACACAGTCCCAATTTAACGTTAGTACACTATCATGTTTCCTAATTGCGTAAATTAGTCCTTTAAGGATTCTTTCAATTTAAAAGAAACCTACCTACTGCGTCGCTTACAATTTACACGATACAAGTTGCAAAAAAAATTTTAATTAATTAATACACGACGTTTCTAGATGCAATCTTTTATTTAGGACCACTCTTAAATGAACACTGTGTCATCGCATGGACTTATACTTATCTTATCGCTATTTGCTGACAATGCTGAGCTGTTCCCATCGCATCCTGTTACATGTTTATGCCATTGCATCTCGATGGGTAGCTCGTAGACAAAATATTTCGAATTTCTTGTACAGCTTTAAACAATCTGAAATTTGATGAGTTGGATACATAACCATTAGGAATAAATGCTTGCTAGTGATGAATATCCAAAAGGGTATGTAAGCTGCACCCGTGACAGTGAAGAAGAGGCTTTAATAGATTGCGATCTCAATATCGCTTTTGTTTATTATTTAATTCGTTTCGGTTAGTACGTTCGTTGGCCTATTTTCTTCTACCCTATTCCTTTTATACCTAACTGTTAACTTAGAACTCATTCGTTTATTATTCTTAACAAACACCTTCTGTCCTACCTCATAGTTTTGAATAGAATCCCTAGTTTTATTATGAAAAATGAGGTCTTTCTCTTGCATCTTTTTCAACTTTTCAAACTTATCCTTACGCGATCGTTCTAGTTGTTCCGAGTCTTTCGGAACTGTTCGACTACAAAAGACCTCTGTTGGCTTGTTACCTATTACCGAGTGTCTCCTGCAATTATACTGACTTATATTGGTTAAGATAGAGTGAAACCTCTCTACTTCAGCATTCACCTCGCTTTTGTATGTAGGAATTCTATAAAGGTTGATATTGAGTTGGTTCTGCATGATGAATGTAATTGACGCAGAGTTGAATGTTTTTTCTCCATTTATGACGACCCATTTTGGAACTCCATAGAAAAACAAGATTTCTACAATGGGTCTCCTTACAACCTCGATTTTTTATAGATTTGAGTATTTTGGCTTGAGCTAGCTTAAAAAATTGTCTATTGCTGTCAAGACGAGCTTCCCTCCTATGAATAAATGTCGCTGTACAGTATGTGACCGGGGAACTTGGCAATTGGGGTAAGTTGTAAAGTTGGATTGGTTGGATGTCGGTCATACTTACTTGCATAACAGACAAAACACTATTTTATTAACCTTTTAATTTTGGTTGGAGTTGATCCCATCTTCAGAAACATTGAATCGAAGAAACTCAATTTCGTTCTATAAGAATTTACATTTGTGTATTTGGATCTTTAAGTTAACCCTTTCCAGTGTTTCAAACACTACATCAATATTGTACATGATATGATAATTTCATCATATATATATATATATATATATATATATATATATATATATATATATATATATATCTCCGACTTTGAAACACTTGTTTCTGGCTAAGTCTGCTAATATCTCGTTTATTTCGAGCATGGTATAAGTATCTGAGGTGGTATCCTCATTGAGTTTATGGTAATCTATGACGAGCCGGAATTCCTTCGTGGAGACCTTGGAAGGCGGATTATACCATCCTTCAAAAGTTTTTGAATCTTCTGGTCTACTATTGGTTTTAACGCCATAGGACTTCGAATACACAGGTCTGTCATATGAATCTCACCCTCTACTATTGTACCGTGTGTGAGTTTTTTATCTGACTCACTAAAGAGCTTTGGATGCTTATTCAAAATTTTGAACAGATTATTGGCTTGATCTTCTGGCAAGTGATCCATCTCTTCAATACTGTTCATAGACTCAGCTGCTTGTTGTTTAATAGTGAGGATTCCTATTAAAAAATGTTGTCTAAGTGCGACCCTTGAGGCTCACACGACTAACTTCCCAGTGTGGCGAATAGAGGAACAATGATTTGTTTTTATTATTAATTAATATTATAATTAATTAATATTATAATTGCAACCTATTTGACTCAGAATCGCAACAATTTACGAAACAAAAGTCTTTGCTTTGAAAAATAGAATCTAGTAATAAAAAATGGTTTTTTTCAATACTTCTACCATTTCAGTTATTCCAAGATGAACTTGATTAACGATTATTATACACAAAAAAGTCCTGTCTTCATCTGAGAAAGCACTAGTAATATAAAAAAAATGTTCCTTTAATAGTTTAGTTTAGTAATCATTTCAAGAAGAACTTCATAAACGATTATTACATATAGGAGATGCCTGTTTTGCTCAGAGACAGCCCGAAATATGTAAATAAAATCGAACATCGTTGACAAATTTGATATTGAAAATAGATATTGTGTATTGTCAATGAAAACTGAATCATGTCGATAACAGCGAAACTGGTAAATATATCGCAACATTTATATAGTCATAAGTGTATCAGCCTGAAAGGCTTTTTAAGTCCAAATTAAAAGACTTGGTAAACTCCGAATCCCAACTGCCACACATTTCTAAACGCTTTAAAGAAATCAAATTGTTTATGTCTGAAAATCTTAGCTACCAAAAAGTATAGAAACTTTTCCGGAATGTTTACAAATATTTTGTGTGCTGATTTCAATATCAGCATTTATGGTTGCCTCGAGCTTAGCTCGATTACAATGATGCGGCAGGCTATTATCTTAAAAATCGTCGTTGTGGCGATTTTAGCGAAATGAGAAACTTGGGTTTTTTGTTTATTAATGCTTATAGCATATTGCATAGCTATATGAATACAGAGATCTGTAAATTAATCGGTATGTTAATTTATCGTGCTGGTCAGAATTGTTCCAATTATCGAAGTGATTTATCATGATTCCGTATTGCAATTTCGAATGTCGCGTGTCGCTGAGCTCTAAATGAGCGAAGAATAGCAAGCCTTGAAACTAAGAAAAGGGCAAAGCGATGCCCTTTGTTGCGAATATTATACTCTCTGCAATTCTATTGAAGTGAAGTGATTGTAGGAAGCTTGAAACGTGTCAATAATATAATTTTTGCAAGAAATATTCTGAATTCAAAAAACTTATTCTGTGTTAATTTAAGCGCGGATATACTATGTAAAATCATTAAATAGTGTGGTGTATCATTCTGTATTTTATATAGAATTCAGAGTAGATAAGTAGATATCGACGTTATTATTACTCATACTCAGGAGTTATTATTATTAACGTATAATAAAACTTAATACCGTTCATCAACATATCGGGTATTGTCAAAACAGTCTGATCATTTGTGTTGTGTAGTTTTATAAAAATAAAATATGTATATCTTCCGTCTGCCGTAGGCGATTGGATTAAGGTATGTAGAAATTGAAAACTACTGAATAATATTTTTATATATTATGTTGTACTATTCATTTATATTTATTAATTTGATAAAAAAATCATTAATATTTCCAGTTTGCCTTAAGCAATTGGAGATCAATGAATAACCGAGAGAAAAACTCTATTAATCATTGTTATGAAATTATAAAATAATCCTTAATAATGAGAACGAAAAAGCAGTCGCAAAAAGTCAAAAATGACAAAAAGAAAGAAGATTATCGTGGAAAAAAAGGAAACGCTGTAAATCGTGTTTCATCACGTTTGCTAAACCAACAAAAAACCGAAAAACAGGAAGAGACAAACCGGAATTTACGATCACAAACGGAATTTCGTTTGGCTGAAAATAAAAAGGCAATGCTAAGAATGCGTATATTAAGGAAACACAGCCAATTTCGAAATAGCGAAAATGAAAAAACGCAACTGCGTATGGCGTCATTACGGAGAGACGGAGATTATCGAGGATCTGAGTATTTAAAAAATCAAGAACGAGTCACTGAGTTACGTGAAGACGCTGACTATAGAAAACTCGAAAATAAAAAAACACAAAAACGTATCGCGTCATTACGGAAAGACGAAGATTATCGAGGATCTGAGTATTTAAAAAATCAAGAACGAGTCTCTGAGTTACGTGAAGACGCTGACTATAGGGAACTTCAAAATGAAAAAACCCAAAAACGTATGGCGTCATTACGGAAAGACGAAGATTATCGAGGATCTGAGTATTTAAAAAATCAAGAACGAGTCTCTGAGTTACGTGAAGACGCTGAGTATAGAGAAATCGAAAATGAAAAAAACACAAAACCGTATGGCGTCATTACGGAAACACGAAGATTATCGAGGAGCTGAGTATTTAAAAAATCAAGAACGAGTCTCTGAGTTACGTGAAGACGCTCAGTATAGAGAAATCGAAAATGAAAAAACACAAAACCGTATGGCGTCATTACGGAGATACGAAGATTATCGAGGATCTGAGTATTTAAAAAATCAACAACGAATCTCTAAGTTACGCGAAGACGGTGACTATAGACAACTCGAAAGAATTAACACTCAACAACGAATGGCGTCATGGCGGAGTGATGATGAGTTTCGAGGTTTTGAAAATCAAAAAAATTGCCAAAGATTGAAAAAAATGCGAATCGATGAAACTTTCAGAAAAAATGAGTGTCTCAACACAAAACAACGAATCCATGATTTAAGGAAAAATCGTATTTATCGTTCTAAAGAAAACAGTCGGAATCTTTGTCGGATCCAAATGTTAAGACAAAGTGAACAATACATCGTTTATAAACAAAAACAATTTGATTCTAAAGTTCGATCTTTGCGTCATACAAAGCAACTTGTTAAAGTAGCCATTTTGAAAATGAAATCAAAATTAAAACTGATCCGAAGTCACGAAAGAGCAAGAATAATATTGTGTATAAAAAATTTAAAACAATATTGCGAAAACATTTTTAAAATAATTAAAAAGTTTATCCATAAAAAAAAATGTTACAAACAAAAATGGCGTATAGGACGCGTGAAAATAAGACTAATCGTCAGAGAATGCGATTGCTTCGTTATTCTCGTTCGTATAAACGAAATGAAAATATAAAAAAGAAAAAGAAAATGAGAAGATATCGATCAAGTGATGGCAAGTATCGAAGCCGCGAAATGGGTAATGATGCTAAAAATAAAAAAGACAGCCGAGCTAACGACTATATCTCCTTTCGTGACAATATGTATAATAATTTATTGAAAAATGAATACAACAATCCATTGGCTAGATTGAAACTACAGTTCATTCAATTGCGAAAAGAAACGCCATCGTTGATATGTTGTTGCTGTGAAGGTATATTTTTCAAACATTCCATTGTGAAATTAAATAAGCAAAAGATCCAAGATAATAGTGGAACAAAGTTTTTGATGCAAATAATAAATTTTCCATCTGAATATATATGCAATACATGCAAAAGTTCAGCGTATGCTGGTAAAATTTACAAATTATCTACTAGTAATGGATTAAAATTCGTGAATGTACCTAAAACTATCCTTGGACTTTCTGATCTTGAAGAAAGAATGGTATCACCAGTTTTGAACTTTATGCAAACCCGTGCTTTAAAGCCGTATGCATTGAATCCACAATTAGGATTAAAAGGAAGTGTGGTAAATATACTCATTAATGTTAATGATATGTTGCAAGTATTACCACGGAGTTTTAATGATATGCAGACAGTGCAAGTAAAATTAAAGCGTCATGTTCTTCATAAAAGCCATTATATGTTTGAAACAATTAGACCCAGAATGGTATGCCAAGCACTACAACACCTTATAAATACACCGTTATATAAAAAATATGACGTCAAGGTGGACTATAAATACTTTGAGCGCTACGAAAAAATGGAACTTCACGACGAAATTGATTTTATTGTCGACGAAAAAGATTTGAGCGATATTGAATCTATAACAAATAACAACGGTAACGGCAATGATAACCAAAAAAGTAATACTGAAACCATTGATATGCATCAAGTGAACAATGATGAAGTTCTTTTGGTCGACAATAATACAAATATTACAGAAGGTCGCGGACCAGTTGTAAACGTAATTGCACCTGGTCAAAATAAACGACCAATGCCGTGGCATACTGTTGAAGATTTAGATGAATTATGCTTTCCGAAAGTTTTTGCAGGACATCAAATGAACTTACCAAAAAATATGTCCTATACGGATCGAATCAAGTCAGAAGTGAGACGTTACGATCGTCGATCGTGCATTCCTTCTCGGGTTCTATTTATGGCCAAAAAAAATTAGAAAAGAACTGTTTATCAAGCATTAACATATGTTTAAGGAAAACAACAAAAAATATGAATAACAATTTGATTGCTGATGATTTATTAAATCCAGATAAAATTGATGAAATCGTTAAATTTGACGATGGCTTTAGAATGTTCAAATACATTCGTTCATCTCCTGCTTTTTGGGAAGCTAAGAAGAAAGAGTTATTAGCTATGATTCGTCAACTAGGTAAGCCAGCGTTTTTCTTGACATTATCGGCTGGTGAATCGCATTGGCCCGAATTACTCCAGACTTTAATGAAATATAGTCCAGAGGGCCGAGTATTGAATATAAAAGAAGCTTATAAGTTAGATAACAATACGAAAACGACCCTGTATCTTGCGCCAGATATTTCGATTATAAAGTTAATAAGTTCATGTGGCTGTTAAGGCAACAAAACGGTATATTCGATACTTATGTACTTGAGGATATCTATGAACGGATAGAATTTCAGCAACGTGGTAGTCCACATGAACATATACTATTATGGTTGAAAGACGCACCGAAATTTCAGGAAAACAATAGTAATGATGAACTTATCAATTTTATTGACAAATTTCTTACATGTAAAAATGACGCAAGCAATCCTTATATAAAATTCCAAATTCATAAACATTCGCACACTTGTTACAAAAGTAAGCGAGACAAACAATGTCGCTTTCATATACCATATCCTGTAATGAAGCAAACCATGATATTAGAGCCTCTTGGTGAAGGCGAACTAGCATCTAAATCTTACAAAGCCGTAGATGGTTTAATGCGCCAATTCTATGCTAAAAGTCAATCAATTGAGTATGATGATATTTTAAAAGAATTGAAAATGACTAACGAAGAGTACATTCTCGCTGTACGCAGTACTCTGAAGTGAAGGCACATTTTTTTGAAGAGAAAAAGCAATGAAGTACACATTAATGGTTATAATAAAAATATCCTACAATTATTTGAATCAAATATTGATTTGCAATTCATACTAGATGAATATGCTGTGATAAGCTATGTTACAAATTATATTAGCAAAATTGATGGAGGCTTGTCTAAATTATTAAGGGAAGCTGCTGAAGACTGTGACATTAATAATAGAAGTATAAAAGAAAAACTCCGTACACTTGCTAATGTTTTTCTAAATAGTAATTTAATATCAGCACAGGAAGCTGCTTACCATGTATTATCGTTACCATTGTCAAAGAAGAGTCGTAAATCAGCTTTTATAAATACAAGTCCTATCAAAGAACGAGTTTTGATGTTAAAATCAGAAAATGCTTTAAAATCTTTGAAGAAAGATTCAACAGAGATTTATATGGCTGATATTTTCGAGAAATATAGCAAAAGAAACTGTAAACTGGATAAAATTTGTTTAGCGGAGTATGCAGCTTATTATAATAATACCAATAAAAGAGAATCAAATAGTGATACAGAAATGAGTGATGTCGATAAAAAACGACAGGTACCGGCCATTATTAGATACCGAAGATATCAATTGAAGCATGATCCAGGAAATTATTATCGTGAACAGATATTACTGTTTATGCCTTGAAGAAATGAAAAATTAGAAATCGAAGATGTCCATTACGAAACAGTATACAATAATAATATACAAGTAATAATCGATCATCGGAGTATGTTCTCTATGATTCCTGATGAAGTAATTGATGAAGTGCTAGACGAGGTAAACAAAGATAATCTTGGCAAAGAAGAAGATTTTGACGATACTAATGATTTTGATAAACCATCTAACGATCAACGCATTGATATTTTTGCACAAGCTGGTGATGGGAAAGTAAATCAAAACACACTTAATGATTCAAACAAAAAAATACGCTATACAATGCCACCGCGAGTACCCCAAGAAGACCTTTACAATATGATGAAAAATCTAAATACTAAACAGAAAGAAGTGGTAATGCATATCTTACATTGTTACAAAATAGGTAAAACTCCATTCCAAATATTCCTCAGTGGATCAGCTGGTGTGGGTAAAAGCACGGTTATAAACACATTATATCAACTGCTAACAAACTATTTTGACAATTTGTCAGGTGGAAATAATGATAAAATAATTGTACTACTATGTGCTCCGTCTGGTAAAGCTGCTTTCCTTATTAATGGTTCAACACTGCACTCGGCATTTGCACGACCCTGTAATTTGTATCGTGTAAATATTCCAGAGCTATCGAATGATTTAGCCAACAATATACGAGAGCAATTATGTAAGGTGCAACTTGTTATTATTGATGAAATTTCAATGGTAGGCTCTACCGTCCTAGGTTATGTTAATACAAGATTAAGACAGATAACTGGTGTCAATGAGTCATTTGGTGGTATATCAGTACTTGCAGTCGAGGACTTGAATCAATTGCCCCCTGTAAGAGATAGACCCGTTTATCAAGTTTCAAGTCACAATCAAATGGCACCACTGATTGGTATTAATCCTTTATGGGAGCGATTCGACTTCTATGAACTTACAGAAATCATGCGTCAAAAGAATGATTTAAAATTCATCAATGCTCTAAACCATCTACCTCTCGGAACTGTGAAAACTGACGACATAGATTTAATAAAATCTCGAGAAATCAAAAATATTAAAGACATTCCAGAAACAGCTATACGACTGTATGCTACAAATAAGAATGTATCTTCTTATAATGCACAAAGAATTCTTCAATGTAATAGTAAATTGTTTAATTCACAAGCTCAAATTATTTTCTCGATAGATATAACTGAAATTGAAAAAAAAATTCTAGTACGATCAATAAGTAAAAAAATAAACCAAATTGCAATTGAATTACCTGATGTTATCCAATTAAAAGTGAGCATTAAATAAATGATAATAAAAAATATAGATGTCGAAGATGGTTTAGTAAATGGCGCTTGTGGTGTTTTAAAATACATCGAATGTAAAGAAGCCGACGTACCATTTGTATTATGGTAAGACTTTCATATGCCAAGAATTGGCAGCAAAATTCGAGCTCGTTGGCGTGATTACATGACAAAAAATAACATAGATAAGTATTTAACACCGATAGAAAGAATATCGATTCGAACGAGCGTAGCGCAAGATGATAAATATAAAATTTTGAAAAATCAATTTCCTGTTATACCTGCAGAGGCAATAATTATACATAAAAGTCAAGGTCAAACATATGACAAAATATGTGTAGACTTTTCTGTTAAAGAAAGGCGCACTTTACCGATGTTATACGTTGCTCTTAGCCGTGTCACTAAATTAAGTGGAATATTTATAATTGGTGAATTTAATTTACCAAATGTCAAGAAAAGTTCGAAAGTTGAAAACTCACCACTAATTGAATTAGAACGTCTGAGATCAAACAAACCGTTACAACTGTCATACAATAATTTAGAGACCGGAGGAACGAAAGTAGTTTATCAAAATGTTGGGACATTAAAAAAAAACTTAACTCACATAACTGCGGATAAGTGGTATCTGCGCGCGGATATATTAATTTTCAGCGAATCTTTGACATATAGTACCGATAAAGCAGACATTGATAATTTCAATATTGTTTTGAGAATTGATCGTAATAAAAATAACCACGGACTAATATGCTATGTAAAAAAATGGCGTGCAATCTACAATATCATCGTCGAAACATATATGCAGCAGTAAAAGACATGTGCAATTATTTGCAATAAAAGTGAATAATTGGTACTTGATTAGTGGATACAAATCACCTCAAACAACAACGACGATGTTCGAAGAATGTATTAATGATATCAAACAAAAATTACCTTCTGACAGTCTTGTTATATTAATGGGGGATTTCAATTATAATATCATTAATCATGTTGACGCAAAGAATAATTTTTTAATCAATTGTTTAAAAAGATACCAATTATCACCACAATTGCCACCTGCTAGTATTACTACGGCATTAAATACCCAAATCGATGTCATTTTCTCCAATATTAACAAAGTACAATGTGGAGTATACGAATCATATTTTGCATATCATAAACCAATATATGCTATTTATAATGAAAGTTATAATTTTAATAACGAACATATAATCGACATTGATAATGTTGATATGAATATTAAGAAAAATATTGAAAATCATATTGATTTCGATGTTGAAAACGATACTGAAAATATATCTGATAATACTGATGAAAATGACGGACCATATAATTTTGATATTCCGATCCTAGAATGTCAAGAAGTGTCTCATTGTGAATTTTATTTGACCGACAAACATATCAACCTATTCCATGAAATAATGAATAGAAAACTGACTGCCCGACGAGTATATAATTTTGCACAAGATGTAGGATACGTTGGAGCATTTTTAAGTAATTTACAAGCAATACCAAGAACTGAAAATAATATTCAGATTATTTACAGTGGTAAAATTGGTGAAGATATTATAGGTCATTGGATTTGTACAAAAAATATGATGGTGACGGGAATGTTCACATCTACGACAGTTTAAATAAGAATTACTTAGAAACAGATCAAATCGATTTCTTAAATGATCTATACAGATTTGAAAAAAGGTATATATTTCATAAAGTTCAGGAACAAAGCAATGGTATATATAGATTGCGGAGTATTTGCAATCTATTTTGCGACATTGTTATGCTACAAGAAGTTAACAGAAATTCAAACGCTGTATGATGTACAGATTATGAGGAATCATATAGTTAACATGCTACTGAATAAAAAACTATTACCTTTCCCGAATGATGGATATCAAAAATAATTTAATTACAATAATTATAATCATGATTAGCTCAATCACGAATGACAATAACTGCTTCAAATACAATGCTTGAAGATAACAAAGATCACATCTTGACGTTTTCCATAGAACAAATAAAACCTTTAGTCTTGAATAAAAACGATTGCTTAGCAATGCGGCATTCCAAGATGATAGAGGCTATCAAAAAATCGTCCAAATATTTAAATTGTTACACACTCTGAAATTATTTAAATGCCGAATCTCAGTTTATACGGATATATCAGGGCTATACCAGCAGTTGCTCATGATCTGCTCATTGACTTTACTTCACTTTATCTTCGAGGAAGCACCAGAACCGCTACGAAGGAGGATAGGAAATCGATGGTATACAATAGTTGACAACAAATATAAAATAATATTTATATTTTTTTGTTTTTTAAACAGTTTTCAAGAAATCATCTCTCTAAAAACGATGGATTTGGATTCTAGAGACCTTTGCTATTATTGAGGGTATTAAATTATTATTTACAATAATCATTCGTTATTAATAATGTTTGACCGTTACTGAATTATTATAATTGACTTTATATATACAATATCAAATTATAACTAATATTATTTAATTGTTATTAACAATATTAATGTATATATAACAATATCCAAGTATTAACTGCATTAGCATCTCTACTCCCATTCACCCAAACCTGATAATATAAGTTTGGAATTTCATAAATTAACCTTAATTTTTTGGAAATAACATTTTTTACAAATTTGATCACAATTTTGCTAAAACGCACAATAACAACAACATTAGTATGAAGGTATTTGGTATCTGCACGAATTAATACTGCGTATCAACAGTTTAAAAATAGAAAATTTTTAGTCGTTTTTTCAGTTTTCTCATCCTAAATAAAAAATGGCTCAACTGATTTTGCTGAAAAGTCATTCAGTTCTAAGTTACGTAATTACGCGTCGTTTAACGTCAATCCGATGTTTGGTTCTTGACATAATCGAGACGAAAAATTATTCAGAACGCACTTACGTACATACGTACATACGTACATACGCACATACGCACATACACACATACGTACATACACATTCACAGACATCTCTCTAAAAACGATGGATTTGGATTCTAGAGACCTTAAAACGTGGAGATATGTCAAAATTTGGGATTCGCAAAATCGACCCCATTAAAATAACTTGCCATAGGGAACTGGGAAGTTAATAAATCAAGAACGACAAAGTATTCTTAAGCGTAGTTCCTTGAGACTGTCGTTCTCTAGGATAACATTCAAGGACCTGAAAATAGATAGAATGAAGAATTTCAAACTTGGCTTTGAGGGTCCGAAAAGATTGATCAGTGAGTGATGGTTCATTTGAATGTTACTGTGTACAGTGTTGGCTAGGAATGGTTTCTCATTGGTAAAGCATCACCCAGCACAGCTTGGCTTTATGTTATTGGTATTTGAGCCCGTGTGTATTAATATTTTCATTATCCACTCTTTGTCTTGTACTCGAAAAACGGCAGCGAAGAACTTGTTAGTTTAAAAGTTAACACTTCGGAAATCGCAGTTTTTTCTATGCTTAGTATCGTCCTGCATGTCAGCATCCCTTTGGCTGTAATAGCCAAGATCTGTGAACTGAAGGTAATCTTTTATCCGTTGTTTTATCTATTGTTGATCTTCTGCTTCCATAACTTCTTGATGCTCTTGCATCACTGCTTCAAGATTGGAGCCTTGCGTAAAATGCAAACATTGTTGCTTGGCCGGGAAATTGCTCAGCTGATTGTTGTCTCTTTTAGGAGCGAAGAATAATCTAGGTTGTGGCCGATTCATGTAATCCGCATTCATTGGCTAGAAAAATCTATCTACATCCATGGGTTCTGGCTTATTCTGGTATTTAGGTGGTAATTGAAGTGGAGGTGCAGGTTGATACATTGGGCATGGTTGGAAACGGGGGACTTGGTTCCACTGATTAGGACAGTGAAAAAGTGTGTTGAGAGCTAGTCTGCCGTGCAATGGTCAAACCGTCTAAATTACATTTTTCAAGATTTTGAGATATGTGCGTTTAGGGACATTATATCTTCCCTTTTTTCATATCAGCTAAACATTTTGTTTCATTTCCCTTCCCTTCAAGAGTTATGACCCTGGCTATTTCATCTATAATACATCTTGCTGCCTATTTCACATAAAAAACAAGTGACAAACCATCTAAAATACTTTAGACGGTTTGTCCATTTTACAACTAAACAAATGAAAAGGAAAATTTTTCGTTGCATCTCTACACTACATTCTGCATGAGATCAAACGACCTATAGTATAGTCAAAGCGTCGTAAATTGGGCGTCAACCGTACATTTTCAAGAAGGAAAAAAAATTTATTGCAATGCGTGGGAAATGGTATAATTAGCTTAAGTTCAATTTCCTGGGATCCCCAATGATGGCGTTTGGGCTTCATCTTGAAAACAAAAGAGAGTGGAACACCCTCATTTCTCCCAAACCGTGGCTTCCACGTGAAAGTTGTGTATGACAAACTTTCGTAGAATATAATTTTTAGCAAGTCGTCCATACTTAACTTTTGTGTGGTTCCAATAATAAAAAAGATACAATCCAAAAACCGTACCCAAAACGGGGGGGAAAACTTTCGGGCGCCACACCTTTTTTAATTTCACGTTTAACGCGAAACACGTTGGGATGCTTTTCTAAGATAATTTTGTAGCATATCGTTTGCGGTATTGATTGTTCCAATCACTGCACACTAACTGGAGAAAACACTAAAAAAGCATTTTAACACCTGTTTATCTGGTCCTAAAATGCTTTTTTCCTATGACTTGTCCTCCTTCAAGACGCAATAACTCCCGACATGGTACAGTGGTCGAAACAAACAATACCGCAAACGTTTGGTGATAAAACTGCCTAAAAGTTATTATCGGACAAATTTCGCCGTAATAGGGGAAACAAAGAAGTTGTGGTGCGCGAAAAATACTCCCCACTTTTCAACGTCGTTTCTGGCGTGCAACTTTTTTAATATTGACAGCACGTGAAAATGTTGTATCCACAACTTACTGCAAATTGAATTTCACACAAGTTTGTCATATTAAACTTTTGTAATGTTGCACAACCACTAGGTTGGCCGCCACTGAGACAACCAGTCACAACGGGTGTCCAACATCGGCAGGCCCCGAAAAAATAGAGAAAACCAGGAAGGAGATCCCGCTAGCGACTGGATTGGACGGGAAGTCGATTTGGAGCGGTGGATCGGATCGGTTGTTGAAGAAAGAGGTAATCCTGCGCGCGAAGCTGCTAAAACTCAGTGCGATTATTGCGGTAACCGGGAATGTTCTCGCTCGAAAAGAACATACCAACAGACTAAAAGATATTCAATTTTGCCGGTACTCGTCGCTTGAGACGAGTCGCTTGAGAAGTGATCCACGTAATCTAAAATTCGTGTGTTTAACAGTTATAATTACTGTAGTAGCTGTCCTTACCGATCAGGGGTAATAGTGATAGTGTGCTACGTTCGCTACGCAACGTGGTCGACCAACAACCCAGAAAGGCAGACTGGGGGTCTGCCCTGTCCTTGAAGACCCCAAACCACCGTGCGGGTAAACGCTGTCGTGAACGAATTGATAATGTTAAGTTCGCCACTTCACGCAATCAAGCCTAGTATTGAATTATATTGTTATTAATGAACTAGATTGTAGGAAGTAGAGGCTTGAATTATATGGTAAGGAGTAGAAGTTGAATAATATAAGGAGGAGATGTAGGTATGTAAGGATATTAAATTAGGTAACTAAGTAGGTAATAAGTTTTTATGGAGAGTGATCAAAAAACAACGCCCACCCAATCGTCGGAACAGAGCCAAAACCAGGCTCCGCCCGGTGAACGATGCGCCCAATGGAGTTCCCTATGCGCCAGTAATACCCACAACCATTGGGATTTGCATTTAACCATGGTTAACGACTGCCAAGAGTATTTCACAAGACAGGCAGCAGTCACAGTATTTCCCCCGCATCGAAACACAACGTCTGACGCTGACCAAGCCAGTTCCTTAAGCTTCTGAAAGCTGCGATGGGGTCAACTGCCCAGCTGAGTGGGCATTGACCACCGACACGGAAAAACGGGACTGGGCTTTTGCATAAATAAGCTGACGGGACTTTTCTACGTCGATCGCTGGTGGAAGCTGCGTTGGTTTTTGGACGTCGGTGTTTGGTTCAGTGGGAAACTGCGGTTTTGCTTCACGTCGATCTTGTGGTTTGAGTCAGGAGTTCGAAGATGAGCGACACCAACCCGGTGTTGATTCAGTGCGAAGCTGCGGTTTTGCTTCACATCGATCTTGTGGTTCGAGTCGGGAGTTCGAAGACGAGCGACTCCAACCCAATGTTTGGTTCAATGCGAAGCTGCGGTTCTGCTTCACGTCGATCTTCTGGTTCGAGTTAGAAGTTCGAAGACACAACATCGACCAGGACAACAAAAGAGGAAGAATTCGACCGATAGGAGGAGTGGAGCGAAAGTTAAAAGGACGGCGCACAACAAGCTGAGGAAGTAGGATAAGGACCAAATTGTAAGTATATTTAAGAATATATAGATAGGGAAAGCTAGATTTGGAATTGGAAAGAATAAATAGTGCTTAATAAGGAACTGTATTAATTGTGAGAAGTGGCAGAGCGAACGTCACGTCAGCTCCTCGGGTTTCGATCTTTGTTTCGAGAGGAAATTCCCTATTCGGTCGGTGGTTTTGGGTCATCGCGGACCCTATTCCCGAACCCCGCGCCCAATTATGTCGACTTGTCAAACCAACTCACACCGCTCTCATTAGGTTATGTGTTTCAGTAGCTTCCCGACCGCTTTTTGGGAGAGAACCGCTGTCGGGTTGAGAAGTTGGGTCGCGGGATAAAAAAAAAATTGTTTTTTTGGGTGTCAAGGAGCTGCGTGAAAAAGTTGAGGGAAAAAGGTTGCGAAAAAGTAATGGTGACAAAAATAAGTGCGTTGTTTTAAGAATAAGTGGCGCGGCGTTCGAAAATGGACCCGTAGAGTGGTTTGCCGAATGTGAACTTTAAAGGGATTAGTACAGAGGACAGTTCTTGAACTCATAGAAGATCTCCATGAATAGAAATAGTGGATACGTGTGTGAGTTCAACAAAAATAAATAATAACATGATAGCGAACAACTTACGGATTCTGGATTTAAAAATAACTGAAACAGCGCAATGTTTTTTATTGTCATGTGTTACGAACCTACTTTAAAGCAAAAATTAGGCACGAATTAGTGAATAATTCGAAGGCTTTCTCTACCCAACACACTTTTTACTGAAGACTTCATATAGTAGGCATTTTTAAAAGCAGTTTGGATTTTTATCCAGATTGAGCCTAGGGGCCGAATTACATTCTCGTTCCGAGCATTTAAATGAAATCAGGAAATGTTCGATAGGCAGTTTGGGAGTATTAAATAATATATTGAAAAATTTATACAACTATTGCCTTACAATTTGAGTATCTTGATCAGTAACTTCACTAAATTATACAGTTTTATCGTTTTTTCAGAAGCTTCGACTATTCTTTCGTAATTAAAGATAATTTAAATGTGTAACTGGCACTAGCTTTTGATTACAAATATAATGAACCTTATTATGACTGAATTAACGATAATTTAATTTTCCACCCTCACTAGCTTTTAGTTGCAAATTTATAGGAGGTTTATTATCCCTAAATTTGTCAGAAAGTTGTCCTAAGTGTTAGTATCGCAAATTGTTGGAGATTTTACAGCAACGTAATAAATGGCGTGAGAATGAAGTTGCTGATCTGGTGGCTTGTGGCTCCAGTACTTATAGACTTTTCTACATATTCTTAAATTTAACCGTTTTTCATAAAGTTGACTTTAAATCAACCCTAAACAAAAAAGCAGCTTCCTTGTATATAATTAGTGCAAATGGGTAACTGGTGAATGTTTCGTAGACTTTTTTCTAATTTCTTCATGGCACTGAGTTGTGTAAAGTTCCTGCAACCGATTATTACATTAGTTCTATAGCTTCTTGATCATGGTGTTATTGTAACACAGAAATTATATTATACAAGTTGAACGTTGAAGCTTTTATTAGATGGCTTGGAATATAATGCAGCTTCAAACTTAAAAATCAGATTAAGCTCAGTACGCAGCCCGTACATAGCCAAAAAATTCAGATGTGATTTTTTTGCGCATTTAGAAGCAGAGCAAAATTCCTTAGTAGAATTGTACATTTTGTGTAGCCGAAATTTCTGTACTCGCAGCTTACTATAAGTTTTGTTGTAATGAGATAGTGACACACTACGTACAACACATTGTGTTTGGGAATTGAATTGTCATTAAAACTTCTAAAAGATGGATAAATAACTGAAGATTTATTTAATTCAATGCCTCACAAGAAGCACACTTATGCAGCGTATTAAAGGTGCATCTCAGTTAATTTCCTTCAAATTGTTTGAAATTCGCTGGATATTTTGAATTGACAATTTCAATTACATCTTCGATGGTAATGGCAAAAGAAAATTAGACTGTATGAACAATTGAAAAATCGATTTAATTAATAAATGCGAACATCAAAATTTGCACTAATTTTTGTGAGATTCAAATAATTTCAGTTCTTCAATAGGATTCGACTAGATCACACTATGACTATTTAACAGTGGCGGCTCCACCTTTTGGGGCTAGTGGGGCTCAGCCCCACCACTTATTGTTGAGCCTATATTAGTGCCAATGTAATAAAATATCATTATAGATTTCAATATAGTTTTCATAATTTAACTTCATTTCAAAATATAATATAGCATTTTTTTCGCTCATGCTGTGGTTTACTTTGACATAGTCTCCTTGCCACGCACTGTAGAACACTTTGTTTTACTCTTCGACTCGCTTCGTTGTGCCTGCACCGAGTAAAAGCTAAGAGTAAAATTCAAACTTATTTTCTCTTTGACAATTTTCCACCTTTATTACGAGGAAAGGGCTACATAGCAAAATCCCCGAAGAAGAGTATTTCGCTTTGAACGGCTGCGTGAATTGTATGCTGAAGCGACGGGAGTGTGCGTGTTTGAAATATCATGTGTATACATCGTAGACGGGCTAATCATATGCAGCTCGTTCAGTGCTTCGACAACGTTTAGTCTTGGCATGGTTTGGATAATACCTTTGAGCAGGCATGAGGAACATTTTTTTACGACGAGCGGAAGGTGATGACAGTTAATGCAAAAGTAGTCTCATCAGTGTAGTGCATGGTATTAGTACTTAGTGTGCCTTCGTAGTGTTTGGTATTTTTTAAAGTTTTGTAGTGCTTAAAGTTTATTCCAGAAAAGGGTTCTTCAGGTTATGGTGTTTATGATTTTGATTAAATAAATAATTAACTTTTTATTTATTCAGAGGGCACTGAAGTTTTATTAAAGCTTTAAATGTTATTCAAAACACGATAATAGGAATATATTTTTGATTGCCAGCGAATCTACTTCTGGGGAAACCTATCACTCAAAATCGGTTAACGCTCCACATGTGGTACCTCTTGGGTGGAGTGGAAACTCACATAAAAACTTATATTGGTGATAGAAAAATTCGTACCAGTAGCCCCACCATACTTAACTCCCACGAGCCACCACTGCTATTTACAGCCTTCAAATTAACTCCCAATCTAAAATTTCCGCATGTATTTGATAATTTCCAGACATCCACGCCAGCGTGCGAATAATTTTAGACATTTGTAAACAGCAAAAGAATAGGAACTTATAGTGTCTATTATCAAATGTTTGCTTTGGATTCAATAAATTCAATAAGTGATTATGCAATCATTTATTATAACCTTTGCAGATATTCCAATCTTCAAGATAGAACAACAATTTAATTCGTGATCGATGTCAGAACTTGGCCTTTTTCTAACCAGGACATTATATTTCCTTTACGAAATTCGCACCTACATCAACTTCCAAGTATATGAGGAAGTTATTGTTTTTGCTTCGAGAATCGATATCGAAATTTTTCAACGGATCTAGAGTATTGGCAAATTCATTCCATTTACTGTAATGAATCATTATCATTATTTAGAGTATTATTACTCATAATTGTTTATTAATAGAATTTTGTGTATATTCAATATGGCCGTGGAAGATAGTTACGCAATGGGGAAGAGATTTTGGAACTTAGTTTGTCAATAAGAGTGACGAAAACAATGAAAGCATAGTTTTGCACTGGAAGGAAGTGTCAGTTTTGGAAGTAATGAGCCTGCGAAAGGAAGGCAATAGCATGTTGTTTTATCCATGACTCCGGAAATATATTTTCCTTTTAGGCTGTTCAGATTTTTTATTCCTTTTTCTAGTTAAGTAGAAAACATAGCATATCTGCAAACTGTATGTATGTAACTCAACGATTTCTCTGCAAGTATACAGCAGAAGAGTGAAATTTTAAATGATAGAGGGCAGAAGCGACGTATGTTGCTGACATTTTCTTTTAGTCTCCACAAAGACTAACCTGTATTTCGTTGTGTTAGGATCATTTTTTGTAGGGTACGTTAGATTTGCCCAGTGCTGCATACTCAGAGTTCGTCAACTTGAACTGTAAAAACTGACACTGATCCCTTGCTACACGCGTCGATATACATGTCGATCTTGTTGTGAATATCTTCTTCAACTCCTGCATAAATAGTTGCAAACTAATGATGGCAATCCAAAAATAGATAAGACACGATCTTTATGAAAGAATGTGTCATTGTATGATGATATACAACTTAACCACCAAATTCACTGCAAGCGACATCGTGCAAAATAGTGTTTGCTTTTCTGTTGGATCGACTGCGCCTGACATGAACCACGAAAATATATAGAAAGAGCAAATGATGATCTTTTCAGGAACTGTTCTACTCGCTTCGTTGTTTGGCATTCCTATATAAGCCTAAGGCTGCGATCATTGTAAACGCGACAAGTGGAGCGAAGCGATAAGAGAAGCGTCTCGAAGTGATGGTCAAAGCGAGAAGCATTCATAGTACACGCGGTGATAACTTAATATTCATGGGAAAGTTTTGTGACAGTGCGGTGTTTTGTTTTGAAGTGGCAATATGAATTCATCAATTGATGACTTTCTTTTGCTTGAAAATTTGATTATTCGTTACTTTCCACAGTCACGTAGACGGTTTTCTACCCACCCTATCAATTTGTCGACGAAAGTATATGGAGAATTTCACCATTTGTATAATGATTGAATCGAATATCCAGAAAAGTTTTTTAGGTACACTAGATTGTCAATCGATACATTTGATTACATTCTGCATAAAATTCCACCTATGCTGATGAAAAACTGGTCGAATTTCATAAAATCACCGATATCTCCGTGCGAAAAGCTAATAGTATCAAAAAAGTAAGCTGATTAGGTAAACAAAAGAAATTTTATTGAAGAAAGAAATTCAGAAAACAAAAAATTGTAAAAAACCTAAAATGAACATTAAATAAATCAATTCAGTTTTTAAAAAGCAAATGCTCTGAAACGCTCTCATCGCCATTCAGGTCTTCTAAATTGATGATTCGTATTTCGGGTGGCGGAATTGATGCGTTGCACTGCAAATCATTGCTATTAGTTATAATTGAACCCGAAAAAAGTGACTGTTCTGAGGTTGGTCGTGAAGGCTCAGGTTCCCTTTGAGAGCCGTAGACACATTGATAAACTGTCTCTTGCAGTTTCATCCTACAGAGAAGTTTGTCACCAGATGCTAATTTACGTACATGTGGTAACAAGCTTTCAAAAAATGCAACATTTTCATCGCAATTCCGATGTCGTTCTTCTAAAATCTGTAGTTTTTCTCTCTCGATTGACAACATTTCAGAATGTTCAGCAGAACAGAAAGTTTTCGTTCTTTTTTATTGGTTTTACGACTGGTTTCTACTTCAAAAGTAGGAAACGGTTCGTTATTTCCCCCAAAATCGTCATTAGCATCTCCATCCAGATCTTTCGTCAAATCGGATTCATGCTGTGCCGATTGTTCAGCCAATCCGATTGAAGTAATTTTCGGATGCCTTAAATTTCCTGACAGTTTTCGGAATTTAAATTGATATTTTAAGAACAACAACGACGGAAAAAAAACTCCACGTTGAGGTATATTCGTTGGCTTCATCACGCGATTTTCCGGTTGGTATTTTTGCAAACTCCTTGCGAAACTGGTCTCTTAAGTTTTTTCCATTTTCGCTGCATATCATCTTCTTCAATGAAAAAAAGTTCGCTTATAATAAGTTAGATAATTATATGAAGTTACTTTATATTTAATTACAGATATCTCGCAACTGGATTATCCTTTGCGTCGTTATCATTCACATTTCGAATGGGTATATCCATGGTCCAAGGTATTGTAAAAGAAACGTGTTTAGCTTTATGGAAAATATTTCAGCCGTTGCATATGCCAGAGCCTACTGAAGAAATATTCAAAGAAGTCGCAAATGAATTTTTGACAGACTGGAAATTGTATTTGCACAATCGATGGAAAACATATTCGAGTGAAATGCCCGCGACACTCGTTTCATTCGAGATACATTTTGCGACTATATGTGTCATAATTCTTTATAAATTCATGAAATAAAGTATCCTACTATGACAATACTTACTTGTTTCCTTCATATACAGGCTGATTCCCTCCCACAAACTTCCCACAAACACTCGATTGTGGTGCAATTTGGATTTCTGGTCCCAAATCGCAACACGACGAAAAACCGTGCTTATCAACTGTTCCGTATCCATTTTGCTTCTGCCAAGCAATTCAAAGCGATAAAATCCAACATCATCGATTTTGCCGCTTTTCTCTTTACTTGTCGCTTGAAGTCGCTTTGCCTCTTCGCTAGCATCGACTTCACTGTCCCATATAAAATGATGTGATTGATTTTGTCGCTTCTCGCTTCGCTTCGCTTGTCGCGTTTACTATGAAAGCAGCCTAACACTAACAAGAGAACTTCGTTTCCTTTCTTCACTCAATGGGTTTGCAAATTTTCAATTTTCGGTGCGCTTTGCCCATCACTCAGTGCTGAAAAACAGAAAACGAATGTGAAAACTAGGCAAACTTGACGGTACTGGCAAGTCTTTTACTTTAGTTTCATGTACACACGTTCATTAGCAAGAAATTCTCACCTTTCCTATGCTACAGTTTCAAGGAAAAGCAATGCCTCCTTCGTTGCTCCATATTCCTAAGTAAACAGAACATCGAGGAAAGAAACATTATTTCCTTTTCGTAACGTATTCGTTTTTTCACACGTTCCCAGGTTATGGCCTGTTTTATGACCCTAACCAAGGGCGTTGCCAGCTTATGGCCCAAGGGGTAGGGGGGGAGGCAAGTTGATATTATGGAGAATGCGAAAAATATGAATTGTGAATACAGTCAAGAGCATGAAGCTTTACACTAGTAGCGTGAGTCTTTACATATATGGTGATTGTAATAAGAACGGTTAAAAGTTCAATAAGTAAAGGCTCACTAGCCAATAATAATAATAAATATAATAACTTTGAAACGAAGTTATTATATTTATTGGAAAAATTAACCAAAAAGAATTTACGACATAATTGCAGTTAATTAAAACACAATTTTCGGGGTTTTTCGTAAATTTTTCCACCATTCATTTATAAATTTTCTGTGTACACACATCATGCCCAGACCAAAATCTTCAAAAAGATTTTCCTTATAGCCATGCGTTTAATCCCCTGAGGCTGCTAAACGATCGCTCTACTGTACAGGTTGTGCACGGTAGAGTGATCAAAATTTTCAACGCTTTTCCCCTTTTCGAGAAAGAAGTTTTTTGCTTCTTTTAGGACGTCAACAACTGATAGTGTTCTTGGGTTGGGCTTATCGTGCCACAATTGCTGCCGAAGTTCGATTTAATTTTTTATATTCGGTAAATCATAAAATTGGGCGATTTTTTTTGCAAATTTCTCTGGGATTTTTAATTGCCGTCACTTGCATTTTCGCGCAGTGTAATTTAGATAATGCGAATGATGGAGTGTTTTCTTCAGCAGAATGTACTTAAAGGTATGCAATAATGGAGTCCAAGTATGGTAATATTAAAGACCTCTTCCAGTATCCTGAAGGGATTTTTGCTGGTTGGTTGCTTCGATGACGTTGTAGACGCGCACAAAGCAAATGTCAAAGTAGGTGGTGATCGCAATCAGAAGTTCGCACAGACAAATGACAGACTGCGCGATCACGCAAGAATGACGACGGGGACAAAAATAGTTGGAAGTAGGGTTGCCAGATGGTCAGGATTCGTCTAAATTTTCCCGACTTTTTATATGATTTCCAGACTTCCGACAAAATACTAAATCTCCCGAAAAACAGGTTAACCTGAAGCCATAAAAAATAATTGAAATATTCAATTTTAAGCCACTTACTTAATGTACTAAATACATTTGGCAACAAAATAAAGGTTAGTGTATTACTTGGAAAAGGTTAAATTGCCTTTTGAGTACTTTTAAGTAAGAGCAGATTTTAAATTGGAGAAAATTTTTGATTAATGTCATTTTTCTCGACAACCTCACCCAAAAGTCGACATTTGAAATTTTTCAAAGAAATTTAGTTTTCATATCTGGCAATATGGAATTTGCACTGCACCTGGTAAATTCATTCGAGTTTTGCCGGGATTTGCGGGATTGATCGGCAAAGCCAGCCAACTGATTGGCCTTATATAAGAACTTTGGTTGCTTTGTATTTGGCTACATTTTTTGGAATCTCTAGGGGGCAGCTGCCCCTACTTGTCCTTTCCCCTTGGTGACACCCTTGGGTATAACCCTTATCTTCCACTCACTACGCGTTGCTTAGTAGGGCATCGATGATGATGATGATGATGATGATGATGATGATGATGATGATAGCTCGCGGTTTAACGAATCAACGATTTTTTTTTTGGTTTTTCGTGCACGAACTATTCGCATGTCAATTTTTACTCTGCTACTAATGCTGAGGTACACAGATATGAAATTTATCTATACTGATGCAAAAGTCCACACATGGGTTGTATAGCAGATGTGCGACAATTGGAGAAGGCCGAGCTATATATTCTTGATGCTATGCACTCAAAATCTTAAGCCGTATATGTTTACACGACAATAGATACAACTAAATTAGTTGCGTTTATTCAGTTCGCTCCTTCCGTGTTCTCTATTTCGAGGCTACATCTTAGAAATGTCAAAAAATTCTACGAAAAAATTTCTTGGTTCATCGTCCTTAATTTCCGCTGGCATTATATACGGTTTTAACTCCAAAAACATTGCCAGGTGACAAAAGGTGGCTATATAACAATAAGAGTAACCTTGTATTTAAAAAAATGTGCTTCTCGTCGATGTGAAAAAAAAATTGATGTTATCCTGGTCAATACATTAATCATCATAGTAATTTTCAGAAAACCATGGCCAAGTAGACACACAATCACCTCGTTGTGATATGAAGTTACTGCCATCTGACTTCCCAGCAATTCTTTGGCAAAGGCTTCGTATATCCTCCAACAAAATGAGAGTAAGATAAAATCGTTCATCACTGCCCAACTGTTATTCCTGAAGGAAGATGAACTAGATATTAAATACTAAATTTTCATTGAACATGTGAATCTAAGTTATATTGATTGAAAGCAATACAAATCCATTGGTTTTAGAGAGATGGCTGTGTGTGTGTATCAACGTGTATGCGTTCGGAATTCTTTTTCGTTTCGATTAGTGGTTTTATTCGACGCGTAATTACGTAACTTAAAATTGAATGAGTTTCCAGCAAAATCGGTTTAGCCATTTTTTAATTAGAATAAAAATAACTGAAAAAGAAGTTTGGTATGCGTGACGCTAATGCAGATAATAAATGGATATTTTTATAAATGATTTAATATTGTTAATAACAATCAAATATTGTTAGTCGAAATTTGATATTGTAAATATATACTCAATTATAACAATTCAGTAACAATCCAACATGAATGATTATTATTAATAATTAAATACCCTCAATATTGGTTGTGGATTCCGTGGCCGAGATGGCGGACAAAAAGGAGACAAGAGGGATAACCAGGAGGTGGACGAGGAGAAGGTTGAGGTTGCCGAGGCTTAGAGGACGACCAGGTGGAGAAGGAGTCTTCTTCTACCAAAGCTTTTATGGTTAGATAAAAACATAATAAAAGTATTTATCATAATTTAAAATAATAATTATTATTAACAGTAGTTATTGATAATAGTAATAATAGACCACATTTGTTTTTACTATTGTTTGCTATACAGCAATTCCTTCTCTCTTCAATATTTTTTTAGCACAAATGCTACTATTTATATTACATTTACGATAAAAATGACTTTCACCATTTTTTTTCTAATTTTGAATTTTTTTGCCAAATTTGTTTTTATGTTTTTAATTGTTTCTGACTTCCAAACAGGTCTTAAAATTATTTCCCACGTGGATTTGATGGTTTAATATGATCTCTAAAAATAAACACAATAACCATTTTTTAGTGGGGGAACCCCCATAACTTCTCATGGGGCCGAGACCGCCGCGAACTTTTTATGCCGTGGCAGTAGGGAATCCCCCTTCTTTCCATCCCCTCTGCTCCCACTACCTTCGAAGGTGGAGCCGTAATCTTAACCTTTACCGTGGTTTATTTGCAGTGTTTGAAGTTAATGCGACAATTGTGGGTTTCTATTTATTTAATGTTGGAAAAGTGTAGGAAAACTTTAATATGCGAGTTGATACATTGCATGAAAATAAATACACTTGATAAGAAAATGGTTGCGGTATTTTATACTGTATAACAGAAACCGTACAGAATTCATCAAGAAAAAATTGCGGTTCTGATTTAAGTGAATTAAAACGTAGTCAATTTTAGTTCTGAAATATAGTTAGGAATAAATATAATAAATTCTACATTTACTTAAAATTAGTTATATCCATAATATATATATATATATATATATTTATAGTATATATATATATATATATATATATATTTGTATATATATATTTATATATATATATATATATATAATATATATATAGTGTAACCCCTTTATAACGAAACTCAAGGGACCAAGCAATTCCTTTCGTTATATGGAGTATTCATTTTATGGAGTGTGGAAATAAAATACATAATTTTAGAAAAATTCAAAGCGTTTATTCAGTTTTATATAAAAAGATATATAGCCTTATCGTAACACGTTTTAATAAGTACATACATATAGAAATTATTTGAAATAATCTGTTAATTTTGATTGAATTTGTTTACTATTTCAATACTTATTTTGTTTTTTCTTATATATTCTGTTTACATCTTGGGATCAGTTTGAATCATCGTCGTGAAACAATAAGAATTTTTCTATTCTTTTTATTGCGTCAAGTGCTTCTTGTTAGTTGGTGGTGCGGGATCTTCAGTCTTATCCTCCTCTTCAACCTCATTTTTCTCTTCATGACATTTTTTCGCAAAATTAATAATTTCTTCGTACGTAAGCGAAATGTTTGTGGCCAGGTCTTTTTCAAGCTTTTTAGTACGTTCTGATCCATGGCTGCAAGACACTATTCGTGTTTGCTGGAAAAAATGCAAGCTCCATATTTTGAAGATAAGGTATCATAGGGTGGGCAGGACAGTTGTCCACGAGGAGTAAGTTTTTTGGTCCTTTTAACTCTTCATCCCATCTTCGTACTTCCTCTTCAAAAGTTGTGATGTCATCCAAGCCGACTTGTTAGCTTTATACGCGACGCGTAACCGTTTGACATTCTTAAAATACCTTGGGTTTTTTGATTTCCCAATCACCATTAGCTTCCTTTTTTCTGCTCTACTCATATTGGCGGCTATAAACACCGTGATGCGTTCCTTAGAGAGTTTACCTCCGACACACTTTTCTCCTTTGAATTTCAGGGTTTTTTTCCGGTGTCATCTTGTAGAAGATCCCGGTTTCATCAGCGTTAAAAATATCATCGGAGAGTATTTACAGCAACACACAAGGCGATTTTATTTCAAGTGAATTTGGCTTGAATGTAGTATATACTCACTTGTCTGTCCGCACTGGGTTGGATGTTCAACCTCTCAAAATCTTACGCCGCCAATGTTTACACGACAGTTTTTTGTTAACGTTGGAAGGTGGAAATCTTCAAGAGAAACCTAGTCACTCCTGCTTCTCGGCATGTTGGATTTTTACCGACTAAAACCACCTCCGCCTCTTTCAAGTCTTTCTCTTCATCCACTCTTATCTTGCACCCTCCGTGTGAAAAATACTTATTCACGTTTTGTATAATTGTTGAGTAATTCCCAGGCGATGAACATCGGTATAAGGGATAGTACTCGATTCTCAATAATTAGTCCAGCATTTATTTAGTATAAAGGTCTGTTTTTACAAATAAATTCATTTGGTTTTGTTGTCTAAACCTTGAGCTTTGGTTAATTTTCGTATTATGAGTTTTGCTTATCAAATAGATGTTTCCTCAGTGCTGTTTTGAAAATGATACCTTGACTATTTCTTTGAGTTCATGGGCAAGTTGCTGTAGAAATTAGTCTTACTGTTAGGTGGATCTCTTCTCAGATGTTCTGTCCTAGCAAGTTTTATCAATATGAATGTATTATCCACGTTTCTAATATCATAGTAATTTTTATACAAAATTTCTATTTAGTTTGATTGCCTGTCCTTCATCGTATTGTCAATTTTTATGCATGAATTTCTCTTTCTCCATGCAAATCAACTCATTCAGATTGTGTTGGTGGGCTGTTTTTACACCTTGGCCATGGGAGTCGGTCTTCGTAAGTTGTAGATAATCTTATATGAGTAGTAAGTGACGTACCTTCGAACCGGGTTTTCTATGGGTGAGAACCACTTTTTCAATCACAACCAATCGCAGCAACTCGGCTCTCGGTGTACTAGGTTACAAGGGGTTTTGATGGGGAATCAGTGCCATTTTGAGTCTGGGGTACGGTCGCGTGGTGGCGTTGATTTGTTGTTTGTAAGAGGGGTGTTGCGGTTGGTTGGTTGGGGTTGTCAGGTGGTGAGCGGTGATTTGCAGTGCTGGTAGAAGGGTGTAGAGGTTTGTTCAGGTGTGTGTCGGTGATTTGTGTTGTGTTGTGAGGGGTTGCCGAGCGTGGTTGGTAGAAGGGTGTAGAGGTTTGTTCAGGTGTGTGGCGGTGATTGGCGGCGTTGGTAGAAGGCTATGGAGGGTCTGGGTTAGGGCTGTGATTTGCAGTGTTGGTAGAAGGGTGTTGTGGTTGGTTGGTTGCGTGAGGTAGTGGTAGGGTGTGGAGGATCAGGTGTGTGGTGTTGATTGGCGGCGCTGGTAGAAGGCAATAGCAGATCAGGTGGTTGGCGATGATTTTGAACGTTGATGGAAGGCTATAGAGAATCGGGGTGTTGCGGTTGGGTGCGTCAGGTAGTCAAAGGTGGTAGAAATAGGGTCAGATGTTTTGGCTGTAGCTGTAGTTTGTGAGATGTGTCATGTGTTGGGAGATGTTGTGTGCATAACTGGTTGGTTGTTAGGAGGCTTAGAGTACGTTAGAAAGGCTGCTAAAGTCAATTGTTGTTAAATGGTGAAACAGGCGCGCAGAAAACCAGACAGAAAACCCCATACCCATACCTTGTACCTTCATGTGCGAATTCAACTTGAATTTCGTTCGTTGGCGATGTCGTGAATATTAATTAACTCGCTTACGAATCAACAGAGAGACTTGCAAAAGAAGCTATATTAATGTTTGTATGTATGTATGTTCAAACTCAACTTGAAGTTCGATCGTACTAGCATTGTAAAATGGTAAACCAGGCGCGCAGAAAACCAAATTCAACTTGAATTTTGCTCGTTCGTTGGCGATGCCTTGCATGTTTCAAGCGAATGTATGAAGCAGCTGTTTAAAGCAACGAATGAATGTTACAGGTTAAAGCCTTGCACGTACATTTTCTGTGGCTCTGTATAAAATTTAGCTTAATGTAATATGCACCCATTGATTTCTTTACGCTGTGTTGCTGTACTTATTTGTGCGAACGAAGGGTGAAAAGAAGTGCGAAATTTTAATGGTAATAGCCATTCATACTGATTCGATCGTATCATCTGGGTCGCATTTCAATTAACTTCATGCACATGTACGTTGAGATGTATTCAAAAAGCCATGATCGGACAGAGGTATGTTAGTACATATAACCATGTTTTAATTTTCTTAATACTGCGAGACAGTCTAACAGGAGTTAATTAATTCAGGAGGTTAAAATATCTCAAGTCTTTTTTGAAGGCGAGCGAATGATGGTAAAGAGGGCGATCAATACGTGTTTATTGTAATTAAAGGTATTTCCTCAAGGTTGACCGTCAACAGGTGCTTCTTTCCGTGAACAGATGTGTCATGAATGATCATGTACCGAACGACAGGTTATGCGTTGTACGTAACGGCCGGTTATGCATTTTGTTCTTGTTGTCTGCTGGGAAACTGTAGATTTGAGGGTGAATATCATTAAAAAACGCAATGTCGTCCGCATTGTTGATGCGTTTTTATGTTGTACATATTTTACACTATATTGCGAAATGTAGTAATTAAGTGGTATGACTCAATTTGCAATGTGAATTAATTAGTTTCATGAGAAAATGACGCTTGGTTAACACGGCCGGTAGCACAGACTACATGCATATGCTTGCAATTTGTATATTGTGCGGCGTGGAAAAATCTGTATAAAAACTCGTGGCTGGTACCATGGGTTATCATAAATTGTCGGACAGCACTCTGATAACCTATCAGAGAGGTAAGTTTTTTGATTTTGAAGTTATTATTTTCTATACATATATATATATATTAATTTTTCTCTCTCTTTTTTTGTTTTACAGCAATATTATAAATTTTTCAAAAATTGCGGCCCCACAAGGCCTATTTTGCAGCCTTCGTAAGTTAGCTTAGAATGAATTTTAAACAAATTCCTCGAAGAATAACGATAGAGGAATATCGAAGCAGATATTCGACCATAGACATCCCACGGTCCCAAAATTTTTTGGCTGGGGTTGCAGCAGCCGAGCAGCTAGAAGAAGCTGCGTCAGGAGCCGCAGCAGCCGAGCAGGGTGAAGAAGCTGCGTCAAGAGCCGCAACAGAGAATCAACAGCCTGTAAAGGTGAGGGGGACGTCACCTCTCCCTGGACCTCAACCTCTGACGATTGAGGAGCTGCAAAGACGGTTGTAGTGCAAAAGGTTCGTGCCTGTACCTGTTCTACCCCCCAAAAAGAAGAAGCGCGCTGGGGGCCTTGTTAAGTTGCGCCAGCAAAGAGCCGAGCTGCACCGCGTGATACCGCTCACGTTTGGAGAGGATAAATTAAAATTAATTATATTTAGAAGTTTAAAATAAAATTAAAAATTAAATAGAAATAAGCGAAATTATATAATAATAAAAAGATGGATAAAATAATTAACGATTTTAAAATTGCGTTAGCATCAAGTTTTGAAGATTGTATTATCTGGTTGAGGAATACAACAAATAAATTTAGGGATGGAAATATTTATCCGACATTAGATGAGAGATACAGGTTTTTACTACTGTTGATAGAGTTTTCAAAGCTACATCACCTGTCGTTTTAAATGGTTTGTTAAACGAAACATTTAATCTTTTGGTGAATAATGAAAACTCATCCAGCTCTTATGATGTTCAACAAGAATGTGTTGGTGAAGATAATCAACAAGGTGGTGGCTCAAGCGATATATCAAGATCATTTCGAATAATTTCCAGGAAAGAGAAGCAATTTAAAAAATTTAACGTCACAGGTGTCACCTTAAGTTTTCAGATAAAGGACTTCACCAATATAGCCGTTGATCCTTTAAGTGCTTTAGAAAAAATATTTGATAAGCTAATTGCAGAAATTCTTGGTAACGCGAATTCGGAGTGCAAAATGAGCTTTAAAATAACACTCCCAAAATCACCACACGTTAAACCCATATGGTCAAGTTTAAAGCCTGTTCAGAAAATTAATGGGAAATACATAATGGGTCTTATAGCAAATGTCACTCAATCAAACACTAAATTTCTTTCGGATGATATCATTCAGTTCCATGCGGATGTCGTAAACATTCCTTTCGGTGGAGGGCGTGTAAATAAAAAGTACACAGATGATGATGAACTTTTAAAAAGGAAAAAAGTATTAGTGGATGCGGGTAAAACCACTAAAGCTGACGATCTTTCATGTTTACCAAGGTGTATTTGTTACGCAATAGAAATGGTTGAGGGTAATATAAGCCTTCAGTCATTTAACAATCTTTGGATTTGAAGGCTGATCAATTGTATTAAAATGCCAACGTGGTAATCAGTGAGAATGGATACATTATCCTGGATCTTTATAAATTTCAAAAATACTTATGTGGGTATCAAATTGTTCTTTTCGATAATATTCGAGATCCGAGTTCCATCCTTTTTAAAATTCCGCTACAGGATATAACAGCAAAAAAAATTTACCTCTTCTATTTCGAGATTACAAAACATTTTTACGTCATAAAATTGGTCACCGGATTGTTTTCCAAAAGTTATATTTGTAACTATTGCGATAAAGTTTCAAATCATTCGTTTCATGAATGTGAAATGAAATGTCCGTACTGTATCACATTCTCACCCTGCGTGTATGTATCACAGATGGTTGACTGTAGCGAGTGTAATCGTGGGTTTAGAGTACCGCTATGTTTCTCTAACCATTTAGATAAAAAGTTCAGAGGAAAAACTGTATTTGACACTTTTAAGATATGTGTATTTTGCACAAAATTTATAAATTTTACATACAGGAAAGGTCTCAAACATCAATGTGACGAATACTTCTGTCAGATATGTTCAAACATACAACCGTCATACAACATAACTGTTTTATAAAGCCCTACATAGGTAGAAAGGATAAAAACATTCTCATAATATTTTTTGATTGTGAAACTACTCAAGACGGCCTGTATGGAGACAGCTCTTCAACTTTTGTACATGTTGCAAATCTAATTGTAGCACAACATGGTTGTCACAATTTTTATCAAGATGAAGATATTAAACAACCATGTGATACATGTGGTGTCAGACAGCATATTTTTGAAAAAAGTGATCAATCCTCTGTTGTGCAAAGGTTTCTAGACTATTGTTTAATACCCAGACCGTATGTGAGCAACGTATATTGCTATGCACATAATTTACAAGGGTATGATGGTCATTTCTTGATTTCGGAGTTAAAAGCTAGGAAAAAACATATTGAACCTTTAATGAATGGAACCAAAATTATGAAGTTGACATGTGAGCAAGTTTCATTTGTTGACTCTTTAAATTTCCTGTCGTTTCCACTTTCTAAGTTTCCACAAGTTTTCGATGTTGATTGTTATTATCCTTATTATTTCAATACCGAGGAGAATATAAATTATATCGGTAAATACCCACCACCAGAAATGTACGGTTGCGATACAATGAAACCTAAATAAGGATGGCCTTTTTAAATCAGTACAATACAAAAACACAAAATATTTTCAATAATAGAAATGAGTTGTTGCGACATTGTGTAAATGATGTTGATATTTTACGACGAGGATGTATAAAGTTTATGGATGAGTTTATTAAAATGACCGATGTGAACCCCTTAATAGAAAGTCTCACAATTGCATCGACATGTATGCTAGTTTTTCGGAAAAAATATCTTGAAAAAAATATCTTAGGCGTAATACCTAAAAAAGGCTATTTCAAAAGTAAAACACATTATGTAATTTCTTGTAAGTGGCTGGCTTGGAAAAATTCACAAACTAGCGGCTTGATAATCTCCGCAAACAACAATGGTGAGTTAAAGTAGGATAAGTGTAGATTCTATGTCGACGGCTTTCTTAAAGAATCAAATACTGTCTTTGAGTTCTTCGGCTGTTATTATCACGGTTGTAGAGATTGCTTTAAATTTCAAGAAACGACTGAAAATAGCTCTTTGGGTTTAGAAACAATAAATCCAAGATATGAAAGCACACAAAGACGTATCGAGGCGATAAGGAGAAATGGATATAATCTGGTATATTCGTGGGAATGTGCATTTAAAAAAGTACTAAATAAAGACTGGGTTTTAAATGAAAAATTGCGGGAATATTATAATGATATAATGCCACCACTATGTGTGTGGGATGCTCTATTTGGAGGTCGTACTGAGGTATTCAAATTATACCATAAAGCAAAAGAGGGAGAGGTAATACGTTATTTAGACTTTACCAGTCTGTACCCGTATATCAACAAATACGCACCGTACCCCATAAAGCATCCTGAGATATTTCGAAATGACAATATACCTCCTATAAATGAAATTATTTCAATGCATGGTTTCATTAAATGCGATGCAATTGCTCCCAATAACCTTCTCATTCCTGTGTTACCCTTGAAAAACAACAATAAATTGTATTTCACACTCTGTAAAAAATGTGCCGAGAAGAATAAAGTTTCAAGTTGTGATCATTCAGATGATGAGCGAAAACTCACAGGTACATGGGTAATTCCTGGAATAGCCTAAGCTGTAAAAAGAGGGTACAAAGTCATGAAAGTATATGAAGTATGGAAATATGAATACACAGTGTACAACCCTAATGCAAAGACTGGCGGATTATTTACTGAATATGTTAAGAATTTTTTGAAAATTAAACAAATGGCTAGTGGCTGGGGTAATGAATATATAACAGATGAGCTTAAAGATATTTTTATTGAATCATGCGAAAGGCGGGAATGTATTGTTCTTGATAAAAACCAAATTCCAAAAAATTCTGGTCGACGTAATATTGCCAAACTTTGTTTAAACTCATTGTGGGGCAAGTTCGGTCAGAGGGATGATCAAACAAACACTAAAGTGATTAATAATTTCAAACAATTTTGTGAGCTTCTCCAATCACCAGGTGTAGAAATTTGTTCAATTTACCCGGTTGATAATGATAGCATGTGGGTTACATGGAAATATGTAGAAGAAAATCTGAGAACTTTGCCACATGCAAACATACCTATCGCAGCTTATCCAACGGCACTGGCTATAATTAAATTATACGAACTATTGGAAAAACTGGGTTCATCGATTCTCTACTGTGATACAGACAGTGTCATATTTGTGGATAGTAAAGACAAACCAATAAATTTTCCGATCTCTGATTTCCTGGGTGATCTGACCGAAGAGGTGGCATGCTATGGTTCTGATGCTTATATATCGGAATATGTGAGTACAGGCCCTAAGACATATGGTTTTAAAATTGAAACTGAACATGGTCCTGAACATGTGGTTAAATGTAAAGGCATTACTCTTAATTTCGAAAACTCAATAGTTGTAAATTTTGAACGTATAAAACCTTTAGTTTTATAAGATGATTTATCTGATGGCGTACATGTGACGACCAAACGTAAAATCAAGCGAAAGCGTCCAGGTGTTGTTGTATCAGAACCCAAAAAAAACTCCTGAGATTTACTTTTGACAAAAGAGTTGTGTCGGATGAATATTTCTCTTATCCTTATGGTTTTAAAAGATGTTGACCAAACAATTATGATAACATTTAAAAGTTTTGTATAAAGAATCAATATTATCCATTTTTATTGTATTAAAATTTTATACATATTTGCATTGTAAAGTTTAGATATTCATATCATGTAAATAAGTTGTTAAGTGATGTTTGCCTTGTTATGAAATTAAACAGTTACTTTTAGATCATATGATGAAATTCGAATAGTTGTTGGAATAAAATATAAGTACCAGTACTCTAAACATTTCTTACATTTCATTACTAGTCTTGCAACCATCAGATATGGCACATATTATTGTAAATATCCAGTTTGTGTGCGGAAATAACGGGCAATATTTTGCGAAAGAGCTTGCTGTCCTACAATTCGTATCACTTATACCATCAATGTATCATCTTTCACCACCGTATCCACACCAGGAGTTATCTTTTAAGGGCTGCAAACAGAACGGCTTTGACGTGGATAACATTAACGGTTTGCACTGGAATGATGGCAATATCAATTACACCAGTCTACCAGATATATTTGAAAAATATGCTACATCGACGATCTATGTAAAAGGTGAGATGAAAGAGAAGTTTGTGAAAAAATATCTACCATCAACAGATATAATCCAGTTGCAATTACCAAAACTTAGCGAACTGAGACAGTTTCACACGTATTGCGAAATTCACGAAGGGACACAGTCCAAGCGATGTGCAGTGCAAAATTGTGTAAACATATACTTATATATGCTAAAAAATGAAAAAATATTGAGTAAAATATGAAAATGTGTTGTTATTATATATTTTTATTAACCAATCGTTACATTATAAATAATTTGAGGATTACAAAACCATGGAATTTCATAAAAAAGTCGAGAATAGTTTATGTGCACATATGAAGCACGTGAGGGTATAAAAAAGTCATCACTCGATAGGTTTAATACATCTTTAGCCTTACATCTAGTTGTATACTGATTGAAATACTCTCTCACACTGTCGGTTGCGTTCTTGTTGTGGTACATAATAATATTGAAGAATTCCATCTTCTCGAACAAATTTAAAAGGCTCTGGGGTGTTAGCCGGATACTACCTTGATCGACTGGTATGATGTACTCCTTTTTTAAATCAGCTTGTGTTGCTTTGACAGTTTCAATATTTTCTTGCTTCATCTTGATCAGATAAATGTACAATGAAGTCCACCCTAGGTAGTTAGTTGATACAGGGAAACGTCCAGGATAACTGAAGATGATTTTAACCTCAAATGTGAGTGGATCGAAGTCCAACGTAACTTTCCGGTTTTGACATCCATCCAGATAGTAGGTGTAGTTCAGCTGCACATCTTCACCAGGAACCTAGGATCTTTTCTGCCTGCAAGATCTTTTATTAATCAATTCAGCTGTGCCTCCAGGTTTGCTCCTTTTGTTAGATCGCTGCGGTTTTGCAATGTCCACGGTTTTCCGAATAGGTGATGTCACACTGCCCGAAAGGTTATTTAAGTAAGACTGAAAGTCAGGGGTTTCTGCTCGCACCCTTTATACTGAGCTCACGCTGCTTTTATAGCACATGTCTCCTGTCTACAAGACTGGTTGTAACACTCCCCTACATTTTGCGAAGAGACCCTCGAATAAATTTTCCGGAATAAATTAACTATTTCATCATCATTGATATCACAGTTTGTAGTAGAGAACCGGCTCAGAAATCTTTTGAAGCTTCTATCACTTCAACGAAAATAAAAAAATACACATCCATACTGTCCGCACGTGTTCGAGAATGCACTCTGTAACCTCTGCTTATTGTTTACAAATATTTTACCATTGAGCCGAAGGATTTTTTTGAAGTAATTGTTAGTAGGATATTTACCGAACGAGTCAAAATATTCAGTTGATCCTTTTTTAGGGAAGTAGAATGCTCTTGGGACGGATCTGTGTTGGCTATGACGCATGCCGGTTTTCTGATTTTCCGAAGTAAACGATCGCAGGGATATACACCTTGAAAAAACCTTTTTGTTAAAATATTACTTCTCAACGTGTTGATGATCTCTATTTTGTTCATTTGTGTGCTTTAGGAATATGTTTTCAAGGTTTACAACCTTAGTATGTGATGCCACGTAGCTTTGTAAGAACTCTTTTGTCGATTCTCCGTTCACAAACACTGTTGAAAACTTTCCCAACGATCTGATAAGATCCTCATCGAGTCGCTTGAGTTCCAAGTTTCCAAATACGCCTGTCTGATCTGTAGCTACAGTCAAGGTGGTAGGATATTTATACGTAATTCCTTTCGAGTAAAGTTTGTTCTGTGATGTGAACCCAGTCAGCGATACTTTCTTAAAGAAGGTTAAGTGACCTTCTGAGAAGTATTCAACATTTACAAGGCAATGTGCCATTACTTCTGCTGTGTACTAGAGTAAATACTATCCAAATCTGAATGTTATTGCGATATATATATATAGCTTTTTAAAAGCTTGTAAATACATTCCGATTTTTGTCAATTTCAAGCCTTCCATCATATTCCGCGTAAATGATACAGGTGACACTTTTCTTTAAAGCTTCTCTGAATCTTCCCTCGATCCTTACCACACCTTGGTTTAACAAACTAGCGCATCCCGAATCGTATGAGCTGTCTGCTGTTAAATCAAATGCTAGCAGAAAACATCCATTATTAAAGAATTTCTTGGATATTTGATGACCTTTATCAAAATAATTTATTCCAGTCCCCTTGAACAGAGAAAGATATCCTCTAGTGCTAACTGGTTTTTCGTGCGAATAATCAAACTCTAGAGGAAGGTTTGGTACTTGAACACCATTTACTGATAGATTGAAGTTGGTAATTTTGTTATGCTTAAAGTTGAATGGATTCTTTTTGCGCTTTCCGGTGTAGGAGTCATTATCCACCATACCAAAAACTAGCAAATTCGATAACTGTCCTATCACTACATTATCAAGAGATAGAGTATAGGTGTTGGTGGGTAAAGTGTAGGTTTTTACTTCCACCGGCTTGTACGGATATACAGCATTCGATCGTTGGAGTACAGTTTCATGTGCTAATAATATACTGGGATTGACAGTGACGTGATTCATGAACATTGTCGCTTCTAGAATTTTTACATGTGGATTAAAGTCATCTTCTTTCGAGTACAAATAAAATTCCGGGTTTCCCAATGAAAGTGTTAAACGGAAGTCCACTCCATTCATTAACAGTTTATCCTGATTCAACATGTCACTATGAATTATGCCCATCAGTTCAACGACGTTACTCTTTTCAACCATTGCAGACCTTTTAAGATAGCCCTCATTTAACTCAGTAGGACCACCGCCAGGTCTTGAGTCTTCAATCATCTCCATCTCATTCTGATCTAGATACCAACCGGCTGATTCGAGATGAGTTGATGCAGCGTCTTTACCATAGTTCAGTAAATTTTCAATATAGGCGCAATAGTGGTAATTGTTGTCTGTCTGAGCTATATTCTTACCATTCAATTGTACAGTGCATTGCCTAAAAATTGAATGCATGAGGTTGTTTGCTACACCAACGCGGTCAGCTTAAACTTCACCCCCATCAGCTTTCTTAAGTTTCTCCTTTCCCGTGAAAAGTTCTTCCTTGCCATTTTTAAATTTAATCAGCTGCACTTTAAGGCGTAAATAAATGCTGGAAAAGTCACGATATGTATCTCCACGGCCGAGTGAGACAAATTCCAACACAGAAGAATTGTCCAATGATGCAATAGGTTTGTAAGCAACCTCTTCGGTCTTCAGAATACTGTTTTGAATTGGTGGTGAGGTAAAAATATCCAATTCAGACTTCATACATTCTTTCTGCATCGTGATGTTATTATCTACTTGTCAAATATATCCAATGTACGCTTTCTTAATTGACGTCGTCTTTTTATAGTTTTCTTAGCTCTGCTCGATGATAGCTTTTCACTTTTCTCCCTTTTTTACGGTTAAGCACCGATTTCAGCTGCTTACTTGTGTAAGGGTTAGCTCGTTTTATAGCTAATCTCCTACCTCTACCTTCCATTTTATCGAAGATTTTATTTATACCTTTTTGGGCCAATTCGTGTACTGCAGATTTTCCATGTTCTTTTAGTACCTGCTTCAGCGGTCTGCTTCCTGCCTCTTTAAAAATGGACTTTCCTGTTTCGCCGACTTGTTTGCCTATAGCTTTTGCTCCACGTAGAAATAATGGTTGGAGAGAGCGTACCAATTCACTGAAAAAACTACCAACCTCCCTTCCTCGCTGGTAAACAAGTGGCGATTGATACTATTCTCCAATGTCAGATAATTTCCCCCCACTCTGGCTAAGGTAGTAACGTGTGTAGTGTGAATTCATCTCATTAACATAGAAACGTTTTAAATCCTGTATCAAAACTATGTTGTTATTTCGAACTTGCGAATATTTATAGATTCTTACCTTCGTCTGAAATGAAGCATGATGAAAGTTGGAGTAAAGCTAGATTCAAAGTTGACTAGCTCGCCATGATGGTCTGTAATTTTGATTGAGATACTTTCAATAAAAGTTTTCTCCAGTGGACAGTACTCCACATGATCGAATCTGAAAATGCCATCACAACTTTCCAGCGGGATTGCTCGCAGATTTCTTACCAGTTTATTTCCAGTTATTCTGGGTTTAATAATATCCGTATCATTATATATCAAATTGTTTCCTTCACAATCACCGATAGCTTTGGAGGGCGTGTCACAAAGTTTCCGTTTTTCAAGTACAGACAATGATTTTTCCAGTTGACTTATACTGTCTAGCATTATTGATTTATCAAACGACTCTTTTATTGTTGCATCGATTGTTTCGGGGTCGCGTTTCTCAACGGGTGTCTTCAGGAATGCGTCGATGAATAAGCCAGCAATATCATCGGTTTTATCCACTTCTATTAGAACTGGAGTTGTAGCATTTGAACCATCGGCTCTTTGTAGGGCATGTTAATGATGGTGTGAAAATCAGTTTTTACCCACTTATCGGGTAATATTTCAGTGCCGGACTCTTTAGCGGTTCGGGATATAGATCCTCGGATTGCTGAGGCAATTTTTTTAAACAACTTCTTTCGTAATTGAGATGTTGTGAACCTAGATGACTTGTCTTTATCAAGTAGCTCTTCGTCATTAAATTCAATTCCGCTTAGTAATAGGGTAATGAAATCTGTTATGTTATTCGGTGACGGTATAGGCAGCGCTACATTAAGCTTCACGCTATAATCTTTCAGATGAAATGTATGGGTGGTCGGTTGAATACCCGCTTCTTCCTTAAACTATTTGACGGATAAATATATTGATCAACCATCTGTAATAATCCATTGTGGTTTCGTTTGTTTCTTGGTATCTGTCCAATTATGTAGTCTATAAGCGCTCGGAATGATTCAAATTTTGCATCTTACATTAAATAAACTTACTCAGCAATCTTACCGGACTGATAAATATGTATGCAAAAATCTGTTTCTTCTATAATACTTCTTATGTCGGAGATTACCTTTCCAACTCTATCTTCTTCAATACGATCGTACATTATTTGTTTAATTTCGGCCAGGTAATAGTTATAATAGGTAGGTCTAATTGCTAAAAAAATGACGAAAGAAATGATGAAAAATTCATATCATTTTCCTTGTAACATAACTTTTGCAAATCATTAGCATACCATCTAAAACGAACATGTTGCTTTTCCAATTCAACAACTTTAGCGATTATTGCTTTTGGATCTTTTTGAACTGGTAAAGATTGTGGTGCTTTGGTAACGCTTTTATCTTCAGATTGTATAGAAGGTTTAGAAATTTCGCGGCTACCTGATTCGTTTTTTTCTTTTTTACGTTTTGGTAGAGCGATCTCCGTTATTCCGACATACCAATTGCCGGTAAACTTACACACACTCGGTAATATATTTTCGAAAGTTGATAGCGTATTGACAGGGTAAATGTCTAGGGAACTGTTGCTCAAGAGACACACGTAGAACTCGTCATCTATTATGTTTATAGGCATTTTTTTAATTCTGTCCCAATTCAGGTTTTTAACTGTGGAACTAGGCTCGGTCTTCAATCTTAACCGCTCACTTTGCCGAGCAGGCTTTCTTATGGGAATGTCAGTCTCAAATTGATCATGTTCTAGACGAGAGGGTCTTGAAATAGATTGCTTGTCAGACTTTCCACCTACTTAACCGAAATCTGACGCTACAGCACCTCTATTATCTACTGCATCTAAATCAGTGAAAACGTCATCCAGTTCATCCACACTCATATCCGCTGGAATTGTATACTGCGTTATACCATCTTCGTCGGTTATTATCTTGTAGTCTTTGCTGGTTCCTTCAAATGAATCAGCCACACTTTTCCTTATTTTGGAAGCAGGTTTAAGACTTTTTGCTATTCCACTTGCTGATAATCGTCGCTTAAAAGCAGCAGGCAATTCTTGCTTCATTGGTATTATTTCGTTTGTCGACTCAAATATCTCCTCCGGTCGTGGAGGTGAAGTTTGTGTGGGTATTACGTTTTTAAATAGGAACCTCGTCTGTGTGCTGTTTTCACGCAAATTCTTATATTTCTGACTATCCATGCGGTTTTTCGATGAAAGATTTTCAGCTTTCGTCTCCATAAATGATTTTTTTCTTCGTCTTACATTTAAAAATTGTATTAGCACATTCCGGTACTGATACCATTTTGCTTCATCATTTTGGCGCTTATTGTTCAGTATCTAACTCATGGTTTTGTCAAACAGTGTCTGTGTACTAGCGCTCTCAACTGTATCCTTTAAACGTTCATATTACCCCTTCCGGGGGTAATAGAAGCATTTTATTAAGACCGCTGTTTCTATGCATATTTTTCTATTAAAGACCCTGAAAGAACACTTCCTAGCAATACGGGTAAGAATCAGCCTTGTTGAATTAACACTTTACGTTGGCGTGGAACGGATCGTTTCGCCTCCGCTAGCTTACGCATACTCTTTTTATATTTACAAAGCCGGGAGAATGTTTTTCCTCTAGGCAAATGATTTCCTTTCAGTGTATTGTGTGTGATTTCGCATAGAGTTTTAATTACTTCGGGATCGGCGGTTTTCAGTATCGCCTTTCTTAAACACGGGCTAGCTTTTTTAAGAACGTATAGCATATGCTTGTTGTCCTTTAATCGTCTCATTCGTGACACCATTGTCTTCTTTCAAACTATCTGGGGAGCAATAACACGTTACAAATGTTGTATTAAATATGTCGGTGCGAAAACGTAAGGTGTCATTTATATCCTGTGTTAGGTCTATTAGCAAATAGCTATGAGGTTGCTGAGTTATTTCTTTATATATTCTCATTAGCTCCGGACTGTTTTCAGGGTATATCTGTTTAGCGAGATGATGAAATTGACTCTTGTCTCGTGAGTTCTTGAAGCACACTGGATACTTACAATTTAGCGAAATATCTCGGCAAAAAATTTTCCCTGATGGAAAACATTCTGAGTCACCAGAACGCCAGGTTACGATGATGCGATCCTTTCGTAAACAACTCGCATACTTGTCTTGAAAAAGCATTTAACATCATATCGTCCAGTACAATTAGGATTGGTTGATTCGTGCTATTTGGAAATTCCTCAGGAATAGAGTTCAAATATTCGATATTTTCAAATGGCGCTTGCCGTGGTATAGCACTCTGTTCAGCGTTACACCAAATAATTTTCTTCACTGATGGTTGAATCATTGCATTGTTTCTAAGAAGATTTTCTATAAATGTCGTCTTCCCGTAGTCTGACGGGCCTGCCACCATCATTGTAAAAGGGTGTTTAAAGTGCAGCATCTTTTTGTGTTCGGAAAAGAAGAACTTCTTATAAAAGCCATTACAAAACTTTTAATTATACATTTTTCAAGATGAGTAGAAGGCAAATTGTTAATGAACTCCATAGAACTGCTCGAAAAAACTTTAAACGTCGACGTGTTGGTATAAGGGGTATTGATGATCTTTGGCAGGCAGATCTGGTTGATATGAATGCGTATGCATCTGAAAATCGCGGTTATAAATTTCTATTGACAATAATTGATACATTTACCAAGTACGCTTGGGCTCTCCCCGTTAAAAGTAAAAATTCCAATGATGTGGCTAAGGTTATGGAATCAGTTCTCAAACAGAGACGTATACCCCGAAATCTACAAACCGATGATGGAAAAGAATTTTTCAATAAAACATTTCATCGGATAATGAAAAACTATGAAATAAACCATTATTCTACATTCAGCGCGTTAAAAGATTCAATTGTCGAGAGATTCAACCGAACTCTGAAGGGCATCATGTGGAAAGAATTCAGTATGAATGGGAATTATCATTGGATTAGCATGATACAGAAGTTGACGGACAAGTACAATAGAACCAAGCATCGCACTATTAAAATGAGACCTATAGATGTCAATTCATCTAATGAAGTTCATCTACTTGCAACTTTGCATAGGAAAGTTAAGGTTGTTTCTAAACCTAAATATAAAATCGGTGATTATGTTCGCATAAGCAAGTACAAGCACGTCTTTGAAAAAGGCTACACCCCGAATTGGTCAACAGAGATATTCAAGATAAGGGTCGTAAAAAAGACACAACCGCGAATATATATCCTTGAGGATTATCAAGGAAACACTATTCAATGCGGTTTTTATGAGTTAGAATTATCAAAGGTAAAGCACCCTGATGTTTACCTTGTCGAGAAAATTTTAAAAAAAGAGAAAAATCGTGTTCTTGTAAAATGGCTCGGTTTTTCTTCAGCGCATAATTCATGGATAGATATAAAAGACGTAATGTGAATGCATTCTGGGATCCTATCACAACTCGCTGAAATTGCAAAACATGTTAGATTCGCAGACAGCGTTCACATGAGGTATATGATAGCCTGGAACTATGCGTATCGCATGAGTCGTAAAGGGGAGTGGGAAATACATGCTCGTGACAAAGTTAGGTTTCATCAGCGTATTTCACAGCTAAATGAAATTATAGCCCCTGTTCTTTCTAAAAAGTTCAGAGAGAAAATTCTTAATGAGAGGTTTTTGCATTTAACATAGTCAGTTTAGAAACAACCTTCAGACAAACAAGATGTCTTGCACGGTAGAACTGCGTAAATTTGAAGATTTTGTTTCGGATTACGAGGATGTACTTCTGGATGCACATCGTGAGAAGCTGTTAAAGGATATCAACACGCTAAAGCTGTATTCGACGATACCGTATGGCACATCAATTCACGGATCACATTACAAATCCTGCCCTTGGTTTTCTGACAACGCCGAATCCGGACCAGATACCTGTGAATGCTGCCATGTGGAAAAAATCTCCGGCAGAATTAGAAAATTAATGTGATTTTATTATAAACTGAGAAATGAAAAGTTTTGAAAGAGATATTTAAGTAAAAATTATAAATTACATTCGAACCAGTCTTTTAGTTCTTCTAACACTGATGTGAAATGGAAAAATGTGAAATAGAAATAAAACAATGCTGTATGGCAAAAGGGACTCTTTATTCAAATTCATCGTTGTTATGCTGAACAAATTTTATTTTTAAATATCCACCTCTAGCGTCATCTTTACCTTCGAAAACCAGATAGTTTTCCGCAATATCGTTAAGATCCTGAATTTGACGCTGTTTCTTTATTTTCTCTGAGAATCTTGGTGGAAGAAAACAAAAGGTTCCATTGGTTAGGTGTACGGTGAGGCGTGAACACGCAATATGTTGATCAAACGAAAACATTTAACCCTATATTTCTTCCCGTGTTCCAAAGCAAGAAGTGCTTCGTGTTGATCCGGACGGTACTCGCATACATTGTTCAACACTTCTACAGTTTTCTGAAAAAAAGAACAAAGGATTAAAAAGAAACATTACCAGTATGCATGTAATATTATAACTCACCATATTTTTCGTGTCCCAACTTCTTTCAAAAGACTTCAAAAACTTCTGCGTGATAATCGACTGCAACCCTTTAGTTTTATACTGTCTACGCGCAAATAGGGTAATACGGGTGAGTAATTGCAAACTCAATAGCAGATGTTTCCGCACGAGCTAATTATATTCACCCTCAGATAATTTCAATATACAGAACGAATACGCGATCCGCAACACAAAAGCATTCAACCATCAGCCTATACCACACGAGTTACGTTTTTGGATAACGTTTTTGTTCAAAAAATTGGTTGATTTCCTCGACGCGGAATTGCCAAAATAAAACACTGATTTTTTTTTTAAAAAACAAAGGTGGACTTTATTTCCTAAAGATCCAAGTTTTTATTCTTTACTTTACAATTCTTAATTTTGAACTGACTCTCTTATCATAGGGCTTGGCGTATTTATACATTTGGTATGCTGCATCAGCATTTGTAATTCGATCTTCCGTTTGCAATAGATCGTGGACTTTAATAATTTATTTTGGGCTGACCATGCAATTAAATGTAATTTGTTTACAATAGATCGTGGACTTTGGTAATTGATTTTGGGCTACCCATGCAATTAAATATGAGAATGTTTATTTAGAGTTGATTGGTTCTGTTGGGATGTTTATATTACTTGGTGGGTTACCCCGGGTGTTTATGTTATTGAAATTGGTTGTACGTGACTGATAGGATATTCGTGGTTTCGGGATAGGAGGAGTATGTATGGGATGCATGTGTAACTTCTCCCTTCTTAAGATCTTTGTTGTCCTCAACAAAATTGAATATTGGTAAGTTGTTGTTTTCTTTTTTGTCATTATTTATATTTAAAATTGGAAGATTTATTTTTGCAGTGACGGTAGAAAATTAATGTAGGTGCAAGTATTATAATAATTATAAACGTTACTGATGCAGCTGTAATGTTGTTTCTGGTATTTACGTATTTTATTTCCTCTATATTATCTAAGTTTTTTCGTTATCCAACTTTAGGTTTTTTTTTTTAAATTAATTTGTCTAATGTATCCAGTAGTGTTTGTGATAGGATTTAATATTAATGTTTGTTGAAATTCTTCTATATCATTCTAGTACACCTTGCCGAGTAATTCTAATTAACAATTGCTGAATCTTAATATATAACGTCCATTTAACTTATATGTTTTTTCATTACAGTTTTGTTTTATTGATTCATTCATATTGATAGCTATAACTAATCCTCCTTCTATTTCTTTCACATGAGAAATATTACTTGCATTAATAATACAATCCCTTTTGTTAAATTTTATTTCATTTTGAAGAGATTTTTACATGTTTTTCGCTTCTGTAGTAAGTTCGTTGGAACAATATAGCTTCTTTAGCATTTATGTTTAATATTTGATGGTTTTATTTGAAACTTGTTGAACACAATAAGATAATAGTGGTTGTGTTAAAACTGGGATATTTATAGCGAATATGATAATACTATTTTTGATAAAAACGTTAATATTTATGTCTCTTAGTTCGTCTTTTATTAGATCAAGATTATGTACTAATTGCATGTTTAACAAAATTTCGTTTATTTGCTTTGTTTTGTTTGTGTCTGTTGCTAATTGATTGAAGAGTTTGTTGGTATTATTTATGTTTAGGACAATTTTGTGTAAGTTGCTCTGAGCCAGTGGCGGCTCGTGGCACAATAAGTACGTGAGGCGAAAAATAAGGTAAAATGATTTTCGATACAAGCTGAAAATCATAAAAAAAATTCAAGCTTGCGGCTGGCTCAAGGTACCATTCAAAATGATACTGTAACGGAGGTTATTATTATATTTTGATACGAATTGATTTTAAAGTTATCTGAAAACGATATGTTTGTTTAGAGTTATATCCATAGTTTTTTTTAGTCGTTGGGAGGTGGAAATCTTCAAAAGATACCGATTCGCTCATTTTCTTCGTACACTTCCCAGACGGTATAAGGGATAGTTTGTTACGAATGCATCATATTCTCAATATTTGGCTAAGATTTGAACAAGGTGTTAATTTTACTTAATACTAGTAACATTATGGAAGTGTTATAAATGTTGATGCAATTCACAATAACTTCCCTTCAACTTTCAAATTCATCACATACATTTAAAATTTTATACATACGTTTTTTCAACGTTGAGATGCGAAAATCTTTGCAATTATGGTCAACTTTCGACATCAAGCAAAATAAAAATGTGAAATAAACTGACAACATCTGTATCCTTTTCGATCATTATCGATTAAAAAAACAATTCAAACAATTTTATGAAGGATTATGTAGGTTTTTTTACTTAAACGTATACTATTTCTTATATATTAGATTAATTCGCCTATCTTTTAAGGCAGCAAACTTTTCAATTATTAAATCATAAAATTGGCTATTCATTTCAGTTTGTTCTACCAAAAGTTCTTTTTCAATTGACATAATTGACAAAGCGGAAAGCCGCTCTTGAGATATTGTATTTCGCAAATGAGTTTTAACTCGCTTTAAGCATGAAAAATCTCTTTCAGCCTGCACAGTTGTGACAGGGATAGTTAAAATCAATGTTACGAGTCTATGTACTTCGGAAAATATTGATACCAGCCCTAAATCGTTTAAAAGCTCAAGCATTTCAGACAAACTAATTTCATGAAATTGTGCATCTAGATAAATGATACTTAACTCGTTTTTAAGACGATCCATGTCAAACATGTTTGGGAAGGTTTTTTGTAGCGAACTCATTAAATTAGTAGGAAATTGTTTTGAAAACTCTCTATACTTGGAGGTATTAAATAGTGATATGAACTCTAGTTTGTGAAAGTCATCAAACCTTACTTTAATTTGGAACATAATGCAATCCAAAATTTCATAAAATAATACTTTCCACTTCTCGAGAAAATCGGATGGACTCATCTTACAGCTATATCTATTTTGGGGCAATCCAGTTAAAGTTTCCGCTTTTTGAAAAATACACTTCACTGCTGATTCTATTCGTAGCTCTTTCGATCTATCTAATACTATTTTTAATTGTAAAACACAAAAATCAATTTTAAGATTACTAAGTTGAAGAACTTGAAAAAAGATATCAGTTATTGAATAAATTTCTTTGAATGCAAATGTCAAGAAGGCAAACTCAAAATCATAAAATTCCTTTAAGTAACCCTTTGCGAGATGTATTGAATCCGAATCTAACTCTGTGTTCTCGATCATGTCTTGAAAAACTTGTCTGAGATTCTCCCAATTATTTGCGGTAAAATGTACAATTTTCGATCTAGAATACCATCTTGTGTCGCAAGACTGAGGAATTCTTTTCTTTAGTATTCTGTCCAAAATAGATGTACGTTTGTATGATTTATGAAAAAAGCTGGTAAACCTTTTAAAGTTGCAAAAAACACTCTACTTTCTTTAATATAGTTCGAGCCTTGTTGCAAAATCAAATTCAAACGATGTGCAGCACAATGAGTATAAAGTGCTAGAGGTGCGACAGATTTGATTCTTGTTTTTAAACCAGTCAAATCTCCAGCCATAACTGCAGCTCCATCATAACATTGTGCTACTAATTTTTGTCTGAATGCAAATGGTTCCAAGACACTAACTAGTAAGCTGTAAAGTGCACTAGCTCTTGAATCCAAGCTAACATCAAAAAATCCAAAAAAACGTTTTTTGAGCTCCGCGTTCCTGTTCTCATACCTTATTGTTATACAACACTGTGCCTTTGCCACAATGTCTGTCGTGTCATCTACTATTACTGAAAAAAACAGTGCATCTGATATCTCTTTTTTTATGTAGTCTTTTAAATAGTCTTCAATACAAAAAATCAATTCATTCTGAATCGTTTTGGATACTGGATACTATATTTTCTTTCCAAATAACAATCAGTGCTGTCAGTGTTGAATTTTGGAAATCGATCAACAACTTTTCATTTCCAGCAAGCATAAAAGTTGCACACTGAGAGCATTGTTTCGAGCAGAGGCGAACATTTCGTCGCCTCAGTTCTAGCCATAGAAACGAATGGATCGTAGGGCAGCGGTTTCTAAAAATAATCCCATTGAAGCTGCGAAACTGAGGCTCCGACGGTTTCGCCTCATGATCAATTTTGTGTATCGGCAAGAAGTAGCGAATGATACATATGGAAAGTTAGAACACTAGCGTGTATGTTACACTGCTATATAAGTACATGTGGGTGTGCAAATTTGTTATTTAATGATGGGATGGGAGCGCACAGTAGCTTGGCGGCTTATTGAATTATTTATTGTATTAGTACAAATATAAGGTGAGGCGCCGCCTAAGTTGCCTCATCTGACGAGCCGCCACTGCTCTGAGCGTTACTTATCTTTACTTATTGGTTCATTGATTTAATTATTTCGTGGTTATTGGAGTCGATTATACTTAGGTGACTCATGATTTCTTCATAGTCGTTGTTATCCATGACTCCGAAGAGTAATTTATAAAAGGTTCCTATTGGGTTAATAATTTCTAATTTTAATTTGTTATGGCCAATCTTCAATGGAATTGTAGGTTTTTTGGAATAATTAGTATTGGTTTTATTTGGGAAGATGAAGCCTTTATTAAAATGGAGTAATTTGAGTTCGCTTCGTATGGTTTCAATGGTGTAGGTTGTATAATGATGAGGTTTAATTTCTGTTGTTATATGATTAAGAGCTTCTTCGTATTGGTTTAAATTAATTTTATGGTAAATATGTTTATAGTATTTTATGAGTCTAACAGGATCCTTTTTGATGAGAATAATTCCTGATTCGGATTCTGCTTGTTAGATTGTAAGCTCTGTTTTACAGCTTGGTATGGTAGTTGACATTAGAAGAATAATTACGATCAATTTAGGAATGTTGATCTGAAAATGTGGTGTTTATGAAATTAATTTTCCTTCTATTATTTCTAAAATCATTTTTTGTCTGATTTGAGGAATTTGGCTTTGAGTGAAATCTATAAGTTTATTGTCTGAGAGGTATTTTGCGATTGTGCATACAAATACGCCGCAATCATTATTATTTTCTTGTAATGGGGTGTTTATTTCGTTTAATAAGGATAAGGTTGCTGTATTGAATGGTTTATTAAGTTTATCTAAGGATTCTTGCTCTAAGTAATCTTTTAATGGTTTTAATAATTCGTTTTTTGTATTGCCAAGTGAATCAAAGTATTTTATAGTATGATTTTTTAATGATATTGCTGTTAGTGTCCAGTGATTGTTGTTTACATGTACGGGGATCAAGATTAAGTCAAAAGAAAATAGATCTATTTTTCGGGTCCAGCGTTTAACTGAATTGTATCCTAATCTTTGGAGTGTAGGGATGAAGAATGTATTAAATGAATAAACTTTGGGGGATTTTTCTGAATTTTTGCTGGACTCAGATATAAGATTTAAGTAAAAGTTAATTATTTGATCGTTCAACCATGAAGTGTTATTTAGTGTGTTTATGTCTTTTCTAGTGATATTCAATCCGAATTTTGTTATAAGTACTTCGTTTTGGGATCCTTGATTAAGAGCGTTATTGATTTTTTCTATTTCTCTATCTTTGAATTTGTTATCCTCGTAATATTTTTTTATTCTTTTTATGCAAGTAGGGTGGATTTTGTTCCGTGATTTATTTTTCCGAACTTTTATTATTTCGTTATTATCATTTTTAGTTATGTTTTCTTTTCGATACTTGGGCTTTTCTTTGTGTCTTTCATTATTGTAGTTTTTTATATAAACATGTTTGAATGGAATTTCTGGTTCTTTTTCTCTGTTTTTGTTATGATATGATAGCCATTTACGTTTCCTTTCTTCGAGTGTTTGAAATATTTTGTCTTTACTGCATAATCCGTATTGTATGTCCTTTGGACGTTGGTGTGTGCTCGAATGAATTGAATTGTTGTAGTACTCTGTAGCTTTTAATATGCTTTCTGTAGTATTTAATTCGGGATTCGTAATTGATAAGATTCTTATGTGTTCTAGAAGGGTATTGTGACATCTGTTCATATCTGAATTACCTGTATGTGCTTTAGGTGATGAGAAGTGATTTTCGATGTTTTCCTTTCGTAAGTAATCTTTCACATTAACTACGTTAAATTCGTTGTCAGATATAATTTTATCTGGTTTTCCTAAGATTACATTTCGTTCTCGAATAAGATTTATAAATGTAATAGCATTTTTGTCTGTTGTTTCTTTTGTGTATAAATGTTTAGAAAATTTATCGATCGCTGTGAAATATTGTCGTTTTCCAATAAAGAATATATCGATATGTATTATTTGGTTTATATCTGATGGAGTTTCTGTCGAATTGAATTCGGGTTTCACGGGATTTCGATCGTATTTAGCTAAATTACATGTTTCACAATTGTTTATATATTTTGTTATTAATTTTATTAAATTTTTGTAGTAGTATTTAAGTTTAAATTCTTCGTAGTTTTCTATTATTCCTCTATGGTTTGTTTTTTCGTGGTATTTTTTTATTTGTTCGAAGCCTTGTTCTTCGTTGAGCAAATCGGTGGCATGATGACTACATTTAATAAATTTTATATTTTGGTTATTAGAGAATAGATGGATAATAGCTAGTTGGACTTTATTCCATTCGTTGTCAGTTAATTCACAATGGATTCCGATTCTTCCTTTTTCGGGTATGTAACGTCGTAAGATATCTTTGATTATGCTTTCGCTTTCTATATCATTTTCATCAATAAATATTTTCCTGTTCTTGTTTACGGTTTTTATTTCCTTTTGTTTCTTTTTGACGATGATGATTTGTGTTTTGTATATGTTTACAATTCCTTCTCTAATGGGTATAAAGTCATGTTGATCTTCAACCCCTGAATGAATTGTTGCCATATTACTAGTTATTTCGTCATTCAGATTTATCTCATGGTTATCAGGATTAATTCTACTAAGAAAATCAGCTACTTTATTGTCTTTTCCTTTGACATATTCTATTTTATAGTTATACTCGTTAAGTTTTATTTTCCATCGTTGAAGTTTGCTATTAGGTTCTTTTAAATTACTTAACCATACGAGTGGTCTGTGGTCGGTTTTGATATCGAATTGAACTCCGTATAAATATGGTCTGAAATACTGTGTTGCCCAGATTATTGACAGTAATTCTTTTTCTATGGTAGAATAATTACGTTCATGATCGTTAAGGGTTCTACTTGCATATGAAAGTGGATGTCCGTTTTGGGATAGAACTGCGCCTATTGCTTTATCTGAAGCATCGGTTGTAAGTTTAAATCTTTGTTTAAAGTCAGGGTATCGAAGAATAGGATAATTAGTTATTAGGTCTTTAAGTTTTTCAAATGCTGCAATGTATTTAGGGTTATTAGTGTCAATTTTATTTTGTTTTTTTAGAGCATCTGTTAATGGAGATGCTATCTTAGCATAGTTATTTATGAACTTTCGGTAATATCCGGTTATTCCGAGAAAAGATTTAATTTTTTTTGTTGTGTCTGGAATGTGAAGATGTTTTATTACGTTGATTTTTTCTGGGTTTGGTTTAATACCATCAACAGATAAGATATGACCTAAATAGTTAGTTTCTTTTGCAAAAAATTTGCATTTATCGATTTGTATTTTTAATTTATATTTTTTAAAGATTCGAATATTATTTTTATATTAGTCTCCATTTCCTGGAGGGATGTTGCGAATATTAGAATATCGTCGAGATATACAACACATATTTTATTAATATGTTCCCTGAGAACTTCATTCATCATACGTTGGAACGTTGCGGGTGCGTTTTTTATTCCGAAGGGCATTCGAATGAACTCGTAGTGTCCTTGGGGAGTTGAAAAAGCGGTTTTGTGGCGATCGGCTTCGTTCACTTCAATTTGATGAAAGCCTTTAGCGAGGTCAAGGGTTGTAAAGTATTGGGCTTTTCCCAATTTATCGAAAATTGACTCTATGTTTGGAATTGGGAATTTATCTTCCGTAGTTTCCTCGTTTAGTTTTCGATAATCTATTACAACTCTCCATTTAGTTTTCCCTGAATTGTCCATTTTTTTTGGTACAATCCAAATGGGTGCGTTGTATGGAGATGACGAAGGTTGGATAATATCTTGTTCTAGCATTTCATTAATTTGAGTGGTAACTTCGTTCTCGTGTACCTAAGGGAATCTGTATATCTTTGAGTATAGTGGTTTTTTGGATTTTGTGACTTTATCATGTTTGGTTTGACTGGTACAGGAAAGAATATCTCCTTCTTTGTAAAATAAGTCACTATTATTTTTCAGGAGGTTTTTAAGACTTTTTATCTCCTCATTGTTCAGATCTTTAAAAAGAATATTAGTGGATTCTTCTGATTGTTTGGGAGTGTAATTATTATTTTTTTCTAAGAAGTTTACTTCTTGGGGTACGGCATATGTGAAATGTAATATTTTGTTATTAACTTCAAGAGTTCCTTCTCCTGAAGTTATTTTTGCATTTATAGGGAAAAGAATATTTTGTCCTATGACTGCCTTAAAGGTTTTGTTATGGAAGTCCATTACGTTCCATAGAATTTTATGAGAATGGGGTAAATCAAATTCTTTGGGCATTCCTGTCTTTATTTTAGCTGTGACGTAAGTTTCTCCTCCTAATCCTAATACTGTTATATGGTTTGTTAATTTTATTCTATTATGGTTTTTTAAACAGTTTTTATCTAGACTTGAGGTTGATGCGCCGGTATCTATTAATGTCGGTATTATTTCGTTGTCAATGTTTAAATATACTGTAGGTAGAGGGTTTCCGAGGCAGGTATTAGAAAATTTGTATCCATTTTTTCTTGTTTATACATATTAGAATTGTCGACTTGCATTGGTTCTGGTTTATAATTTCTAAATTGGTGTCTATTAGTTTGAAATTGATTTTTGTTGAAATGGTTATTATTTTCGAATCTGCGATAATTATTCTGGTTATTGTAATTGGTAAATCTGTTATAATTATTTTGATGGTTTGATTGAGGAAATTTGTTAGGGTTATTATTATTTCGAAAATTATTTGGTCGATAAGTATTGTTAAAATTGTTTCGGGTATAATTATTGTTGTAAAAATTGTTTGGGCGTGAATTACTTTTATAGTTATTATTTTTACGCGAATTTTGGTCAATGTTTTGGTCAAATGTATTTAATTGTAGCTAGTTAAGTAAGTTATAAGCTTGATCTAGGGTTTGGACATTTCGACTTTCTACGAGAAACATTTTATATTCTGGTAGAAGACTTTTAAATTTGTTCAACACTAAATTTTCGTTTCGTACAGGGTCGAATTCGAAATGTTGATTTTGATTCGGACTTTGTATATATTTTATATTCAATCTGTTCAAAAGATCGTCTAACTTATGGTATATAATATCTATATTATTAGGGCTAACCTTATGTATTAAATTGACAATATGGTTAAATGATTCGGTGATGCCGTATGTAGAAATGAGGGCATCCTGGACTGTTTTCCAAGTTGGGTCTGGTATCTTTTGCATTGTTTGACATGCTTTTCCTTGAATTCGGTTGAGTATTAATCGGAGAATGTATGATGCTTGATTCCCAGGTGGTGTTAATGAAAGTATCGTATTGGCTTCTGTGATCCAGGAGTTTAGGGCGAATTCTTCATTATTACCATTGTATATTGGTAATCTTCTGGCTTCCTTCAACAGCTCTTCGAAAGGTAGTTCTAATGGTAGTATTGATGGTAATGGCGGTAGTTGTGGGACATCTTCTTGGTTTGCCATTTTTTTGCGGAGAGGTTTTACCTTATAGCTTACGTTACCTGTGTGCCTTTTCAGCTTGATCTCGTAGTTCTTTGTCTTGATACACTTGTTTCACTTTTGATTGTTAATTTTATTACACAATCCTTTCAAATTTTTTTTGGAGAGGATATTTTTGTTACTATTAGTTTTAAGTTTTATGCACTGATTATATTGCGAATGAAAACACTTAATATACCGTGTTTAGCGGTGTCGCGATTAAATTCTTTTGTTGTCGAAAGAGGATTCTCCCTTCTTCAGACGGACGTCTGCGCCAGTTACGTTTTTGGATAACGTTTTTGTTCAAAAAATCGGTCGATTTCCTCGACGCGGAATTGCCAAAATAAAACACTGATTTTTTTTTAAAAAAACAATGGTGGACTTTATTTCCTAAAGATCCAAGTTTTTATTCTTTGCTTTACAATTCTTAATTTTGAATTGACTCTCTTATCATAGGGCTTGGCGTATTTATACATTTGGTATGCTGCATCAGCATTTGTAATTCGATCTTCCGTTTGCAATAGATCGTGGACTTTAATAATTGATTTTGGGCTGACCATGCAATTAAATATGAGAATGTTTATTTAGAGTTGATTGGTTCTGTTCGGATGTTTATATTACTTGGTGGGTTACCCCGGGTGTTTATGTTATTGAAATTGGTTGTACATGACTGATAGGATATTCGTGGTTTCGGGATAGGAGGAGTATGTATGGGATGCATGTGTAACTCACGTGTAAAGTAATTAAATATGCACTGCCGAAAAAACATTTTTTCCGCAGACACTAATGATATTCACCCTCAAATCTACAGTTTCCCAGCAGACAACAAGAACAAAAAATGCATAACCGTTATGTACAACGTATAACCTGTCGTTCGGTACATGATCATTCATGAAGTTAATTGATATGCGACCGAGATGATACGATCGAATCAGTATGAATGGCTATAACCATTAAAATTTCGCACTTTTTTTCACCCTTCGTTCGCACAAATAAGTACAGCAATTCGGCGTATTGAAATCAATGGGTACATATTACATTAAGCTAAATTTTATACAGAGCCACAGAAAATGTACGTGCAAGGCTTTAACCTGTAACATTCATTCGTTGCCTTAAACACCTGCTTCATACATTCGCTTGAAACATGCAAGGCATCGCCAACGAACGAGCAAAATTCAAGTTGAATTTGGTTTTCTGCGCGCCTGGTTCACCATTTTACAATGCTAGTACGATCGAACTTCAAGTTGAGTTTGAACATACATCTATAGCTGCAGATATTACATATCGATATTACAATGAGCTCATCGTAAGCAAGTTAATTGTATGCACTCCTCTGCTGGTGCGATCAAAATTCAAGTTGAGTTTGAACATACATACATACAAACATTAATATAGCTTCTTTTGCAAGTCTCTCTGTTGATTCGTAAGCGAGTTAATTAATATTCACGACATCACCAACGAACGAAATTCAAGTTGAATTCGCACATGAAGGTACAAGGTATGGGTATGGGGTTTTCTGTCTGGTTTTCTGCGCGCCTGTTTCACCATTTAACAACAATTGACTTTAGCAGCCTTTCTAACGTACTCTAAGCCTCCTAACAACCAACCAGTTATGCACACAACATCTCCCAACACATGACACATCTCACAAACTACAGCTACAGCCAAAACATCTGACCCTATTTCTACCACCTTTGACTACCTGACGCACCCAACCGCAACACCCCGATCCTCTTTAGCCTTCCATCAACGTTCAAAATCATCGCCAACCACCTGATCTGCTATTGCCTTCTACCAGCGCCGCCAATCAACACCACACACCTGATCCTCCACACCCTACCACTACCTCACGCAACCAACCAACCACAACACCCTTCTACCAACACTGCAAATCACAGCCCTAACCCAGACCCTCCATAGCCTTCTACCAACGCCGCCAATCACCGCCACACACCTGAACAAACCTCTACACCCTTCTACCAACCACGCTCGGCAACCCCTCACAACACAACACAAATCACCGACACACACCTGAACAAACCTCTACACCCTTCTACCAGCACTGCAAATCACCGCTCAACACCTGACAACCCCAACCAACCAACCGCAACACCCCTCTTACAAACAACAAATCAACGCCACCACGCGACCGTACCCCAGACTCAAAATGGCACTGATTCCCCATCAAAACCCCTTGTAACCTAGTACACCGAGAGCCGAGTTGCTGCGATTGGTTGTGATTGAAAAAGTGGTTCTCACCCATAGAAAACCCGGTTCGAAGGTACGTCACTTACTACTTATATGCCTTGATGGTAATTCGTGCTATGCCCACTATGTTATTTTATGTCGTTTGATTCCATTTTAGGAGTCCATATGCAATTCTCGAAAGTATGTATGAATTATTGATTTGAACTTTAGTGTGGTTAGGAAACTGACTGAAACGGTGCTGGAGACTGGCAATCACCTACGAAATTATTTCTCAGTTCATTAACATGTGCTTTCGTCTAATGTAAGATTCAAGTATTTTGTTTGCACAACTCTTTTAAATATATTAGAGATAACTTTTATCAAAGGTTCAATATTGGCTATTTTTTTGTCAAAATATAATGTATTTTGTCTATATTTAATAATATAATATTTGTCTAGATCTTTGTTTACTGTTTGTTCTATGTCAAATTTAATCCTTGCCTGAGTAGATCAAAATACATTTGAAACTCCCACCTTTTATTTGATCATTTTAAGTCTCATGAGATGTCTGCCCTTAACGTTCACAAGCATAGCTTGAATAATATACTCTGACGAGCAACTGGTTAGGTACACCCAAATATTTTGAGTTTTCTATAAGTTCGGGAGGTAAAGCAAAACAATTCGATAATGGTTTTATTGCCTATGGAAATCCCAATCATAAAATGTAATTTCTAGAAGATCGGACGAGCGTTTACCTGGGTGCATTTATCTAAGATTGTGCATATAAAAGCGGATAAAAGCTTTTTGCGTTCGTTTCCGCTTATAAGCTCTGAGTGATGGGTAAAGCGCGCCACAAGGCGAAAATTTGCAATTCTGTGAGTGAGAGAGTTTACAAAGAACTTTAAAAACCCAAAGAAGTGTAAAATGATGAATTCCCAAATTAGTTGATCTGCTAAAACTCCTTATTTATGTTTTTCAATACTCACATACAAAAGTTTCCAATAAAATTTTTTCTATTTCAAATTGCAATGCTGCGTATTTTCGTTTTTCTATTGATCGGGCAGCCCTTAATTCTTCGATCGGTTGCGTATTCGCATCGGGTACTACGCCACATTCGTTGATTTCATGCACACTAGCGTTAAGTCAGCTGATTTTGGCATTCTCTTGCATACGGTTAACTTTTATAAAATGGCGAGCTCGTCTCTCTACATATGCACAACCTGGCCTAGAGAAATTTGAATACAAATTTCAGCCTACTCTTTCGCGTGCGAGCTTGAAAACAAAAGCCAGCGCGCTCTCTCTGACCGGAGGGGTAATTTAGGCATCTTTTGCCTCAAGTCGACTTTGACAGCTCGGAGCGTCCGTGCTATATATTCTTTATGCTATGGCGTAACTCGCATCAGGTACTCGCTGGATTCGTCGATTTTACGCACACTTGCGTCAAGCCAGCTGATTTTGGCATGTAGACGTACACGGTTAACTTATATAAAATGGCCGGCTCGTCTCTCTACATATGAGTAGTAAGTGACGCACCTTCGAACCGGGTTTTGTATGGGTGTGAACCAATTTCTCAATCACTTCCAATCAGTGCAGGTTGGTGTTTGGTGTACGTGGTTACAAGGAGCTTAGATAGGGGAATCAGTGCGTTTTTGAGTCTGCTGTACCAGGGGTGTTGCGGTTGGTTGGTTGGTTGGGGTGTCCGCTGTGTAGCGGTGATTTGTTGTTTGTAAGAGGTGTGTTGCGGTTGGTTGGTTGGGGTGTCAGGTGTGTAGCGGTGATTTTGCTGTGTTGTGAGTGGTTGCTGAGCGTAGTTGGTAGAAGGGTGTTGAGGTTTGTTCAGGTGTGTAGTGGTGATTTGTGTTGTTAGATTTGCATGGCGAACAGATGTGTGCATGTAGATACATTAAGAGTGTTATTTGCGAGGCGTTGAGCGATGTTGTGGGTCCAGTTGGTTATTGTTAGGAGTGTAGGATATTTTAGAAAGGAGAATCTTTTGAGTTTTTGTGAAATGAATTACCAGGGCGTCATGAAAGGCTGACGGCAAAATATTCATGAAATGCCATGTGCGCAAATTTTTCTTTCTACATTAATGCAATTGTACCTTCTGGCCACGGTGAATATATGTAGCGTCTGTTCAAGACAAAGAATGATGGGGACAGGTAAAAACCTTGCACGCACATTTTCTGTGGCACTGTATCAGAATTAGCTTAACGTATTACGAACCCAATGATCTTCAATACGCCGTGTTACTGTACGTTATTTGTGCGAAAGGAAAGCCGAATGATGGGCTCAGGCTAAAGTCTTGCACGCACATTTTCTGTGGCACTGTTTCAAAATTAGCTTAATGTATTACGAACCCAATGATCTTCAATACGCCATGTTACTGTATTGACCGTTCCAACAGGTGCTTCTTTCGTGAAGAGATGTATCATGAATGATCAAGTACGTAACGGCAGGTTATGCGTTTTTTTCTTGTTGTTTGCTGGGGAACTGTAGATTTGAGGGTGAATATCATTAAAATAACGCCTTGCCTTCCGCATTTTTTATGATACATATTTTACATTATATTGCGAAATAGAGTAATTAAGTGGTATGGCTCAATTTGCAATGTGAATTAATTAGCTTCATGAGAAAATGACGTTTGGTTAACACGGCCGGTTGCAGAGACTACATGCATATGCTTGCAATTTGTACATTGTGTGGCGTGGAAAAATTTGTATAAAAAACCGTGGCTGGTACCATGGGTTATCATAAATTGTCGGACAGAATTCTGATAGGTTATCAGAGAAGTAAGTGTTTTTATTTTTAAATTATTATTTTTTATATAATAAATTTTTTCTCTTTTTGCTTACCGCATTATTGAAAATTTTGTAAATTTCGGCCCCCACAAGGCCTATTTTGCAACTGACGTGAGTTAGCTTAGGGTTCACCATGTTACGTTTTCAAATTGTTTCAGTGCGAATATATAAAGAACTTTGAAAATGGTAGGTAATACAACTAAGTTTAATAGCTGAGGTTTCCTATCAATTTTTCCTTTCAGAAAACCGTGGCACTTTTAGACAACATCCGCAACTATACCCCTGATCAACATGTTGCACTTGCTACATTGTACGTAGGTAAAAAATACAGAATTAAATGTTTTCGATTCATATACTGCATGGTTATCAATCGAAAACATTTAGCACGCATCACTAAACATTTGGTGGATGGGACCTACTGTTTTCTTCCGCCAAGATTCTCGGAGAAAATCAAAAAACAACGTCAGGTTGAGGAGCTGAACGAGATCACAAATTACAATCTCATATTTGAGGGTAAAGACGACACAAGGGGTGGTTATTTCAAAATAAAATTTGTTCAAGATAGCAACGATGAATGAAAAGCATTTTTTGTCATACAACATTGTTTTTATTTCCAATTCACTTTTTGCATGTCACAACTGTATGAAGAAATAAAAGACTGATTTCGAATGTAATTTAACATTGTATGAAAATGTCACTTATATAATTTCAAAACTTAACCTTTCTTACTCTGTAATAAAAACTCATTAACTTCCCTTATAGTGAATATTTCAGTCGACCAGTTCGGTGTGTAGCTCTTTTCAAACAGATGCTTGTACTTACTTATTCGCACATGATTTCCAATTTTAAATTTAGGCTTTGGCACCACCTTAACTTTCTTACAGTTGCAAGTAGATGTACTTCATTTGTTACGTTAACATCTATGGGACGCATCTTGATTATGCGATGTTTTGTTTTGTTGTACTTGTCCGTCAACTTCTGTATAATGCTAATCCAATGATAATTCCCATTCATACTGAATTCTTACCACATGATGCCCTTCAGAGTTCGGTTGAATCTCTCGACAATTGAAGCTTTTAACGCGCTGGATGTAGAATAATGGTTTATTTCATAGTTTTTCATTATCCGATGAAATGTTTTATTGAAAAATTCTTTTCCATCATCGGTTTGTAGATTTCGGGGTATACGTCTCTGTTTGAGAACTGATTCCATAACCTTAGCCACATCATTGGAATTTTTACTTTTAACGGGGAGAGCCCAAGCGTACTTGGTAAATGTATCAATTATTGTCAATAGAAATTTATAACCGCGATTTTCAGATGCATACGCATTCATATCAACCAGATCTGCCTGCCAAAGATCATCAATACCCCTTATACCAACACGTCGACGTTTAAAGTTTTTTCGAGCAGTTCTATGGAGTTCATTAACAATTTGCCTTCTACTCATCTTGAAAAATGTATAAATAAAAGTTTTGTAATGGCTTTTATAAGAAGTTCTTCTTTTCCGAACACAAAAAGATGCTGCACTTTAAACACCCTTTTACAATGATGGTGGCAGGCCCGTCAGACTGCGGGAAGACGACATTTATAGAAAATCTTCTTAGAAACAATGCAATGATTCAACCATCAGTGAAGAAAATTATTTGGTGTAACGCTGAACAGAGTGCTATACCACGGCAAGCGCCATTTGAAAATATCGAATATTTGAGCTCTATTCCTGAGGAATTTCCAAATAGCGCGAATCAACCAATCCTAATTGTACTGGACGATATGATGTTAAATGCTTTTTCAAGACAAGTATGCGAGTTGTTTACGAAAGGATCGCATCATCGTAACCTGGCGTTCTGGTGACTCAGAATGTTTTCCATCAGGGAAAATTTTTTGCCGAAATATTTCGCTAAATTGTAAGTATCTAGTATGCTTCAAGAACTCACGAGACAAGAGTCAATTTCATCATCTCGCTAAACAGATATACCCTGAAAACAGTCCGGAGCTAATGAGAATATATAAAGAAATAACTCAACAACCTCATAGCTATTTGCTAATAGACCTAACACAGGATATAAATGACACCTTACGTTTTCGCACCGACATATTTAATACAACATTTGTAACGTGTTATTGCTCCCCAGATAGTTTGAAAGAAGACAATGGTGTCACGAATGAGACGATTAAAGGACAACAAGCATATGCTATACGTTCTTAAAAAAGCTAGCCCATGTTTAAGAAAGGCGATACTGAAAACCGCCGATCCCGAAGTAATTAAAACTCTATGCGAAATCACACACAATACACTGAAAGGAAATCATTTGCCTAGAGGAAAAACATTCTCCCGGCTTTGTAAATATAAAAAGAGTATGCGTAAGCTAGCGGAGGCGAAACGATCCGTTCCACGCCAACGTAAAGTGTTAATTCAACAAGGCTGATTCTTACCCGTATTGCTAGGAAGTGTTCTTTCAGGGTCTTTAATAGAAAAATATGCATAGAAATAGCGGTCTTAATAAAATGCTTCTATTACCCCCGGAAGGGGTAATATGAACGTTTAAAGGATACAGTTGAGAGCGCTAGTACATAGACACTGTTTGACAAAACCATGAGTAAGATACTGAACAATAAGCGCCAAAATGATGAAGCAAAATGGTATCCGTACCGGAATGTGCTAATACAATTTTTAAATGCAAGACGAAGAAAAAAATCATTTATGGAGACGAAAGCTGAAAATCTTTCATCGAAAAACCGCATGGATAGTCAGAAATATAAGAATTTGCGTGAAAACAGCACACAGACGAGGTTCCTATTTAAAAACGAAATACCCACACAAACTTCACCTCCACGACCGGAGGAGATATTTGAGTCGACAAACGAAATAATACCAATGAAGCAAGAACTGCCTGCTGCTTTTAAGCGACGATTATCAGCAAGTGGAATAGCAAAAAGTCTTAAACCTGCTTCCAAAATAAGGAAAAGTGTGGCTGATTCATTTGAAGGAACCAGCAAAGACTACAAGATAATAACCGACGAAGATGGTATAACGCAGTATACAATTCCAGCGGATATGAGTGTGGATGAACTGGATGACGTTTTCACTGATTTAGATGCAGTAGATGATAGAGGTGCTGTAGCGTCAGATTTCGGTTAAGTAGGTGGAAAGTCTGACAAGCAATCTATTTCAAGACCCTCTCGTCTAGAACATGATCAATTTGAGACTGACATTCCCATAAGAAAGCCTGCTCGGCAAAGTGAGCGGTTAAGATTGAAGACCGAGCCTAGTTCCACAGTTAAAAACCTGAATTGGGACAGAATTAAAAAAATGCCTATAAACATAATATATGACGAGTTCTACGTGTGTCTCTTGAGCAACAGTTCCCTAGACATTTACCCTGTCAATATGCTATCAACTTTCGAAAATATATTACCGAGTGTGTGTAAGTTTACCGGCAATTGGTATGTCGGAATAACGGAGATCGCTCTACCAAAACGTAAAAAAGAAAAAAGCGAATCAGGTAGCCGCGAAATTTCTAAATCTTATATACCATCTGAAGATAAAAGCGTTACCGAAGCACCACAATCTTTACCAGTTCAAAAAGATCCAAAAGCAATAATCGCTAAAGTTGTTGAATTGGAAAAGCAACATGTTCGTTTTAGATGGTATGCTAATGATTTGCAAAAGTTATGTTACAAGGAAAATGATATGAATTTTTCATCATTTCTTTCGTCATTTTTTTAGCAATTAGACCTACCTATTATAACTATTACCTGGCCGAAATTAAACAAATAATGTACGATCGTATTGAAGAAGATAGAGTTGGAAAAATAATCTGCGACATAAGAAGTATTATAGAAGAAAGAGATTTTTGCATACATATTTATCAGTCCGGTAAGATTGCTGAGAAAGTTTATTTAAAGTAAGATGCAAAATTTGAATCATTCCGAGCGCTTATAGACTACATAATTGGACAGATACCAAAAAACAAACGAAACCACAATGGATTATTACAGATGGTTGATCAATATATTTATCCGTCAAATAGTTTAAGGAAGAAGCGGGTATTCAACCGACCACCCATACATTTCATCTGAAAGATTATAGCGTGAAGCTTAATGTAGCGCTGCCTATACCGTCACCGAATAACATAACAGATTTCATTACCCTATTACTAAGCGGAATTGAATTTAATGACGAAGAGCTACTTGATAAAGACAAGTCATCTAGGTTCACAACATCTCAATTACGAAAGAAGTTGTTTAAAAAAATTGCCTCAGCAATCCGAGGATCTATATCCCGAACCGCTAAAGAGTCCGGCACTGAAATATTACCCGATAAGTGGGTAAAAACTGATTTTCACACCATCATTAACATGCCCTACAAAGAGCCGATGGTTCAAATGCTACAACTCCAGTTCTAATAGAAGTGGATAAAACCGATGATATTGCTGGCTTATTCATCGACGCATTCCTGAAGACACCCGTTGAGAAACGCGACCCCGAAACAATCGATGCAACAATAAAAGAGTCGTTTGATAAATCAATAATGCTAGACAGTATAAGTCAACTGGAAAAATCATTGTCTGTACTTGAAAAACGGAAACTTTGTGACACGCCCTCCAAAGCTATCGGTGATTGTGAAGGAAACAATTTGATATATATTTATACGGATATTATTAAACCCAGAATAACTGGAAATAAACTGGTAAGAAATCTGCGAGCAATCCCGCTGGAAAGTTGTGATGGCATTTTCAGATTCGATCATGTGGAGTACTGTCCACTGGAGAAAACTTTTATTGAAAGTATCTCAATCAAAATTACAGACCATCATGGCGAGCTAGTCAACTTTGAATCTAGCTTTACTCCAACTTTCATCATGCTTCATTTCAGACGAAGGTAAGAATCTATAAATATTCGCAAGTTCGAAATAACAACATAGTTTTGATACAGGATTTAAAACGTTTCTATGTTAATGAGATGAATTCACACTACACACGTTACTAGCTTAGCCAGAGTGGGGGGAAATTATCTGACATTGGAGAATAGTATCAATCGCCACTTGTTTACCAGCGAGGAAGGGGGGTTGGTTGTTTTTTCAGTGGATTGGTACGCTCTCTCCAACCATTATTTCTACGTGGAGCAAAAGCTATAGGCAAACAAGTCGGCGAAACAGGAAAGTCTATTTTTAAAGAGGCAGGAAGCAGACCGCTGAAGCAGGTACTAAAAGAACATGGAAAATCTGCAGTACGCGAATTGGCTCAAAAAGGTATTAATAAAATCTTCGATAAAATGGAAGGTAGAGGTAGGAGATTAGCTATAAAACGAGCTAACCGTTACACAAGTAAGCAGCTGAAATCGGTGCTTAACCGTAAAAAAGGGAGAAAAGTGAGAAAGCTATCATCGAGCAGAGCTAAGAAAACTATAAAAAGACGACGTCAATTAAGAAAGCGTACATTGGATATATTTGACAAGTAGATAATAACATCACGATGCAGAAAGAATGTATGAAGTCTGAATTGGATATTTTTACCTCACCACCAATTCAAAACAGTATTCTGAAGACCGAAGAGGTTGCTTACAAACCTATTGCATCATTGTACATGTAGACTCTAAGATTTACGTGGTGGCCTGACAAGTGTGTCTTAACACCACGAGCTTCTTAAACTACGAGTTACGATATGTTCGCATCATTGGACAATTCTTCTGTGTTGGAATTTGTCTCACTCGGCCGTGGAGATACATATCGTGACTTTTCCAGCATTTATTTACGCCTTAAAGTGCAGCTGATTAAATTTAAAAATGGCAAGGAAGAACTTTTCACGGGAAAGGAGAAACTTAAGAAAGCTGATGGGGGTGAAGTTTAAACTGACCGCGTTGGTGTAGCAAACAACCTCATGCATTCAATTTTTAGGCAATGCACTGTACAATTGAATGGTAAGAATATAGCTCAGACAGACAACAATTACCACTATTGCGCCTATATTGAAAATTTACTGAACTATGGTAAAGACGCTGCATCAACTCATCTCGAATCAGCCGGTTGGTATCTAGATCAGAATGAGATGGAGATGATTGAAGACTCAAGACCTGGCGGTGGTCCTACTGAGTTAAATGAGGGCTATCTTAAAAGGTCTGCAATGGTTGAAAAGAGTAACGTCGTTGAACTGATGGGCACAATTCATAGTGACATGTTGAATCAGGATAAACTGTTAATGAATGGAGTGGACTTCCGTTTAACACTTTCATTGGAAAACCCGGAATTTTATTTGTACTCGAAAGAAGATGACTTTAATCCACATGTAAAAATTCTAGAAGCGACAATGTTCATGAATCACGTCACTGTCAATCCCAGTATATTATTAGCACATGAAACTGTACTCCAACGATCGAATGCTGTATATCCGTACAAGCGGGTGGAAGTAAAAACCTACACTTTACCCACCAACACCTATACTCTATCTCTTGATAATGTAGTGATAGGACAGTTATCGAATTTGCTAGTTTTTGGTATGGTGGATAATGACTCCTACACCGGAAAGCGCAAAAAGAATCCATTCAACTTCAACTTCAACTTCAATCTATCAGTAAATGATGTTCAAGTACCAAACCATCCTCTAGAGTTTGATTATTCGCACGAAAAACCAGTAAGCACTAGAGGATATTATATTATTTTGATAAAGGTCATCAGATATCCAAGAAATTCTTTAATAATGGATGTTTTCTGCTAGCATTTGATTTAACAGTAGACAGCTCATACGATTCGGGATGCGCTAGTTTGTTAAACCAAGGTGTGGTAAGGATCGAGGGAAGATTCAGAGAAGCTTTAAAGAAAAGCGCCACCTGTATCATTTACGCGGAATATGATGGAAGGCTTGAAATTGACAAAATTCGGAATGTATTTACAAGCTTTTAAAAAGCTATATATATATATATATATATATATATATATATATATATATCGCAATGACATTCAGATTTGGATAGTATTTACTCTAGTACACAGCAGAAGTTATGGCACATTGCCTTGTAAATGTTGAATACTTCTCAGAAGGTCACTTAACCTTCTTTAAGAAAGTATCGCTGACTGGGTTCACATCACAGAACAAACTTTACTCGAAAGGAATTACGTATAAATATCCTACCACCTCGACTGTAGCTACAGATCAGACAGGCGTATTTGGAAACTTGGAACTCAGGCGACTCGATGAGGATCTTATCAGATCGTTGGGAAAGTTTTCAACAGTGTTTGTGAACGAAGAATCGACAAAAGAGTTCTTACAAAGCTACGTGACATCACATACTCAGGTTGTAAACCTTGAAAACATATTCCTAAAGCACACAAATGAACAAAATAGAGATCATCAACACGTTGAGAAGTAATATTTTAACAAAAAGGTTTTTTCAAGGTGTACATCCCTGCGATCGTTTACCTCGGAAAATCAGAAAACCGGCATGCGTCATAGCCAACACAGATCCGTCCCAAGAGCATTCTACTTCCCTAAAAAAGGATCAGCTGAATATTTTGACTCGTTCGGTAAATATCCTACTAACAAGTACTTCAAAAAAATCCTTCGGCTCAATGGTAAAATATTTGTAAACAATAAGCAGAGGTTACAGAGTGCATTCTCGAACACGTGCGACCAGTATGGATGTGTACTTTTTTTATTTCGTTGAAGTGATAGAAGCTTCAAAAGATTTCTGAGCCGGTTCTCTACTACAAACTGTGATATCAATGATGATGAAATAGGTAATTTATTCCGGAAAATTTATTCGAGGGTCTCTTCGCAAAATGTAGGGGAGTGTTACAACCAGTCTTGTAGACAGGAGACATGTGCTATAAAAGCAGCGTGAGCTCAGTATAAAGGGTGCGAGCAGAAACCCCTGACTTTCAGTCTTACTTAAATAACCTTTCGGGCAGTGTGACATCACCTATTCGGAAAACCGTGGACATTGCAAAACCGCAGCGATCTAACAAAAGGAGCAAACCTGGAGGCACAGCTGAATTGATTAATAAAAGATCTTGCAGGCAGAAAAGATCCTAGGTTCCTGGTGAAGATGTGCAGCTGAACTACACCTACTATCTGGATGGATGTCAAAACCGGAAAGTTACGTTGGACTTCGATCCACTCACATTTGAGGTTAAAATCATCTTCAGTTATCCTGGACGTTTCCCTGTATCAACTAACTACCTAGGGTGGACTTCATTGTACATTTATCTGATCAAGATGAAGCAAGAAAATATTGAAACTGTCAAAGCAACACAAGCTGATTTAAAAAAGGAGTACATCATACCAGTCGATCAAGGTAGTATCCGGCTAACACCCCAGAGCCTTTTAAATTTGTTCGAGAAGATGGAATTCTTCAATATTATTATGTACCACAACAAGAACGCAACCGACAGTGTGAGAGAGTATTTCAATCAGTATACAACTAGATGTAAGGCTAAAGATGTATTAAACCTATCGAGTGATGACTTTTTTATACCCTCACGTGCTTCATATGTGCACATAAACTATTCTCGACTTTTTTATGAAAGTCCATGGTTTTGTAATCCTCAAATTATTTATAATATAACGATTGGTTAATAAAAATATTAAATAACAACACATTTTCATATTTTACTCAATATTTTTCATTTATTAGCATATATAAGTATATGTTTACACAATTTTGCACTGCACATCGCTTGGACTGTGTCCCTTCGTGAATTTCGCAATACTTGTGAAACTGTCTCAGTTCGCTAAGTTTTGGTAATTGCAACTGGATTATATCTGTTGATGGTAGATATTTTTTCACAAAAAGTAATTTTTTAATTTTATAACAAGGCAAACATCACTTAGCAACTTATTTACATGATATGAATATCCAAACTATAAAATGCAAATATAAAATTTTAATACAATAAAAATGGATAATATTTATTCTTTATACAAAACTTTTAAATGTTATCATAATTGTTTGGTCTACATCTTTTAAAACCATAAGGATAAGAGAAATACTCATCCGACACAACTCTTTTGTCAAAAGTAAATCTCAGGAGTTTTTTTCGGGTTCTGATACAACACCTAGACGCTTTCGCTCGATTTTACGTTCGGTCGTCACATGTACGCCATCAGAAAAATCATCCTCCAAAACTAAAGATTTTGAACATTCAAAATTTACAACTTCTGAGTTTTCGAAATTAAGAGTTATGCCTTTACATTTAACCACATGTTCAGGACCGTGTTCAGTTTCAATTTTAAAACCATATGTCTTAGGGCCTGTACTCACATATTCCGATATATAAGCATCAGAACCATTGCATGCCACCTCATTGGTCAGATCACCCAGGAAGTCAGGATCGGAAAATTTATTGGTTTGTCTTTACTATCCACAAATATGACACTGTTTGTATCACAGTAGAGAATCGATGAACCCAGTTTTTCCAATAGTTCGTATAATTTAATTATAGCTAGTGCCGTTGTAAAAGCTGCGATAGGTATGTTTGCATGTGGTAAAGTTCTCAGATTTTCCTCTACATATTTCCATGTAACCCACATGTTATCATTATCAACCGGGTAAATTGACCAAATTTCTACACCTGGTGATTGGAGAAGCTCACAAAATTGTTTGAAATTATTAATCACTTTAGTGTTTGTTTGATTATCCCCTTGACCGAACTTGCCCCACAATGAGTTTAAACAAAGTTTGGCAATATTACGTCGACCAGAATTTTTTGGAATTTGGTTTTTATCAAGAACAATACATTCCCGCCTTTCGTATGATTCAATAAAAATATCTTTAAGCTCATCTGTTATATATTCATTACCCCATCCACTAGCCATTTGTTTAATTTTCAAAAAATTCTTAACATATTCCGTAAATAATCCGACAGTCTTTGCATTAGGGTTGTACACTGTGTATTCATATTTCCATACTTCATATACTTTCATGACTTTGTACCCTGTTTTTACAGCTTAGGCTATTCCAGGAATTACCCATGTACCTGTGAGTTTTCGCTCATCATCTGAATGATCACAACTTGAAACTTTATTCTTCTCGGCACATTTTTTACAGAGTGTGAAATACAATTTATTGTTGTTTTTCAAGGGTAACACAGGAATGAGAAGGTTATTGGGAGCAATTGCATCGCATTTAATGAAACCATGCATTGAAATAATTTCATTTATAGGAGGTATATTGTCATTTCGAAATATCTCAGGATGCTTTATGGGGTACGGTGCGTATTTGTTGATATACGGGTACAGACTGGTAAAGTCTAAATAACGTATTACCTCTCCCTCTTTTGCTTTATGGTATAATTTGAATACCTCAGTACGACCTCCAAATAGAGCATCCCACACACATAGTGGTGGCATTATATCATTATAATATTCCCGCAATTTTTCATTTAAAACCCAGTCTTTATTTAGTACTTTTTTAAATGCACATTCCCACGAATATACCAGATTATATCCATTTCTCCTTATCGCCTCGATACGTCTTTGTGTGCTTTCATATCTTTGATTTATTGTTTCTAAACCCAACGAGCTACTTTCAGTCGTTTCTTGAAATTTGAAGCAATCTCTACAACCGTGATAATAACAGCCAAAGAACTCAAAGACAATTTTTGATTCTTTATGAAAGCCGTCGACATAGAATCTACACTTATCCTACTTTAACTCACCATTGTTGTTTGCGGAGATTATCAAGCCGCTAGTTTGTGAATTTTTCCAAGCCAGCCACTTACAAGAAATTACGGAATATGTTTTACTTTTGAAATAGCCTCTTTTAGGTATTACGCCTAAATATTTTTTTCAAGATCTTTTCCGAAAAGCTAGCATACATGTCGATGCAATTGTGAGACTTTCTATTAAGGAGTTCACATCTGTCATTTTAATAAATTCATCCATAAACCTTATACATCCTCGTCGTAAAATATCAACATAATTTACACAATATCGCAACAACTCATTTCTATTATTGAAAATATCTTGTGTTTTTGTATTGTACCGATTTAAAAAGGCCATCCTTATTTAGGTTTCATTGTATTGCAACCGTACATTTCTGGTGGTGGGTATTTACCGATATAATTTATATTCTCCTCGGTATTGAAATAATAAGGATAGTAACAATCAACATCGAAAACTTGTGGAAACTTAGAAAGTGGAAACGGCAGGAAATTTAAAGAGTCAACAAATGAAACTTGCTCACATGTCAACTTCATAATTTTGGTTCCATTCATTAAAGGTTCAATATGTTTTTTCCTAGCTTTTAACTCCGAAATCAAGAAATGACCATCATACCCTTGTAAATTATGTGCATAGCAATATACGTTGCTCACATACGGTCTGGGTATTAAACAATAGTCTAGAAACCTTTGCACAACAGAGGATTGATCACTTTTTTCAAAAATATGCTGTCTGACACCACATGTATCACATGGTTGTTTAATATCTTCATCTTGATAAAAATTGTGACAACCATGTTGTGCTACAATTAGATTTGCAACATGTACAAAAGTTGAAGAGCTGTCTCCATACAGGCCGTCTTGAGTAGTTTCAAAATCAAAAAATATTATGAGAATGTTTTTATCCTTTCTACCTATGTAGGGCTTTATAAAACAGTTATGTTGTATGACGGTTGTATGACGGTTGTATGTTTGAACATATCTGACAGAAGTATTCGTCACATTGATGTTTGAGACCTTTCCTGTATGTAAAATTTATAAATTTTGTGCAAAATACACATATCTTAAAAGTGTCAAATACAGTTTTTCCTCTGAACTTTTTATCTAAATGGTTAGCGAAACATAGCGGTACTCTAAACCCACGATTACACTCGCTACAGTCAACCATCTGTGATACATACACGCAGGGTGGGAATGTGATACAGTACGGACATTTCATTTCACATTCATGAAACGAATGATTTGAAACTTTATCGCAATAGTTACAAATATAACTTTTGGAAAACAATCCGGTGACCGATTTTATGACGTAAAAATGTTTTGTAATCTCGAAATAGAAGAGGTAAATTTTTTTTGCTGTTATATCCTGTAGCGGAATTTTTAAAAGGATGGAACTCGGATCTCGAATATTATCGAAAAGAACAATTTGATACCCACATAAGTATTTTTGAAATTTATAAAGATCTAGGATGTTGCATCCATTCTCACTGATTACCACTTTGGCATTTTAATACAATTGATCAGCCTTCAAATCCAAAGATTGTAAAATAACTGAATTATTAACACGGCTTTTATTAATCTCAACCATTTCCATCGTGTAACAAATACACCTTGATAAACATGAAAGATCGTCAGCTTTAGTGGTTTTACCCGCATCCACTAATACTTTTTTCCTTTTTAAAAGTTCATCATCATCTGTGTACTTTTTATTTACACGCCCCCCACCGCAAGGAATGTTTACGACATCCGCATGGAACTGAATGATATCATCCGAAAGAAATTTAGTGTTTGATTGATTGACATTTGCTATAAGACCCATTATGTATTTCCCATTAATTTTCTGAACAGGCTTTAACTTCGACCATATGGGTTTAACGTGTGGTGATTTTGGGAGTGTTATTTTAAAGCTCATTTTGCACTCCGAATTCGCGTTACCAAGAATTTCTGCAATAAGCTTACCAAATATTTTTTCTAAAGCACTTAAAGGATCAACAGCTTTATGGGTAAAGTCCTTTATCTGAAACCTTAAGGTGACGCCTGTGACGTTAATTTTTTAAATTGCTTCTCTTTCCTGTGAATTTTTTGAAACGATCTTGATATTTCGCTTGAGCCACCCGCTTGTAGATTACCTTCGCCAACACATTCTTGTTGAACATCATTAGAGCTGTAAAAGTGTCCATTATTCACCAAAAGATTAAATGTTTCGTTTAGAAAACCATTTAAATACGGCAGGTGATGAACCTTTGAAAACTCTATCAACTACAGTAAAAACCTGTATTTCTCATCTAATGTCGGATAAATATTTCCATGCCTAAATTGATTTGTTGTATTCCTCAATCCGGTAATACAATCTTCAAAACTAGCTGCTAACGCAATTTTAAAATCTTTAATTATATTTTCCATCTTTTTATTTTTATCTAAATTCACTTATCTCTCTTTTTACATTATTAAAACTAATACACTATTTTAGACTATTTAGTAATTTTATTAACTTAATTTTATCCGCTTCAGTTGTGAGCGGTATTATTCGGTGCTGTTCTGCCCTCTGCTGACGCAACTTCACCTGACGTCCACCACGCTTTTTTTTGGAGGGCTCCGTTGACGTAGGTTCAGGCACGAACCTTTTGACCGGCAACGGTCTTTGCAGCTTTTCAATCGTCAGAGGTTGAGGTCCAGGGAGAGGTGACGTCCTCCTCGCCTTTACGGGCTGTTTATTTTCCTCTGTTGCGGCTCCTGACGCAGCTTCTTCACGCTGCTCGGCAGCTGCAACCCCAGCCAAACAATTTTGCGGCCGTTGGAGATCTAGGGTCGCTGGTTTTCTTCCAGAAATTACTTCAATAGTAATCTGGTAAGAAGAATATCTCTTGCGATATTCCTCTAATGTTATACGTCGCAGTCGTAGTGGAATTTCTTTAACAAACATCCTAAGCTGACTCACGTCAGCTGCAAAATAGGCCTTGTGGGGGCCGCAATTTACAAAATTTACAATAATGCTGTAAGCAAAAAGAGAAAAAATTTATGATATAAAAAATAATACTTTAAAAATAAAAACACTTACTTCTCTGATAACCTATCAGAATGCTGTCCTACAATTTATGATAACCCATGGTACCAGCCACGGTTTTTTATACAAATTTTTCCACTCCACACAATATACAAATTGCAAGCATATGCATGTAGTCTGTGCAACCGGCCGTGTTAACCAAACGTCATTTTCTCATGAAGCTAATTAATTCACATTGCAAATTGAGCCATACCACTTAATTACTCTATTTCGCAATATAATGTAAAATATGTATCATAAAAAATGCGGAAGGCAAGGCGTTATTTTAATGATATTCACCCTCAAATCTAAAGTTCCCCAGCAAACAACAAGAAAAAAACGCATAACCTGCCGTTACGTACTTGATCATTCATGATACATCTCTTCTCGAAAGAAGCACCTGTTGGAACGGTCAATACAGTAACATGGCGTATTGAAGATCATTGGGTTCGTAATACATTAAGCTAATTTTGATACAGTGCCACAGAAAATGTGCGTGCAAGACTTTAGCCTGAGCCCATCATTCGGCTTTCCTTTCGCACAAATAACGTACAGTAACACGGCGTATTGAAGATCATTGGGTTCGTAATACATTAAGCTAATTCTGATACAGTGCCACAGAAAATGTGCGTGCAAGGCTTTTACCTGTCTCCATCATTCGTTGTCTTGAACAGACGCTACATATATTCACCGTGGCCAGAAGGTACAATTGCATTAATGTAGAAAGAAAAATTTGCGCACATGGCATTTCATGAATATTTTGCCGTCAGCCTTTCATGACGCCCTGGTAATCCATTTCACAAAAACTCAAAAGATTCTCCTTTCTTAAATACCCTACACTCCTAACAATAACCAACTGGACCCACAACATCGCTCAACGCCTCGCAAATAACACTCTTAATGTATCTACATGCACACATCTGTTCGCCATGCAAATCTAACAACACAAATCACCACTACACACCTGAACAAACCTCAACACCCTTCTACCAACTACGCTCAGCAACCACTCACAACACAGCAAAATCACCGCTACACACCTGACACCCCAACCAACCAACCGCAACACACCTCTTACAAACAACAAATCACCGCTACACAGCGGACACCCCAACCAACCAACCGCAACACCCCTCGTACAGCAGACTCAAAAACGCACTGATTCCCCTATCTAAGCCCCTTGTAACCACGTACACCAAACACCAACCTGCACTGATTGGAAGTGATTGAAAAATTGGTTCCCACCCATACAAAACCCGGTTCGAAGGTGCGTCACTTACTACTCATATGCACAACCTGTCCTGGAGAAATTCGAATACGAATTTCAACCTACTCTTTCGCGTGCGAGCGTGTAAACGAAAACCAGAGCGCTCTCTCTGATAGAGGGGTAATATATGCTAACCCGCAACCGGATGCTGAAGTTATCAAACAATTCCGCGATAGCTCGAATTCAGGTGCTGACAACGCATTTCCATCCGAGGCGTGTGGTCGCTGAACGGACAATAAAACTCCGCGAACTTGGGAAATGAAACTGCAGCACAAAATTCCCTTAAATAGCCGAAACGATGTGTTACTACTGATTATTGTATTTTTGGTTCTGAACGCGATGGGGAACCTCTGCCCCGCGCGTACTAAATAAATATTGTTTGTTAAAATCGGATGGATATTTGACTGGCGCCCAACATGGGACTGCACTCGTGCGCGTGAAATAAAGTAAAATTCGATTTAATAAAGTAAAATTTGATTTAATAAAGTAAAATTCGATTTAATAAAGTAAAATTCGATTTATCGAACCGAACAAATCGAAAAAATCAAACAAAGTGAAAGGAAAAAATCCAGGGACAACACCTAGTCCCGAAGAATCAAACGCTGATCCGGATAGGCACCCTAGTAGCCTGCAGTGGATAACCAACACCTAGCAAAAATGAAGTGCACCCAAGGATCCAGAGCTGCAGCCTCAGGAGAAAAAGGAACCCCTTCAATAGCTAAAAAGAAGCAGCAGAATATGGTGGTAACCTTTAGGCTTCTGTAAGTCGATATAATTTAATTAAAACAGAACACAAAAAAGATTCAATAAGAATTTAAATCTTATCGAGACACAAAAGGACGAAATAATAAAATTTTGAGCTTATACAAATTTTGCATCGAAATATTAAATATCTAATACACATATTTTTCTTTTTGAAAATTAATAGTAAATTAGATCTTTACCATAATTAGAAGTAAGTGAAAATAAGTGCATTGACCTGTAAAGTGAAATCGTTATTTGTGAAAGTGAGCTCTTAACCCCTACTATACTCTTTCGGCTTCCAGCTCCTATTTTGACTGTTGGTTGTCGTTGTTTGGCAAGGGATAGTTGTAATCTCGGAACATATATCGCGTAGAAAATAAAGTCGAATTTTTTTGCAGTTTGTTCCAAAAAAAGATTTGAAATGTCAAACCCCAGCAACATTGTTCGTCCTTCGCGTCTGTCTGCTTCTCAGGCAAATAACAATTGTGAAGACAACCATAATGCCCCAACCGCCGAAGCGGGAAATGTAGCCCTTTATCGAAACGAATTAACAAATGTTTTCAGCCAAATAGTAGCACAATCCCTTCAAGCGCAGAGGAGACAAATATTCAATAACTGAATGAATCCCGCGTCTGACATTAAAAACGAAGCGGACGTAAGCATAAAATCTGGCTATGATAGGAATATATCCGACTTGTATAGAATCCCTGACGTAGTAAAAAGTCTAAGAGACTCCTTAGGCAACCCAGGCGACTTTAGTTCGTGGAAGAAGAGTGTAGAAAGGATACTCACTATCTACGAGCACCTTAAAGGAACGGCTAAGTTTTACGGAATTTTGTCCGTAATCAGAAACAAAGTCATCGCCGATGCCGCTTTGGAATCGTACAATACCCCACTCAATTGGGAAAAAATCTCAAAATGCCTCACAATGCATTATGCCGATAAAAGGGATCTGAGCACTCTCGAGTACCAGATGACGACCCTTGTTCAAGGCAATAATAGCATACAAGAGTTTTACAAAGCCGTGTAGCATCACTTATCTCTTATACTTAATAAGCTTTCATCAATCGGTATGGGTCAAGAATCATTAAAAAACATGACCCAATGTTATCGGAATAAGGCACTCGATACCTTTATTAGAGGGTTATCTGGAGATCTACCAAAACTATTGACCATACGTGTACCAGTCGACTTACCACAGGCCCTCTATTTGTGTCTCAAACTGGAAAACATGAATCATCGCGCACAACATGCCAATAATTCTCAAAATGGCGTGCGCAAAAACCATATCATGACTCCAGCACCGCTTCCGCCGAGAAATAATTTCTTAAATCAAGGCTGCCTTCCTTCACATCACAACCCCAGACGTGACTTCTACCCTGATTTCGTCAATAATCCAATCCTAGCACAGTATTCACGGTTTCACCAACAAAGGCTACAGCACCAATACCCAAATCAGTTGAGTAGTAAGTGACGTACCGCAGAACCGGTTTTTCAATCTTTTTCAATCAGAGTAGCGAGCGGTTTGGGTTACCACGTTTGTATGGCAGGGATAGGGTGAATCAGAGTGCCTTGGTCTTGGATGTACCTAGAGTCGGGTGCTGAGATTGTGGCTTTGTATCAGGTGTGTGTCGTTGATTTGTTATTTGTAAGAGGGGTGTTGCGGTTGGTTGGTTGGGGTTGTCAGGTGGTGTAGATAGAACCTATGGATGTTGACCAGTCCATAAGGACTCATGCAGTTAACTACCAAAACAGGCCTCCTCCAAGACCAGTCTATGCTCCGAAACGACATCAACCTTTTCACCAGTCATACGGGCATAAACAGCAACGTACGTACTTTACAGAAAATCATAACATATAACCGGAAGTATTAAACGAGACAATGAGCCATCTCCAATCTGAACTGGAAAGGCAAGAGCTAATCGAATTCTTGGCCGAAGAAGAAACTCAGCCATTCTCCGCAGACTTAGCGGAGAACGAAGAGGAAGCATCAGAAGCTAACGAAAATCAAACTGACATTCATTTTTAAGACTAAACAGCTCTTCGCTTCCGTATATTGAAAGGACTCCGAAGAGCGGTGAAATACTTAAATTTCTAATAGACACTGGTTCCAACAAGAGCTGTATTCAACCTCGCTACATAAAAAATCCCATAAAGGACGAGGAACCATTTAGCGTGAACTCCGTAGGCGGAGCAGTGAAAATTACCCATCATGCGTTCCTCGACCTTTTTCAACCTAACGTTGGAAAATTAAAATTGTTTCTTTTACCTAGCCTCAAAACCTTCACAGGAATAATCAGAAATGATTCCCTAAAATCTATGAATGCAATCATTCATACTAAAGAAAATTTTATGACTATCCATCCAGACATTAAACTTCCACTAAAACAGCACAATTCGGCATCTGTCAATAAATTAGACATTAATACAAATCACTTATCCACACTGCAAAGAAGAAGACTTGCATCCATTCTGGGTAAATTCTCTGATCTATTCTCCGAGCCCGACAAAAACTCACGTACACAACGACCGTACTACGAGAAATTCGTACAACTTCGAATAATCCCATCTTCAGTAAATCCTACTCTTATCCAGTAGCTCTCAAATCAGAAGTTAAAAAGGAAGTCAAGCACCTATTAGAAAATGGTATTATCAGACCAACACGGTCGCCTTACTATCCACCAGTATGGATTGTCTCCAAAAAAACCAGACTCTTCAGAGAAAAACAAATTTTGAATGGTCGTCGATTGTCGAAAACTGAACTCTGCTACAATCCCTGATAAATATTCAATACCAGAAATAAACGAAGTCTTGTCTAATCTTGGTAAAAATAAACTCTTTTCAATCATTGATTTAAAAAGCGGTTTTCATCGAATTCCCTTAAGAGGAAAGGACGTTGAAAAAACCGCATTTTCGATTAACAACGGCAAATTTGAGTTTCTTCGACTACCATTTGGGCTCAAAAACACACCCTCTATATTTCAACGAGCCTTCGATGACATCCTAAGGAAACACATCGGGTCACGGTGTTACGTCTACATTGATGATATTATCATCTTTGGAAAAAATGACGCAGAGCACTTCGAAAATCTGGAAAAAGTCCTTGGAACACTTGAGAGAGCGAACATGAAAGTACAACCAGATAAATGTGCATTCCTTAAAAAAGCGTCGAATTTTTGGGTTTTATCGTTAGCTCTTTCCCACCACCCAAAACCTTAAAAGACCTCCGGTCATTCCTCGGAATGTCAGGTTACTATCGTCGCTTTATTCGCGACTACGCTAGACTCGCGAAACCCCTGACATCCCTTACATGAGTGGAGGATGGACGAGCGTCCAAAGACGTATCAAAAAATAAACCTATCAAGCTAGACAAAATAGCCATGGAAGCATTTATGAAATTAAGGAAAACCCAAAGACGTAATATTATCTCATCCCAATTTCGACTAAGAATTCGAACTAACGACATACGCTTCCAACTATTCCATCTGAGCAGTTATCTCTCAAGAGGATAAACCAATATCCATTTTGTCGCGTACCCTGGATAAACCAGAGGAAAACTATGCGGCAAATGAAAAGGAGATGCTGGCCATTATATGGGCATTAAAAAAATTCAGAAACTACCTATACGGCTCTCGAAAAGTTAAAATTTATACGGATCACCAACCTCTTACATATGCCTTGAGTAACAAAAATACTAACAGCAAAATGAAACGCTGAAAATCAATTCTCGAAGAGTATAATTACGAACTATTATACAAACCAGGCAAGGCAAATGTCGTTGCTGACTCTCTTTCAAGACCATCAAACCCACAAGAGGCCAATTCATTGACGCCGATAGAACACAGCGATATAAGTTCATCCCAGAACCTGATTACACTCGTCCAAACACCAATTAACGTTTTTCGCAACCAAATCTTTTTAAATACAGGTGAAGAAAGAAGCTACCAGATAGTAAATCCCTTCGATAATTACACTAGGCATATTTTAATTCAGCCAGATTACATGGAAGGTGACAGCACGAATATTTTTAAACGTTTCTTAAATCCGAATACAGTGAATGGGCTTACGACTGACGAAAGAACGCTAGGGGTTATTCAGAATATTTATCCACAGCACTTTCGAAATTACCGAATTCGCTTCTCGCGCAAAATGGTCGAAGACGTACAAAATGAGCTAGAACAAGAAGAAAGAATTCTAAATACACATAGGAGAGCCCATAAGAACGCAGAAGAGAATAGGGGTCAGATATTGGAAAACTTCTACTTTCCACAAATGTCCTCCAAATTCAAAAAGCTTGTCGCCCGCTGTATAACGTGCAATGAAAATAAGTACGAAAGGCACCCGAATAGACCCTTCCTTAACGCTACCCCCATTCCAAACTATCCGGGACATACGGTGCACATCGATATATTTTCGAATGAAAAAAAATTATTTCTGACCGCGATCGATAAATTTACAAAATTTCTTGTAGCGAAAATACTATCAAAGTCCGCCGACGACATAAAACAACACATTCACACATTCTCTTCTTCTTCGGTGTGCCTGAAAACGTCGTAGTAGACAACGAAGGTGCATCCTTTCATCCATGATGGAAGATGACCTGCAAATAAAAGTCTTCAAAACACCCCCTTATAAAAGTGAGGTAAATGGCCAAATAGAACGCCCTTACTCCACTTTCATCGAGATCATGAGATGCCTGAGACGAGACGATCCTCATCGTTCATTTGAATAGCTACTTCAAAGGGCGGTAAATGAATATAACTTTACCATACACTCCACTACAGGAAAGAAACCTGTAGAACAATACCTCGGCCGCTTGCCAAAAGTAAATCCCGAAGAGTTCGAACAAATCCGGCAACAGAACATCGAAAAACTAAAATCCAAACAAAACAAAGATCTCACATACCACAACAAAACTAGGAAACCCCTTAAAAAATATAACGCTGGCGACATCATATATGTCAAAAGAAATAAGAGATTAGGATCAAAATTAACCCCGAGGTTTAGACAAGAAACAGTTAGAGAAGACAAAACACAACAGTTATCACCGAAACCGGAAAAACGATACATAAAAGTAATATACGCAACTAACTTCTCTTTATGGACTTGCCCACGAGCTATCCCAAACTCAAAAGCTTTTGGAACACTTACAACCAAAAATTGCGAAAAGATCGTTAGATTTTATCGGAACACTTAAAAATGGGTCGCAGGGAATCCTGACCACGACAATTTTAACATAATCCAAAATAAATGAATGACGTGCTTAAAAACAACAACAACAACCAAGTAATCATAAACAAGTCATTAACAGATCGAATGAACAATCTCACAACAAATTAATCAAAGGAGCTTCACAAAAACGATTCAGCTATTAGGCTACAATGTAAGCTAAGGTTAATAAAAGAGGAACTAATCACTGTAAACTTTGCCTTAGGCTTGGCAAAACCTTATTTGCCAATTCCATGATGTTATCTAAGAAGGAATTAAAAGAAGCTTCAAAATATTCATTAAAAAAAATTATTTCCATGTATACATATTACAGATTATTGTATTTTTGGTTCTGAACGCGACGGGGCACCTCTGCCCGGCGCGTACTAAAGAAATATTGTTTGTTAAAATCGGATGGATATTTAACTTATATGCATGTTTTGTCGCAAGTATATTTTGACAGCTCGAAGTGTCAGTGCTATATATTCTTTATGCTATGATCACAACCTTATACTTAAATGTAAGCCCATCAAATTTGTTGATTTCCTATCCAGTGTTTATTACCTCTTTGGTAACAACTAACTTGTTGGTGTGACTTGGTTCGCTTTTCCGTGTTAGTTCTGTATTCCAAGGTTTAACGCTTTGTAAAAATGTCCAAACCTGCGAGAATATTGCTTGTTTCTTCCACCATAGTTTCTGCGGCTATAATATACCGTGTTCATTTCAAACAAATTGCGGACAGGTAACTATATAACAGAAAGAGTAAATTTCAATTATAAATATTCAGTTTCTCGTCTATATAAAATGGAAAATTAGTAAGGCTGTTGCTATCCGCCCGATATCGTCAAACCAAGGGGTCAAAATTAGAAGAGTGTTTGTGCATGTGTTGAGCGGGTGTGACGTAAAAACAAACGAGGGGAAATTGAGAATGGAAAATGTAGTACGAAGAGAGGAATGACAGTTGATAAGTGACAGATGGAAACAATTTTACTTTTGATGTACGGGAAATTGGTGTCAATTTCTTTGCCAAGATGAATCAATTGGTAGGATCTGAAATGGAGCGTCATTTAGAGAAGAGCCAAAAATCATGTAGGATCGTGTAGCATATAGCTATAGACTCGGACACACGTCAAAAGATGTTGTGTTAAATAATGTGAAAAGGTAAATATTTGTAAGTTTAAAAAATATAATTTATTGAGTAGGTCGTGCAAAATATAATAATATAATATACAATCAAATTATAAGTTATTTTTTTGTGTCTAGGTCCACACGAAACAGTGGTTCGTAGAAATTCTTTCGGACGTTCTTTTTGTATGGGAGGAATGGGCATAGACACTTCCTGGACACTTTTTGTACTGTGAACAGAAAAATATTTGGAGGGGGGATGTGTAAGTTCATTTTATTTGTTTTCAACGTTGGGAGGTGGAAATCTTCAAAAGGTACCGATTAGCACCTCGGCATGCCGGGTTTTTACCGACTAAAACCACCTCCGTCGCTTCTAAACCTCTGTCATTATCAGTTTGTGTTAATTACACATGATAAAAACGTACATTCCAATGATATGAAATCATAACGTTTTACTTTTCTCACATGCATATTTGGACTGGGGCAACCAACTCACACATTTGGCATCCATTCACATATTAAATAACAATTAGGCTCTTATTCAATTTAAAGTTTAGAAGCATAATGTAATTTCGTTTGGATATTGTTGTCACTTCAAAAAATATAACAAGCTTTCAAATTCTACTTTAGCTTACATACTGGAAATGAAAGATTAGTTTAAGTGCGAATTGAACAATTTAAGAAATAAAATGTTTTCGACAATTTGTTTCATGAAATTAAGAGTTGAAAATTGCTGCGTTTCTACAATTTTTCTCGAAAACCAAAAAAAAATTTGAATGCCACCTAGATCAACTCACCAACATAGCCAGCTGTTGAGAAATGCATGAATAAAAATATGAGTAATAACAATAATAGTAATAACAATAACAAACAATAATCATATTACAGGAAAGTAGACATTTTATTCTTTATTGTTGTCTTTCACGTCAAGAAAATACCTTAAGAAATAATCGCATTCGCAACCAATCTTGAAGTTTTAAAAATATCTGGACCTTGCAGAAAGCGACTGCATGTACAATAAAGAGGGCATGATTGTTTACAAGCAATTTTAAAACAAGACTTGTGTTTTCTTCTCTGTTAAATCAAAATGATAATAAATTGACGTTAACAATAAAATAATATTAGGTTTTGACCATGAGATTTTGTCGAGAAACAGAATGACCCCGCAAGTAAATACAAACATAGACACTTTCTTCTTTCCAAAATATATTGGAAAGATTGCAAACGAAAACTGGTATGTACCTGTATTTTGTAACATTTTTCAGTAGCAGCTTTTTTTTAAAATCTTTTGCATTAGATGCTACTGAAAAATGTTCCTGAATTATTTTTCAATCCTTCCATATGTATGCTCATATCTAGATGAGACGTTTTTATTTCTGTATAGTTAGTCCTAAGACGGTCCGACGGTCTTAGCTCTCTCAAACATGCAATCGAATAAAGTGTTTTCCTTTCGACGTTTAAGCATTTTGGATGAAAATCTAGAACCTATGACAAAGAAAAATTTGATGGATGTATATCGATAAAGTAGCAGTAATTATTATCAATTTACTATTTCACCATCAAGCGTATCCCAAGTAAGCATTCTAAAACTTAACTTTACCGGTATACATCCTTTATGTACAGTAATGTCTTGTTAATCCTTCTTTTGGTATTTCAAATTTCCAATTTCAGTTGTGGGCAAAAATTTTCACACAAAGCCGTTTCTTGAATAATACAATTATTTAAACAAAGCCAAAAGAAAATATTTATGTGATTATTTTAGGAAGACAAGTATTCATTGTTAAGCTATTAAATATCATAAAAATAAAATTAATGGAGGATGGGAATGGCAAGGGTCTAGTGGTTGGTGTAGGTCTTCTTGAATCTGAAGACAAAAACACTGTGTCGTGGTTTCTTAACACGTTCAAAAAAAAAAATTGATACCGCCATGCATATTAATTTTTTTATGACGGACAAAGATTCCACGGCACGAAGTGTTCTACAAGAAACCTTCCCAAACGCTCGGCAATATATATGCTTATTCCATACATTATGCATATATAAAAAACTTGTGGAAGCACTGCAAAAATGCATAATTAAGGATAATACGGCCGCAGTGACTGTTTATTCAGCATTTTGCGAATACCGTGCAGGCATATTTTTGCAGTTAGAAAGCACTTCCGCCTGCCACTATATAGTGAAACTTTATTTTCAAGTAGGTGGAGCAAATCTTAAATTCTCACTACGATTCTTCCAGCAAGATCTACTCCTTTATTACAGGAGATACTTACAACAGATGTGCAATCGACGAATCAAGAAATTAGACTATTGGAAAGTACCATGCACGAACTTTTCAATAGTGTGAACACATGCACTGGCGACGAGTTCCATATGCGAATTGGAAAAATTAAAGAATTTTTCGAAAAACTCCTAATATTTCTGTAAGCGTTGAACATATCCACACGTGGCCACAAGTTGCAGAAGCTGACGGACTGTCCACTTTTACTGTTCACAGTACAAAAAGTGTCCAGGAAGTGTCTATGCCCATTCCTCCCATACAAAAAGAACGTCCGAAAGAATTTCTACGAACCACTGTTTCGTATGGGCCTAGACACAAAAAAAAACTTATAATTTGATTGTATATTATATTATTATATTTTGCACGACCTACTCAATAAATTATATTTTTTAAACTTACAAATATTTACCTTTTCACATTATTTAACACAACATCTTTTGACGTGCGTCCGAGTCTATAGCTATATGCTACATGATCCTACATGATTTTTGGCTCTTCTCTAAATGACGCTCCATTTCAGATCCTACCAACTGATACATCTTGGCAAAGAAATTTAAAATATTTATACAGTTTACATTTACACCAATTTCCCGTACATCCATAGTCTCGATCTGTCATTTATCAGCTGGCATTCTTCTCTCTACTCACTACTTATCCCATTCTCAATTTCCCCTCGGTTGTTTTTACGTCACACTCGCTCAACACATGCATGCTTAGTTTGACGATTTCGGGCGGATAGACACTTCGAATTAGTAATATGTTGGTCAATATATAAAACATTCAGAAAACCATGAAATTGTTGTGATGGTGAAGTTACTGTTAGTCGTATTCTCTGCCATTCTTTTGCAAATGGTATCTTCAACCACCGACGAAATGAGGGTCAGGTATCGACGTTCATCACTACTTGAAGGAAGATAAAGCAGGTATTGAATATTAAATTTTGAATTAACATGTGGATCTTGGCCGTTTTAATTGAAAACAATGCCATATATAAGTTATGCAGAGCTTTATCATGTATTCGCACCCTATGCAACATATAAAACGTTCCAAAATTGGTAATATATATTATAAGTGTGATGAAAATTGTGTCAACAAAGACGTGAAGCCTGATCAATAGGAACAACGAAACTTCGCGGCATCGTGATTTTAAAAGGCAATAATATCTATTGAAAATTTTTGCTTATTAATATTGGGGAGGATAAATATGGTGTATTAGCAGAGCAACTAAACTGCGAATTCATAAATTTTACACTTTATTTACTTTTTCACAGTTCTGTGTAATGACAGTAATTCCTTCGTAAGTTGAACACCTTCCTTTATTAAATAACACTCACTAAATTGCAAATTTTCGGTTTCTGGCGCGATTTACCTGTCACTCAGAGCTGATAATTGGTAACGAATACGAAAATCATACAAACTTGAAGTTACCGCGCAGTCTCAATATAATTTTACCCAACCTACACACGTTCATTTGCAACAAGTTCTTACCGACTCTGTGTTGCAGTTCAAAGGAAATGCAATCCCTTCTTCGTTGCTCCATATTTCTAAGTAAATAGAACACCGAAGAAGGACCTATGTTTTCTTTTCGCAAAAGTATCAGCCACTATGTCACACTGTTCAAGTAATGGCCATAAAATACTTTTCCGATGATTACACGTTGCTCAGTGTAGCACCGATGATCACATATTTTGAACGCGTAATTCTCCCGCACTTGTCACTATGGTTTCTTTCAATTTTCATTGAAAAAATCTTAAATCTTTTTATTCGCGATATTCCGAACGCGAATTGTCAAATAAACAATGACATTTGTCGCTGACAGTCGTGATTCAACGAATTAACGAAACTGGCGTATATCTCTGTCTTTCGTGCACGAACCATTCAAGTGCAATTGGCTTACTCTGTTACTCATGGTAGGGTACATGGATATACATTAACCTATCCTTAAGCGCCAAATAGACGATGCGATCATTGTACAATCATCGCATGGTTTTGACAATTGCATGCGATGATTGCATCGAGTGTGTCAGTTAACTTGAGTGTTGAACCAATATTGTATGATCGCAAGGGCCAGACTGAAAGCTTGAGATTGTATGGAATGAATTGGATGAAAATCGTATGGTGTATTTTCTCGGAAGCGATGGTTGTACAACATTAGTTTGCGTTGGGTTTGATTGACGAACAGACGAATTTTCAACCATGGTGTCAGCAAAAAACAAAGAATTCTGGATAGAATTTATTGAGAAATTTAGAGATTATCCGTGCTTATGGAATATTAAAGTGAAATAATATAGCAATAAGTACTTTCGCGAGGAAGCATTGAGCAGTTTAAGTGAAAAGTGCAAGGAAATATATCCTTTACCGGATAAAACGTATGTTCGCAAGCGAATTGCGAATTTACGGAGATACGTTTTCTGAAGTAAGTACTACATACTTAAATATGCTTGGTTTTTGATTTTATCTATAAAAATATCCACAGGAATTATTTTCACCACCAACAGAAAACAATATTAGCTCCGACACTTCTCGTCCGTCATCTGCGATGTCCAGTTCAACGCCTCTAAGGAGAAGAACTGTGCAGCAACAACAAAAATTGTTTTTAGAAGCTGCATCTGCTTTCATGTTGAAAGATCCAAAAGAAGAAGACGAGTGCGATATTCTTGGTAAAAGAATTGCTGCACATTTTAGGAGCATGGAATTGAATTAACGCTTGTTGTCAGAAAAAATTGTGCTAGACGTCCTTATTTCTGGAAGAATGCAACAGCTTAACATCAATTCCACTTTTGTGGTAAGCACTGCAAGCCAACCATGGTCTTCAATTGTGTCGCATATACAAACGTTTGTAATGGATGCTTCACACAGACAATTATTGAGCCAGCGGCGGCTGAATATGAGTCTAGTTTGACACATTTGTCAAATTATTTGGCGTTTAATGGAAGGGTTTAACTTTGTGAAATGCTCTTATTTAGTTTTCATTAAAAATTCATGTATACTTAGCTTTTGGTTTTAATGAATTAATGTTGTAAACGAATAAATTTATTTTTATTACTTTCTAATTAAATCGCACATTTTTTCTTGAAACGATACTCTTGCTTCTTTATTGTAATAATCTTTAAATTTGTTTCGTATTTCCTTAGCCGATACTGACGGTCGTCCTGGATTGTTTCTTTCAAGTGATGAAAATGTCGGAGAATCTTGCCTGTCTCCGAGAATTATATTTCCATTTTCAATATCTTCTCGATCTACGCATTTTTGAGTTATGTAGTTTGTCGACTGCGATCTTAAAAAATTATGCAGTGCACAGCAAGCCAAAATGACTGAATCTATAGTTTGCAGTTTCATTTTCATAGGCTTTTGGAAAACTTTAAATCTACTGCTTAAAGTTTCAAAAGCGTTTTCAACTACTCGGCGAGCCCTACTTAGCCGATAATTAAATATTCTTTCCGCTTTCGAAATTGCTGCTTGTGCATATGGCTTCCAAATATTTTCTGAGAGAAAACGGTTCATCGCCAATAAACGCATATGGAGATGTGGAATCGCTATGCTGTAATTCCGCAGCCGATGGAAATTTTAGAGTTTGTCTTTCCAAATTGTCATGAAAATCGGTTTTCCGTAAAATACCTCCATCGGATATTCTTCCATTCGGACCTTCATGAATATATATGAATTCATAGTTGGCATTTACAACGGCAAATAGAACGACACTGAAGGTTCCTTTATAGTTGTAAAAGAATGATCCACTATTTGGTGGCTTCTCTATGAGAACATGCTTACCGTCGATGGCTCCAAGGCTATGCTCAAAATTCCAACGTTAAAGAAATCCTTCAGCTATGGTTTTCCATTCCTTCTCAGACGATGGGAACTTTAAATGAAGAAATTAAAAGTATTTAATGATATATCTCTTTATTTTTTTTTTCGTCGTTGGACTCATTTTCATTTGTGTACCTTCATAAAATCCGTTTTTAGTGCTTTAAAAATCGCGTTACAAGTTTCTGGAACTGTTCGACCGATTGCTTGAGCAGATATTCTGCTATTGGATTTAAGATCACAATAATCTATACCTGTAGCCAGAAACCTTAAAGTTACTATTAGTCGCTGCTCGGCTGATATTGAAGTCCTCATCAGCATGTCCTGTTTGTTGATGTGCGGTTCTATCAGCTGCAGAATGTAATTGAACTGTTCCGAGTTCATTCGTAAGTAATGCCTATAATCTACAGGTTCCGTTATCTTTAGCTGTCTCACAAAATACACGTCTGAATATAGCGTTCTTTCCGAAATCCATTTTTTCACCCACAATCTTTTCCGCTTTTTCGCTTCAGTAAAAGTTAATGTTAGACCACCACATATTAGAGCAAGCGTTTTGCGTTCGCGGTCACACATAGTTCAACGCAGTTCAAATGACAATGAGTAAATGTAACCAAATCTGTTTTGCGGAAAAATCGCACAGCCTGACCCATAGCATAAAGAATACATAGCACGGGCACTCCAGCCAATTTGCCTCATATCTGTTATTCAACCAAAGTGGCCAGGTTGTGCCTAAGTATAGACGACTTTGACAGCTCGGAGTGTCCGTGCTATATATTCTTTATGCTATGGCCTGACCACGGTTGTGTAACAGATATGTGGCAAATTGACTGAAGTGTCCGAGCTGTCAAAGTCGACTTGAGACAAAACATGCCTAAATTACCCCTCCTATCAGAGAGAGGGGTCTGGTTGGTTGGTTGTAGTGACAGTCCCTTTTTATCCAAAGGTAGCTCACTTAGGCCACGAGAGGCCCATTGTGATACCACAGAATTTAAGGGCGACACTAGAACCTGCGGGACGACGAGAACCATCCAGATTCTCGAATAAAGCCGGCTGTGCAGCCAATGTCCAGATCAGCCACTTCCGTGAGGTTGTCCAGGAAGGGCGTGCCCAAGATTTGCATGCGCTTCCTGGACAGCGCCGGACATTCACACAGAAAGTATTTAATAGTTTCTTCCTCTTCCTCCGATCTGCAACTTCGGCAGAAATCATTGAAAGGGACACCCAATCTTTCTGCGTGTCTGCCGATCAAACAGTGTCCCGTCAGTACGGAAACGACGGAACTCAGGGTTTCGCGGCTTATATTGAGGAGCCGCTTGGTGCGTTTGGAGCACAGTGCGTGCCAAGTTTGCCTGGTTATGCTACAGGTTTCTTCGAGCAGCCAGGCCCTATTCGCAGCCTCCACGTAGTGCTGCTTAAATCCTAGCTTTATGGAAGCTAGAGGTTGGCCGACTTCAGGGATAAGTGTATATTCCTGAAGCTCGGTGCCAGCTCTCGCTAGGGCATCTGCTTCGCAGTTTCCAGGTATATTACTATGCCCCGGTACCCAACAAAGAATCACTTCACAGTGAAGCGACATCACGTTCAGTTGTGAGCGGCATTCCATCGCAATTTTAGATGAAGTATGCACGCTGGATAATGATTGGATGGCAGCTTGACTGTCAGAAAAGATGTTTAAATTTCTTATGGAAATTTTCCGACTTCTCAGCCAGTCAACTGGCTCATAAATCGCAATGACCTCTGCCTGAAAGACGCTGCAGTGGTCTGGTAATCGGAAGGATAGTTTCAGACCTAGCTGTTCTGAGAACACGCCACAGCCAACTCTTCCCTCCATTTTTGATCCATCAGTGTAGATGTCGACCGATTCCTGTATCCCAACTCTTTCTGTGGTCCAGTCCTCCCTACTCGGGATGACTGACCTGAAACCATGGTGAAAACAGGGAATCGGAGATGCAAGGTCCACTTTCCGTGACGTTGGCCCATCTCTCCGTAGGATTGTGGAGTGACCAATGTTCTCCTCATGCCAGAGTCGCAGAGCTTTCAATCGAACAGCAGTGCACTTGGCATGCTGTGTCGTAAGGAGCTCCATCGGGAGCCAATTTAATAGCATAAATAATGCCTTTGTCGGGGTAGTCCGTAGAGCCCCGGTGATTGCAATAGCCGCACTCCTTCTGACCTTGTTTAGCAGGTTTACATTTGATGCTTTCGCCATAGCAGGCCACCAAATAACTGCGCCATACAGAAGGATTGGTTCCACTATCGCCGTATAGAGCTATGGTACAATTTTGGGTTTTAATCCCCACCTTTTCCCAATAGCTCGTTTTCAGCAGTAGATTGCGCATGCAGCTTTGCGTGCTCTTTCTGCTGTGTTCGCTTTCCATGCGAGTTTAGAGTCCAGAATTAGACCTAAATATTTGACCTGATGAGATGGGTTGAGATTTATCTCATCAAGTTTAGGTGGGACAAATCGTGGAACTTTGTACCTTCTTGTGAAGAGCATAGATTCCGTCTTTTGCGAATTAATCTTTCGACCACACTCTTTGCTCCATTTGGTAAGAATACCTAAGGCAAAATTTAGTCTTTCCGACAGGGTGTTAACAAATTTTCCCGATATTGCTATTGCAACATCGTCGGCATAAGCTACGATTTTGCAGCCAGTCGCTTCTATTTTTGACAGGTGTTAATCCACCACTAGGTTCCATAGAAGGGGTGATAGCACCCCACCTTGTGGTGTGCCTCTGCACGGTCTGGCTTTCGTTTCCAACCTCGCGCGCGAAAGAGTAGGTTGAAATTCGTATTCAAATTTCTCCATGCCAGGTTGTACATATGTAGAGAGACGAGCTCGACATTTTATAAAATTTAACTCTGCACGTGTCAAAATCAGCGAACTTAACGCTAGTGTACGTAAAATCAACGAATGCGGCGAGTATACGATGCGAATACGCTACCGATCGAAGCATTTAGGGTTGCCCGATCAACAGAAACAACGAACATACGCGGCATTGCAATTTAAAATAGCATTAAATTTTATTGAATAATGAGTATTGGAAAACATAAATAAGGTGTTTTAGCAGATCAACTAAATTGGGAATTCGATAATTTTACATCTTATTGGGTTTTTCAAGTTCTTTGTAATCTCACCCACGAAATTGCAAATTTTCGGTTTCTGGTGAGCTTTACCCATCACTCAGAGCTGATTATCGGAAACGAACGCAAAAATCATACAAACATAACGTTACCGCGGAGTCTTTCACTACAATTTCACCCAACTATTGATACCTGCATACGTTCACTAGCAAGGAGTTTTCACTGATTCTGTGTTGCAGTTCCAAGGAAATCCAATCCCTTCTTCGTTACTCTATATTCCTAAATAAATAGATCACCGAAGAAGGAATTTTATTTCCTTTTCGTAGAGCTCCGCCACTTTTTCACACTGTTCGAAGTCGTAGCCATAAAACACTTTTCCGATTATAACACGTTGCTTAGTGGCGCACCGATGCACAAATATTGTGAACGCATTTCTCTCCCGCACTGTCACTATTATTTGTTTCGATTTTCATTCAAAAAATCTAAAATCTTGTTACACGAGATATTTCGATCGCGAATTGTCAAATACACACTGACATTCTCGCTGACAGTGGTGATTCAACGAATTAACGAAATTAGCTTCTGTGTGCATCTCTGTCTTTCGTGCACAAACCATTCACATGCAATTAGCTCACTCTGTTACTCATGCTAGGGTACACGGATATACATTTACCTACACTTAGGCACAGTCTAGCCACTTTGTATAACAGATGTGTGAGAAATTGGCTGAAGTATCAGTGCTACGTATTATTTATGCTATGGCTATGGTTCTTACATATACTGTGCTATGGATATATGGGAAATTGGACTAAATGGAAAGTGTATAAATGTGAAGTGTATAAATTTCTTTGCAAAGATCAATCGATTGGTATGATCTTTAATAGAGCGTCATTAAGAGAAAAACCAAAAATCATGTAGGATCGTAGACTCAGATGCACGTCAAAAGATATTGTGTAAAATAATGTGAAAAGATAAATATTTGTGAAGTTAATAAATATAAAGTACTGTGTAGGCTGTGCAAAATATAATAATATAACGTAAAAAACATAAAACAGTTATTTTTCTCTGTCTAGGCCCATACGAAACAGTAGTTCGTAGCAATCCTTTTGCATGTTTTTTTAGTGTGGGAGGCATTGAAATAGAAACTTCCTGGACACTCTGTACTATCAACAATAAAAGTTGGCGGTTCATCGGCTTCTGCTAATTGTGGTCGTATGTGGACATCATCGTTATTTTAAATAATAGGAATTTTTCCTTTCCGGAAAGTCTCCGTTAAATCTTTAATTTTTGTAATTCTCATATCGAATTCGTCGCCAATGCTTGCGTTTGCATTATTGAACAGTTCATGCATCGTACTTTTCAAAAATGTAATTTGATCGTTTGTCGACAATACATTTGTCGTAATTATTTCCTGTAATACAGAAGCAGAGCTTGCTGGAGCAATCGTAGTGAGCATTTTAGTTTTGCTCCTCCTACTTGCATATAAGCCTCGCTGAATAGGAACAGCCGGATGTGCGTACGCAATGCAAACACATGTCTGCATGGTAAGTGCGATGACTTCCATAATTGGCATTCACAACATGCTAGATAAACAGTCACTGCGGATGTATTATCCTTAGCTATGAATTTTTGCAATGCTTCAACTAGAATAGCTATGTCCAGTGTATCGCAAGGGTGCATTTTTTCCAAAACATCACTGGTGTTTTTGTAAGAAAGGTGATATATTTTGTTTCTTAATTGATGATTCGTAGCTTGCCTTGAAATGTTTATTTTTCTTTTTTGCTGGTGGGAGGCATATCACTTAAAAAAGCGCGTCACCATTGTTTTCAAAGCAGAATTTTTTGATATTACCTGTTTCATTTTCCCATTAAGGGATTCCAAACGATTATTGGTAAAATTTGATAAATTGTATGTATTTATACTGAACACAGTCCACTGGTCGTGAATCGTGAGCCAATTTTGATTGCAATACTGATTTAAATTTTTATCGCAAAACTTTTTATACAGCTTATTGTAATTATTTTGTGATGTGATGTTAGACAGCTTTTGCAATAACAGCTTTGCAGTAGTTTTTTTTGGGCTGGCATAAGCCCCACGGTAGATGACTCCACAACTTTTTTGAATATGCAAAGTGTATGGAACAAGCATATGTATTGCCGAGCGTTTGGAAAAATATCGTGTAGAACACTTCGTGCCGTGGAATCTTTGTCCGTCATGAAATTTTTAATTTGCATGGCGGTTTCAAAATTTTCTTTTTTAAACTTGTTGAGAAACCACGATACAGTGTTTCTGTCTTCAGATGCAAGAAGACCTACACCAACCACTAACCTTTTGCCATTCAGATCCTCAACGAGCAAGATCATCGTCGTCATGGCGTTTTTTAGAAGCTTATACGTGCCATCTAAAAACACAATCTCAGGTCACGCTTTTAAATCCGCTTTCATTTGTGGCGCTGGGAAATATATGCTCTTTAATTGGTCATGGCTGTCATGAGATATGACGACTTAAACGCTTGAAAGTTTTGTAAAAAATAATAATTTAAGGAATGTATTAGGAATTATAGTTAATAATGCAGAAATGGGTATAAACTTATAATTTGCAACGTATTAGCGCTGATACAGTGAAACTGTGAGACTTCGAAGATCAAGGGTTGAAGAGCAACTTCGATTTATCCATGAATTCGGATGAGCCAAAATATAAAGGTAAAATAAAAACAAAATTGGGGAGCAAGTTACGTCGTGGGGCGTAACGTTTGGAAAAATAAAATTTCTTGTTGTAAGCTATGCCACTTTATTCACGAAATTCTAATAACTGAATGATGATTGCTCCTAAAGTTGGAGTGACTTAAATACTAAATGATACTGCCATGTATCGTGTGCAGATTCTTAGTAATACTTATGGTCGTTGTGATAACGTATTACTAACTTGAGGCTGCTTATCAAAAGACTTCCTGTTGTTTGTTATTTGTGGTCAAGAGGTCCAGATGGTCTTATCGTGCTGATGGTGCAATCGTTGTGATTCAGTTCCGGATGCATGTTGTTGCTAAGCGATACTGAATTAAGATGATGCAATGGGATGTTGACGTTATGTGATGTATGACTAGTAGTTTGTGTGTCATACATAACTCCTCCCCCCTTAGCTTGGAATGTACCGTCCTCGGTTTTGGTATCGGCACATGCAGTTTTATCATTATTAATTACTACTTTCATACCTCCTTTCTTTTTATAATAGAGGTATGTTACAATTATGATTATTATAATTATTACAATGGTGGTTAGAGATATTCCTCCCATTGCATATGTGTTTATTTTATGTTGATATTTTAATTCGTTAATGTGTTCAAAATTTTTAATGTTTTCAAGTTTTATGTCTTCTAATTCAATTAATTTTGTATAATTTGTCATTTCTATAAGTGGTTCTAATGCCAATATCTGTTTAAATTCTTTTACGTTATTTTCAAATTTTATGTTATTTATTAGTACTTTGCAATTTTGGAATCTTACAATATATGTTCCAATTACATTATATATTTTTTCGTTACAATTGTGATCAAATTTTTTGTTTATATTAGTTGCTAATACCATGCCTTTTTCAATTTCTTCTACGTTACTTTTATTGTATTTTACTATGCAATTTAATTCTTTACATTCTACTTTGTTTTTAATTTCGTTTAATTTTTTCTGATATTCATAATATTCTGATTTGTATAAGACTGCTTTAGGTATTTTAATATTTAATGTTTCGTTTTTAGTGTTTGGTATTTGGCGTACATAATATGTTGACATTGGTTCCGTTAATCTAGGTATATTCATTACAATTATTATTTCTTCATTTTTATTTAATACATTTATTGTTATTTCTTTTAATTGATCAATGTTTAAGTTATACTCCGTTATTTCGTCCTCTGACAATAGGGATCTCACCATTACTCCCGTTTTTGCTGAATTCACGTTATCTATAATTTTTTCTATTTCGTCTTGTATGTGATTTAATTGATTTGAAAGTAATATTGACGTTATTTGTCTATTTATAATTTTTCTAGTTTTATTCATTGATTTTTCTGTCTCTTCAAAATATTCATTGATTTTATTTATTTGTTCTACAATTCTCTTTAAATTTCTATCAAATACTTCATTTACTTTAAGTTGTTTATTTAATGCTTCAATCGTTGCGTGATTGTTTTGATCTATGACTTCTAAATGTCCTATAATTTCTTCGTAATCATTATTATCCATTGTCCCAAATAAAAATTTATATATGTTTCCTACTGGATTAATTATTCCCCTTTTCTGTCTATTTTTACTTAACGTTTTTAATTCTGCCTTGATTGTATTTATTATTCCTTTTTTATAGTTGTCTATTAATTCGCTTTTTGTGATTTCTTCTATTGCCTTTTTATAATCGTTTAAATTTATTTTATGGTAAATTCTTGTATAACCTTCAATTAAATAACTTGGTTCTGTTTTTATCATTATTATTCCTGATTTTGAGTTAACTGTTTCTATGTTTAATTCGCTTTTTATTCCTTTAATATTTATTAGTATTATTATTATGAGTATCCATATATTTTTCATGCTGGTCATCTGAAAAATAAAAAATTCTCACTTAATTTCTTTCTTTGCACGTTTAATTCGTGTAGGGTCTATTTTCTCGTTTTTATATCTGTTGCCCTGTATGACCGGTATTATTTCTCCTTCATCTCCTCTTCTAATTTTTATTTTACTGAATTTTGGGTACTGTTTCCCTCTCGTATTTTTATAATTTTTTATATAAATTTCATCTCCTTTTATTTCTGGTATTTCTTCTCTGTCCTTATTTGCTTTTTCTATCCATTTCTCTTTCTTTTCTAATAGAATTTTCCTGATCGCTACTTTGTCGATATCTATTGGTTTTTGGTTTGTAGTACTATGTATTGAATTATTATAGTGTTCTGTTGCTTTTAAAACCGTTGTTACTGTATCCATTTGTTTATTTGTAAGCGTTAGTGTTCTAATATGTTCTAATAAAGAGCTATGGCATCTATTCATGTCTGCATTGCCATTGTGTGATCTAGGCCCTATGAAATGTATTTCTATATCTTCTTGTCTGAAAAATTCTTTTATATTTACTGTATTAAATTCATTATCTGCGATTATTTTTGTTGGTTTACCGAAGGATGCATTCCTTTCTTTTATTGCTTTTATGATTGTTATTGGGTTTTTATCCATTATTTCTTTTGTGTATAAATGTTTTGAAAATTTATCTATTGTTGTTAAAAAATATTTTCCTTTTATTATAAATATATCCATGTGTATTATCTCGTTAGTATCGTCTGGAGTTTCGGTTAATTGAAATTTTGGTTTTACCGGGTTTCTGTCATATTTCACTTGATTACATATGTCGCAGTTGTTTATATATTTATTAATTACTTCTTTTAATTTGTTAAAATAGATTTTATCCTTTATCTCCATATAATTTTCTTGTATTCCGTTATGATTTCCTTTTTCGTGTATTAATTTTATTCTGTCGATGCATTCTTCCTCAGTTTTCATATCGTCTGCTAAATGGTTACATTTTATAAATTTTAAATTTTTATGATCCGAGAACAGCTTCAATATCAGCGATTGATATTTATTCCATTCATGGTCTGTTGTTTGACTATATATCCCTATTATTCCTCTTTCTGGCATATATTTTCTTAATATTTCTGTTATTTTATTATCGTTTTCTTTTGTTTCTATATATATTTTTCTTTTTCCATTTATTTCTTCGTATTCCTTTTTCTTGTTTTTCAATATTATTATTTGTGTTTTAAAACTGTTAATTATTCCATCTTTTATGTATATATGATCGTTTATATCTTCCTCGAAATTACTGTGTATTGTTCCTTGTATGCTTTCGTTTTCTTGTATATTAATTTCTCCTGTATCTGTATTTATTCTGCTCAAAAAATCTGCTACGGTATTATCTTTTCCTTTAATGTATTCTATGTCAAAATTGTATTCTGCTAGTTTTAGTTTCCATCTTTGCAATCTTGAATTTTCTTTTGAATTGCTTAAATATGTTAATGGTTTATGATCTGTTTGTATTTTAAATTTTACTCCGTATAAATATGGTCTGAAGTATTTTGTTGCCCAGACTATGGCTAATAACTCTTTTTCTATTGTTGCATAATTTTTCTCGTGTTCGTTCAATGTTCTACTTGCAAAGGATATTGGGTGTCCTGCTTGTGATAAAACTGCTCCTATAGCTTTGTCCGATGCGTCTGTTGTTAGCGTAAATTCTATTTTAAAGTTTGGATATTTTAGTACTGGGAAGTTTGTTATGAGTTCCTTTAGTTTCTCGAATGCTTGTACATATTCTCTGTTGTTTTGATCTACTTTGGCGTCTTTTTTCAATGCATTTGTCATTGGTGCTGCTATTGTAGCATAGTTATGTATAAATTTTCTATAATATCCTGTTATCCCTAAGAAAGATTTAATTTGTTTTTGTGTCGTCGGTATTTTTAGCTCTGTTATTTTCTTTATTTGTTTAGGATTTGGTTCTATTCCTTCTGTTGTTAATACGTGTCCCAAATATTCTGTTGTTTTAGCAAAGAAATTGCATTTATCCGTCTGTATTTTTAAATTATTATCCCTTAATCTTGTTAAAATTTTATTCGTGTTGTCCTCCATTTCTTGTAATGAAGTTGCAAAAATTAATATATCATCTAGGTATACTACACAGATTTTGTTAATATATTCGTCTAATACTTCGTTCATCATGCGCTGAAATGTTGCGGGCGCATTTTTTAATCCGAATGGCATTCTATTAAACTCGTAATGCCCTTTATGCGTTGAAAATGCTGTCTTCTGTCTATCTATTTCGTCTACTTCTATCTGATGAAAGCCCTTGGCTAGATCTAATGTTGTAAAATATTGCGCTTTTCCTAATTTGTCAAAAATTTCATCTATGTTTGGTATTGGAAACTTGTCTTCTACTGTCTCGTCGTTTAAGTTTCTGTAATCCACTACCATTCTCCATTTTTCTTTTCCTGAATTATCCACTTTTTTGGGTACCATCCATATTGGTGCGTTATATGGTGATTTAGATTTCCTTATTATTCCATCAACTAACATGTTTTCTGTTTGTAGTTCTACTTCCTTTTGATGTGTATAGGGGAATCTGTATATTTTAGAATATAATGGTCTTTCTGTTTTTGTAATAATTCTGTGTTTTGTTTGCGCTGTGCAAGTTAATTTCTCGTTTTCTTTATATATGACATCTTTGTATTTCTTTAGTATTCGTTTCAATGCTTCGTTTTCCTCTTGGTTTAAATCTTTATGTACTCTTTCTAGTGTTTCTGATATTTCATATTGTTCTTGTATTTTCTGTTTTTTACCGTATTCAAAATATAACTTCTTTTTATTAATTATCATGTATCCTTCTCCCAAATTTAGTATTGTTCTATACTGTTGTAATATGTCTTGACCGATTATTGCATCGAATGCTTTGTTTGAGTAATCTACTATTTTCCATGTCATCTTCTTTTTGACGCCGAATTCTCTTGGCATATCTGTTTCTATTTCTTCATATAAGTATGATGTACCTGCTAAACTTTCTATTTTTATTGGATTCCTTATTTGTCTTCTTTTTACATGTCTTAGAACCCCCGAATCTATACTAGATAAAGTCGCTCCCGTGTCAACTAAAATTTCTACAATCTCACCATTACACTCGCATTTAACTATGGGTTTGTCTGGTCTGAGGCTGACGTCTGAAAATTTGTCTCCATCGGTTCTACTAAATTACCGTTATGGTTCTTGAATGGGTCAGGCGTGAATTGCCTTGACATTCCTGAATTCTGTCTAAACGGGTTTGGTCTATTTTGATCTCCGCCCTTATTGTTATTATACCCCTGATTATTGTTCTGATTTCTATTTCCTTGATTCTCATTATATCTCATATTATTATTCCCATGGCTTGGTCTATATTGATCTCCGCCGTAATTGTTATTGTTTCTTTGATTCCTATTCCCGCCCTGGCTTGGTCCCTGTGGATCACCGCCGAAACTATGATTCCCGTGGCTTGGTCTCTGTGGATCTCCGCCGTAATTATTATTCTGATTATTGTTCCTATTCCCTCTAAATCCCTGGCTTGGTCTCTGTGGATCTCTGCCGTAGTTATCATTATTGTCCCTATTCCCTCTAAATCCCTGGCTTGGTCTCTGTGGATCTCCGCCGTAGTTATTATTATATCCCATATTATTTTTCTGTTCTATTGTTTCATTTCTAATTCTTTTTGCTATTTCATATGCCATCATTAATGTTTTTATTCCTTTACTCTCAATTACGCAACGCATTGATTCTGTTAATAGTGATTTAAATTTTTCTAATGCAAATAATTCGTTCATTTCTGGTGTGTAGCACGGATATTGTTCTTTTTGATCGTCTAATAGGTATTTTGTGTTTATCTTATTTAATAAATTATCTATCAGGTAATAACCTTCTTCAATATTTCTACTACTTACATTCTTAATTTTTGTCGTTAATGTTGTGTATTCGTCTGTTACTCCATAGTATATTTTTAGGGCGTGTCGTACTAAATGCCATGTTGGGTTTAATATTTTCTGCACTGTACTCCTTGCTGGTCCTTGTATTCTATCGAGAAGTTTGGTAAACACGTAGTTTTTATTGTCCACTGATGCTAATGCAAGTATTCCATTTACTCCGTCGATCCATGATGTTAGACTGTAGATTTGATTGTCTCCTGTGTAGATTGGTAGGCTCCTTACTTCCTTCAAAACTGCCTCCAACGGTAGGAATTGTTGTTGTGGTAGTTGGTTATGTTGTTCCGTCATTTTTTTTTTTACACTGTTCAGTTTATCGTTAACTGGAAACGGTTCACTTTTACGCTATTGAATTTAATTATGACCTTTTCTGATTTTTAGAGAAAGTCGGGCGTCGCGATTGACTTGCCCCGTGATGTAGCTTTTGCGCTTTAATGATCAACTTTATTTTAATTTTATTTAAACTATCCGCGTTTTTACATCTACTAGGACTGATCGCGGGTCTCGGTTTATGTTTCGCGAACTGTTAGTGCTTTTGCATTCTATGTTGACTGTTCGTGTGTATAGGCTATTATTAATAACTGTTCACGATTTTACACTTGGAGAACTGTTCACTATTTTGCATTCACTACGTAGGTTTATATTCAAAATAATTATACTTATTATTTCAAAAAGTCCGACTGCGCCAGTTACGTCGTGGGGCGTAACGTTTGGAAAAATAAAATTTCTTGTTGTAAGCTATGCCACTTTATTCACGAAATTCTAATAACTGAATGATGATTGCTCCTAAAGTTGGAGTGACTTAAATACTAAATGATACTGCCATGTATCGTGTGCAGATTCTTAGTAATACTTATGGTCGTTGTGATAACGTATTACTAACTTGAGGCTGCTTATCAAAAGACTTCCTGTTGTTTGTTATTTGTGGTCAAGAGGTCCAGATGGTCTTATCGTGCTGATGGTGCAATCGTTGTGATTCAGTTCCGGATGCATGTTGTTGCTAAGCGATACTGAATTAAGATGATGCAATGGGATGTTGACGTTATGTGATGTATGACTAGTAGTTTGTGTGTCATACATAACTAGCATGCCGAAAAGAGGTAATATGGTGAAAGGCGCCAAGAAGAACCGTACAGTAAATTATAATTTGCAATCTGAAAGTCACATTAAAAGTACATAATGATGAGCGCTTAAATGTTGCTGTCGAGTTACTGGAAAATAAATATGGTAAATAATTGCAAAGTCCAAAGGCAATAGAAAGCTTAGCGAAACGCAAAAAAGGCTAATTTGGAGGAAAGCTACAAAAAATAAATTGACGACGTCACAAGTGGAAGCTACATTAGAGCTGCCAGTGAGCACACGACGTGTCCGTCAAATTTTATCCAGTGATCCCAACTTAGTTTATCAAAAACCAGCAAGATTAAGACATCATCATAAAGTAGCTCGCTTAGAGTTTTGTCGGTCTTATATGGATTTTGGCAAAAAATGGAAAACTGCGATGAAAAGAAATTTAATTTAGATGGTTCAGATGGCTCAGATGGCTTGAGCTGCTATTGGCACGACCTGCGACACGAACATCTCATGAGAATGAGCAGAAATTTCGGAGGAGGTTCCCTGATGGTTTGGGCTGGATTTTCTTCAGACGGAAAGACAAAACTTTTTTTATATCCACCCGTACTAATTCAGAAAAGTACTGTGAAATGTTAGAAGCAGCTCTTATACCATACATAGATGATGTTGTTGAAGACCAGGAATTCGTTTTCTAGCCGGATAATGCAGCTGTGCATGTGAGTAACAGAACAAGGGAATGGTTTTCATTTCATGACATTAAATTGATCAAGTGGTCTGCATGCAGCCCTGATTTAAACCCAATTGAGAAGTAGTGGGGTATAATGGCACGGCAGATTTATCAAAATAACAAGCGATTCGATAACACCAAATCCTTGAAGGATGCTATAAATGCTTCCTGGGACAACATCACCAAGGGCACGATTGACATTCTAGTGAGCTCAATGCCGGGCAGAATTTTTGCGATTATTGCAAGCAAAGGTGGTAGGGCTAAATACTAAATAACTAGTATATCTATGTTATCTCTTTATTTTGAATAATTTTTCTTATTTTTACTTGCGGTTATACGAATTTCATCGTAAAATATCACTTCTATTTTATCTTGACATGTTTTTTTTGGGAAGTGTGGTTTCGGCGTAACGGATGGCATCCTCTTCAGGTGCTGCCATTAGCCATCCGTTACGAGACAGCACGACCACCGCTGGCTTGTTGATGGATCAAGCTCGCTATATTTCAACTATTTTATAATTTACATCTGCGAATTATAACGACCGTCAATTTGTTTCGTATGTATGCCTACGTAGCTTTTCATTATTTAAGTTTATCATGGGTTAGTGTTAGCAAGTCGTTAACCAAAAGCGCACTAGGAGACGAAAGTTGTCGACTAGACCAGGAGGTTCTAACCCATGTTAAAATTAAATAATGTTTCTTTTCATAAATAAATTGTTGCTGATTTGAAATAAATTTATGTGTACTAAGTAATGGTATAATCATTTATTTTCTTTTGGTGATACTTGCTTGGCAAAATGGAACAAATATGATGCGGCTAAACAAATTCCGTGCACTGAATAGAAATTAACTCAGAATAAGCACGTTACGTTCAATATTTATTTCCAATGCTTTAAATTACTAAAATGAATGAAAACGGATCTCATTTAGCCACCTACTCGACGAACTTGGATCTGGTGTTCTTTGCCACTTTGTTGCGTCATCAGCAACATTATCCGCCGCCTTTCAGATATATCTGATAGTTTAAGTATTTCACTTACCCGCAGAGCAACAAATTGCCGATAATTTCGTTGATGAGATTGTAACCAACATAACATCGTCTTGGAGTCGCCCAAAAACAACATTAGAAAATTTGAAACGTATGAATGCTTTCTATATTTTTGGATGATCTGGCTCTTACCAAGACTGCTTGGAGTGGGATTGATATCATCTTAAGAGGGGTAACACGAGTGTTGAGAGCAGCCAATGTGGATAGCTGATTAATAGGTTACAGCTACATATGCATTCGCACATTTGCTTTACTCTGTGGTTTTAACATGATTCCAATTGGTAGCATCTGGGAATTCGTATATTTTCTAAAATCTTAACTAAAAAATTGACATGAGCATATGTAAGTTTTTACATTGTTGATCGATGCTTTCCGATCAAAATGTCATATTAATTTTGTTGCATTGAAAAGAGTATGTGAAAGTATCTGTAACCGTGGAACATCACATACCGAGTGTGATATCTGTAACCGTGCACCACCACATACCGAGTACTTTCTTCATTTGCATGTCAGAGCTAATATTAAGGTTCTTTTCTGGTGGTGTTGCTATTTGCCAAGTGGTTTTATACTGTCAGTTAGTTTGATATCCGATTTCAGATTTCAAATCCAGCCTGCGAATGAATGTATATTATGGTTCGAACTTTTTCGATAGCTTCTTTTTTACTTTCCACGGTATCGAGTAGACCATTGACATATTTTTTTCAAATTATCGCTTAAAATGCTCTTTGTCCTTGAATTATCCCGTAATTCTATATTTGACACACTGGTCGCGGGTAGCTGAGCATGTAGTGGCAAATGTCATCACTTTCATAACATAAACATACAGTCGGTCACAGTTTTTTATGCAGTTCATACTTGAAGTTATGAGGCTCTGTAACTACGAAACTGGAAAGAATATAAAGTTAAAATTTACGCCGTTTGAAAGAAAAATTTGTACATTTTACATATAAACTTAATTTAATGCCAATTTTTATTATTTACAAGGTACACATCAAAATATTCCCAAAAACATCAAAATTCCATCTCAGCTCATTTTATGCAGTTACTGATAATATTTAAAAAATATATATATATATATATAGAAATTATCTAGATTTTAATATTTTGTGTGATACCCCTTCTGGCCCACAACAGCTTTAAGCGGATTTGGCATTGAATGAATTTAGGGGTAACATCTGATGATATTTTGCTCCAATCAAATTCCAAAGCCCGTTTCAGATCATTCTTGTTGGAAATCCCATGTTCCCTGATATTTTGATGGTTGCGTTCTACCGTGCCTAGTGTCTGATGATGATATAGAGTCGAAAATATCTGTTAAATTTCAAGCAATTTGCAAATTTCTTGCATTAAATTATTCGTAAATTCCGTACCTTGGTCAGATTTTAATATTTTGAAATGTCCAAATTTTAATATAAGGTCGTTCACCAATGTGTCCGCGACTGTCTTGGCGTCTTTGGATTCTAGTGGTGATGCTATCACGAATTTACTTAGTTCACACTGCATCGTCAAGATGTATCTATAGTCGTTCGAGATTCTTAATGGTCCTACGATATCGATAGCTATTGTTTCGAAACTGGTGGTAGGTGTGTCGGTTTTTATCATGTGTTCTCTTGTGTGCCGTACTTGTTTATTTATTTTGCATTGTTTGCAATTGTTGACATAGTTTTTTATCATGCTGTTCATGTTTTTCCAGCAATATCTTTGTTTAAGTTTTAATTGGGTTTTTCTCACTCCTAAATGTCCTCCGTGTGGCGTGTCGTGATATTCTTGTATCAACTGATTCTGTATTGTTGTATCTTTTATACTCTTCGGGGTTCGTATAACATTATACTTAGTTTTGCGCGACTTTCGTATTTTTCACTTTGTTGCAACATATTAATTATATTCTTGAAATCTTCTTTACTTATTATTTTGAAGATATCGTCGTTATTTGATAAAGCTAATTCATATAAATTCATCTCGAGAATTCCATCTAACAACTTTTCCATGGTGGATACGTATATCGCACTGGACTTATCGTTGCAGATTCTAACATTCGATCTAATTGTATTTGAGCTCGCTGATAGCTTTTCGTTAGCGGAAACGTATTTCTCGGTAACTTTATCACTACAGTATACAATGACTTCGTCGCTTGTTCTGACGATATCGAATTTATTATTTTTGCGCAATATAAATTTCAACTTTATAACTTTTCTTATTTCTGATATTGATGTGCAATCCCATACGTAAAGTTGATCAGACTTTACTGGTGTATCGGGTTCATCCATCGTAGTATCTTTATTTATATTGTCTGTTCTTTGTTTTGCAGACATACCCCTTGTTATTGCCAACACTTTTTTGACTTTTTCGTCTATTTCGGGAGGAATCATTGTTTTTAAAATATCTGAGTCTAGCTTGATGCGTGACAATGCATCCGCGTTGCAATTTATTTTTCCTTGCTTAAACATAATCTCAAAATCATAATCCGAGAGGTCTAATCTAATCCTCGTCAATTTGGATGACGGATTTTTGTGAGTAAATAATGACACTAGAGGTCTGTGGTCAGTAACCACAATGAATTTTCTGCCATATAGATAGGGTCTAAAAAAATTATTCCCCAATGTATTGCAAGTAGCTGTTTTTCAATTATAGGTTTGTTGATGTCATGTTTACCTAATGATTTACTTGCGTACGAGTTGGGTAGATCTGAACCAATATCACCTTGGGAGAGTATCGCTCCAAGGGCATAACTAGATGCGTCTGTTGTTAACACGAATGGTTTCTCAAAATCGGGATATTGCAAGATGGGAGGTGAGATAAGTCTCTCCTTTAAAGTTTCGAAAGCTTTCTGACATTTCTTGTTCCAAACAAAATTTGCATTCTTCTTTAACAGTTCATTTAAACATTTTGCTATTTCCTCGGAGTTCGGGATGAAGCGTCTATAATAATTGCAGAAAGCAACAAACCTACGAGCTTCATCTGCGTTTTTCGGGATAGGATAGTTTTTTATGATCTCATCTTTAGCAGGATCAGTTTTTATACCTTCATCAGTTATCAGATGGCCTAAGTAGACAACTCCTGGCAGGATCGCCATGAAATAAGTTTGGAGTGGCAGGATCGCCATGAAATAAGTTTCGTTAGGGGCCATTTGTGTTTTTATTAGAGGAAGGAGGGACTCACCTAAGTATCGGCGTCTAGCGCCAAAGCTGATGGCAAGCGTGAGCTGCCTATATTTCTGTACAGCGCAAGCGCCGCAATGAACACTCAAATGAAAGGGTGCCGATACAGGCAGTCCAAGTTCACTTGTATGAATGTTACTTTATTCCAAAATTCTTTCTCCTTTTATACAAAAACTTAGCCTAATTTCTATTCACAAAACATTGACTTAAAACTATTTTCCCACAGGACCAATGCATATGTTTGTAATAAATCTATAATTTATTTCATTAGTTTTCCGTATCTCACATGTTGACCCATAATCACATTGCAAGGATTCCAACGCCTTGCAAGTGGTCATCAAAAGAGCGCCGTGTCCACCTGACACTTTTTAGTCACTTTTGGGATGGCATTGCTCCGTATGTAATTCATATTAAATGACCCTTGTGATTTATGTGTTAATACTGTTCGTGGGCATATTCTGGGCACGCGTGGCTGAATTTAAATTAGTGAGATGAACGGGCATGCGTGGCATAATACGCATGAATGAGTGCAGATGGACAAGTGGTTGAACCTGTGATTCCACTACACCCTCACCGTTTAGAAGTGTTGCGTACTAATTGAGTAATTAGTGCGAAACACAAAAAATCATTATCTGTGTGTTTTGCTATCCGCGCTGCATATGCATGGGTTACATGGGATTTTTCAACTAAAGATAGGATAAGTATGTTACTTTTCATTGTTATATAATTCAAAATATACTTTAGTGAGCTTATATCTAGTCTCATTACATGTGTTTTTATTTTGTTAATGTTTAATATTACATATAACTCGTAATTTCAAAATAATTAATATTGTTGACTTATTCTAAATTGCTACTAGTTAGCCTCTTACATTTATATTTTATAGTCAATCATCTTGTACAATTTTAAATTATTGTTGTGGACTTTTCTTGGTTTACCATCAACTTCTATTGTTGTGTTTACATTATTTGTATTTATCACTCTGAAAGGTCCTATATAAGGTTTATCGAGTTTTCTCCTATTTTCCTTTTTCAAGAGAACTAAATCGTTTGTTTTTAAATGAATTGGATTGGTTTTTGTTATCTTGTCGACACGTTTCTGTTTGACTTTTTCAATTATTTGCTTTGCTTTGTTTAACGCATGGTGTAATCGAATTTTCAATTCGTTTGCGTAATTTTCTGTATCGTAGACTCTGTCTGTCTGTCTGACTATATCATTGGGTAGATATGGTAATTTGCCGAATACTAATTCATAAGGCGTGTAGCCATTATCAACATGTGGAGTTGTATTGTATGCGAACGTGTAATACGGGATCCACTTGTCCCAATTTAGATCTTCGGTAAAAGCTAGAAAATACTCATTTAACACTCGATGGTTGCGTTCTACCGTGCCTAGTGTCTGATGATGATATGGAGTCGAAAATATCTGTTTAATTTCAAGCAATTTGCAAATTTCTTGCATTAAATTATTCGTAAATTCCGTACCTTGGTCAGATTTTAATATTTTGAAATGTCCAAATTTTAATATAAGGTCGTTCACCAATGTGTCCGCGACTGTTTTGGCGTCTTTGGATTCTAGTGGTGATGCTATCACGAATTTACTTAGTTCACACTGCATCGTCAAGATGTATCTATAGTCGTTCGAGATTCTTAATGGTCCTACGATATCGATAGCTATTGTTTCGAAACTGGTGGCAGGTGTGTCGGTTTTTATCATGTGTTCTCTTGTGTGCCGTACTTGTTTATTTATTTTGCATTGTTTGCAATTGTTGACATAGTTTTTTATCATGCTGTTCATGTTTTTCCAGCAATATCTTTGTTTAAGTTTTAAATGGGTTTTTCTCACTTCTAAATGTCCTCCGTGTGGCGTGTCGTGATATTCTTGTATCAACTGATTCTGTATTGTTGTATCTTTTATACTCTTCGGGGTTCGTATAACATTATACTTAGTTTTGCGCGACTTTCGTATTTTTCACTTTGTTGCAACATATTAATTATATTCTTGAAATCTTCTTTACTTATTATTTTGAAGATATCGTCGTTATTTGATAAAGCTAATTCATATAAATTCATCTCGAGAATTCCATCTAACAACTTTTCCATGGTGGATACGTATATCGCACTGGACTTATCGTTGCAGATTCTAACATTCGATCTAATTGTATTTGAGCTCGCTGATAGCTTTTCGTTAGCGGAAACGTATTTCTCGGTAACTTTATCACTACAGTATACAATGACTTCGTCGCTTGTTCTGACGATATTGAATTTATTATTTTTGCGCAATATAAATTTCAACTTTATAACTTTTCTTATTTCTGATATTGATGTGCAATCCCATACGTAAAGTTGATCAGACTTTACTGGTGTATCGGGTTCATCTATCGTAGTATCTTTATTTATATTGTCTGTTCTTTGTTTTGCAGACATACCACTTGTTATTGCCAACACTTTTTTGACTTTTTCGTCTATTTCGGGAGGAATCATTGTTTTTAAAATATCTGAGTCTAGCTTGATGCGTGACAATGCATCCGCGTTGCAATTTATTTTTCCTTGCTTAAACATAATCTCAAAATCATAATCCGAGAGGTCTAATCTAATCCTCGTCAATTTGGATGACGGATTTTTGTGAGTAAATAATGACACTAGAGGTCTGTGGTCAGTAACCACAATGAATTTTCTGCCATATAGATAGGGTCTAAAAAAAATTATTCCCCAATGTATTGCAAGTAGCTCTTTTTCAATTATAGGTTTGTTGATGCCATGTTTACCTAATGATTTACTTGCGTACGAGTTGGGTAGATCTGAACCAATATCACCTTGGGAGAGTATCGCTCCAAGGGCATAACTAGATGCGTCTGTTGTTAACACGAATGGTTTCTCAAAATCGGGATATTGCAAGATGGGAGGTGAGATAAGTCTCTCCTTTAAAGTTTCGAAAGCTTTCTGACATTTCTTGTTCCAAACAAAATTTGCATTCTTCTTTAACAGTTCATTTAAACATTTTGCTATTTCCTCGGAGTTCGGGATGAAGCGTCTATAATAATTGCAGAAAGCAACAAACCTACGAGCTTCATCTGCGTTTTTCGGGATAGGATAGTTTTTTATGATCTCATCTTTAGCAGGATCAGTTTTTATACCTTCATCAGTTATCAGATGGCCTAAGTAGACAACTCCTGGCAGGATCGCCATGAAATAAGTTTGGAGTGGCAGGATCGCCATGAAATAAGTTTCGTTAGGGGCCATTTGTGTTTTTATTAGAGGAAGGAGGGACTCACCTAAGTATCGGCGTCTAGCGCCAAAGCTGATGGCAAGCGTGAGCTGCCTATATTTCTGTACAGCGCAAGCGCCGCAATGAACACTCAAATGAAAGGGTGCCGATACAGGCAGTCCAAGTTCACTTGTATGAATGTTACTTTATTCCAAAATTCTTTCTCCTTTTATACAAAAACTTAGCCTAATTTCTATTCACAAAACATTGACTTAAAACTATTTTCCCACAGGACCAATGCATATGTTTGTAATAAATCTATAATTTATTTCATTAGTTTTCCGTATCTCACATGTTGACCCATAATCACATTGCAAGGATTCCAACGCCTTGCAAGTGGTCATCAAAAGAGCGCCGTGTCCACCTGACACTTTTTAGTCACTTTTGGGATGGCATTGCTCCGTATGTAATTCATATTAAATGACCCTTGTGATTTATGTGTTAATACTGTTCGTGGGCATATTCTGGGCACGCGTGGCTGAATTTAAATTAGTGAGATGAACGGGCATGCGTGGCATAATACGCATGAATGAGTGCAGATGGACAAGTGGTTGAACCTGTGATTCCACTACACCCTCACCGTTTAGAAGTGTTGCGTACTAATTGAGTAATTAGTGCGAAACACAAAAAATCATTATCTGTGTGTTTTGCTATCCGCGCTGCATATGCATGGGTTACATGGGATTTTTCAACTAAAGATAGGATAAGTATGTTACTTTTCATTGTTATATAATTCAAAATATACTTTAGTGAGCTTATATCTAGTCTCATTACATGTGTTTTTATTTTGTTAATGTTTAATATTACATATAACTCGTAATTTCAAAATAATTAATATTGTTGACTTATTCTAAATTGCTACTAGTTAGCCTCTTACATTTATATTTTATAGTCAATCATCTTGTACAATTTTAAATTATTGTTGTGGACTTTTCTTGGTTTACCATCAACTTCTATTGTTGTGTTTACATTATTTGTATTTATCACTCTGAAAGGTCCTATATAAGGTTTATCGAGTTTTCTCCTATTTTCCTTTTTCAAGAGAACTAAATCGTTTGTTTTTAAATGAATTGGATTGGTTTTTGTTATCTTGTCGACACGTTTCTGTTTGACTTTTTCAATTATTTGCTTTGCTTTGTTTAACGCATGGTGTAATCGAATTTTCAATTCGTTTGCGTAATTTTCTGTATCGTAGACTCTGTCTGTCTGTCTGACTATATCATTGGGTAGATATGGTAATTTGCCGAATACTAATTCATAAGGCGTGTAGCCATTATCAACATGTGGAGTTGTATTGTATGCGAACGTGTAATACGGGATCCACTTGTCCCAATTTAGATCTTCGGTAAAAGCTAGAAAATACTCATTTAACACTCGATGGTTGCGTTCTACCGTGCCTAGTGTCTGATGATGATATGGAGTCGAAAATATCTGTTTAATTTCAAGCAATTTGCAAATTTCTTGCATTAAATTATTCGTAAATTCCGTACCTTGGTCAGATTTTAATATTTTGAAATGTCCAAATTTTAATATAAGGTCGTTCACCAATGTGTCCGCGACTGTTTTGGCGTCTTTGGATTCTAGTGGTGATGCTATCACGAATTTACTTAGTTCACACTGCATCGTCAAGATGTATCTATAGTCGTTCGAGATTCTTAATGGTCCTACGATATCGATAGCTATTGTTTCGAAACTGGTGGCAGGTGTGTCGGTTTTTATCATGTGTTCTCTTGTGTGCCGTACTTGTTTATTTATTTTGCATTGTTTGCAATTGTTGACATAGTTTTTTATCATGCTGTTCATGTTTTTCCAGCAATATCTTTGTTTAAGTTTTAAATGGGTTTTTCTCACTTCTAAATGTCCTCCGTGTGGCGTGTCGTGATATTCTTGTATCAACTGATTCTGTATTGTTGTATCTTTTATACTCTTCGGGGTTCGTATAACATTATACTTAGTTTTGCGCGACTTTCGTATTTTTCACTTTGTTGCAACATATTAATTATATTCTTGAAATCTTCTTTACTTATTATTTTGAAGATATCGTCGTTATTTGATAAAGCTAATTCATATAAATTCATCTCGAGAATTCCATCTAACAACTTTTCCATGGTGGATACGTATATCGCACTGGACTTATCGTTGCAGATTCTAACATTCGATCTAATTGTATTTGAGCTCGCTGATAGCTTTTCGTTAGCGGAAACGTATTTCTCGGTAACTTTATCACTACAGTATACAATGACTTCGTCGCTTGTTCTGACGATATTGAATTTATTATTTTTGCGCAATATAAATTTCAACTTTATAACTTTTCTTATTTCTGATATTGATGTGCAATCCCATACGTAAAGTTGATCAGACTTTACTGGTGTATCGGGTTCATCTATCGTAGTATCTTTATTTATATTGTCTGTTCTTTGTTTTGCAGACATACCACTTGTTATTGCCAACACTTTTTTGACTTTTTCGTCTATTTCGGGAGGAATCATTGTTTTTAAAATATCTGAGTCTAGCTTGATGCGTGACAATGCATCCGCGTTGCAATTTATTTTTCCTTGCTTAAACATAATCTCAAAATCATAATCCGAGAGGTCTAATCTAATCCTCGTCAATTTGGATGACGGATTTTTGTGAGTAAATAATGACACTAGAGGTCTGTGGTCAGTAACCACAATGAATTTTCTGCCATATAGATAGGGTCTAAAAAAAATTATTCCCCAATGTATTGCAAGTAGCTCTTTTTCAATTATAGGTTTGTTGATGCCATGTTTACCTAATGATTTACTTGCGTACGAGTTGGGTAGATCTGAACCAATATTCACCTTGGGAGAGTATCGCTCCAAGGGCATAACTAGATGCGTCTGTTGTTAACACGAATGGTTTCTCAAAATCGGGATATTGCAAGATGGGAGGTGAGATAAGTCTCTCCTTTAAAGTTTTGAAAGCTTTCTGACATTTCTTGTTCCAAACAAAATTTGCATTCTTCTTTAACAGTTCATTTAAACATTTTGCTATTTCCGCGAAGTTCGGGATGAAGCGTCTATAATAATTGCAGAAAGCAACAAACCTACGAGCTTCATCTGCGTTTTTCGGGATAGGATAGTTTTTTATGATCTCATCTTTAGCAGGATCGGTTTTTATACCTTCATCAGTTATCAGATGGCCTAAGTAGACAACTCCTGGCAGGATCGCCATGAAATAAGTTTGGAGTGGCAGGATCGCCATGAAATAAGTTTCGTTAGGGGCCATTTGTGTTTTTATTAGAGGAAGGAGGGACTCACCTAAGTATCGGCGTCTAGCGCCAAAGCTGATGGCAAGCGTGAGCTGCCTATATTTCTGTACAGCGCAAGAGCCGCAATGAACACTCAAATGAAAGGGTGCCGATACAGGCAGTCCAAGTTCACTTGTATGAATGTTACTTTATTCCAAAATTCTTTCTCCTTTTATACAAAAACTTAGCCTAATTTCTATTCACAAAACATTGACTTAAAACTATTTTCCCACAGGACCAATGCATATGTTTGTAATAAATCTATAATTTATTTCATTAGTTTTCCGTATCTCACATGTTGACCCATAATCACATTGCAAGGATTCCAACGCCTTGCAAGTGGTCATCAAAAGAGCGCCGTGTCCACCTGACACTTTTTAGTCACTTTTGGGATGGCATTGCTCCGTATGTAATTCATATTAAATGACCCTTGTGATTTATGTGTTAATACTGTTCGTGGGCATATTCTGGGCACGCGTGGCTGAATTTAAATTAGTGAGATGAACGGGCATGCGTGGCATAATACGCATGAATGAGTGCAGATGGACAAGTGGTTGAACCTGTGATTCCACTACACCCTCACCGTTTAGAAGTGTTGCGTACTAATTGAGTAATTAGTGCGAAACACAAAAAATCATTATCTGTGTGTTTTGCTATCCGCGCTGCATATGCATGGGTTACATGGGATTTTTCAACTAAAGATAGGATAAGTATGTTACTTTTCATTGTTATATAATTCAAAATATACTTTAGTGAGCTTATATCTAGTCTCATTACATGTGTTTTTATTTTGTTAATGTTTAATATTACATATAACTCGTAATTTCAAAATAATTAATATTGTTGACTTATTCTAAATTGCTACTAGTTAGCCTCTTACATTTATATTTTATAGTCAATCATCTTGTACAATTTTAAATTATTGTTGTGGACTTTTCTTGGTTTACCATCAACTTCTATTGTTGTGATTACATTATTTGTATTTATCACTCTGAAAGGTCCTATATAAGGTTTATCGAGTTTTCTCCTATTTTCCTTTTTTCCTTTTTCAAGAGAACTAAATCGTTTGTTTTTAAATGAATTGGATTGGTTTTTGTTATCTTGTCGACACGTTTCTGTTTGACTTTTTCAATTATTTGCTTTGCTTTGTTTAACGCATGGTGTAATCGAATTTTCAATTCGTTTGCGTAATTTTCTGTATCGTAGACTCTGTCTGTCTGTCTGACTATATCATTGGGTAGATATGGTAATTTGCCGAATACTAATTCATAAGGCGTGTAGCCATTATCAACATGTGGAGTTGTATTGTATGCGAACGTGTAATACGGGATCCACTTGTCCCAATTTAGATCTTCGGTAAAAGCTAGAAAATACTCATTTAACACTCGATGGTTGCGTTCTACCGTGCCTAGTGTCTGATGATGATATGGAGTCGAAAATATCTGTTTAATTTCAAGCAATTTGCAAATTTCTTGCATTAAATTATTCGTAAATTCCGTACCTTGGTCAGATTTTAATATTTTGAAATGTCCAAATTTTAATATAAGGTCGTTCACCAATGTGTCCGCGACTGTTTTGGCGTCTTTGGATTCTAGTGGTGATGCTATCACGAATTTACTTAGTTCACACTGCATCGTCAAGATGTATCTATAGTCGTTCGAGATTCTTAATGGTCCTACGATATCGATAGCTATTGTTTCGAAACTGGTGGCAGGTGTGTCGGTTTTTATCATGTGTTCTCTTGTGTGCCGTACTTGTTTATTTATTTTGCATTGTTTGCAATTGTTGACAAAGTTTTTTATCATGCTGTTCATGTTTTTCCAGCAATATCTTTGTTTAAGTTTTAAATGGGTTTTTCTCACTTCTAAATGTCCTCCGTGTGGCGTGTCGTGATATTCTTGTATCAACTGATTCTGTATTGTTGTATCTTTTATACTCTTCGGGGTTCGTATAACATTATACTTAGTTTTGCGCGACTTTCGTATTTTTCACTTTGTTGCAACATATTAATTATATTCTTGAAATCTTCTTTACTTATTATTTTGAAGATATCGTCGTTATTTGATAAAGCTAATTCATATAAATTCATCTCGAGAATTCCATCTAACAACTTTTCCATGGTGGATACGTATATCGCACTGGACTTATCGTTGCAGATTCTAACATTCGATCTAATTGTATTTGAGCTCGCTGATAGCTTTTCGTTAGCGGAAACGTATTTCTCGGTAACTTTATCACTACAGTATACAATGACTTCGTCGCTTGTTCTGACGATATTGAATTTATTATTTTTGCGCAATATAAATTTCAACTTTATAACTTTTCTTATTTCTGATATTGATGTGCAATCCCATACGTAAAGTTGATCAGACTTTACTGGTGTATCGGGTTCATCTATCGTAGTATCTTTATTTATATTGTCTGTTCTTTGTTTTGCAGACATACCACTTGTTATTGCCAACACTTTTTTGACTTTTTCGTCTATTTCGGGAGGAATCATTGTTTTTAAAATATCTGAGTCTAGCTTGATGCGTGACAATGCATCCGCGTTGCAATTTATTTTTCCTTGCTTAAACATAATCTCAAAATCATAATCCGAGAGGTCTAATCTAATCCTCGTCAATTTGGATGACGGATTTTTGTGAGTAAATAATGACACTAGAGGTCTGTGGTCAGTAACCACAATGAATTTTCTGCCATATAGATAGGGTCTAAAAAAAATTATTCCCCAATGTATTGCAAGTAGCTCTTTTTCAATTATAGGTTTGTTGATGTCATGTTTACCTAATGATTTACTTGCGTACGAGTTGGGTAGATCTGAACCAATATCACCTTGGGAGAGTATCGCTCCAAGGGCATAACTAGATGCGTCTGTTGTTAACACGAATGGTTTCTCAAAATCGGGATATTGCAAGATGGGAGGTGAGATAAGTCTCTCCTTTAAAGTTTCGAAAGCTTTCTGACATTTCTTGTTCCAAACAAAATTTGCATTCTTCTTTAACAGTTCATTTAAACATTTTGCTATTTCCGCGAAGTTCGGGATGAAGCGTCTATAATAATTGCAGGAAGCAACAAACCTACGAGCTTCATCTGCGTTTTTCGGGATAGGATAGTTTTTTATGATCTCATCTTTAGCAGGATCGGTTTTTATACCTTCATCAGTTATCAGATGGCCTAAGTAGACAACTCCTGGCAGGATCGCCATGAAATAAGTTTGGAGTGGCAGGATCGCCATGAAATAAGTTTCGTTAGGGGCCATTTGTGTTTTTATTAGAGGAAGGAGGGACTCACCTAAGTATCGGCGTCTAGCGCCAAAGCTGATGGCAAGCGTGAGCTGCCTATATTTCTGTACAGCGCAAGCGCCGCAATGAACACTCAAATGAAAGGGTGCCGATACAGGCAGTCCAAGTTCACTTGTATGAATGTTACTTTATTCCAAAATTCTTTCTCCTTTTATACAAAAACTTAGCCTAATTTCTATTCACACACAAACACAAACACAAACATTGACTTAAAACTATTTTCCCACAGGACCAATGCATATGTTTGTAATAAATCTATAATTTATTTCATTAGTTTTCCGTATCTCACATGTTGACCCATAATCACATTGCAAGGATTCCAACGCCTTGCAAGTGGTCATCAAAAGAGCGCCGTGTCCACCTGACACTTTTTAGTCACTTTTGGGATGGCATTGCTCCGTATGTAATTCATATTAAATGACCCTTGTGATTTATGTGTTAATACTGTTCGTGGGCATATTCTGGGCACGCGTGGCTGAATTTAAATTAGTGAGATGAACGGGCATGCGTGGCATAATACGCATGAATGAGTGCAGATGGACAAGTGGTTGAACCTGTGATTCCACTACACCCTCACCGTTTAGAAGTGTTGCGTACTAATTGAGTAATTAGTGCGAAACACAAAAAATCATTATCTGTGTGTTTTGCTATCCGCGCTGCATATGCATGGGTTACATGGGATTTTTCAACTAAAGATAGGATAAGTATGTTACTTTTCATTGTTATATAATTCAAAATATACTTTAGTGAGCTTATATCTAGTCTCATTACATGTGTTTTTATTTTGTTAATGTTTAATATTGCATATAACTCGTAATTTCAAAATAATTAATATTGTTGACTTATTCTAAATTGCTACTAGTTAGCCTCTTACATTTATATTTTATAGTCAATCATCTTGTACAATTTTAAATTATTGTTGTGGACTTTTCTTGGTTTACCATCAACTTCTATTGTTGTGATTACATTATTTGTATTTATCACTCTGAAAGGTCCTATATAAGGTTTATCGAGTTTTCTCCTATTTTCCTTTTTCAAGAGAACTAAATCGTTTGTTTTTAAATGAATTGGATTGGTTTTTGTTATCTTGTCGACACGTTTCTGTTTGACTTTTTCAATTATTTGCTATGCTTTGTTTAACGCATGGTGTAATCGAATTTTCAATTCGTTTGCGTAATTTTCTGTATCGTAGACTCTGTCTGTCTGTCTGACTATATCATTGGGTAGATATGGTAATTTGCCGAATACTAATTCATAAGGCGTGTAGCCATTATCAACATGTGGAGTTGTATTGTATGCGAACGTGTAATACGGGATCCACTTGTCCCAATTTAGATCTTCGGTAAAAGCTAGAAAATACTCATTTAACACTCGATGGTTGCGTTCTACCGTGCCTAGTGTCTGATGATGATATGGAGTCGAAAATATCTGTTTAATTTCAAGCAATTTGCAAATTTCTTGCATTAAATTATTCGTAAATTCCGTACCTTGGTCAGATTTTAATATTTTGAAATGTCCAAATTTTAATATAAGGTCGTTCACCAATGTGTCCGCGACTGTTTTGGCGTCTTTGGATTCTAGTGGTGATGCTATCACGAATTTACTTAGTTCACACTGCATCGTCAAGATGTATCTATAGTCGTTCGAGATTCTTAATGGTCCTACGATATCGATAGCTATTGTTTCGAAACTGGTGGCAGGTGTGTCGGTTTTTATCATGTGTTCTCTTGTGTGCCGTACTTGTTTATTTATTTTGCATTGTTTGCAATTGTTGACATAGTTTTTTATCATGCTGTTCATGTTTTTCCAGCAATATCTTTGTTTAAGTTTTAATTGGGTTTTTCTCACTTCTAAATGTCCTCCGTGTGGCGTGTCGTGATATTCTTGTATCAACTGATTCTGTATTGTTGTATCTTTTATACTCTTCGGGGTTCGTATAACATTATACTTAGTTTTGCGCGACTTTCGTATTTTTCACTTTGTTGCAACATATTAATTATATTCTTGAAATCTTCTTTACTTATTATTTTGAAGATATCGTCGTTATTTGATAAAGCTAATTCATATAAATTCATCTCGAGAATTCCATCTAACAACTTTTCCATGGTGGATACGTATATCGCACTGGACTTATCGTTGCAGATTCTAACATTCGATCTAATTGTATTTGAGCTCGCTGATAGCTTTTCGTTAGCGGAAACGTATTTCTCGGTAACTTTATCACTACAGTATACAATGACTTCGTCGCTTGTTCTGACGATATTGAATTTATTATTTTTGCGCAATATAAATTTCAACTTTATAACTTTTCTTATTTCTGATATTGATGTGCAATCCCATACGTAAAGTTGATCAGACTTTACTGGTGTATCGGGTTCTTTTATCGTAGTATCTTTATTTATATTGTCTGTTCTTTGTTTTGCAGACATACCACTTGTTATTGCCAACACTTTTTTGACTTTTTCGTCTATTTCGGGAGGAATCATTGTTTTTAAAATATCTGAGTCTAGCTTGATGCGTGACAATGCATCCGCGTTGCAATTTATTTTTCCTTGCTTAAACATAATCTCAAAATCATAATCCAAGAGGTCTAATCTAATCCTCGTCAATTTGGATGACGGATTTTTGTGAGTAAATAATGACACTAGAGGTCTGTGGTCAGTAACCACAATGAATTTTCTGCCATATAGATAGGGTCTAAAAAAAATTATTCCCCAATGTATTGCAAGTAGCTCTTTTTCAATTATAGGTTTGTTGATGTCATGTTTACCTAATGATTTACTTGCGTACGAGTTGGGTAGATCTGAACCAATATCACCTTGGGAGAGTATCGCTCCAAGGGCATAACTAGATGCGTCTGTTGTTAACACGAATGGTTTCTCAAAATCGGGATATTGCAAGATGGGAGGTGAGATAAGTCTCTCCTTTAAAGTTTCGAAAGCTTTCTGACATTTCTTGTTCCAAACAAAATTTGCATTCTTCTTTAACAGTTCATTTAAACATTTTGCTATTTCCGCGAAGTTCGGGATGAAGCGTCTATAATAATTGCAGAAAGCAACAAACCTACGAGCTTCATCTGCGTTTTTCGGGATAGGATAGTTTTTTATGATCTCATCTTTAGCAGGATCGGTTTTTATACCTTCATCAGTTATCAGATGGCCTAAGTAGACAACTCCTGGCAGGATCGCCATGAAATAAGTTTGGAGTGGCAGGATCGCCATGAAATAAGTTTCGTTAGGGGCCATTTGTGTTTTTATTAGAGGAAGGAGGGACTCACCTAAGTATCGGCGTCTAGCGCCAAAGCTGATGGCAAGCGTGAGCTGCCTATATTTCTGTACAGCGCAAGCGCCGCAATGAACACTCAAATGAAAGGGTGCCGATACAGGCAGTCCAAGTTCACTTGTATGAATGTTACTTTATTCCAAAATTCTTTCTCCTTTTATACAAAAACTTAGCCTAATTTCTATTCACAAAACATTGACTTAAAACTATTTTCCCACAGGACCAATGCATATGTTTGTAATAAATCTATAATTTATTTCATTAGTTTTCCGTATCTCACATGTTGACCCATAATCACATTGCAAGGATTCCAACGCCTTGCAAGTGGTCATCAAAAGAGCGCCGTGTCCACCTGACACTTTTTAGTCACTTTTGGGATGGCATTGCTCCGTATGTAATTCATATTAAATGACCCTTGTGATTTATGTGTTAATACTGTTCGTGGGCATATTCTGGGCACGCGTGGCTGAATTTAAATTAGTGAGATGAACGGGCATGCGTGGCATAATACGCATGAATGAGTGCAGATGGACAAGTGGTTGAACCTGTGATTCCACTACACCCTCACCGTTTAGAAGTGTTGCGTACTAATTGAGTAATTAGTGCGAAACACAAAAAATCATTATCTGTGTGTTTTGCTATCCGCGCTGCATATGCATGGGTTACATGGGATTTTTCAACTAAAGATAGGATAAGTATGTTACTTTTCATTGTTATATAATTCAAAATATACTTTAGTGAGCTTATATCTAGTCTCATTACATGTGTTTTTATTTTGTTAATGTTTAATATTGCATATAACTCGTAATTTCAAAATAATTAATATTGTTGACTTATTCTAAATTGCTACTAGTTAGCCTCTTACATTTATATTTTATAGTCAATCATCTTGTACAATTTTAAATTATTGTTGTGGACTTTTCTTGGTTTACCATCAACTTCTATTGTTGTGATTACATTATTTGTATTTATCACTCTGAAAGGTCCTATATAAGGTTTATCGAGTTTTCTCCTATTTTCCTTTTTCAAGAGAACTAAATCGTTTGTTTTTAAATGAATTGGATTGGTTTTTGTTATCTTGTCGACACGTTTCTGTTTGACTTTTTCAATTATTTGCTATGCTTTGTTTAACGCATGGTGTAATCGAATTTTCAATTCGTTTGCGTAATTTTCTGTATCGTAGACTCTGTCTGTCTGTCTGACTATATCATTGGGTAGATATGGTAATTTGCCGAATACTAATTCATAAGGCGTGTAGCCATTATCAACATGTGGAGTTGTATTGTATGCGAACGTGTAATACGGGATCCACTTGTCCCAATTTAGATCTTCGGTAAAAGCTAGAAAATACTCATTTAACACTCGATGGTTGCGTTCTACCGTGCCTAGTGTCTGATGATGATATGGAGTCGAAAATATCTGTTTAATTTCAAGCAATTTGCAAATTTCTTGCATTAAATTATTCGTAAATTCCGTACCTTGGTCAGATTTTAATATTTTGAAATGTCCAAATTTTAATATAAGGTCGTTCACCAATGTGTCCGCGACTGTTTTGGCGTCTTTGGATTCTAGTGGTGATGCTATCACGAATTTACTTAGTTCACACTGCATCGTCAAGATGTATCTATAGTCGTTCGAGATTCTTAATGGTCCTACGATATCGATAGCTATTGTTTCGAAACTGGTGGCAGGTGTGTCGGTTTTTATCATGTGTTCTCTTGTGTGCCGTACTTGTTTATTTATTTTGCATTGTTTGCAATTGTTGACATAGTTTTTTATCATGCTGTTCATGTTTTTCCAGCAATATCTTTGTTTAAGTTTTAATTGGGTTTTTCTCACTTCTAAATGTCCTCCGTGTGGCGTGTCGTGATATTCTTGTATCAACTGATTCTGTATTGTTGTATCTTTTATACTCTTCGGGGTTCGTATAACATTATACTTAGTTTTGCGCGACTTTCGTATTTTTCACTTTGTTGCAACATATTAATTATATTCTTGAAATCTTCTTTACTTATTATTTTGAAGATATCGTCGTTATTTGATAAAGCTAATTCATATAAATTCATCTCGAGAATTCCATCTAACAACTTTTCCATGGTGGATACGTATATCGCACTGGACTTATCGTTGCAGATTCTAACATTCGATCTAATTGTATTTGAGCTCGCTGATAGCTTTTCGTTAGCGGAAACGTATTTCTCGGTAACTTTATCACTACAGTATACAATGACTTCGTCGCTTGTTCTGACGATATTGAATTTATTATTTTTGCGCAATATAAATTTCAACTTTATAACTTTTCTTATTTCTGATATTGATGTGCAATCCCATACGTAAAGTTGATCAGACTTTACTGGTGTATCGGGTTCTTTTATCGTAGTATCTTTATTTATATTGTCTGTTCTTTGTTTTGCAGACATACCACTTGTTATTGCCAACACTTTTTTGACTTTTTCGTCTATTTCGGGAGGAATCATTGTTTTTAAAATATCTGAGTCTAGCTTGATGCGTGACAATGCATCCGCGTTGCAATTTATTTTTCCTTGCTTAAACATAATCTCAAAATCATAATCCAAGAGGTCTAATCTAATCCTCGTCAATTTGGATGACGGATTTTTGTGAGTAAATAATGACACTAGAGGTCTGTGGTCAGTAACCACAATGAATTTTCTGCCATATAGATAGGGTCTAAAAAAAATTATTCCCCAATGTATTGCAAGTAGCTCTTTTTCAATTATAGGTTTGTTGATGTCATGTTTACCTAATGATTTACTTGCGTACGAGTTGGGTAGATCTGAACCAATATCACCTTGGGAGAGTATCGCTCCAAGGGCATAACTAGATGCGTCTGTTGTTAACACGAATGGTTTCTCAAAATCGGGATATTGCAAGATGGGAGGTGAGATAAGTCTCTCCTTTAAAGTTTCGAAAGCTTTCTGACATTTCTTGTTCCAAACAAAATTTGCATTCTTCTTTAACAGTTCATTTAAACATTTTGCTATTTCCGCGAAGTTCGGGATGAAGCGTCTATAATAATTGCAGAAAGCAACAAACCTACGAGCTTCATCTGCGTTTTTCGGGATAGGATAGTTTTTTATGATCTCATCTTTAGCAGGATCGGTTTTTATACCTTCATCAGTTATCAGATGGCCTAAGTAGACAACTCCTGGCAGGATCGCCATGAAATAAGTTTGGAGTGGCAGGATCGCCATGAAATAAGTTTCGTTAGGGGCCATTTGTGTTTTTATTAGAGGAAGGAGGGACTCACCTAAGTATCGGCGTCTAGCGCCAAAGCTGATGGCAAGCGTGAGCTGCCTATATTTCTGTACAGCGCAAGCGCCGCAATGAACACTCAAATGAAAGGGTGCCGATACAGGCAGTCCAAGTTCACTTGTATGAATGTTACTTTATTCCAAAATTCTTTCTCCTTTTATACAAAAACTTAGCCTAATTTCTATTCACAAAACATTGACTTAAAACTATTTTCCCACAGGACCAATGCATATGTTTGTAATAAATCTATAATTTATTTCATTAGTTTTCCGTATCTCACATGTTGACCCATAATCACATTGCAAGGATTCCAACGCCTTGCAAGTGGTCATCAAAAGAGCGCCGTGTCCACCTGACACTTTTTAGTCACTTTTGGGATGGCATTGCTCCGTATGTAATTCATATTAAATGACCCTTGTGATTTATGTGTTAATACTGTTCGTGGGCATATTCTGGGCACGCGTGGCTGAATTTAAATTAGTGAGATGAACGGGCATGCGTGGCATAATACGCATGAATGAGTGCAGATGGACAAGTGGTTGAACCTGTGATTCCACTACACCCTCACCGTTTAGAAGTGTTGCGTACTAATTGAGTAATTAGTGCGAAACACAAAAAATCATTATCTGTGTGTTTTGCTATCCGCGCTGCATATGCATGGGTTACATGGGATTTTTCAACTAAAGATAGGATAAGTATGTTACTTTTCATTGTTATATAATTCAAAATATACTTTAGTGAGCTTATATCTAGTCTCATTACATGTGTTTTTATTTTGTTAATGTTTAATATTGCATATAACTCGTAATTTCAAAATAATTAATATTGTTGACTTATTCTAAATTGCTACTAGTTAGCCTCTTACATTTATATTTTATAGTCAATCATCTTGTACAATTTTAAATTATTGTTGTGGACTTTTCTTGGTTTACCATCAACTTCTATTGTTGTGATTACATTATTTGTATTTATCACTCTGAAAGGTCCTATATAAGGTTTATCGAGTTTTCTCCTATTTTCCTTTTTCAAGAGAACTAAATCGTTTGTTTTTAAATGAATTGGATTGGTTTTTGTTATCTTGTCGACACGTTTCTGTTTGACTTTTTCAATTATTTGCTTTGCTTTGTTTAACGCATGGTGTAATCGAATTTTCAATTCGTTTGCGTAATTTTCTGTATCGTAGACTCTGTCTGTCTGTCTGACTATATCATTGGGTAGATATGGTAATTTGCCGAATACTAATTCATAAGGCGTGTAGCCATTATCAACATGTGGAGTTGTATTGTATGCGAACGTGTAATACGGGATCCACTTGTCCCAATTTAGATCTTCGGTAAAAGCTAGAAAATACTCATTTAACACTCGATGGTTGCGTTCTACCGTGCCTAGTGTCTGATGATGATATGGAGTCGAAAATATCTGTTTAATTTCAAGCAATTTGCAAATTTCTTGCATTAAATTATTCGTAAATTCCGTACCTTGGTCAGATTTTAATATTTTGAAATGTCCAAATTTTAATATAAGGTCGTTCACCAATGTGTCCGCGACTGTTTTGGCGTCTTTGGATTCTAGTGGTGATGCTATCACGAATTTACTTAGTTCACACTGCATCGTCAAGATGTATCTATAGTCGTTCGAGATTCTTAATGGTCCTACGATATCGATAGCTATTGTTTCGAAACTGGTGGCAGGTGTGTCGGTTTTTATCATGTGTTCTCTTGTGTGCCGTACTTGTTTATTTATTTTGCATTGTTTGCAATTGTTGACATAGTTTTTTATCATGCTGTTCATGTTTTTCCAGCAATATCTTTGTTTAAGTTTTAATTGGGTTTTTCTCACTTCTAAATGTCCTCCGTGTGGCGTGTCGTGATATTCTTGTATCAACTGATTCTGTATTGTTGTATCTTTTATACTCTTCGGGGTTCGTATAACATTATACTTAGTTTTGCGCGACTTTCGTATTTTTCACTTTGTTGCAACATATTAATTATATTCTTGAAATCTTCTTTACTTATTATTTTGAAGATATCGTCGTTATTTGATAACGCTAATTCATATAAATTCATCTCGAGAATTCCATCTAACAACTTTTCCATGGTGGATACGTATATCGCACTGGACTTATCGTTGCAGATTCTAACATTCGATCTAATTGTATTTGAGCTCGCTGATAGCTTTTCGTTAGCGGAAACGTATTTCTCGGTAACTTTATCACTACAGTATACAATGACTTCGTCGCTTGTTCTGACGATATCGAATTTATTATTTTTGCGCAATATAAATTTCAACTTTATAACTTTTCTTATTTCTGATATTGATGTGCAATCCCATACGTAAAGTTGATCAGACTTTACTGGTGTATCGGGTTCATCCATCGTAGTATCTTTATTTATATTGTCTGTTCTTTGTTTTGCAGACATACCCCTTGTTATTGCCAACACTTTTTTGACTTTTTCGTCTATTTCGGGAGGAATCATTGTTTTTAAAATATCTGAGTCTAGCTTGATGCGTGACAATGCATCCGCGTTGCAATTTATTTTTCCTTGCTTAAACATAATCTCAAAATCATAATCCGAGAGGTCTAATCTAATCCTCGTCAATTTGGATGACGGATTTTTGTGAGTAAATAATGACACTAGAGGTCTGTGGTCAGTAACCACAATGAATTTTCTGCCATATAGATAGGGTCTAAAAAAAATTATTCCCCAATGTATTGCAAGTAGCTCTTTTTCAATTATAGGTTTGTTGATGTCATGTTTACCTAATGATTTACTTGCGTACGAGTTGGGTAGATCTGAACCAATATCACCTTGGGAGAGTATCGCTCCAAGGACATAACTAGATGCGTCTGTTGTTAACACGAATGGTTTCTCAAAATCGGGATATTGCAAGATGGGAGGTGAGATAAGTCTCTCCTTTAAAGTTTCGAAAGCTTTCTGACATTTCTTGTTCCAAACAAAATTTGCATTCTTCTTTAACAGTTCATTTAAACATTTTGCTATTTCCGCGAAGTTCGGGATGAAGCGTCTATAATAATTGCAGAAAGCAACAAACCTACGAGCTTCATCTGCGTTTTTCGGGATAGGATAGTTTTTTATGATCTCACCTTTAGCAGGATCGGTTTTTATACCTTCATCAGTTATCAGATGGCCTAAGTAGACAACTCCTGGCAGGATCGCCATGAAATAAGTTTGGAGTGGCAGGATCGCCATGAAATAAGTTTCGTTAGGGGCCATTTGTGTTTTTATTAGAGGAAGGAGGGACTCACCTAAGTATCGGCGTCTAGCGCCAAAGCTGATGGCAAGCGTGAGCTGCCTATATTTCTGTACAGCGCAAGCGCCGCAATGAACACTCAAATGAAAGGGTGCCGATACAGGCAGTCCAAGTTCACTTGTATGAATGTTACTTTATTCCAAAATTCTTTCTCCTTTTATACAAAAACTTAGCCTAATTTCTATTCACAAAACATTGACTTAAAACTATTTTCCCACAGGACCAATGCATATGTTTGTAATAAATCTATAATTTATTTCATTAGTTTTCCGTATCTCACATGTTGACCCATAATCACATTGCAAGGATTCCAACGCCTTGCAAGTGGTCATCAAAAGAGCGCCGTGTCCACCTGACACCTTTTAGTCACTTTTGGGATGGCATTGCTCCGTATGTAATTCATATTAAATGACCCTTGTGATTTATGTGTTAATACTGTTCGTGGGCATATTCTGGGCACGCGTGGCTGAATTTAAATTAGTGAGATGAACGGGCATGCGTGGCATAATACGCATGAATGAGTGCAGATGGACAAGTGGTTGAACCTGTGATTCCACTACACCCTCACCGTTTAGAAGTGTTGCGTACTAATTGAGTAATTAGTGCGAAACACAAAAAATCATTATCTGTGTGTTTTGCTATCCGCGCTGCATATGCATGGGTTACATGGGATTTTTCAACTAAAGATAGGATAAGTATGTTACTTTTCATTGTTATATAATTCAAAATATACTTTAGTGAGCTTATATCTAGTCTCATTACATGTGTTTTTATTTTGTTAATGTTTAATATTACATATAACTCGTAATTTCAAAATAATTAATATTGTTGACTTATTCTAAATTGCTACTAGTTAGCCTCTTACATTTATATTTTATAGTCAATCATCTTGTACAATTTTAAATTATTGTTGTGGACTTTTCTTGGTTTACCAACAACTTCTATTGTTGTGATTACATTATTTGTATTTATCACTCTGAAAGGTCCTATATAAGGTTTATCGAGTTTTCTCCTATTTTCCTTTTTCAAGAGAACTAAATCGTTTGTTTTTAAATGAATTGGATTGGTTTTTGTTATCTTGTCGACACGTTTCTGTTTGACTTTTTCAATTATTTGCTTTGCTTTGTTTAACGCATGGTGTAATCGAATTTTCAATTCGTTTGCGTAATTTTCTGTATCGTAGACTCTGTCTGTCTGTCTGACTATATCATTGGGTAGATATGGTAATTTGCCGAATACTAATTCATAAGGCGTGTAGCCATTATCAACATGTGGAGTTGTATTGTATGCGAACGTGTAATACGGGATCCACTTGTCCCAATTTAGATCTTCGGTAAAAGCTAGAAAATACTCATTTAACACTCGATGGTTGCGTTCTACCGTGCCTAGTGTCTGATGATGATATGGAGTCGAAAATATCTGTTTAATTTCAAGCAATTTGCAAATTTCTTGCATTAAATTATTCGTAAATTCCGTACCTTGGTCAGATTTTAATATTTTGAAATGTCCAAATTTTAATATAAGGTCGTTCACCAATGTGTCCGCGACTGTTTTGGCGTCTTTGGATTCTAGTGGTGATGCTATCACGAATTTACTTAGTTCACACTGCATCGTCAAGATGTATCTATAGTCGTTCGAGATTCTTAATGGTCCTACGATATCGATAGCTATTGTTTCGAAACTGGTGGCAGGTGTGTCGGTTTTTATCATGTGTTCTCTTGTGTGCCGTACTTGTTTATTTATTTTGCATTGTTTGCAATTGTTGACATAGTTTTTTATCATGCTGTTCATGTTTTTCCAGCAATATCTTTGTTTAAGTTTTAATTGGGTTTTTCTCACTTCTAAATGTCCTCCGTGTGGCGTGTCGTGATATTCTTGTATCAACTGATTCTGTATTGTTGTATCTTTTATACTCTTCGGGGTTCGTATAACATTATACTTAGTTTTGCGCGACTTTCGTATTTTTCACTTTGTTGCAACATATTAATTATATTCTTGAAATCTTCTTTACTTATTATTTTGAAGATATCGTCGTTATTTGATAACGCTAATTCATATAAATTCATCTCGAGAATTCCATCTAACAACTTTTCCATGGTGGATACGTATATCGCACTGGACTTATCGTTGCAGATTCTAACATTCGATCTAATTGTATTTGAGCTCGCTGATAGCTTTTCGTTAGCGGAAACGTATTTCTCGGTAACTTTATCACTACAGTATACAATGACTTCGTCGCTTGTTCTGACGATATCGAATTTATTATTTTTGCGCAATATAAATTTCAACTTTATAACTTTTCTTATTTCTGATATTGATGTGCAATCCCATACGTAAAGTTGATCAGACTTTACTGGTGTATCGGGTTCATCCATCGTAGTATCTTTATTTATATTGTCTGTTCTTTGTTTTGCAGACATACCCCTTGTTATTGCCAACACTTTTTTGACTTTTTCGTCTATTTCGGGAGGAATCATTGTTTTTAAAATATCTGAGTCTAGCTTGATGCGTGACAATGCATCCGCGTTGCAATTTATTTTTCCTTGCTTAAACATAATCTCAAAATCATAATCCGAGAGGTCTAATCTAATCCTCGTCAATTTGGATGACGGATTTTTGTGAGTAAATAATGACACTAGAGGTCTGTGGTCAGTAACCACAATGAATTTTCTGCCATATAGATAGGGTCTAAAAAAAATTATTCCCCAATGTATTGCAAGTAGCTCTTTTTCAATTATAGGTTTGTTGATGTCATGTTTACCTAATGATTTACTTGCGTACGAGTTGGGTAGATCTGAACCAATATCACCTTGGGAGAGTATCGCTCCAAGGACATAACTAGATGCGTCTGTTGTTAACACGAATGGTTTCTCAAAATCGGGATATTGCAAGATGGGAGGTGAGATAAGTCTCTCCTTTAAAGTTTCGAAAGCTTTCTGACATTTCTTGTTCCAAACAAAATTTGCATTCTTCTTTAACAGTTCATTTAAACATTTTGCTATTTCCGCGAAGTTCGGGATGAAGCGTCTATAATAATTGCAGAAAGCAACAAACCTACGAGCTTCATCTGCGTTTTTCGGGATAGGATAGTTTTTTATGATCTCATCTTTAGCAGGATCGGTTTTTATACCTTCATCAGTTATCAGATGGCCTAAGTAGACAACTCCTGGCAGGATCGCCATGAAATAAGTTTGGAGTGGCAGGATCGCCATGAAATAAGTTTCGTTAGGGGCCATTTGTGTTTTTATTAGAGGAAGGAGGGACTCACCTAAGTATCGGCGTCTAGCGCCAAAGCTGATGGCAAGCGTGAGCTGCCTATATTTCTGTACAGCGCAAGCGCCGCAATGAACACTCAAATGAAAGGGTGCCGATACAGGCAGTCCAAGTTCACTTGTATGAATGTTACTTTATTCCAAAATTCTTTCTCCTTTTATACAAAAACTAAGCCTAATTTCTATTCACAAAACATTGACTTAAAACTATTTTCCCACAGGACCAATGCATATGTTTGTAATAAATCTATAATTTATTTCATTAGTTTTCCGTATCTCACATGTTGACCCATAATCACATTGCAAGGATTCCAACGCCTTGCAAGTGGTCATCAAAAGAGCGCCGTGTCCACCTGACACCTTTTAGTCACTTTTGGGATGGCATTGCTCCGTATGTAATTCATATTAAATGACCCTTGTGATTTATGTGTTAATACTGTTCGTGGGCATATTCTGGGCACGCGTGGCTGAATTTAAATTAGTGAGATGAACGGGCATGCGTGGCATAATACGCATGAATGAGTGCAGATGGACAAGTGGTTGAACCTGTGATTCCACTACACCCTCACCGTTTAGAAGTGTTGCGTACTAATTGAGTAATTAGTGCGAAACACAAAAAATCATTATCTGTGTGTTTTGCTATCCGCGCTGCATATGCATGGGTTACATGGGATTTTTCAACTAAAGATAGGATAAGTATGTTACTTTTCATTGTTATATAATTCAAAATATACTTTAGTGAGCTTATATCTAGTCTCATTACATGTGTTTTTATTTTGTTAATGTTTAATATTACATATAACTCGTAATTTCAAAATAATTAATATTGTTGACTTATTCTAAATTGCTACTAGTTAGCCTCTTACATTTATATTTTATAGTCAATCATCTTGTACAATTTTAAATTATTGTTGTGGACTTTTCTTGGTTTACCAACAACTTCTATTGTTGTGATTACATTATTTGTATTTATCACTCTGAAAGGTCCTATATAAGGTTTATCGAGTTTTCTCCTATTTTCCTTTTTCAAGAGAACTAAATCGTTTGTTTTTAAATGAATTGGATTGGTTTTTGTTATCTTGTCGACACGTTTCTGTTTGACTTTTTCAATTATTTGCTATGCTTTGTTTAACGCATGGTGTAATCGAATTTTCAATTCGTTTGCGTAATTTTCTGTATCGTAGACTCTGTCTGTCTGTCTGACTATATCATTGGGTAGATATGGTAATTTGCCGAATACTAATTCATAAGGCGTGTAGCCATTATCAACATGTGGAGTTGTATTGTATGCGAACGTGTAATACGGGATCCACTTGTCCCAATTTAGATCTTCGGTAAAAGCTAGAAAATACTCATTTAACACTCGATGGTTGCGTTCTACCGTGCCTAGTGTCTGATGATGATATGGAGTCGAAAATATCTGTTTAATTTCAAGCAATTTGCAAATTTCTTGCATTAAATTATTCGTAAATTCCGTACCTTGGTCAGATTTTAATATTTTGAAATGTCCAAATTTTAATATAAGGTCGTTCACCAATGTGTCCGCGACTGTTTTGATGTCTTTGGATTCTAGTGGTGATGCTATCACGAATTTACTTAGTTCACACTGCATCGTCAAGATGTATCTATAGTCGTTCGAGATTCTTAATGGTCCTACGATATCGATAGCTATTGTTTCGAAACTGGTGGCAGGTGTGTCGGTTTTTATCATGTGTTCTCTTGTGTGCCGTACTTGTTTATTTATTTTGCATTGTTTGCAATTGTTGACATAGTTTTTTATCATGCTGTTCATGTTTTTCCAGCAATATCTTTGTTTAAGTTTTAATTGGGTTTTTCTCACTTCTAAATGTCCTCCGTGTGGCGTGTCGTGATATTCTTGTATCAACTGATTCTGTATTGTTGTATCTTTTATACTCTTCGGGGTTCGTATAACATTATACTTAGTTTTGCGCGACTTTCGTATTTTTCACTTTGTTGCAACATATTAATTATATTCTTGAAATCTTCTTTACTTATTATTTTGAAGATATCGTCGTTATTTGATAACGCTAATTCATATAAATTCATCTCGAGAATTCCATCTAACAACTTTTCCATGGTGGATACGTATATCGCACTGGACTTATCGTTGCAGATTCTAACATTCGATCTAATTGTATTTGAGCTCGCTGATAGCTTTTCGTTAGCGGAAACGTATTTCTCGGTAACTTTATCACTACAGTATACAATGACTTCGTCGCTTGTTCTGACGATATCGAATTTATTATTTTTGCGCAATATAAATTTCAACTTTATAACTTTTCTTATTTCTGATATTGATGTGCAATCCCATACGTAAAGTTGATCAGACTTTACTGGTGTATCGGGTTCATCCATCGTAGTATCTTTATTTATATTGTCTGTTCTTTGTTTTGCAGACATACCCCTTGTTATTGCCAACACTTTTTTGACTTTTTCGTCTATTTCGGGAGGAATCATTGTTTTTAAAATATCTGAGTCTAGCTTGATGCGTGACAATGCATCCGCGTTGCAATTTATTTTTCCTTGCTTAAACATAATCTCAAAATCATAATCCAAGAGGTCTAATCTAATCCTCGTCAATTTGGATGACGGATTTTTGTGAGTAAATAATGACACTAGAGGTCTGTGGTCAGTAACCACAATGAATTTTCTGCCATATAGATAGGGTCTAAAAAAAATTATTCCCCAATGTATTGCAAGTAGCTCTTTTTCAATTATAGGTTTGTTGATGTCATGTTTACCTAATGATTTACTTGCGTACGAGTTGGGTAGATCTGAACCAATATCACCTTGGGAGAGTATCGCTCCAAGGGCATAACTAGATGCGTCTGTTGTTAACACGAATGGTTTCTCAAAATCGGGATATTGCAAGATGGGAGGTGAGATAAGTCTCTCCTTTAAAGTTTCGAAAGCTTTCTGACATTTCTTGTTCCAAACAAAATTTGCATTCTTCTTTAACAGTTCATTTAAACATTTTGCTATTTCCGCGAAGTTCGGGATGAAGCGTCTATAATAATTGCAGAAAGCAACAAACCTACGAGCTTCATCTGCGTTTTTCGGGATAGGATAGTTTTTTATGATCTCATCTTTAGCAGGATCGGTTTTTATACCTTCATCAGTTATCAGATGGCCTAAGTAGACAACTCCTGGCAGGATCGCCATGAAATAAGTTTGGAGTGGCAGGATCGCCATGAAATAAGTTTCGTTAGGGGCCATTTGTGTTTTTATTAGAGGAAGGAGGGACTCACCTAAGTATCGGCGTCTAGCGCCAAAGCTGATGGCAAGCGTGAGCTGCCTATATTTCTGTACAGCGCAAGCGCCGCAATGAACACTCAAATGAAAGGGTGCCGATACAGGCAGTCCAAGTTCACTTGTATGAATGTTACTTTATTCCAAAATTCTTTCTCCTTTTATACAAAAACTTAGCCTAATTTCTATTCACAAAACATTGACTTAAAACTATTTTCCCACAGGACCAATGCATATGTTTGTAATAAATCTATAATTTATTTCATTAGTTTTCCGTATCTCACATGTTGACCCATAATCACATTGCAAGGATTCCAACGCCTTGCAAGTGGTCATCAAAAGAGCGCCGTGTCCACCTGACACCTTTTAGTCACTTTTGGGATGGCATTGCTCCGTATGTAATTCATATTAAATGACCCTTGTGATTTATGTGTTAATACTGTTCGTGGGCATATTCTGGGCACGCGTGGCTGAATTTAAATTAGTGAGATGAACGGGCATGCGTGGCATAATACGCATGAATGAGTGCAGATGGACAAGTGGTTGAACCTGTGATTCCACTACACCCTCACCGTTTAGAAGTGTTGCGTACTAATTGAGTAATTAGTGCGAAACACAAAAAATCATTATCTGTGTGTTTTGCTATCCGCGCTGCATATGCATGGGTTACATGGGATTTTTCAACTAAAGATAGGATAAGTATGTTACTTTTCATTGTTATATAATTCAAAATATACTTTAGTGAGCTTATATCTAGTCTCATTACATGTGTTTTTATTTTGTTAATGTTTAATATTACATATAACTCGTAATTTCAAAATAATTAATATTGTTGACTTATTCTAAATTGCTACTAGTTAGCCTCTTACATTTATATTTTATAGTCAATCATCTTGTACAATTTTAAATTATTGTTGTGGACTTTTCTTGGTTTACCAACAACTTCTATTGTTGTGATTACATTATTTGTATTTATCACTCTGAAAGGTCCTATATAAGGTTTATCGAGTTTTCTCCTATTTTCCTTTTTCAAGAGAACTAAATCGTTTGTTTTTAAATGAATTGGATTGGTTTTTGTTATCTTGTCGACACGTTTCTGTTTGACTTTTTCAATTATTTGCTTTGCTTTGTTTAACGCATGGTGTAATCGAATTTTCAATTCGTTTGCGTAATTTTCTGTATCGTAGACTCTGTCTGTCTGTCTGACTATATCATTGGGTAGATATGGTAATTTGCCGAATACTAATTCATAAGGCGTGTAGCCATTATCAACATGTGGAGTTGTATTGTATGCGAACGTGTAATACGGGATCCACTTGTCCCAATTTAGATCTTCGGTAAAAGCTAGAAAATACTCATTTAACACTCGATGGTTGCGTTCTACCGTGCCTAGTGTCTGATGATGATATGGAGTCGAAAATATCTGTTTAATTTCAAGCAATTTGCAAATTTCTTGCATTAAATTATTCGTAAATTCCGTACCTTGGTCAGATTTTAATATTTTGAAATGTCCAAATTTTAATATAAGGTCGTTCACCAATGTGTCCGCGACTGTTTTGATGTCTTTGGATTCTAGTGGTGATGCTATCACGAATTTACTTAGTTCACACTGCATCGTCAAGATGTATCTATAGTCGTTCGAGATTCTTAATGGTCCTACGATATCGATAGCTATTGTTTCGAAACTGGTGGCAGGTGCGTCGGTTTTTATCATGTGTTCTCTTGTGTGCCGTACTTGTTTATTTATTTTGCATTGTTTGCAATTGTTGACATAGTTTTTTATCATGCTGTTCATGTTTTTCCAGCAATATCTTTGTTTAAGTTTTAATTGGGTTTTTCTCACTTCTAAATGTCCTCCGTGTGGCGTGTCGTGATATTCTTGTATCAACTGATTCTGTATTGTTGTATCTTTTATACTCTTCGGGGTTCGTATAACATTATACTTAGTTTTGCGCGACTTTCGTATTTTTCACTTTGTTGCAACATATTAATTATATTCTTGAAATCTTCTTTACTTATTATTTTGAAGATATCGTCGTTATTTGATAACGCTAATTCATATAAATTCATCTCGAGAATTCCATCTAACAACTTTTCCATGGTGGATACGTATATCGCACTGGACTTATCGTTGCAGATTCTAACATTCGATCTAATTGTATTTGAGCTCGCTGATAGCTTTTCGTTAGCGGAAACGTATTTCTCGGTAACTTTATCACTACAGTATACAATGACTTCGTCGCTTGTTCTGACGATATTGAATTTATTATTTTTGCGCAATATAAATTTCAACTTTATAACTTTTCTTATTTCTGATATTGATGTGCAATCCCATACGTAAAGTTGATCAGACTTTACTGGTGTATCGGGTTCATCTATCGTAGTATCTTTATTTATATTGTCTGTTCTTTGTTTTGCAGACATACCACTTGTTATTGCCAACACTTTTTTGACTTTTTCGTCTATTTCGAGAGGAATCATTGTTTTTAAAATATCTGAGTCTAGCTTGATGCGTGACAATGCATCCGCGTTGCAATTTATTTTTCCTTGCTTAAACATAATCTCAAAATCATAATCCGAGAGGTCTAATCTAATCCTCGTCAATTTGGATGACGGATTTTTGTGAGTAAATAATGACACTAGAGGTCTGTGGTCAGTAACCACAATGAATTTTCTGCCATATAGATAGGGTCTAAAAAAAATTATTCCCCAATGTATTGCAAGTAGCTCTTTTTCAATTATAGGTTTGTTGATGTCATGTTTACCTAATGATTTACTTGCGTACGAGTTGGGTAGATCTGAACCAATATCACCTTGGGAGAGTATCGCTCCAAGGACATAACTAGATGCGTCTGTTGTTAACACGAATGGTTTCTCAAAATCGGGATATTGCAAGATGGGAGGTGAGATAAGTCTCTCCTTTAAAGTTTCGAAAGCTTTCTGACATTTCTTGTTCCAAACAAAATTTGCATTCTTCTTTAACAGTTCATTTAAACATTTTGCTATTTCCGCGAAGTTCGGGATGAAGCGTCTATAATAATTGCAGAAAGCAACAAACCTACGAGCTTCATCTGCGTTTTTCGGGATAGGATAGTTTTTTATGATCTCATCTTTAGCAGGATCGGTTTTTATACCTTCATCAGTTATCAGATGGCCTAAGTAGACAACTCCTGGCAGGATCGCCATGAAATAAGTTTGGAGTGGCAGGATCGCCATGAAATAAGTTTCGTTAGGGGCCATTTGTGTTTTTATTAGAGGAAGGAGGGACTCACCTAAGTATCGGCGTCTAGCGCCAAAGCTGATGGCAAGCGTGAGCTGCCTATATTTCTGTACAGCGCAAGCGCCGCAATGAACACTCAAATGAAAGGGTGCCGATACAGGCAGTCCAAGTTCACTTGTATGAATGTTACTTTATTCCAAAATTCTTTCTCCTTTTATACAAAAACTTAGCCTAATTTCTATTCACAAAACATTGACTTAAAACTATTTTCCCACAGGACCAATGCATATGTTTGTAATAAATCTATAATTTATTTCATTAGTTTTCCGTATCTCACATGTTGACCCATAATCACATTGCAAGGATTCCAACGCCTTGCAAGTGGTCATCAAAAGAGCGCCGTGTCCACCTGACACCTTTTAGTCACTTTTGGGATGGCATTGCTCCGTATGTAATTCATATTAAATGACCCTTGTGATTTATGTGTTAATACTGTTCGTGGGCATATTCTGGGCACGCGTGGCTGAATTTAAATTAGTGAGATGAACGGGCATGCGTGGCATAATACGCATGAATGAGTGCAGATGGACAAGTGGTTGAACCTGTGATTCCACTACACCCTCACCGTTTAGAAGTGTTGCGTACTAATTGAGTAATTAGTGCGAAACACAAAAAATCATTATCTGTGTGTTTTGCTATCCGCGCTGCATATGCATGGGTTACATGGGATTTGTCAACTAAAGATAGGATAAGTATGTTACTTTTCATTGTTATATAATTCAAAATATACTTTAGTGAGCTTATATCTAGTCTCATTACATGTGTTTTTATTTTGTTAATGTTTAATATTACATATAACTCGTAATTTCAAAATAATTAATATTGTTGACTTATTCTAAATTGCTACTAGTTAGCCTCTTACATTTATATTTTATAGTCAATCATCTTGTACAATTTTAAATTATTGTTGTGGACTTTTCTTGGTTTACCATCAACTTCTATTGTTGTGATTACATTATTTGTATTTATCACTCTGAAAGGTCCTATATAAGGTTTATCGAGTTTTCTCCTATTTTCCTTTTTCAAGAGAACTAAATCGTTTGTTTTTAAATGAATTGGATTGGTTTTTGTTATCTTGTCGACACGTTTCTGTTTGACTTTTTCAATTATTTGCTTTGCTTTGTTTAACGCATGGTGTAATCGAATTTTCAATTCGTTTGCGTAATTTTCTGTATCGTAGACTCTGTCTGTCTGTCTGACTATATCATTGGGTAGATATGGTAATTTGCCGAATACTAATTCATAAGGCGTGTAGCCATTATCAACATGTGGAGTTGTATTGTATGCGAACGTGTAATACGGGATCCACTTGTCCCAATTTAGATCTTCGGTAAAAGCTAGAAAATACTCATTTAACACTCGATGGTTGCGTTCTACCGTGCCTAGTGTCTGATGATGATATGGAGTCGAAAATATCTGTTTAATTTCAAGCAATTTGCAAATTTCTTGCATTAAATTATTCGTAAATTCCGTACCTTGGTCAGATTTTAATATTTTGAAATGTCCAAATTTTAATATAAGGTCGTTCACCAATGTGTCCGCGACTGTTTTGATGTCTTTGGATTCTAGTGGTGATGCTATCACGAATTTACTTAGTTCACACTGCATCGTCAAGATGTATCTATAGTCGTTCGAGATTCTTAATGGTCCTACGATATCGATAGCTATTGTTTCGAAACTGGTGGCAGGTGCGTCGGTTTTTATCATGTGTTCTCTTGTGTGCCGTACTTGTTTATTTATTTTGCATTGTTTGCAATTGTTGACATAGTTTTTTATCATGCTGTTCATGTTTTTCCAGCAATATCTTTGTTTAAGTTTTAATTGGGTTTTTCTCACTTCTAAATGTCCTCCGTGTGGCGTGTCGTGATATTCTTGTATCAACTGATTCTGTATTGTTGTATCTTTTATACTCTTCGGGGTTCGTATAACATTATACTTAGTTTTGCGCGACTTTCGTATTTTTCACTTTGTTGCAACATATTAATTATATTCTTGAAATCTTCTTTACTTATTATTTTGAAGATATCGTCGTTATTTGATAACGCTAATTCATATAAATTCATCTCGAGAATTCCATCTAACAACTTTTCCATGGTGGATACGTATATCGCACTGGACTTATCGTTGCAGATTCTAACATTCGATCTAATTGTATTTGAGCTCGCTGATAGCTTTTCGTTAGCGGAAACGTATTTCTCGGTAACTTTATCACTACAGTATACAATGACTTCGTCGCTTGTTCTGACGATATCGAATTTATTATTTTTGCGCAATATAAATTTCAACTTTATAACTTTTCTTATTTCTGATATTGATGTGCAATCCCATACGTAAAGTTGATCAGACTTTACTGGTGTATCGGGTTCATCCATCGTAGTATCTTTATTTATATTGTCTGTTCTTTGTTTTGCAGACATACCCCTTGTTATTGCCAACACTTTTTTGACTTTTTCGTCTATTTCGGGAGGAATCATTGTTTTTAAAATATCTGAGTCTAGCTTGATGCGTGACAATGCATCCGCGTTGCAATTTATTTTTCCTTGCTTAAACATAATCTCAAAATCATAATCCGAGAGGTCTAATCTAATCCTCGTCAATTTGGATGACGGATTTTTGTGAGTAAATAATGACACTAGAGGTCTGTGGTCAGTAACCACAATGAATTTTCTGCCATAGAGATAGGGTCTAAAAAAAATTATTCCCCAATGTATTGCAAGTAGCTCTTTTTCAATTATAGGTTTGTTGATGTCATGTTTACCTAATGATTTACTTGCGTACGAGTTGGGTAGATCTGAACCAATATCACCTTGGGAGAGTATCGCTCCAAGGACATAACTAGATGCGTCTGTTGTTAACACGAATGGTTTCTCAAAATCGGGATATTGCAAGATGGGAGGTGAGATAAGTCTCTCCTTTAAAGTTTCGAAAGCTTTCTGACATTTCTTGTTCCAAACAAAATTTGCATTCTTCTTTAACAGTTCATTTAAACATTTTGCTATTTCCGCGAAGTTCGGGATGAAGCGTCTATAATAATTGCAGAAAGCAACAAACCTACGAGCTTCATCTGCGTTTTTCGGGATAGGATAGTTTTTTATGATCTCATCTTTAGCAGGATCGGTTTTTATACCTTCATCAGTTATCAGATGGCCTAAGTAGACAACTCCTGGCAGGATCGCCATGAAATAAGTTTGGAGTGGCAGGATCGCCATGAAATAAGTTTCGTTAGGGGCCATTTGTGTTTTTATTAGAGGAAGGAGGGACTCACCTAAGTATCGGCGTCTAGCGCCAAAGCTGATGGCAAGCGTGAGCTGCCTATATTTCTGTACAGCGCAAGCGCCGCAATGAACACTCAAATGAAAGGGTGCCGATACAGGCAGTCCAAGTTCACTTGTATGAATGTTACTTTATTCCAAAATTCTTTCTCCTTTTATACAAAAACTTAGCCTTCACAAAACATTGACTTAAAACTATTTTCCCACAGGACCAATGCATATGTTTGTAATAAATCTATAATTTATTTCATTAGTTTTCCGTATCTCACATGTTGACCCATAATCACATTGCAAGGATTCCAACGCCTTGCAAGTGGTCATCAAAAGAGCGCCGTGTCCACCTGACACCTTTTAGTCACTTTTGGGATGGCATTGCTCCGTATGTAATTCATATTAAATGACCCTTGTGATTTATGTGTTAATACTGTTCGTGGGCATATTCTGGGCACGCGTGGCTGAATTTAAATTAGTGAGATGAACGGGCATGCGTGGCATAATACGCATGAATGAGTGCAGATGGACAAGTGGTTGAACCTGTGATTCCACTACACCCTCACCGTTTAGAAGTGTTGCGTACTAATTGAGTAATTAGTGCGAAACACAAAAAATCATTATCTGTGTGTTTTGCTATCCGCGCTGCATATGCATGGGTTACATGGGATTTTTCAACTAAAGATAGGATAAGTATGTTACTTTTCATTGTTATATAATTCAAAATATACTTTAGTGAGCTTATATCTAGTCTCATTACATGTGTTTTTATTTTGTTAATGTTTAATATTACATATAACTCGTAATTTCAAAATAATTAATATTGTTGACTTATTCTAAATTGCTACTAGTTAGCCTCTTACATTTATATTTTATAGTCAATCATCTTGTACAATTTTAAATTATTGTTGTGGACTTTTCTTGGTTTACCATCAACTTCTATTGTTGTGATTACATTATTTGTATTTATCACTCTGAAAGGTCCTATATAAGGTTTATCGAGTTTTCTCCTATTTTCCTTTTTCAAGAGAACTAAATCGTTTGTTTTTAAATGAATTGGATTGGTTTTTGTTATCTTGTCGACACGTTTCTGTTTGACTTTTTCAATTATTTGCTTTGCTTTGTTTAACGCATGGTGTAATCGAATTTTCAATTCGTTTGCGTAATTTTCTGTATCGTAGACTCTGTCTGTCTGTCTGACTATATCATTGGGTAGATATGGTAATTTGCCGAATACTAATTCATAAGGCGTGTAGCCATTATCAACATGTGGAGTTGTATTGTATGCGAACGTGTAATACGGGATCCACTTGTCCCAATTTAGATCTTCGGTAAAAGCTAGAAAATACTCATTTAACACTCGATGGTTGCGTTCTACCGTGCCTAGTGTCTGATGATGATATGGAGTCGAAAATATCTGTTTAATTTCAAGCAATTTGCAAATTTCTTGCATTAAATTATTCGTAAATTCCGTACCTTGGTCAGATTTTAATATTTTGAAATGTCCAAATTTTAATATAAGGTCGTTCACCAATGTGTCCGCGACTGTTTTGATGTCTTTGGATTCTAGTGGTGATGCTATCACGAATTTACTTAGTTCACACTGCATCTATAGTCGTTCGAGATTCTTAATGGTCCTACGATATCGATAGCTATTGTTTCGAAACTGGTGGCAGGTGCGTCGGTTTTTATCATGTGTTCTCTTGTGTGCCGTACTTGTTTATTTATTTTGCATTGTTTGCAATTGTTGACATAGTTTTTTATCATGCTGTTCATGTTTTTCCAGCAATATCTTTGTTTAAGTTTTAATTGGGTTTTTCTCACTTCTAAATGTCCTCCGTGTGGCGTGTCGTGATATTCTTGTATCAACTGATTCTGTATTGTTGTATCTTTTATACTCTTCGGGGTTCGTATAACATTATACTTAGTTTTGCGCGACTTTCGTATTTTTCACTTTGTTGCAACATATTAATTATATTCTTGAAATCTTCTTTACTTATTATTTTGAAGATATCGTCGTTATTTGATAACGCTAATTCATATAAATTCATCTCGAGAATTCCATCTAACAACTTTTCCATGGTGGATACGTATATCGCACTGGACTTATCGTTGCAGATTCTAACATTCGATCTAATTGTATTTGAGCTCGCTGATAGCTTTTCGTTAGCGGAAACGTATTTCTCGGTAACTTTATCACTACAGTATACAATGACTTCGTCGCTTGTTCTGACGATATCGAATTTATTATTTTTGCGCAATATAAATTTCAACTTTATAACTTTTCTTATTTCTGATATTGATGTGCAATCCCATACGTAAAGTTGATCAGACTTTACTGGTGTATCGGGTTCATCCATCGTAGTATCTTTATTTATATTGTCTGTTCTTTGTTTTGCAGACATACCACTTGTTATTGCCAACACTTTTTTGACTTTTTCGTCTATTTCGGGAGGAATCATTGTTTTTAAAATATCTGAGTCTAGCTTGATGCGTGACAATGCATCCGCGTTGCAATTTATTTTTCCTTGCTTAAACATAATCTCAAAATCATAATCCGAGAGGTCTAATCTAATCCTCGTCAATTTGGATGACGGATTTTTGTGAGTAAATAATGACACTAGAGGTCTGTGGTCAGTAACCACAATGAATTTTCTGCCATATAGATAGGGTCTAAAAAAAATTATTCCCCAATGTATTGCAAGTAGCTCTTTTTCAATTATAGGTTTGTTGATGTCATGTTTACCTAATGATTTACTTGCGTACGAGTTGGGTAGATCTGAACCAATATCACCTTGGGAGAGTATCGCTCCAAGGGCATAACTAGATGCGTCTGTTGTTAACACGAATGGTTTCTCAAAATCGGGATATTGCAAGATGGGAGGTGAGATAAGTCTCTCCTTTAAAGTTTCGAAAGCTTTCTGACATTTCTTGTTCCAAACAAAATTTGCATTCTTCTTTAACAGTTCATTTAAACATTTTGCTATTTCCGCGAAGTTCGGGATGAAGCGTCTATAATAATTGCAGAAAGCAACAAACCTACGAGCTTCATCTGCGTTTTTCGGGATAGGATAGTTTTTTATGATCTCATCTTTAGCAGGATCGGTTTTTATACCTTCATCAGTTATCAGATGGCCTAAGTAGACAACTCCTGGCAGGATCGCCATGAAATAAGTTTGGAGTGGCAGGATCGCCATGAAATAAGTTTCGTTAGGGGCCATTTGTGTTTTTATTAGAGGAAGGAGGGACTCACCTAAGTATCGGCGTCTAGCGCCAAAGCTGATGGCAAGCGTGAGCTGCCTATATTTCTGTACAGCGCAAGCGCCGCAATGAACACTCAAATGAAAGGGTGCCGATACAGGCAGTCCAAGTTCACTTGTATGAATGTTACTTTATTCCAAAATTCTTTCTCCTTTTATACAAAAACTTAGCCTAATTTCTATTCACAAAACATTGACTTAAAACTATTTTCCCACAGGACCAATGCATATGTTTGTAATAAATCTATAATTTATTTCATTAGTTTTCCGTATCTCACATGTTGACCCATAATCACATTGCAAGGATTCCAACGCCTTGCAAGTGGTCATCAAAAGAGCGCCGTGTCCACCTGACACTTTTTAGTCACTTTTGGGATGGCATTGCTCCGTATGTAATTCATATTAAATGACCCTTGTGATTTATGTGTTAATACTGTTCGTGGGCATATTCTGGGCACGCGTGGCTGAATTTAAATTAGTGAGATGAACGGGCATGCGTGGCATAATACGCATGAATGAGTGCAGATGGACAAGTGGTTGAACCTGTGATTCCACTACACCCTCACCGTTTAGAAGTGTTGCGTACTAATTGAGTAATTAGTGCGAAACACAAAAAATCATTATCTGTGTGTTTTGCTATCCGCGCTGCATATGCATGGGTTACATGGGATTTTTCAACTAAAGATAGGATAAGTATGTTACTTTTCATTGTTATATAATTCAAAATATACTTTAGTGAGCTTATATCTAGTCTCATTACATGTGTTTTTATTTTGTTAATGTTTAATATTGCATATAACTCGTAATTTCAAAATAATTAATATTGTTGACTTATTCTAAATTGCTACTAGTTAGCCTCTTACATTTATATTTTATAGTCAATCATCTTGTACAATTTTAAATTATTGTTGTGGACTTTTCTTGGTTTACCATCAACTTCTATTGTTGTGATTACATTATTTGTATTTATCACTCTGAAAGGTCCTATATAAGGTTTATCGAGTTTTCTCCTATTTTCCTTTTTCAAGAGAACTAAATCGTTTGTTTTTAAATGAATTGGATTGGTTTTTGTTATCTTGTCGACACGTTTCTGTTTGACTTTTTCAATTATTTGCTTTGCTTTGTTTAACGCATGGTGTAATCGAATTTTCAATTCGTTTGCGTAATTTTCTGTATCGTAGACTCTGTCTGTCTGTCTGACTATATCATTGGGTAGATATGGTAATTTGCCGAATACTAATTCATAAGGCGTGTAGCCATTATCAACATGTGGAGTTGTATTGTATGCGAACGTGTAATACGGGATCCACTTGTCCCAATTTAGATCTTCGGTAAAAGCTAGAAAATACTCATTTAACACTCGATGGTTGCGTTCTACCGTGCCTAGTGTCTGATGATGATATGGAGTCGAAAATATCTGTTTAATTTCAAGCAATTTGCAAATTTCTTGCATTAAATTATTCGTAAATTCCGTACCTTGGTCAGATTTTAATATTTTGAAATGTCCAAATTTTAATATAAGGTCGTTCACCAATGTGTCCGCGACTGTTTTGATGTCTTTGGATTCTAGTGGTGATGCTATCACGAATTTACTTAGTTCACACTGCATCGTCAAGATGTATCTATAGTCGTTCGAGATTCTTAATGGTCCTACGATATCGATAGCTATTGTTTCGAAACTGGTGGCAGGTGTGTCGGTTTTTATCATGTGTTCTCTTGTGTGCCGTACTTGTTTATTTATTTTGCATTGTTTGCAATTGTTGACATAGTTTTTTATCATGCTGTTCATGTTTTTCCAGCAATATCTTTGTTTAAGTTTTAAATGGGTTTTTCTCACTTCTAAATGTCCTCCGTGTGGCGTGTCGTGATATTCTTGTATCAACTGATTCTGTATTGTTGTATCTTTTATACTCTTCGGGGTTCGTATAACATTATACTTAGTTTTGCGCGACTTTCGTATTTTTCACTTTGTTGCAACATATTAATTATATTCTTGAAATCTTCTTTACTTATTATTTTGAAGATATCGTCGTTATTTGATAAAGCTAATTCATATAAATTCATCTCGAGAATTCCATCTAACAACTTTTCCATGGTGGATACGTATATCGCACTGGACTTATCGTTGCAGATTCTAACATTCGATCTAATTGTATTTGAGCTCGCTGATAGCTTTTCGTTAGCGGAAACGTATTTCTCGGTAACTTTATCACTACAGTATACAATGACTTCGTCGCTTGTTCTGACGATATTGAATTTATTATTTTTGCGCAATATAAATTTCAACTTTATAACTTTTCTTATTTCTGATATTGATGTGCAATCCCATACGTAAAGTTGATCAGACTTTACTGGTGTATCGGGTTCATCTATCGTAGTATCTTTATTTATATTGTCTGTTCTTTGTTTTGCAGACATACCACTTGTTATTGCCAACACTTTTTTGACTTTTTCGTCTATTTCGGGAGGAATCATTGTTTTTAAAATATCTGAGTCTAGCTTGATGCGTGACAATGCATCCGCGTTGCAATTTATTTTTCCTTGCTTAAACATAATCTCAAAATCATAATCCGAGAGGTCTAATCTAATCCTCGTCAATTTGGATGACGGATTTTTGTGAGTAAATAATGACACTAGAGGTCTGTGGTCAGTAACCACAATGAATTTTCTGCCATATAGATAGGGTCTAAAAAAAATTATTCCCCAATGTATTGCAAGTAGCTCTTTTTCAATTATAGGTTTGTTGATGTCATGTTTACCTAATGATTTACTTGCGTACGAGTTGGGTAGATCTGAACCAATATCACCTTGGGAGAGTATCGCTCCAAGGACATAACTAGATGCGTCTGTTGTTAACACGAATGGTTTCTCAAAATCGGGATATTGCAAGATGGGAGGTGAGATAAGTCTCTCCTTTAAAGTTTCGAAAGCTTTCTGACATTTCTTGTTCCAAACAAAATTTGCATTCTTCTTTAACAGTTCATTTAAACATTTTGCTATTTCCGCGAAGTTCGGGATGAAGCGTCTATAATAATTGCAGAAAGCAACAAACCTACGAGCTTCATCTGCGTTTTTCGGGATAGGATAGTTTTTTATGATCTCATCTTTAGCAGGATCGGTTTTTATACCTTCATCAGTTATCAGATGGCCTAAGTAGACAACTCCTGGCAGGATCGCCATGAAATAAGTTTGGAGTGGCAGGATCGCCATGAAATAAGTTTCGTTAGGGGCCATTTGTGTTTTTATTAGAGGAAGGAGGGACTCACCTAAGTATCGGCGTCTAGCGCCAAAGCTGATGGCAAGCGTGAGCTGCCTATATTTCTGTACAGCGCAAGCGCCGCAATGAACACTCAAATGAAAGGGTGCCGATACAGGCAGTCCAAGTTCACTTGTATGAATGTTACTTTATTCCAAAATTCTTTCTCCTTTTATACAAAAACTTAGCCTAATTTCTATTCACAAAACATTGACTTAAAACTATTTTCCCACAGGACCAATGCATATGTTTGTAATAAATCTATAATTTATTTCATTAGTTTTCCGTATCTCACATGTTGACCCATAATCACATTGCAAGGATTCCAACGCCTTGCAAGTGGTCATCAAAAGAGCGCCGTGTCCACCTGACACTTTTTAGTCACTTTTGGGATGGCATTGCTCCGTATGTAATTCATATTAAATGACCCTTGTGATTTATGTGTTAATACTGTTCGTGGGCATATTCTGGGCACGCGTGGCTGAATTTAAATTAGTGAGATGAACGGGCATGCGTGGCATAATACGCATGAATGAGTGCAGATGGACAAGTGGTTGAACCTGTGATTCCACTACACCCTCACCGTTTAGAAGTGTTGCGTACTAATTGAGTAATTAGTGCGAAACACAAAAAATCATTATCTGTGTGTTTTGCTATCCGCGCTGCATATGCATGGGTTACATGGGATTTTTCAACTAAAGATAGGATAAGTATGTTACTTTTCATTGTTATATAATTCAAAATATACTTTAGTGAGCTTATATCTAGTCTCATTACATGTGTTTTTATTTTGTTAATGTTTAATATTACATATAACTCGTAATTTCAAAATAATTAATATTGTTGACTTATTCTAAATTGCTACTAGTTAGCCTCTTACATTTATATTTTATAGTCAATCATCTTGTACAATTTTAAATTATTGTTGTGGACTTTTCTTGGTTTACCATCAACTTCTATTGTTGTGATTACATTATTTGTATTTATCACTCTGAAAGGTCCTATATAAGGTTTATCGAGTTTTCTCCTATTTTCCTTTTTCAAGAGAACTAAATCGTTTGTTTTTAAATGAATTGGATTGGTTTTTGTTATCTTGTCGACACGTTTCTGTTTGACTTTTTCAATTATTTGCTTTGCTTTGTTTAACGCATGGTGTAATCGAATTTTCAATTCGTTTGCGTAATTTTCTGTATCGTAGACTCTGTCTGTCTGTCTGACTATATCATTGGGTAGATATGGTAATTTGCCGAATACTAATTCATAAGGCGTGTAGCCATTATCAACATGTGGAGTTGTATTGTATGCGAACGTGTAATACGGGATCCACTTGTCCCAATTTAGATCTTCGGTAAAAGCTAGAAAATACTCATTTAACACTCGATGGTTGCGTTCTACCGTGCCTAGTGTCTGATGATGATATGGAGTCGAAAATATCTGTTTAATTTCAAGCAATTTGCAAATTTCTTGCATTAAATTATTCGTAAATTCCGTACCTTGGTCAGATTTTAATATTTTGAAATGTCCAAATTTTAATATAAGGTCGTTCACCAATGTGTCCGCGACTGTTTTGGCGTCTTTGGATTCTAGTGGTGATGCTATCACGAATTTACTTAGTTCACACTGCATCGTCAAGATGTATCTATAGTCGTTCGAGATTCTTAATGGTCCTACGATATCGATAGCTATTGTTTCGAAACTGGTGGCAGGTGTGTCGGTTTTTATCATGTGTTCTCTTGTGTGCCGTACTTGTTTATTTATTTTGCATTGTTTGCAATTGTTGACAAAGTTTTTTATCATGCTGTTCATGTTTTTCCAGCAATATCTTTGTTTAAGTTTTAAATGGGTTTTTCTCACTTCTAAATGTCCTCCGTGTGGCGTGTCGTGATATTCTTGTATCAACTGATTCTGTATTGTTGTATCTTTTATACTCTTCGGGGTTCGTATAACATTATACTTAGTTTTGCGCGACTTTCGTATTTTTCACTTTGTTGCAACATATTAATTATATTCTTGAAATCTTCTTTACTTATTATTTTGAAGATATCGTCGTTATTTGATAAAGCTAATTCATATAAATTCATCTCGAGAATTCCATCTAACAACTTTTCCATGGTGGATACGTATATCGCACTGGACTTATCGTTGCAGATTCTAACATTCGATCTAATTGTATTTGAGCTCGCTGATAGCTTTTCGTTAGCGGAAACGTATTTCTCGGTAACTTTATCACTACAGTATACAATGACTTCGTCGCTTGTTCTGACGATATCGAATTTATTATTTTTGCGCAATATAAATTTCAACTTTATAACTTTTCTTATTTCTGATATTGATGTGCAATCCCATACGTAAAGTTGATCAGACTTTACTGGTGTATCGGGTTCATCTATCGTAGTATCTTTATTTATATTGTCTGTTCTTTGTTTTGCAGACATACCACTTGTTATTGCCAACACTTTTTTGACTTTTTCGTCTATTTCGGGAGGAATCATTGTTTTTAAAATATCTGAGTCTAGCTTGATGCGTGACAATGCATCCGCGTTGCAATTTATTTTTCCTTGCTTAAACATAATCTCAAAATCATAATCCGAGAGGTCTAATCTAATCCTCGTCAATTTGGATGACGGATTTTTGTGAGTAAATAATGACACTAGAGGTCTGTGGTCAGTAACCACAATGAATTTTCTGCCATATAGATAGGGTCTAAAAAAAATTATTCCCCAATGTATTGCAAGTAGCTCTTTTTCAATTATAGGTTTGTTGATGTCATGTTTACCTAATGATTTACTTGCGTACGAGTTGGGTAGATCTGAACCAATATCACCTTGGGAGAGTATCGCTCCAAGGGCATAACTAGATGCGTCTGTTGTTAACACGAATGGTTTCTCAAAATCGGGATATTGCAAGATGGGAGGTGAGATAAGTCTCTCCTTTAAAGTTTCGAAAGCTTTCTGACATTTCTTGTTCCAAACAAAATTTGCATTCTTCTTTAACAGTTCATTTAAACATTTTGCTATTTCCGCGAAGTTCGGGATGAAGCGTCTATAATAATTGCAGAAAGCAACAAACCTACGAGCTTCATCTGCGTTTTTCGGGATAGGATAGTTTTTTATGATCTCATCTTTAGCAGGATCGGTTTTTATACCTTCATCAGTTATCAGATGGCCTAAGTAGACAACTCCTGGCAGGATCGCCATGAAATAAGTTTGGAGTGGCAGGATCGCCATGAAATAAGTTTCGTTAGGGGCCATTTGTGTTTTTATTAGAGGAAGGAGGGACTCACCTAAGTATCGGCGTCTAGCGCCAAAGCTGATGGCAAGCGTGAGCTGCCTATATTTCTGTACAGCGCAAGCGCCGCAATGAACACTCAAATGAAAGGGTGCCGATACAGGCAGTCCAAGTTCACTTGTATGAATGTTACTTTATTCCAAAATTCTTTCTCCTTTTATACAAAAACTTAGCCTAATTTCTATTCACAAAACATTGACTTAAAACTATTTTCCCACAGGACCAATGCATATGTTTGTAATAAATCTATAATTTATTTCATTAGTTTTCCGTATCTCACATGTTGACCCATAATCACATTGCAAGGATTCCAACGCCTTGCAAGTGGTCATCAAAAGAGCGCCGTGTCCACCTGACACTTTTTAGTCACTTTTGGGATGGCATTGCTCCGTATGTAATTCATATTAAATGACCCTTGTGATTTATGTGTTAATACTGTTCGTGGGCATATTCTGGGCACGCGTGGCTGAATTTAAATTAGTGAGATGAACGGGCATGCGTGGCATAATACGCATGAATGAGTGCAGATGGACAAGTGGTTGAACATGTGATTCCACTACAGCATCATCTCATCCTATCTCGTTTTAAAGTTGACGAAACTGATGCCGAATCGTCACATAAATTTCACGAAAATTAGGGCTGCCGCTTCTTAACGCATTGGTCCTACCATGCAGTAGAAGCATTGTGTGCAAATAAAGAAATGAAAGAAGTGCGAAATGGTTTATCACGTACATACAATTGCATTACCAGGTATTGTTTTCTGTTGGACCGCCGCCTGCAGTTTGCAATTCGAAATTATAAGGCAAACGCGAAACAACTTCCGTGTTTGTTAACAAACTCAAGGAATTGAAAGATGTTTTTGATATTTTCAACTCGGAAACGTTGCAAGTGGGGCCACAATTTATTCAGTCTCTAATAGACTTTGCTACCAGCACTGAATTACTAGTTTTAGTAGAGCAAATATTTTTTAGGTGTAATATGTATTTCAAAATAAGAATTCTTAATAAGCAATTATCAGACAAAGTCTAATTAACAAAACGCAAATATAATAAAACTGTTAACTAAACTTCGCTTTTTTCAATTTTTGGTATTGAATTTATTTGTCAGTTCTGCAAGATTCATTTCTATATACCGAGCGGCGTTCTCAATCTATACCATAATTTCTCAAGAAGCCTAACATATCCGTTGATTCTCACGTTATTATGAAGATGCTTAATCATATAAGAATATCAAAGTCATCGTTGGCATTTGTTTATTCAACATGCATGAATTTCTTTACTTTTCATATAAAATTTACTTAGTGGAATAGTGGAATGGAATTTCAATCGAAGCGAGATGAAAATTTGAAGTGGGAATTTTTCGGCGTCAGTTACGTACATGCGCAGCCCGAACGAGTTTGGAAACACGGACGATCATACCATGTAGTCTATATACCTTGGTGCAGTTACGGCAGCAGCCTCATCTTTCCGTAACATAACGTACTTACGTTATACTTATTTCAACATTTCACCTTCTAAATTACTATAACAACGCTTTGCCCTATCGTAAATACATTGTGACTTTGTCACAACATATTTCCCTATTGATGCTGCTAAAGCATCACCATTAAGATATTACATCAACATGCATCATTTGTCGTGCACATGTTTATGTTTTCGCGACCCGCTGCGAGTATTTTTGGTTATCCTAATGTGTGGCGATCCCTCGCCTAAATTTGAATATGAAGACCACACACAACAATGTATTGAAATTCCACATATGGAAAAGATTCAAACATGGTATCGTTTGTCACTCTGCATTTGAGAAATTTAGACTAAGCATTTTTTTGTTAAGATAAGAAATACTATAAGTGGTATTGTAAGGCCTGTTTCACACACAACCGGTTGCCGTGTGTCCGGCGACGAGCTGCCGGCCACAAATCGTTTTCACACACAGCCGGTTTGCAAACGGCTCTGTGCGATTTGTACAGTGTAGCTAAATCGTTGTTGACCATCATGGAGCGGAAAAAAATAATTGCCATGTGGTATTTGCACCGTTGACGACGTCAAACGAGGCGACAGCGAATTTATTGGGTGCATCCCTTATTAAAAAAACGCAAGGTAGCCGGTGTCTTTTACAATTTATTTGAAGACTTGAGGGCAGCCGAAAATAAGTTTTTTTTAACTATTTTCGAATGTCAATCAAGTCTTTCGATGAGTTACACATAAAATTAAAAGACAAACTGGAAAGGAAAAACACTCATATGAGGAATTGCATTCAACCTATGCAGATGCTAGCTGTCACAATAAGGTAAATTCGTTTGAAAATTTATATTAATTTATATTTTATTTATTATATTGAATTTAAAGTAAACATAGTTATCAAATCAGCCTTCATTCAGTGAAGCTATAAATAAAAATTTAAAAAAAATCCTTTTCTTTGGCGACCAAAAGTAAATCATTTTCCACTGAAATTATTCGAAGTTAGAGAAGTATGAGACGAAGCTGGTGTAACAATGTCCATGTTGACGACTCCTTCATGCTGCATATACTTATCAGCAGTATTATAGTTTTGGGTCGGATGAGTTTGGAACACACGTGGCATAAGTTTGTTGTTGTGAAGTGACTGGAGTGCCAGCTAGCTTTTTCCATTTAATGTTCGAGACGAGTTGTAATAGTCCCATTTGAAATTCAATAATCTCGTCCTCACTGGAGAATTTCAATGCTGGCACAATGCCTTTAAAAAATGAAATGTTACGATCTTCAGGCTCTGCCAAAACTTCCATCATCTTCAATTCTACTTCATTTAATTTCCTTTTCCTTGATCGTGAAAGTGGTGCTTTAAATGGTGCATGGGGGGTCAATGATTCCTCATTTGATGTTTCAGGGTTTATTGTTAAGGAGTTAGTTGTTGGTCTTGGTTCCGTTACGTTAACAAGAAACTGCAGCTGATCACTATAAATGTATATTTTTATTTGTTGACCTTCAGCGCCGGATCGGGTTGCGTCCATTTTTTTCCTCTGAAATTTTAAAAATCCGTCTTTGATGTTGCTCCATTTTTTCATCAGTTCTTTCTCTGGAATCAAAATTTTATTTTTCTTCTATTTAAGGTATTTGGCTAGCGGGAATACGTTTACAGATCTGCACTATTTTTATCGTCTAGGGATCTCAACTATAAGTAAAATAGTAAGAGATGTATGTTCTAGTATTTGGTCTCTGATGCAATCAGAATGCATACCAATTACAACATTAGCAGATTGGGAACGAATCGCTTTAGAATTTGAAGAAAGAACAAATTTTCCACATTGTATAGGAGCTGTAGATGGAAAACACATTAGAATCGTTAACCCACTAGGGTCGATGTTCCACAACTACAAAGGTTATTCTTCCGTAGTTTTGATGGCGGTAGCGGACGCAGACTACCGCCTTGTGTATGTGGACATTGGTAGCTATGGAAAGGATTGCGATTCTAGGGTTTTCACGAAATCTTCCCTCTGGACCTCAATCAGCACAAATGAAATGCAGTTACCGGTGGAAAATTTTTTAACTGTGATGCCAACTGTTCCTTACTATTTAGTTGAAGATAAGGCATTTGGGTTTCATAAGCATCTACTTCGACCTTTTGGTGGTTCCAGCTTAACTATTAAAAATAGAGTTTTCAATTACAGGCTATGTAGAGCTCGAAGGTATGTGGAGTGCACGTTTGGAATTTTGAGCAACAAATGGCGAATATTTCACCGGCCTATTAACGATGAACCAGATTTTGCGGTAGACATAATTAAACCCTGCGTAGTACTTCACAACTTTGTTAGAGAGCGTGATGGATTCCAATTTGAACACACTACTACAATTATAGGTTTAGAAGATATTCCTATCGACCCCAATGTTCGTGGTACAGCTTCAGCCAATAACATCCGAAACACATTAGCTGACTATTTTCTGACTGATGCGGGATCCATTAGTTGGCAAATGGGAAAAATATAACAAAAAATCATACCATTCACAAAAAACTTTGCAATAAGTTTGTTAAATTGTTTAGTTGGCATTGTTCAAACAATAATCATTGTAGTTTGGGAATTTTAATGAATACAAAAATAAAAGCTATATAGTTTTAAAAACATTTTTTTTTTTATTTTAAAACAAATGCATGAATTTATACAAAAATGACTTATTCACTATCTAGGATCTGAGACCAGTATGAGCTACAATATCTACATTGTTAGACACAGTTCTACTTCGTTATAATCGCTATTAACTTTATACTTCGAAGAATAATTATGTTTTCTACCTGTCGATTTTCATAGAAATTCATGCAAACAAAATTCAAATGAATTGTGATGCAATGTGCTACCAGCCTCACCTACCATATTCCTTTTTTTCCATATCGCTGAGACCGTCGAATGACACTTTCAATATTTGGCATATTTCCACCCACGCATTTCTTGTTTCGATCTTGTCTTTATATTTATTGCTCATTTTATCCCATAGAACGGGTCTCGTATGTACGAGCGTAATAAAATAATCAATATCTATATTGATTTGCTGCGATATTTCAGATCACCCACTGTACCCGTTTGCAAAACCGGACTCAAGTGTGAAAGCTCCCATTGGATTCTACACATCTCGGATCATTTTGCGCCGGATAGACAGTTAGCGACGCCGGGTAGCCGTCGATGTCCACCCGGTGTAGCACGGTTTCTGGCTGCCGGCCCGGAACCGGCTGTGTGTATGAAAGCTCCTATATAGCTCCATACACTTCGAGCCGGTTGGCCGGCGACCGGGCAATCGGCGCCGGCTCGTGTGAAAAGGCGCTAACAGGTAGAAAAATTGCCATTTTCAAGACAGAAGTCCGAAGAGGACGTTCGAGGCAACAAAATAAATCGATATACGTTTTTATTATTTTGCGTTTTATCATTTTTATATTCGTTTTCTCCGTTCTATTCAAAGTTGGCTTGTCCGCGAAATACGCGGAAAAGACCACAACTGTGCCGAGCAAATGTCACTTGATGTTGACGGCGGCGTTCACATGTTTTGCCATTAGTCTTGACATCAACTTAAGGGAGCAGTGTTATGTGCCACCAACAGTTTATGCCACATAAACATGTCTAATTGTTTTTTCTTAAACTAGTCACGTTTTGCCCATACCGAATTCCTAAGATAAATGCCCGATCTACAAATCCAATTATCTAAAACTATTTAAACTACAACCCAAATCTAATTTCTCTAATTTCCAAATTCCTAAGAATATTGCTCGATCCTCAAATCCAATTTGTAATATAACACTTCCAAAAAATGCCCAACAAAACAGAGTCCGTCGCCGACCCATAATCGTAAATCACTCGTATGATCGTGTCCAATTTCGTAAAGAATATTTTCAAGTGCACATTAAACTCAACCAATTCCCACAGGACCAAACAAAGTAAGAAGGGATGAAAACCAAGATCTGAGAATGAAATGGTCACTGTCGATTCTGTCGTCCGGTATCTTACATCTTAAATCGTCGTCACGTTATATATTATAAATTAAATCTTATATATTATTTTAGTAGTCATAGTTTAAAATCATTGTATTATGACAAAGAGTGTAATCTATAAAATAAATCTACACAACTAGAAGAAAAGTGTATTATTATTGAAAGCGGTAGTGAAAACCCATAACAGCAGTAATAAACAAACATAAATTTTAATTCTAGGCATACAAATCTTTATGGAGTGCACGACGTTTGCATTTATTGTGCTGAATTCAGAATCCACTTTATGATCTTTTATTGCTTTTGTTCGGATGATATTTGTTATCATTCAATGCATCTGCACGCATGTTGCCTGAAGAACGTACCACGCTATTGCTATTAGGAGATATCAGTTCGAAAATGGCAGACCGGTGCACAACAACCCATCACTAATGCAACGTAAAGTAATGTTATAATAAATTACTCACAATGTCTTCGTTGTGATTTGGAACCTAGATACTCAAATCGTAGTCCGTTATGCTGCAGCTATCTTTTTTCCCCGTACTCATGATCATCTTACACGCGAAAAGTGCATTCTAGCATTTGCATCTATTCTGGTATATGGGAAGCAAGCAATTAATGGACGACATATCGGGCAGATTGGGCTTAAAGCATCTGCCTCTAAGAAATTTTAGTCCTGATCATTTGCAAATTTGGATACGCGCAGCAAGCAGACAGGAAATTAGGTATGCACTTTCTTTAAAAATAATTATAAATTATTGTAATTGAAAACAAACTATATGTGTACTTCATAGAATTAATGTCACTTGCCAATTTGTTTAAAAATAGCATTTTGTATATATATATTCAAAATATAAATATAATATAATAAATATAAATATAAATAATATAAAAAAGAGAACTTAGCTGGTCTGCCACCAGTCGTCGCATCTATATTTTTGGATAGGCCGAATCCAAAATTTGTCTGCTTGACTAGCAAGGCCTGGTTACCTTGTTCATTTGGATTCCGTGAAATCTATGAGACAAAATTTTCTTTGGTTTCGAATCTCGTCACGACTTTCGTCGTATCAAATACACATTTCATTACAAATGGCGCCAAAAGTGGCAGTAATGAGGATGGCGTCCGGCACGTCTGTAGATTTTTTTATTTAACTAACAAGTTGTTGATATTAATTCGTTACATTATAACCGATAACTGATGATGTTTTCATCGAACGATCAGTTTGAAATTACTTTCATGAATAAATAACTAAGAAATATTTGAAGAAAGTTCTAATGTGAATATATCTAAATAAATTCTTTCATTCCATTTTTAAAAGTGATCAATAATCATTGAAATAATGTGTCAAATTATTTTCAAGTTAAAAATCATTTTTCATTTAGACATTGGATAGAATAAATGTTCTTATTTTACGCTCGCTCAATAGAAAAAAACCTCCGTATCTACTATTGCAGAAATATCATTTTAAAGTAAACTTACCCTACTCACTTGCTCTGTTATTATGATTATTTTTTTATTTTTCAGGAAGAAACTGCATGAAGGTGTCCTTCGAGATCTCGAAAAACAACATCGTCGTAAAGTTGAAAATACTTTCATGCTGCAACAGCAAATCGACTTAACTAGAAAGCTTCGAAAGGAGTTAGAGGTGAATGGAAAAATATCCGAGAAAGAATAATTTTTGCGAATATGTGTATTTTGATATGACTGATAAAATACAGAAACAATACATCAAATTATTCTATATTTACTAAATCCTATCAGTCTTAAAACGCTGATTTATTGCAATATGAGATATCAGCTTTGTCTCCCGCTGTGTTGTATGCTGCAAAAAAAGTTTCAGTTAAGCACATGTTTCTCTTGACGATGATGGGTGGAAAGATAGTTTTTTAAACAAGGAACAGGTCGTCACAGAATTGTTACATTTGTGAGGCTTTGCCTACTGAAATGTATAAAATAGATTAAAAAGATAACGTTGATACAGTTAACAGCACTTAAGTGTGGTTTGTTTCCACTACATATCGCATCCCGGGAAGAAGAAAGAAAACTTTAAAAATAAGATTTTTGAGTTAAAGTTCTCTAATAATTTCATTAAATAGCTTCCTATTTCAGGAAATTCCACATCTCTCGCTTCACAGTGTAAGTGGCAACAAGACTAACAACTCAATGAGCTTTCTTTTTCAACACAGTACAACCGACATAGCGAAATAAACTGATCGAAACACTTATGATTAAACACTGGAAACAATAGAGGGAGAGCCAGTGACCAATTTTCAGTTGTCATTTCAAAAGTCTTGAAAAGTTACTGACTCAAAGTTTAATATCTGTTCGACAATAGAAGCCAATTCTGGCAGCCCCCAATGGCCGGGGTAAGTTACCATAAAATTTTAAAGAGGGTAGGAAAAAAGATTTATTTTAGTTAAAGTATCAGCCATGAAATTTATGCAGATTATTTCTAAAAGTATACTGAATGTATGAAAAAATTCGCCAGAACATTTTCGTCCCTCCTAATTGTTGACAGAACGCTATAAAAAATTTTTTAGAGAATATTTTTATTTTTGTTATTTCATTAGTCTTCAAATTTTAACACAATACAGAAAACATAATATTGGATGCCAGAAATAAATTTCATCACTTACTATCTGCCAGAGAGAGAAACGTTCCCGTGCGAGCGCGAGCGAGACAGTTAAATTCATATCTGTCGGTTGAAAAGAAAGCGCATATTGGGCCTCATTGAAGATGGATTGTAAATTATATGAAATGCAACAATTCCTTGTTAAAATTTGCTAGTTAAACTCATAGAATATATATATTGCTGTAAATTACCTGTCCCTGTGACAGAGGTATTCTCTAAGTAACACCGAAGGTCCCTATGAAAGTTGTAAAACTTTTTTAATTTTACTATTCTTAGTATACTTTTGGAGTTTAGAATCCGCAGATAGGTCATTTCTTACCTGTTCATGTGACGCAGCTCTTTATGTATTCTTGCACCATTTCGACATACAGATAGATGTGACCAAGGAGCAGGGATGTTCTAGCAGTTTAGGATGTTCGAAACTACACAGAATCGGGTCAGTCCGTTAAGAATATTTATAGAGCGCAGTTGATTTTTCATTCGTTTATCGATATCTTTACTGAAGTACACATCTCATTGAGTTGAGAGTACACAGCTCATTGAGTTGTTAGTCTTGACAACTGAAAATTGGTCACTGGCTCTTCGTCTACTATATTGATGTACATTTTTAACGGCAATGTGTAGTTATTTGCACGCTTTTATTTAATTTTAAAATAAAATATTTCATTTTAATTTTGCTCACCAGAAAAATGGAATATTTTGCGATGTGACGTTACTCTTGCCGGATGCGATATGTGGATACGTTCCTTTGAATGTATTTTCCACGTTTCAACCTGTCTGGAAATTAAAAAGTGGTGGGTGTGTAGAAAAAAGGCAGCGATTTGACGTACGAAAAAACATTCCACAGTGCAGAAAATACAGCTATGTAACAGGCTACGTATCATGCGAGTCACTTGTGACAATTGTATACTTATTTACTTTGCAATGTGGCGTAAGATTGTTACATCCCTGTTAAATAACAGAATAACTCAACCGTAACGTTCACTAAGTTCTCCACTGCAGTAAATAAACTCATTCTATTTCTGCACTAAATTTCCTCTCTCATATTACACATACTTTTTATTTAACTTTACCGATATCCAATTTGTTTTGTACTTACTATGTTGTCCACATTTCACAATCGGTCCCCATCTAGGAACACTCAAACGACAATGCCTGACTTTCGTGATCGCGTAGGTAGCTGTTACTCCAGTTAAGCAACGAAAATTCAGAAACTAATTTAATGAACCACATTGAGTAAGACTACTGACTTTCATCAAATTTCAACATTAATGTGGAGTTAAAGATGGTAGACCGGTTTGGTATAGAAAACTTTTTAGTCTATCGGAACTCGATTTCGAAGAACTATACTATATAAAAGTACAAGAAATATACCTACTACGCACATATGTGCGAAAATATTTCGAAGGGATGTAATTTCGTCATTAATGCGACGGTTTCGAGCAAAAGTTTATTATACTACGTGAAAATAACTTTATTCAAAGAAAATACTTATTTTGGTTAAGTAAGACATTTATTCTGCTTCTATAAATTAAGACAAAATATGCAGTTGCTTATTTTGTTTCACCACTTGATAGATCATCGTCCATATTCAACGGAAAAATGTGTTCAAGTTTTCCGTCGGTTATGGAAAGCAACAAAATTTAATTACAAGGTCTTGAAAAGGGAAAACACCTCTCAAGCCTTTTTATTTTAACTAAAAAGTTAAAGCGTCGTAGTAAAAAATACTTATTAACCTATGGTCTCCGTTCGGAGGCTAATACAATACTTTTCCACTTTCTTACAATTCTATTCCTATTTATCACTTAATTTGTAACTGCAAGCAAAGGGACCAAGTAACCAATTAATATTATGCATAAAGAGGTAATTGATTCCGTGCCTCATTCTATGGTGATCGGTTTATTTTGTTCAGCATACATCTTACTTCAGGTGATACGTGACTCGTGTCGTCCGAAGCGAGATGTACGGATGTTTTTTATGAGAACCATCATCACATGAGGAGGGTTGCTGATCCATTACGGCTTTTGATTCAGCCTCTGATATAACATGTCCATCCTGAAGAGGAATTACGTCCTCCCGATTCAAATCGACCTTAATTTTGATGTGTCCGTTTGCTTTGCAGAATTTTCCATAAAAAGATAATAGCAATTATTGCTATTAGACCAAAAACTGATACATTTGACAATATTAGTAATAATATAATATGAATTATTTTGATGTTTGAATTTTACCAGTTCAATGTGTTCCAAGTTTTCAATGTTGTTAAGGTAAACATTATTCAAAGTTTAGTTTTGAAGGTCGGTGTATGAAATATTTTTGATAACATTAGGTAAAATAATATTTTTTTATCTGTTCAATATTATTTTGAAAATAAACAACTACAGTGAAAACCGTTTATAACGACTTTGAAGGGACAGATAGTTTTCGGTCGTATTAGCTGATAGTCGCTTTCACCGTCTGCACTATATGATACACATATGCACATCATCTGAAATATAGCATCTTCTAGTAAAACACCTGTATACTCGTATATGTAATTCAGTTCAAAACTATACTTGAAAATTTCTGAAAATATACATTTTCATTGTACTTACTTATAACATAGCAAAAACAATTTAAGCATACAACAACTAATGCTTAATACTAAGAAAATCTGTTATTTTTGCTTGTTTTTTATAACGAAGTGCATACGATTTTGCATTTCATATTGCGTTCGCTTCAACGCTACGTGATTGTTACATGAATCGAATTCTCCATGAACGATTAGAAATTTTTGTAAAACTGTAACTGCGCTGAGAGCTTCGCAAAGTGATGGTACTGCAAATTCATCTTGTTCGTCTTGATTTTCATCAGTATGTTGACTTTGGATGTCAGCTAAAATATCCTCTTCACTTGCTTCCGCACACACTAAAAGGCTGCTGTCCACCTCAATAAACTCTTTAATGTCACTATTTGGCAACAATAATGGAAATGCTTGGGCTAATTGCGCCTAAGGAATGTCATCAGCTTCATCATTATCATCAGACATAATTTGAAGATTGCCCTCTACATGCATGGATGAAGATAAATCTTTGAAGCCAGCGTGCCTGAGGCAATTGGTGATAGTTCTTTGATTGACATTATTCCACGCTTCGGATATCATTAAAATTGCATCAAGGATATTAAATACTACTTTTTGATCACCTTTTTCGATGCTTTGTAGCATATGCAGTACTTGAATTTTTCAGTACTGTGTTTTAAGAGATTTTATTACACCCTGGTCCATCGGTTGTAAAACTGAAGTGACGTTTGGCGGTAAAAAAAACGAGCCTTATATTTTGCAGATTATCCACTACGGGATGAGCAGGACAGTTATTGACCAGAAGAAAAATTTTCTGACTTTTTGATTTCAGCTTCGTGTCCCAGTTTCGAAGCCATTTCCCAAAAATTTTGGATGTTTCTTGGCCTTTCTTATAAACTAACAGTTCTTTAGTAGAACCTGTCACATTTGCAGCAACCAAAATAGTGATTCTAGTCTTAGACATTTTCCCTCCAATAGATTTTTCACCTTTAAATTTCAGGGTCTTATCTGGAGTCAAATTATAAAATAGGCCTAGCTCGTCTGCATTGAAAATATCTTCGGGCTTATAGCCTTCGCACAAAACTGGCCACTTTTGAGAAAGCCATTCTCCGTTTGTGCCATCAGGTACACTGGCAGCTTCACCACAAATCTTGCCGGAAACAAACTCATGGCAAGCGCGAAAACGTTGTATCCGAGAGGAAGAACAGTTAAAATTTTCTTTTCCCAAGCGACGCGCAAAATCATTGGCCTTTTCCTGGAGAACAGGCCCACTGATTGGAACATTATTTATTCTTTGTTGACTAAACCACTTGATTAAAGCTACATCAACGTCCTTATGTTCAGATGACCTGGCCCGTTTGATTTTAAGATTGTTTTGCTCAAAAAGATACTTAATTTTACTTTTGCCTTTCCAAATTGTTGAAATAGTGGAATGTGACACACCCATCTCCTTTGCAATGAAACTGTTCGTCTCTCCGTTTTCAAGTTGCCAAATAATGTGCGACTCTTCCGCTACACTGAACACTGTTCTCTTTTTTTGTGACATGACGACGCGCACTGTTAAAAAGTTTCCATTCAACTGAATGTTTCACAAAACCTTGAACAACTATCCAAATCGCAGCTGCTCCAGTCGCAATTCTTGGAATTCATAAAAAAACAGTAAAATATGTTTGGCAGTCGTTAGAGCCTCTACAATTATCTAAATTCTGTTGTAAAACGTGTCGCTATAGACAATAATGTCGTTATAAGCGACGACGTATTAAGCGATTTTCTTGTTGAAGAGTTTGTGTGGAGTAAAAACGGGACCTCTACATTTCGTCGCTTTATCCGGTTTGTCGTACTAAGCGATGCCGTTATAAACGTTTTTGACTGTAGTTGGATTTTAAAATTATCAAATTTTATAATGTTATATTTCTTGATATCAAGAGTTTGATCACTGCAGCCATGTATTAGACGAGTCAAATGTAAGTTTTTGGTGACTACAATACTATCCGAAATTGTGCAATTCGTTGGAGTTTGTAGCGAATTTTCTACACATTTATCGGTTATTAGTATAAGTTTAGTTATTAAATGTTACTTAGTAGCCATACAAGTTTTTTTGTAGCAAGTCACAATTGAATTATATGGTGTTAGTAATTCTAGGTTCTTTTTGTTAGGTAGGGGTACAATTTTGGTTTCAAAATATGAATCATTTGAATAGTTTGAAATTTACGATATTTTAAAAAAAATAATTTTCAGCCGTAGTGAATGTTTTGCAACTTCGGGATACAAATAAAAAAATTGCTCATAAGTTAAAATATTGTACTTAATACTTCCAATCGGAATGATAAAACTATATCGTGAGTTTCTAAAATGAAGTTTCAGCACGATTTGTAAGTTTTCTTTTATGACGTGTTCATATTTGTATCCTAATTTTTTTTTGTTCCAATGCGTTTGTAAATTCCGCTAATTGATTAATTTTACTAAATGTTAGATTTTGTTTATGTTAGATTTTTAAGTTCAGTGTTTTTTTTTCTCTGTTAACCTTCAAGCGGGCGCGCGTAGTCGAATCGACCGCGCTTAGAACATTTTCTTTCATATTATTATTGTTACCCATCACATTTATTTCTCATTTCTAGTAGCCTGTCGCTATGTCATTGGGAGTAAAAAAGAGAATAAACCGTCGCTCGGGGCGTTCCCCCACCTCCACAGATCGCAATTGTTTTAGTCCTGGTGCAGTCGTCGAAGAGACTACACGCGCCTGTCGTCGAAAAGGTTACGCGAGTTACACATGCATCCCATACTATACCCGACATACTGTAATGTGGCATAGCCGCTGGGTTGGCCACCACTGCACCATGCCTCCTCATGGGCAACCTGTGATACCGGTTAGTCAGTAGTGGCAGGCCCCGAAAAAGAGGGATCCCGCTAGGACGAGACTGGATCACGAGGGAGTCGTTTTTTGGAACTCGAGCGGTTGACTGGGGAGTAGCGAGGAAAGCAAGTCCGCGTGGTGTTAAGCTGTTGGTGTTGGATAAATTCTGGAGAGTGTGGCGTTCACGAGTGTAGTTAAATAAAAGAAAACTGTATGAGAATCGCTAGTCGCGAAGAAGCGATTGTTTTTTCGCGCGCGAAAGTAGATCGGTCCGAGTTACTTAAAATGGATAATTAAAAAGGGGTTGGCTACGGGAGTTGGTCGGGGTCGGAGATATCGTGTGTGTTGAATTCGTCGGATAATCCATTCCAATTCTTCACTTTTGTAAACCGCCTGTGGTGAATTTTGCGCGAATAATCTTTTCCGCGGCTATGACCATATGAAAATGAATTGTGGAGTCGAACTTTTGTGAAACAAAATATCAACGAACTAACAAAAATCGTAAGAGAACATTCGACTTTGAAAGGCTGCATCTGGGATTTGTGCAAAAACTAAATCTTTATTAGGATATTTTTCTTTTAATGCTGAATTTGGCAATATCTGTGCGGGGATCCTGACGCAGTGACATTTGTTCCGATATAAGCTGAAGTGACTAGTGCGTCAGCCAGAGGAAGCCCCTTAGCCAGATTCTAAAGTTCAGAAAGATGCTCAAACCCTAACCTAGAAACGCAAGGTCCAGTTACGACTAGAGAATGAAGTTTTAACGTGTGGTAAATATCCGGAAAAAAATTACATTGAGAACTTTGAAAAAAAAAAGAATTTAGATAAATAATTAGTTTAGAAAAACATTTAAATACACACATTTATATACAATCTTGAAACAGTTTCTATTTAATTCGTAAAAAATTGCTGTCTTATCGATTCGAGCAAATAATTCTAAGGTTAGGTTATTTTGGAGGCGCTCTAATGCAGATTTAAGAATATTTTTATCAACTAATTTGCTGCCATGTTATTTTTCTTGTATTGTTAAAAGCTTCCCCTCAAGGCCTTGAAAGAAAGTTTCATAAAATTTTGTACACGTATGGCAAAAGAAATGAAATTGTTAATATCTTTTAAATCGAAATGAAAATTTACGAAAAAAAGAGGAAAGAATACAATATAATAAGAATGAAAAATATATATATATATGTTTTATCAATATTGTCTTTGTAATTGCTAATTCTAACGAACCATGACTAGGTTAGATTCGAATTGAGATTGAAAAAAAATTGAAAACTAAAAACAGTTCTATAAAACATTGATTTTATTTTATATAAACTATGAGGTAAGACAATTTATCGATTTATGGTTATTATTGCTGAATTTGCTCTTATTATAATACAAAAAAAAAACATGCAAAAATAAAAAAACTCGAAGGGTGTAGATAATTTTTTGAGGACACGTACATAATTAAATTTTTATTAATACTAATGTTATATGATAAGATTGAAATATATATGTAAAGAGAAAATGTACTATACATAAACTAGATGTGCCTTTTTTTTTGAAAAAAAAAACGAAAATAAGAGAATAAACATGGAATATTAAACCTAATCAGCGAGAGTTTCCATAAGGCTCCTCCGCCCTTCTGGCATTAAGGAACAGGGTTCACACTGGCTGAAGTAAGTATTGGTGGGCCTATTGCGCACAACACATGCGGACACGCAAGCACTAGGCCACGGTAGGGCGGGCCCAGGCAGCGACATCTGCGCCTGGCGAGCTCCGCTGAAGCTCGGCTTCTAATCGGGAGTGACACTGCCGCCCGAGAGAATTGTTTGTTCGTTCCGTGGTAGGTTTTTTTTCTTTCTCGTCTATCGCCGGATCGATTACGTGAATCGCGATTAAAGTAGCTGATGTGTTTACTCTCTTGGGTAGGTTTTGGAACGCGGTATTATCTCGGTATGCGCGCGAGAATTCTTTGGGTAAAGTAACGTAGGAGGTATAGCCTCACAAGATGAATAGTTTGCTTTGTTTGATGAATTTTTTTTGTCGGTATGTAAGCGGGCAACTTGACGGCTGAATCTATGGAAATGAGATTCGGGACTGATTCTAGAGAACGCACCCACGACGATACGCACCGAGCTGAGCTGGCCATCACTCCTCTAGCTAGGTAGAGGCCGAACCCGAATTCGTCTGAACGACACATGGGTTCGTTGCCTCGTCCCGGGGACTTAACGTCCATTGAGGCCAACAAGACGAAAGTCCTGTTGGCTTGAAATTTCGAAGCGATAACGTTCGCTTATTCCTCATTTCATTACAATACCCATACATCATACATACTCCTCCTACCCCGAAACCAATCCAATATCCAATCAGTCACGTACAGCCAATTTCAATAACACAACCCACCAAATAATATAAACATCCCGACAGAATCAATCATAACAACCCTCTCATATCCAAATACTCAGCGCAACTCTAAATAAACATTCTCACATTTAGTTGCATGGTCAGCCCAAAATCAATTATAAAAGTCCACGATCTATTGTAAACAATTCACATTTAATTGCATGGTCAGCCCAAAATCAATTACCAAAGTCCACGATCTATTGCAAACAGAAGATCGAATTATGAATGCTGATGCAGCATACCAAATGTATAAATACGCGAAGCCCTATGATAAGAGACTCAGTTGAAATTAAGAATTGTAAAGAATAAAAACTTGGATGTTTAGGAAATGAAGTCTACCTTTTTTAAAAATCAGTGTTCTATTTAGGCAATTCCGCGTCGAGGAAATCGACCGATTTTTTGAACATAACGTTACCCAAAAACGTAACGAGCCCATGTGTCGTTCAGACGAATTCGGGTTCGGCCTCTTCCTAGCTAGAGGAGTGATGGCCAGCTCAGCTCGGCGCGTATCGTCGTGGGTGCGTTCTCTAGCATCAGTCCCGAATCTCATTTCCAGAGATTCAGCCATCAAATTGCCCGCTTACATACCGACAAAAAAAAATTTCATTCAACAAAGCAAACTATTCATCTTGTGAGGCTATACCTCCTACGTTACTTTACACAAAGAATTCTCGCGCGCATACCGAGATAATACCGCGTTCAAGGGCTGCCCGAGAGAAAAAAATCTTTACGTTACATTGGTCTATTGGTGGAATTCCGAAGCTACTCAAAACAAAAACAGGCAAGAAAGAAAAGAAAACGAAAGACTACCGCGTACCAAAACAATCTCTCGGGTGGCCTTGCCACTCTCGAATTGGAAGACGAGCTTCAGCGGAACTCGCCAGGCGCAGATGTCGCTGCCTGGGCTCGCCCTACCATGGCCTAGCGCTTGCGTGTCCGCATGTGTTGTGCGCACTAGGCCCACCACTACTCACCTTGGCCGGTCTATTCCGTTATCTGTTGGAAATGGAGGTCATTCGAGAGGGAGAGCCCTCAAGGAAACTCTGGATTATTCAATTCATTATAAATTTATTCATTCTCACTTCGAATAGGTACAAATTACTAGAAAAAAAATAACTAAAGAGGCGAAACGCTAGAAAATTTAATTTGTGATTATCATAAACTACTTTAAGGTATATAAAAAAAACTTTACTTTATTGATGGTAGCGATTTGTTTTCTTGAAATATTTCTGTATTGTAAATGTCTATATATATATTTTTTCTTCAAAGGGTCTATAGCTACAGATGTCAATCAGTTGTATTTTTCATAATTAAAAAAAAAATTTTCTTTTTTTCTTTTTCTTTTTTCGTACTACTACTTTCAGACTCATATTTCTGTGATTCGCTTAGAACTAGAATTATTCTTACATAATGTTTAACCTTACATTCTATAAGTAAATACATTCGGTAGTATGGTCTGGCTATATAATAATGGATGCTTTGACTTACTCAGCGTTTACATGAAACTACTCTTTTAAAACATGATTACTCTCCCTTTTCTTGACATCTGGTTCTATATGTGTCCAACATAAACATTTTTTTTATGAAATGGTACTAGGGAAATACTTTAAGTCCTTCCGCACAGACACCTAAGCACACACATCGAGGCCGCAACGAATATGATCACCACTGGCATGAACTGTGAGCATAGTTGTGGCTCAATCGCCCAAAAAAAAAAACGTTCGAGCGTAAACACACTGAAGGCGGGATAGTTCTAATCACTGAAAATTAAGGCATTGGTGCCAAATCGTTAAAGGTTTTGCATTGCCTTCTAATCGACTCACAAATTTCGTTGCTAACCAAAACCATCCTTTGCTTGCTTTTTTTTTCTTGGGTAAATCTCTTGCTACCTGATATCCAATTACCGATTGCGATTGAAACCAACCGCGCTAGTGTTGTGAACGATGAAATCCAAAATAAGGAGAAATGGGCCAATTGATTTAAGTATTGGTGCAGTAACCAGCATAATGTTCAAGTGGCCAAAAATTAGTTATACTCTATCAGGTACACCAAAAATCAGTTGCCACTTCGCTGTAAACTAAATACAAACAAACCAATCACGCTGGCTTTGTTGCCACACAATACCGAAATTACTACCGGAGACATGTGCGATTGGCGTTAAAGGGTTAACTGTTTCGACACTGTGGATTCGCGCTTAACCTCAATCGTTTTGTCTCTTCTTCGATTCTTTTGGAACACACATGGCCTCTATTATATAGTCGATAGAAAAGGCGTGCACTGTTATTGTAACGGTACCTGGTCGGCACAAGAATTTCTAGGTTAAGCGGACGAGTGCCGGCACCACTCGGATGGGCTATCGAAAAATCTTTCAACCTGTTGGCCTGTTTGCTTGGTCTTTCTAGCAAGAAAATCCCCGGTTAGAGCACTAATCACACCGAGTTTTAGCTGCTTTGCGCGCAAGATTCTTCCTCCTTCCACAACCGCCGTTACTCTCTTCAGAATTCATTTTTTTTACTTATCAATTTTTTCTGCAACTCGGGCCTATTTACTTTCGCGCGCAAAAAATACAATAACGCTTCTTCGCGACTCGCGATTTTCTCCAGTTTTCTTTGATTTAATTACACTTGTGAACGCCACACTCTCCAGAATTTTCCAACCAACAACTTCACACCACGCGGACTTCTTTCTTCGCTAGTCCAGTCCGCTCGAGCTCAAAAAAACGAATCCCTGTCTCCCTGGCAGCAATCCCACTCGTCCGTCCGCTAGCGGTTCTCCGCAAAAATCGGTCGGGTAGCTGCCCAAACCAGACTCCCGCTTGAGCGCTGCAAGCTGGTTTTTCTCGGTGTGCATGGTTTCCGCTTCTGGATCCACCCGAAGATTCCAAAAATTATTATTTTTGCCTGCGTGCGCTATTGCAATTGTTCCAAGGAACTTACTACAAAAGCGAAAAACATGTAAAAATCTCTTCAAAATGAAATAAAATGTAACAAAAGGGATTGTATTATTAATGCAGAAAGAGGATTAGTTATAGCTATCAATATGAATGAATCAATAAAACAAAACTGTAATGAAAAAACATATAAGTTAAATGAACATTATATAGTAAGATTCAGCAATTGTTAATTAGAATTACTCGGCAAGGTGTATTACAATGATATAGAAGAATTTCAACAAATATTAATATTAAATCCTGTCACAAACACTACTGGATATATTAGAGAAATTAATTAAAAAAAAAACCTAAAATTGGATAACAAAAAACTTAGATAAAATAGAGGAAATAAAATACGTAAATACCAGAAAAAACATTACAGCTGCATCAGTAACGTTTATAATTATAATAAAACTTGCAACTACATTAATTTTCTACCGTCACTGCAAAAATAAGACTTCCAATTTTAAATATAAATAATGACAAAAAAACAACAACTTACCAATATTCAAATTTGTTGAGGACAACAAAGATCTTAAGAAGGGAGACGTTACACATGCATCCCATACTATACCCGACATACCCCTGTAGTGGATCTACACATATCTACACAATCAATCAGCATTTTACTATAAACTAAACCCACAAATCAATAATCAACAGTCGTAGAATATACAAATGCATAATTTACGATTACCTTGTAATGCTCACTTTGCATACTCGTTTTGCATTACACATAATCTACTCACACGAAAGTCCAATTCATGTTGTCACTAAAAATAGACACATGAACGAATGTTTATAATAACCCATCGCGATCGCACTAGACTAAGCGGCGCCTAGCATTGGCAGGTGCAATGTACGACATACTTCCACACAAAGTACGAAACCTGAGTAGTTATTACTCATGGACTATTATGAGTGTTACATTTCACTCATGGACTATTATGAGTGTTGCATTTTAAATTGGGTCATATGGAAAAATGCTGATCGATATTTTGATTGGTAGAATGAATTTACTATATTCAATTCTTCCAGTTTTAGAGTAGGGATTATGTATTAAGTAGAATAAAATATTAGAGTAGGGATTATATGTTAAGTTGTAAAAAGTGTATAAAAGGAAATTGTAGAAAAGAAAATATAGTCATAGTCATAGTTATAGCGTACTTTTGACTCGTTTGTATTAACGCATTATTGCCGTAGTTTGGCAAAACGCTCGAGCCGTAACTTGGCTTTAGAAGCGCCTCAATTGTAGCGTAACCAGTCGCTAAACAAAAACTTAATAAAAAATATCGGCTAGCTTGGATCTTGAATCCTGCGCCAGACATGTGGCAATTAACTTGCCGGTAGGTACCCCAATTTAACCCTGTTCCCTCACTTAAAGTGCGCTTTTCTTATACAGCGCTAAAACCCAGATCTCCCTTGAAGAATACAAGATCCGGCGTTCGGCGTCCAACACCGAGAAGGCATCTCCTGCGACGAGCTATCGTTTACAGGCCTATCATTTACATGGCGATCCTGCGACCCACGAACCTGCGACTCACGATCCTGCACTCTCGATACATGTATCAAGGCGATTCTGCCTATACGATGCTGAAAGTTTTTTAATAAAAAATTGGAACAAAAATTTAAATTTGAATGTTGACGACTAATACAGCGACCGAACATGGAATTTTGACGTGAGATAATGGAGTTGGAACTTCAACCAAAAATATGGAAGACAGTTGCAAATAGGAAAAAGGCGAAGATGAAGAAGAATTTTGTGCGTTATTTGCGATTAAAGTAACAAGTAATTTAATGATGACTAAAGAATTTAACGGCAACGACCAGCATTTATAATTGTACACTAGTTACTTCAAGCTAAACTTTAATTTTATATAGAGATAAACTGAAAAAGAATAACATTTTAATTAAAATTTGTTTTAAACAAATTAGGTAAATTTTACTGTAGCATAAAATAACTACGCGAATTCTTATGAAAATTGTCGCAATAGACACTTTATGTTTTGAAAGAAAAAATATGATTAATGATATTGATAATGATTGATAAATTTATAGAATTAACTATTATGTAACTGTTAATTGGAGACGAGCACTGAAATAACACTTTAGAGAATAATGTATACAGAATAACGGGTATGAGCACAAATTACGGGTATGAGCACAAATGTCAAGAATACAAATCAACACTGAAATGCTAAGATCCATGATACCTTCGACAAACGATGAAAACATTAGCAAAAAGTTATTGGCGATAACAAGAAGTAAAACGAAAAAGGTACTAAGTGAAAATAAAAATACAGAAATCGACAAGCAAAGTGGCAACCAAAACGAGGAGATTGATCACCTCCATGCGTTTGATTGCACTTCTTTGTCAGATATTAAAGGGGCGATGAAACTGAAATTTTATATGCTAGCTAGCAAGAAAAACAAGAAAGATGATATATCTATAACTAAAGAGAAAGATTTTATAGTAGTGCGCTACAGTGATAAAGTTGTTGAGAAACCAGTTTCCTTAAACGATAAGCTGAAAGTTCATGATAACAACAATGATAATTCATACACGAAATTAGTTTCTGTCATGAAGAAATTGTTAATATATTCAAAGAACAATAGCATAAATGCACTATCTTTATCCTCTAATGATGATATATTCAGGTACGTACCGAGAAATGAATTCAAGAAATTATTTAATGCGTTGCAACGGGAAGAAAGTTATAAGTTAAAAATATTAATATACAGACCGCCCATAAGAATTCAAGACGTCAAAAAGCAAAATGAATTAATTATTGAGTACCACAATTCGCCACATGGAGGACATATAGGAGTACATAAAACATTGTTAAAATTGAAACAGAGATACTGTTGGAAGGATATGAAGAAAATGGTCAAAAAACATATAAACCAATGTGAAAAGTGCAAAATGAATAAAATAACTAAGCACACCAAAGAGAAAATGATAAAAACCGAGACTCCATCTACTAGCTTCGAGATTGTAAGCGCAGACATTGTTGGCCCGTTGAGAATTTCCAACAACTACAGATACATTCTCACTATTCAGTGCGAATTAACGAAATTTATAACTGCAATACCCATAGAGACTAAGGATGCTACCACAGTAGCAAAAGCTATAGTAAATAAATTTATCTTATTATACGGTCATTTCAAGATTCTAAAAACGGACTTAGGGACAGAATTTACAAACAGTCTAATGCAAGAAATATGCGAGTTACTACATATAAAACAAATATTTTCAACCCCTTACCATCATGAGTCGTTAGGTGTAATAGAAAGGAACCACCGCGTATTAAACGAATACTTACTGTCCTTCGTTGATAACAACAACTGGGACGAATGGATACCTTTCTATACATTTTCATACAATACAACTCCACATATTGACACAAATTATACACCTTACGAACTAGTATTCGGCAAACTATCCTATTTACCAAATGACATTTTAAGCGATTCAGAAGAAATATACAATTTAGAGAATTACAGAAATGAATTAAAAATTAGATTAAAAATGTCTCTAACAAAAGCAAAGGACTTAATTGAAAAAGCTAAAATGATTAGAACAAATAAAGAATGTTATTCAAAACCATTAAACATAGAAATAGACGATCTTGTTTTATTAAAAGTAGAGAACAGAAGAAAACATGAGAAACCGTATAAAGGTCCATTTAAAGTACTTAGTAAAAATAATGTAAATACACTATTGGAAATAGACAATAAGAAAAAATGGATACACAATAATAGACTTAAGATTTTCAAAAAAAAGGGGAATAACAATGTATAAAAATATAATATAAGACATGTAAAAATACCTATAATAAGTCTCGATTTTGTACCCAAACTCTCACCTCAAAAGGTTAAGGGTGTAGTGGATCTACACATATCTACACAATCAATCAGCATTTTACTATAAACTAAACCCACAAATCAATAATCAACGAGCAGTCGTAGAATATACAAATGCATAATTTACGATTACCTTGTAATGCTCACTTTGCATACTCGTTTTGCATTACACATAATCTACTCACACGAAAGTCCAATTCATGTTGTCACTAAAAATAGACACATGAACGAATGTTTATAATAACCCATCGCGATCGCACTAGACTAAGCGGCGCCTAGCATTGGCAGGTGCAATGTACGACATACTTCCACACAAAGTACGAAACCTGAGTAGTTATTACTCATGGACTATTATGAGTGTTACATTTCACTCATGGACTATTATGAGTGTTGCATTTTAAATTGGGTCATATGGAAAAATGCTGATCGATATTTTGATTGGTAGAATGAATTTACTATATTCAATTCTTCCAGTTTTAGAGTAGGGATTATGTATTAAGTAGAATAAAATATTAGAGTAGGGATTATATGTTAAGTTGTAAAAAGTGTATAAAAGGAAATTGTAGAAAAGAAAATATAGTCATAGTCATAGTTATAGCGTACTTTTGACTCGTTTGTATTAACGCATTATTGCCGTAGTTTGGCAAAACGCTCGAGCCGTAACTTGGCTTTAGAAGCGCCTCAATTGTAGCGTAACCAGTCGCTAAACAAAAACTTAATAAAAAATATCGGCTAGCTTGGATCTTGAATCCTGCGCCAGACATGTGGCAATTAACTTGCCGGTAGGTACCCCAATTTAACCCTGTTCCCTCACTAAAAGTGCGCTTTTCTTATACAGCGCTAAAACCCGGATCTCCCTTGAAGAATACAAGATCCGGCGTTCGGCGTCCAACACCGAGAAGGCATCTCCTGCGACGAGCTATCGTTTACAGGCCTATCATTTACATGGCGATCCTGCCTATCCTTTACACCCCCTATCATACATACTCCTCCTACCCCGAAACCACGAATATCCAATCAGTCACGTACAGCCAATTTCAATAACACAACCCACCAAATAATATAAACATCCCGACAGAATCAATCATAACAACCCTCTTATATCCAAATACTCAGCGCAACTCTAAATAAACATTCTCACATTTAATTGCATGGTCAGCCCAAAATCAATTATAAAAGTCCACGATCTATTGTAAACAATTCACATTTAATTGCATGGTCAGCCCAAAATCAATTACCAAAGTCCACGATCTATTGCAAACAGAAGATCGAATTATGAATGCTGATGCAGCATACCAAATGTTTAAATACGCCAAACCCTATGATAGGAGACTCAGTTGAAATTAAGAATTGTAAAGAATAAAAACTTGGATGTTTAGGAAATAAAGTCCACCTTTTTTTTAAATCAGTGTTTTATTTAGGCAATTCCGCGTCGAGGAAATCGACCGATTTTTTGAACAGAACGTTACCCAAGAACGTGACACGCGCGACGCTCAACGCGACATACCCTCGTTTACGCTCGTAGTAGTTCTTCGGCCATCATTCAATATTATCGAATTAAGCTTGTACTTTCAACTTCCCAGTATATGGGAAGTTCTTGTAATCGCCTCGAAAATCGAAATTGAAATTTTCAACATATCTTTACGTTTTGAGGTCTTACGAGTATATTTTAAGTGTTTTTAGAAAGAAGTATGTATGTGTGCGTGTGTGTGTATGTACGTGCGTACGTACGTGCGTTCGCGGACAGTTTTTCTACGAGCATAACTCACGTGAACAAAGTCGTATCGACTTCGTTAAGGTCTCAATCGAAGCGTCTTTGCAATCTCAAGAGCTGATTAGTTTTTGGGACACTTCGGTCGGGGGGGTTTGCTGTTTTCACCCCTTGAAAGTCAACCATGTTATGAGCTATATCTTACGAACCAAACGTACGATTTGCTTCATCAAGGTGTCAATCGACGCGTAGCAACATTTTCGTGACTTTGTCAAATTTTTAAAAAAATCGTTGGACCCGTTTTTTAATTTTTTTAAAAAAAGTGCAAAAAATTGGAGTTTTTTTCAAAAACATCAAATTTTTAACTTTATTTTCAAGTCGCAGTAATTATTGTTTCTAAAATTTATATACTCCAAACATTTTTTGTGAAAAAACTACCAAAACTTTTTTTCATGATTACAAAAAAAAATTAAATTAAAAATAAAAAATCATTAAAAGTCATCATGTCCTTCATGGTCATTTATGTCAATCATTATATCTCGAGAACCAAATATAATCTTTGCATCATTAAAAAGTCAATCAACGCGTATGATCATTTTAATGATGTTTTTAAATTTAAGAAAAAATCTTTGTAGCCATTTTTTACATTTAATAAAAAAATATTGAAAATTAGTGTTTTTTTCATAAAAAAATTAATTAATTATTAATAAAATTAACATCGTAATAATAAATGTTTGTAACATTTATAAACTTTTATCAATTTCTGTAGAGACTAGCAAAATATGTTCTCATGATTTGAAAACAAATTGAAATAAAAATAAAAAAAAATCATTCAAAGTCACCATGGAAAAAGGGTTCATAAGAATTTTTATACCTTAAATCTCTTATTCTATAGACATTGTTGTAAAGTCAATCAAAGTTTATTATTATTTGCATAATTTGCCAAAGATTTTTAATAGTCCTCACAGAACCGTGTTTTAACTTTAATAAAAAACTGCTTAAATTTTGAAAACCAATACAAATCAAATCAAATTTGCAATTCTGATAATCAACGGTTTGAATGGTAAAATGTTTTGAAGTCAACACTTTTTAAAATGATATGCTTTGAAAAGCCTTCATCAAATAAAAAACTGTAGTTTTAAGGAGTTTTGTTCTTTAGTATTCGTAAAATTTCAGTTGCTTCCTTCATCATTTGTAATACATATATTTTACTTACTTTTACGATTAATATTAAGTCATTCCAATAACTTTGATGAGAAGTATATTTTTATTATTCAAATTAGTATTATTTCCATAATTATTATTGTGTCTAATATTTTTAATATTTCTGTAAATATTACTTACCATTTGTTGCGACCTCAGCGTATTGACACTGCGGCCACGGAAAATTTATTTGAACCTAGCCTTCCATCCCCTGTATAGCGCAACGATGCCGGCTAAAGCTCAGCGCGTGGGTGTGGTTCTTTAGGAGGTTAGGCTAGGCCCGTGTCGATCCAAATAACATGGACAAGGGATGGGAATCAGGATTGGGTGTTGGTACTGATCCTGGAAAAAAAACTTAGGCCATGATACTGTTAAAAGGAATATAGATATATTTCAAATAATTCAAATAAAAAACTAACATCATAATAAACTTATAAAACAACAAAAAATATAATTCGAAATAATAAAAAATTAAGGTTTGAAAGAAAACTATAATAAAGAAAATATCAAAAAAAATTATGATTAAAAAGGAAATTATGATAACTAAATAATAATAATACAAAAATAGTAATTATGATTTAAAAAAATTATAACAACAGAAGAAAAATAGGAGAAGAAGAAAAAAACCTAAAGTGAAGTGGAGTCAACACACACAAAAATACCAACCTTACTCCAAATATTTATCGGTATCCAACTTACCCTGGCTGATGATGAGTGCTCCTCACAGCTGGTAGTTGTCCTGAAACCCCCAAAAAAATAAACTGCACTTCAATTCACTCGCTAGGTTTTTCTCCCTTAACAATTATTTCACATCAATTGAACGTCATCTATTTTTTTTGTGCTCTAATGCAAATCGTTTTACAAAAAAAAATACAAAAGAATATAATTTATAAAAGAATATAATTTCGCACAATTGCAAGAATCATAATGAGATTTCCTTAATCAATTCCTCATTTTAGAATTTATCTCCCTAATTGTGTACTGCTGAAGACGTTTTACTCAATGTTCACTCACGTTACCGCCACCAAGAACATCAAATACGGCGAAAAAAACTCCAATTTTTAAATCGTTTCATTTTTTTCAATCTTAGTTTGACTCCTGCTTCCCAAAATACACTTCAATTTCACAAAAAAAATGTTCAAGTTCGACACCGCAGTGATCGTCGGAGATCCGGAACCTTCCACTTCCCAAACTAGCCTCCTTCCTTAATTTTTCGCGATCTTTTTTCTTCTTCTAACAAACGAACTGCACACTTTCTCCTTGCACAATCAACTCCACTTTTTCGTGATCTTTCTTTTTTCTTCACAACATTCAACTTAACGCCTGATCATTCCACAACCAACTGCCAAGTACCTCCCGTTGTTTTTTCCACTCTCTTCCCATCTTTTTGGGGCCGGGTGAAAAAGGTCCCGCTGGCTTGCGAATAAATTGCAACATGTTTTTTTATTTAGTTGAATAATGTCACACCTGTTGTCATCTCTAGACAGTAGCCTTCTGGAGCGTCGATGCCTCAGAACCATGAGGATGTCGGTTCGATCCCCAGAGCTGCCTGTAATTTTTTTTTCTTACATTGTTTTTCCGGCTTGGTCTGCAGCTTTCAGTTGGAATGCGGATGAAAAGTCAATGCCAAGTAGCGGGCTGATGCGACCTAGCAACTAGGAAAGATCTGGAATCTGCATCCAACTGGAAGCCAGCGGGACCTTTTTCACCCGGCCCCAGAATGATGGGAAGAGAGTGTAAAAAACAACGGGAGGTACTAGGGAGTTGGTTGTGGAATGATCAGGCGTTAAGTTGAATGTTGTGAAGAAAAAAGAAAGATCACGAAAAAGTGGAGTTGGTTGTGCAAGGAGAAAGTGTGCAGTTCGTTTGTTAGAAGAAGAAAAAAGAAGATCGCGAAAAATTAAGGAAGGAGGCTAGTTTGGGAAGTGGAAGGTTCCGGAGATCTCCGACGATCACTGCGGTGTCGAACTTGAACATTTTTTTTGTGAAATTGAAGTGTATTTTGGGAAGCAGGAGTCAAACTAAGATTGAAAAAAATGAAACGATTTAAAAATTGGAGTTTTTTTCGCCGTATTTGATGTTCTTGGTGGCGGTAACGTGAGTGAACATTGAGTAAAACGTCTTCAGCAGTACACAATTAGGGAGATAAATTCTAAAATGAGGAATTGATTAAGGAAATCTCATTATGATTCTTGCAATTGTGCGAAATTATATTCTTTTATAAATTATATTCTTTTGTATTTTTTTTGTAAAACGATTTGCATTAGAGCACAAAAAAATAGATGACGTTCAATTGATGTGAAATAATTGTAAAGGGAGAAAAACCTAGCGAGTGAATTGAAGTGCAGTTTATTTTTTTGGGGGTTTCAGGACAACTACCAGCTGTGAGGAGCGCTCATCATCAGCCAGGGTAAGTTGGATACCGATAAATATTTGGAGTAAGGTTGATATTTTTGTGTGTGTTGACTCCACTTCACTTAAGGTTTTTTTTTTCTTCTCCTATTTTTCTTCTGTTGTTATAATTTTTTTAAATCATAATTACTATTTTTGTATTATTATTATTTAGTTATCATAATTTCCTTTTTAATCATAATTTTTTTTGATATTTTCTTTATTATAGTTTTCTTTCAAACCTTAATTTTTTATTATTTCGAATTATATTTTTTGTTGTTTTATAAGTTTATTATGATGTTAGTTTTTTATTTGAATTATTTGAAATATGTCTATATTCCTTTTAACAGTATCATGGCCTAAGTTTTTTTTCCAGGATCAGTACCAACACCCAATCCTGATTCCCATCCCTTGTCCATGTTATTTGGATCGACACGGGCCTAGCCTAACCTCCTAAAGAACCACACCCACGCGCTGAGCTTTAGCCGGCATCGTTGCGCTATACAGGGGATGGAAGGCTAGGTTCAAATAAATTTTCCGTGGCCGCAGTGTGAATACGCTGAGGTCGCAACAAATGGCGCCCAATTTTAATTTTACTGAATCCGTACAGTCAAATAAAATGCAAGAAAAATCAAATACTATAGATTAATTCTATCACTAGCCCAAACAATGGCTTTTGGTTTTGAATAGTGATGGAATTAATCTATAGTATTTGATTTTTCTTGCATTTTATTTGACTACGGATTCAGTTAAATTAAAATTAATTAATTAATTCATTAGATTTTCAAGTAAGTTCTATTTTTCTTCTTATCTTGCATTTGTTTGATCTTAGTTATTGAAATTATTCTCATTTTAATTTAATTTTGTCAATTTCTATTTAAATGTTGCTACACTTTCTTCTTCTTTCAAAAATCATTTTTGTAATATTGGTCACTGCGGTCGCGGTGGCGCCCATTGTGTCGAAATGAGTTAATAGCTCCGATATTAGGGCTCGATCAGACGGGTGAACCATAGCATATAATCTGGTGGCGAGTGCTATTACCAGGTATGTGTCTACTGTATCTCCTTTCACGGGATAGCTTAGCAAAGACTAAGCACTTCGAATCAGAGGACATTCCTGATTTCTCGTCCACCTTTCGTGGTGTTGAGGCAACCTCCCAGTGTCTTTTATCCGGTGTGTTGTTAGATCTTTAGCAGATCTCAACACAGCCGTGTCTGCCCATGAGGCGACTTTGCGAATAAAGTACAATTCTGGGAGAGCTCCTCTTCACCCGGGTTAATATGGAAAGAGCTCTGTCTTCAATTAATTTTTATAAATATCCAAGTTTTTTCCGTCCTAACATTTAATACCCCTTTCCCTTTCATTACATCCAATCAATGTAAATGTTGGTGCTGAGCCTGAAAAAAAAAATTATTGTCGGAAACAATCATTAATCATACATAGGCTACAATTATTTGAATTTTTGGCTATTGGAGTTTTTGGTGTACTATAAAAGCATAATTTTTGGATTTGATAAGAGACTTCTAGTTTTTCTTGGTTCCCTCGCATATACTGAGTAGATTGGATTTTATAGTAATCTTTGTTGCATCTATCATAGGCACCATGCCAAATACGGTACGTAGGTCAGACGACTCTGGGCTCGAACGTCTTACCCGGAGGCTAGGTTGTATGACCTTGTCACCCACAGAAACTGAAACTCAACCACGTAGCGTACACACGTCTCCGCCGCCTAGAGATCGTCCAGGAGAGGAGGTTCATCCTGAAGAATTTTCTGCTCAAAGCACACCCCCTGGGGACAATGCTGGTGATAGAAGGAATTATCGTTGTTTGGAAACGTCACAAGCCCCTACGGTGAATAGATCGTCCATTTCGCTCCCACCATCTAAATGGAATTTAAGATTTGACGGATCTTCTCGCGGTGCAGACGTTGACCGTTTCCTTTTCCGCGCCACTACTCTAGCCGATAACTACGGCGTGTCAAGAGAGACCCTCGCCGTAGATTTTCATCTGTTGCTGGCAGGACAAGCCGAAGAGTGGTATTGGCGGTATTTAGAGCAAACGCCAATCCTGGTGTGGGCCCACTTAGTGAGTGCCCTAAAAGAGCGTTTTGCGACTCAACAGTCAGACGTGGATGTGAGACGCGCTATGGATGCTCGTTTACAGCGTCCAGGTGAACCTTTCCAAGATTTTCACGATGCCTTGGAAGCGTTAGCGTTACGGCTTAGGCACACGCTACCTGACGTTGATTTGCAATGCATCCTACTTCGGAACATGGATCTCCGATTAAGAAACCATTTGGCTGGGGTGGAGTTTCATTCAAGTCAGGCTTTGGTTCGTCGGTGTGTATCAATAGAAGCGGTGTGGTACCCAAATGGTAAGGCCCCGGAAAGAAATCAATATAAACGCTCCAATGCAGTAGCGGAAATCTGCAGTGGCTATGACGATCCCAATGAAGAAGTAAATGCTATCGTCAGACACCAGGCTGAAATCGTGCCTCAGAGCCGGTATCCGGCTCCCTCATCAAGTAGATACCGACAGACTGGAGATCATCCGGCAATGTCATCACTCTCAACATCAACAAATACACTTCGCGCACGCCCGACTATGGATTTGCGGGTATGTTGGAACTGCCAGGATATAGGGCATTCATTTATGGAATGTTCTCAGCCAGTGCAGAGACAATTTTGCTTTGGATGTGGAACTCCGGGGGTGGTCAAACCAAGATGCACCAAGTGTGCGGGAAACGCTGGTCGGAGTGTGCAGAATATGGGGACTCTGTACACTCCTCCTCATCTCAGACCTCAACAAACCTCCACTACGGAGACCGCCTCGAACACCGACCCGGAACTACGGCGCCGACAGTAAGTGCTGACCGTTCATTCTGTGACGTTGCTGTCCAAACATCGAACAGTAACGCAGTCCCAACCACAAGTACAACCACCGAACCTCACGCTTCACGATTCAAGCGGTCGTATAATTATCTGAAAACCCGAAGTTTCTTAAAAAAATCCTGCCTTGAGTCGATAATTACCCCTGCGGAAGACAATCGACCTTTTGCTGAGATAGAGATAAAAGGGCGAAAACTATTAGGTCTGTTAGATAGCGGGGCCAGTGTTAGTATCTTTGGTTCTACAGGGCTGAAGCTTATTGGCGAGCTTGGCTTACGCATGCATCCTCTAAAAGCCACGGTCAAAACTGCATCAGGAGATGGCGTTGCCGTTTTAGGATACATTAATAGCCTATTGCGCTTTAATAATCGCATGCGTATGATTCGCTTCTTGGTTGTACTGGCCCTAACAAACCCATTATACCTAGGAGTAGACTTTTGGGACGCCTTTAACATTTCACCCATATCACTGCCTACCATCAATGCGGTGACGGAATCCTCGAAAAGTGCGTTTCATAAGTTGTTTCCCCAGGAATCCGCTAAACTTGACCTAATAAAAAAAGTTTTTCCTTCCTTCAACCTCTTAGGATTGGGCAAGACAAATTTGTTGTCACATCACATAGACACTGGTACTGCCCAGCCTATAAAACAGAGACATTACGCCGTATCTCCTGTCATTCAAGCTCTGATAAACGATGAGCTAGATCGAATGCTGTCCTTAGGCGTAATAGAAGAAAGTCACAGCGCATGGAGTTCCCCTGTGACGATAGTCCGGAAACCTGGAAAGGTGAGATTATGTCTTGATGCCCGACGACTTAACAAAGTTACTGTTAAAGACGCTTATCCCTTACCATTGATCGAAGGACTCTTGGCACGTCTTCAAGCTACTCGATATATCACCAGTTTAGACTTGAAGGACGCATTTTGGCAGATACCCTTGGACACAAGCTCTCGGGAGAAAACAGCGTTCACCGTTCCCGGCAGGCCGTTATACCAGTTCACGGTCATGCCTTTTGGCCTTTGTAATTCTCCTCAGACAATGTGTAGATTGATGCACAAGGTCATCCCTCACCAACTACATGACAAGATATTTGTATATCTCGATGACTTGCTCATAACAAGTTCCACCTTTGATGAGCACATGGAATTACTTTCCACAGTGTCAAAATTATTGCGTAAGGCAAACTTGACAATCAACGTGGAAAAAAGTAAATTCCTGCAAAAAGAAATTAAATATCTTGGGTATGTGGTTAGTGACGGAACTCTGAAAACTGATTCTGAAAAGGTAGCGAGCATTCTAACTTACCCAGCACCCAAAACGGTGAAGGACATCCGGCGGTTCATGGGCATGGCAGGCTGGTATCGGCGGTTTATCCCAAATTTTGCGTCCTTGCCGAGTCCTTTAACAGACTTACTCAAGGCGAAGCGGGTGTTCCATTGGACAGACGCCGCTAATAAAGCATTCCAAGCTATTAAGCAGCATCTTGTAACTGCTCCAGTTCTAACTAATCCCGATTTCGGTCGGCCTTTCTATATCCAGTGCGATGCTTGCACTACGGGCATTGGCAGTGTGCTGTTCCAAAAGGATGATGATGGTGGAGAGCATCCCATCGCATTCATGTCTGTGAAATTGAACACGGCCCAGCGCAACTATAGCATCACGGAATTAGAGTGCTTAGCAGCTGTGCAAGGTGTTAAAAGATTTCGAGCATACATCGAGGGGTTGCCTTTCACCATCATCACCGATCATGCCAGTTTAAAGTGGCTCATGAGCCAGCAAGATTTATCCGGCAGATTGGCTAGGTGGAGTTTGAAGTTACAGGGATTTGACTTCACTATTGAGCATCGGAAGGGAACACAAAACATTGTCCCGGACGCCTTGTCACGCGCATGTGAAGCTAGTGCGGTTGAATCGCCTCCAGGCATAGATAACTCCAAACAGCACGATATCGATGAGGTGATCCCTGACTCAGTTTTTTTGGACCCTGAGTATACGGATTTGATCGCGCAAATCAAAAAGAACCCCGCAAGCTTCCAGAATGTGTCCACCACCGACGGGCGTGTTTATCTTCACACCAGACCGAAAGGAATCCTTCAAAATGACATTCCCAGAACGAAATTGTGGATCCCAGAGAACCACAAAGGGAATCTTATAGCTCGCGCTCATGATGATCCACGAGGCTCTCACGCAGGAATAAAGAAGACCATCGAGGTCTTACAAAGATATTATTACTGGCCTCGATTAAGGCAGGACGTTACCAACTATATTAGAGCCTGCGAAACCTGCAAGCAAATTAAGCCACCTAATTTCACCATGAGACCACCACTTGGAGCACCCAGGAAAACCTGTAGACCTTTACAGCGATTGTTCGTGGACTTTCTTGGTCCATACCCACGCTCAAGGTCTGGGAATACCCAACTACTTGTAGTGCTTGATCATTACACCAAGTTTATTTGGCTGAAAGACTACCGAAGGCCACCGGAGAAGCTGTCGCCAAATACATAAAAAACGAAGTTATTCTCACTTTTGGAATACCAGAAGTTCTGCATTCAGACAATGGAGTTCAGTTCGTTTCGAATGTGTTCACTCGGATGTTGGATGAGTTTGGAGTACAACACTGCCGAACTCCACTTTACACCCCACAAGCGAACGCTTCAGAACGGGCAAAACAAAGCATACTGTCGGCGATCCGAGCCTATATAGGGGAAGATCCAAGGAAATGGGATGAACATCTCGCAGAGTCCTGCTCTGCGTTTCGAAACGTTGTGCATGACTCCACAGGGTTTTCACCGCATTTCCTTATGTTCGGATACCAGCCTATCCAACATGGTTCGGATTATGGTCTGCTCCGAAGACTCCACGCATTTGAGGACGGCGAGGCTATGCTCCGCTCAAATGGCGACAGATTGCGGCTGGTTCAAGACCGGGTGCAGGAAAGGCTGGCAGAGGCACACTCTAAGGGGGCACGCGCGTACAACTTGCGCTGTAAAACACGCAACTTCTCGCTAGGTCAGAGAGTCTGGGTGAGAAATCATGCCCTAAGCAACGCTGTCAATCATTTTGCTGCCAAATTAGCTCCAAAATTCGTGGCAGCAAAAATAACACGAAGGGTAGGCACAGTGGCATATGAGTTGGAAGACGACCAGGGACGTTCACTAGGCATTTACCACGCACAAGATATTCGTGCTTAACATTTAATCTCAGCCCGACTTATCTCCTGGGTCGAGGTCGTCCCCACGAATGTTGCGAATAAATTGCAACATGTTTTTTTTTATTTAGTCGAATAATGTCACACCTGTTGTCATCTCTAGACAGTAGCCTTCTGGGAGCGTCGATGCCTCAGAACCATGAGGATGTCGGTTCGATCCCCAGAGCTGCCTGTAATTTTTTTTCTTGCATTGTTTTTCCGGCTTGGTCTGCAGCTTTCAGTTGGAATGCGGATGAAAAGTCAATGCCAAGTAGCGGGCTGATGCGACCTAGCAACTAGGAAAGATCTGGAATCTGCATCCAACTGGAAGCCAGCGGGACCTTTTTCACCCGGCCCCAGAATGATGGGAAGAGAGTGTAAAAAACAACGGGAGGTACTAGGGAGTTGGTTGTGGAATGATCAGGCGTTAAGTTGAATGTTGTGAAGAAAAAAGAAAGATCACGAAAAAGTGGAGTTGGTTGTGCAAGGAGAAAGTGTGCAGTTCGTTTGTTAGAAGAAGAAAAAAGAAGATCGCGAAAAATTAAGGAAGGAGGCTAGTTTGGGAAGTGGAAGGTTCCGGATCTCCGACGATCACTGCGGTGTCGAACTTGAACATTTTTTTTGTGAAATTGAAGTGTATTTTGGGAAGCAGGAGTCAAACTAAGATTGAAAAAAATGAAACGATTTAAAAATTGGAGTTTTTTTCGCCGTATTTGATGTTCTTGGTGGCGGTAACGTGAGTGAACATTGAGTAAAACGTCTTCAGCAGTACACAATTAGGGAGATAAATTCTAAAATGAGGAATTGATTAAGGAAATCTCATTATGATTCTTGCAATTGTGCGAAATTATATTCTTTTATAAATTATATTCTTTTGCATTTTTTTTGTAAAACGATTTGCATTAGAGCACAAAAAAAATAGATGACGTTCAATTGATGTGAAATAATTGTAAAGGGAGAAAAACCTAGCGAGTGAATTGAAGTGCAGTTTATTTTTTTGGGGGTTTCAGGACAACTACCAGCTGTGAGGAGCGCTCATCATCAGCCAGGGTAAGTTGGATACCGATAAATATTTGGAGTAAGGTTGATATTTTTGTGTGTGTTGACTCCACTTCACTTTAGGTTTTTTTTTCTTCTCCTATTTTTCTTCTGTTGTTATAATTTTTTTAAATCATAATTACTATTTTTGTATTATTATTATTTAGTTATCATAATTTCCTTTTTAATCATAATTTTTTTTGATATTTTCTTTATTATAGTTTTCTTTCAAACCTTAATTTTTTATTATTTCGAATTATATTTTTTGTTGTTTTATAAGTTTATTATGATGTTGGTTTTTTATTTGAATTATTTGAAATATATCTATATTCCTTTTAACAGTATCATGGCCTAAGTTTTTTTTCCAGGATCAGTGCCAACACCCAATCCTGATTCCCATCCCTTGTCCATGTTATTTGGATCGACACGGGCCTAGCCTAACCTCCTAAAGAACCACACCCACGCGCTGAGCTTTAGCCGGCATCGTTGCGCTATACAGGGGATGGAAGGCTAGGTTCAAATAAATTTTCCGTGGCCGCAGTGTGAATACGCTGAGGTCGCAACAAATGGCGCCCAATTTTAATTTTACTGAATCCGTACAGTCAAATAAAATGCAAGAAAAATCAAATACTATAGATTAATTCTATCACTAGCCCAAACAATGGCTTTTGGTTTTGAATAGTGATGGAATTAATCTATAGTATTTGATTTTTCTTGCATTTTATTTGACTACGGATTCAGTTAAATTAAAATTAATTAATTAATTCATTAGATTTTCAAGTAAGTTCTATTTTTCTTCTTATCTTGCATTTGTTTGATCTTAGTTATTGAAATTATTCTCATTTTAATTTAATTTTTTCAATTTCTATTTAAATGTTGCTACACTTTCTTCTTCTTTCAAAAATCATTTTTGTAATATTGGTCACTGCGGTCGCGGTGGCGCCCATTGTGTCGAAATGAGTTAATAGCTCCGATATTAGGGCTCGATCAGACGGGTGAACCATAGCATATAATCTGGTGGCGAGTGCTATTACCAGGTATGTGTCTACTGTATCTCCTTTCACGGGATAGCTTAGCAAAGACTAAGCACTTCGAATCAGAGGACATTCCTGATTTCTCGTCCACCTTTCGTGGTGTTGAGGCAACCTCCCAGTGTCTTTTATCCGGTGTGTTGTTAGATCTTTAGCAGATCTCAACACAGCCGTGTCTGCCCATGAGGCGACTTTGCGAATAAAGTACAATTCTGGGAGAGCTCCTCTTCACCCGGGTTAATATGGAAAGAGCTCTGTCTTCAATTAATTTTTATAAATATCCAAGTTTTTTCCGTCCTAACATTTAATACCCCTTTCCCTTTCATTACATCCAATCAATGTAAATGTTGGTGCTGAGCCTGAAAAAAAAAATTATTGTCGGAAACAATCATTAATCATACATAGGCTACAATTATTTGAATTTTTGGCTATTAGAGTTTTTGGTGTACTATAAAAGCATAATTTTTGGATTTGATAAGAGACTTCTAGTTTTGCTTGGTTCCCTCGCATATACTGAGTAGATTGGATTTTATAGTAATCTTTGTTGCATCTATCATAGGCACCATGCCAAATACGGTACGTAGGTCAGACGACTCTGGGCTCGAACGTCTTACCCGGAGGCTAGGTTGTATGACCTTGTCACCCACAGAAACTGAAACTCAACCACGTAGCGTACACACGTCTCCGCCGCCTAGAGATCGTCCAGGAGAGGAGGTTCATCCTGAAGAATTTTCTGCTCAAAGCACACCCCCTGGGGACAATGCTGGTGATAGAAGGAATTATCGTTGTTTGGAAACGTCACAAGCCCCTACGGTGAATAGATCGTCCATTTCGCTCCCACCATCTAAATGGAATTTAAGATTTGACGGATCTTCTCGCGGTGCAGACGTTGACCGTTTCCTTTTCCGCGCCACTACTCTAGCCGATAACTACGGCGTGTCAAGAGAGACCCTCACCGTAGATTTTCATCTGTTGCTGGCAGGACAAGCCGAAGAGTGGTATTGGCGGTATTTAGAGCAAACGCCAATCCTGGTGTGGGCCCACTTAGTGAGTGCCCTAAAAGAGCGTTTTGCGACTCAACAGTCAGACGTGGATGTGAGACGCGCTATGGATGCTCGTTTACAGCGTCCAGGTGAACCTTTCCAAGATTTTCACGATGCCTTGGAAGCGTTAGCGTTACGGCTTAGGCACACGCTACCTGACGTTGATTTGCAATGCATCCTACTTCGGAACATGGATCTCCGATTAAGAAACCATTTGGCTGGGGTGGAGTTTCATTCAAGTCAGGCTTTGGTTCGTCGGTGTGTATCAATAGAAGCGGTGTGGTACCCAAATGGTAAGGCCCCGGAAAGAAATCAATATAAACGCTCCAATGCAGTAGCGGAAATCTGCAGTGGCTATGACGATCCCAATGAAGAAGTAAATGCTATCGTCAGACACCAGGCTGAAATCGTGCCTCAGAGCCGATATCCGGCTCCCTCATCAAGTAGATACCGACAGACTGGAGATCATCCGGCAATGTCATCACTCTCAACATCAACAAATACACTTCGCGCACGCCCGACTATGGATTTGCGGGTATGTTGGAACTGCCAGGATATAGGGCATTCATTTATGGAATGTTCTCAGCCAGTGCAGAGACAATTTTGCTTTGGATGTGGAACTCCGGGGGTGGTCAAACCAAGATGCACCAAGTGTGCGGGAAACGCTGGTCGGAGTGTGCAGAATATGGGGACTCTGTACACTCCTCCTCATCTCAGACCTCAACAAACCTCCACTACGGAGACCGCCTCGAACACCGACCCGGAACTACGGCGCCGACAGTAAGTGCTGACCGTTCATTCTGTGACGTTGCTGTCCAAACATCGAACAGTAACGCAGTCCCAACCACAAGTACAACCACCGAACCTCACGCTTCACGATTCAAGCGGTCGTATAATTATCTGAAAACCCGAAGTTTCTTAAAAAAATCCTGCCTTGAGTCGATAATTACCCCTGCGGAAGACAATCGACCTTTTGCTGAGATAGAGATAAAAGGGCGAAAACTATTAGGTCTGTTAGATAGCGGGGCCAGTGTTAGTATCTTTGGTTCTACAGGGCTGAAGCTTATTGGCGAGCTTGGCTTACGCATGCATCCTCTAAAAGCCACGGTCAAAACTGCATCAGGAGATGGCGTTGCCGTTTTAGGATACATTAATAGCCTATTGCGCTTTAATAATCGCATGCGTATGATTCGCTTCTTGGTTGTACTGGCCCTAACAAACCCATTATACCTAGGAGTAGACTTTTGGGACGCCTTTAACATTTCACCCATATCACTGCCTACCATCAATGCGGTGACGGAATCCTCGAAAAGTGCGTTTCATAAGTTGTTTCCCCAGGAATCCGCTAAACTTGACCTAATAAAAAAAGTTTTTCCTTCCTTCAACCTCTTAGGATTGGGCAAGACAAATTTGTTGTCACATCACATAGACACTGGTACTGCCCAGCCTATAAAACAGAGACATTACGCCGTATCTCCTGTCATTCAAGCTCTGATAAACGATGAGCTAGATCGAATGCTGTCCTTAGGCGTAATAGAAGAAAGTCACAGCGCATGGAGTTCCCCTGTGACGATAGTCCGGAAACCTGGAAAGGTGAGATTATGTCTTGATGCCCGACGACTTAACAAAGTTACTGTTAAAGACGCTTATCCCTTACCATTGATCGAAGGACTCTTGGCACTTCTTCAAGCTACTCGATATATCACCAGTTTAGACTTGAAGGACGCATTTTGGCAGATACCCTTGGACACAAGCTCTCGGGAGAAAACAGCGTTCACCGTTCCCGGCAGGCCGTTATACCAGTTCACGGTCATGCCTTTTGGCCTTTGTAATTCTCCTCAGACAATGTGTAGATTGATGCACAAGGTCATCCCTCACCAACTACATGACAAGATATTTGTATATCTCGATGACTTGCTCATAACAAGTTCCACCTTTGATGAGCACATGGAATTACTTTCCACAGTGTCAAAATTATTGCGTAAGGCAAACTTGACAATCAACGTGGAAAAAAGTAAATTCCTGCAAAAAGAAATTAAATATCTTGGGTATGTGGTTAGTGACGGAACTCTGAAAACTGATTCTGAAAAGGTAGCGAGCATTCTAACTTACCCAGCACCCAAAACGGTGAAGGACATCCGGCGGTTCATGGACATGGCAGGCTGGTATCGGCGGTTTATCCCAAATTTTGCGTCCTTGCCGAGTCCTTTAACAGACTTACTCAAGGCGAAGCGGGTGTTCCATTGGACAGACGCCGATAATAAAGCATTCCAAGCTATTAAGCAGCATCTTGTAACTGCTCCAGTTCTAACTAATCCCGATTTCGGTCGGCCTTTCTATATCCAGTGCGATGCTTGCACTACGGGCATTGGCAGTGTGCTGTTCCAAAAGGATGATGATGGTGGAGAGCATCCCATCGCATTCATGTCTGTGAAATTGAACACGGCCCAGCGCAACTATAGCATCACGGAATTAGAGTGCTTAGCAGCTGTGCAAGGTGTTAAAAGATTTCGAGCATACATCGAGGTGTTGCCTTTCACCATCATCACCGATCATGCCAGTTTAAAGTGGCTCATGAGCCAGCAAGATTTATCCGGCAGATTGGCTAGGTGGAGTTTGAAGTTACAGGGATTTGACTTCACTATTGAGCATCGGAAGGGAACACAAAACATTGTCCCGGACGCCTTGTCACGCGCATGTGAAGCTAGTGCGGTTGAATCGCCTCCAGGCATAGATAACTCCAAACAGCACGATATCGATGAGGTGATCCCTGACTCAGTTTTTTTGGACCCTGAGTATACGGATTTGATCGCGCAAATCAAAAAGAACCCCGCAAGCTTCCAGAATGTGTCCACCACCGACGGGCGTGTTTATCTTCACACCAGACCGAAAGGAATCCTTCAAAATGACATTCCCAGAACGAAATTGTGGATCCCAGAGAACCACAAAGGGAATCTTATAGCTCGCGCTCATGATGATCCACGAGGCTCTCACGCAGGAATAAAGAAGACCATCGAGGTCTTACAAAGATATTATTACTGGCCTCGATTAAGGCAGGACGTTACCAACTATATTAGAGCCTGCGAAACCTGCAAGCAAATTAAGCCACCTAATTTCACCATGAGACCACCACTTGGAGCACCCAGGAAAACCTGTAGACCTTTACAGCGATTGTTCGTGGACTTTCTTGGTCCATACCCACGCTCAAGGTCTGGGAATACCCAACTACTTGTAGTGCTTGATCATTACACCAAGTTTATTTGGCTGAAAGACTACCGAAGGCCACCGGAGAAGCTGTCGCCAAATACATAAAAAACGAAGTTATTCTCACTTTTGGAATACCAGAAGTTCTGCATTCAGACAATGGAGTTCAGTTCGTTTCGAATGTGTTCACTCGGATGTTGGATGAGTTTGGAGTACAACACTGCCGAACTCCACTTTACACCCCACAAGCGAACGCTTCAGAACGGGCAAAACAAAGCATACTGTCGGCGATCCGAGCCTATATAGGGGAAGATCCAAGGAAATGGGATGAACATCTCGCAGAGTCCTGCTCTGCGTTTCGAAACGTTGTGCATGACTCCACAGGGTTTTCACCGCATTTCCTTATGTTCGGATACCAGCCTATCCAACATGGTTCGGATTATGGTCTGCTCCGAAGACTCCACGCATTTGAGGACGGCGAGGCTATGCTCCGCTCAAATGGCGACAGATTGCGGCTGGTTCAAGACCGGGTGCAGGAAAGGCTGGCAGAGGCACACTCTAAGGGGGCACGCGCGTACAACTTGCGCTGTAAAACACGCAACTTCTCGCTAGGTCAGAGAGTCTGGGTGAGAAATCATGCCCTAAGCAACGCTGTCAATCATTTTGCTGCCAAATTAGCTCCAAAATTCGTGGCAGCAAAAATAACACGAAGGGTAGGCACAGTGGCATATGAGTTGGAAGACGACCAGGGACGTTCACTAGGCATTTACCACGCACAAGATATTCGTGCTTAACATTTAATCTCAGCCCGGCAATGAGACTTATCTCCTGGGTCGAGGTCGTCCCCACGAATGTTGCGAATAAATTGCAACATGTTTTTTTTTTATTTAGTTGAATAATAACACACCTGTTGTCATCTCTAGACAGTAGCCTTCTGGGAGCGTCGATGCCTCAGAACCATGAGGATGTCGGTTCGATCCCCAGAGCTGCCTGTAATTTTTTTTCTTGCATTGTTTTTCCGGCTTGGTCTGCAGCTTTCAGTTGGAATGCGGATGAAAAGTCAATGCCAAGTAGCGGGCTGATGCGACCTAGCAACTAGGAAAGATCTGGAATCTGCATCCAACTGGAAGCCAGCGGGACCTTTTTCACCCGGCCCCAGAATGATGGGAAGAGAGTGTAAAAAACAACGGGAGGTACTAGGGAGTTGGTTGTGGAATGATCAGGCGTTAAGTTGAATGTTGTGAAGAAAAAAGAAAGATCACGAAAAAGTGGAGTTGGTTGTGCAAGGAGAAAGTGTGCAGTTCGTTTGTAAGAAGAAGAAAAAAGAAGATCGCGAAAAATTAAGGAAGGAGGCTAGTTTGGGAAGTGGAAGGTTCCGGATCTCCGACGATCACTGCGGTGTCGAACTTGAACATTTTTTTTGTGAAATTGAAGTGTATTTTGGGAAGCAGGAGTCAAACTAAGATTGAAAAAAATGAAACGATTTAAAAATTGGAGTTTTTTTCGCCGTATTTGATGTTCTTGGTGGCGGTAACGTGAGTGAACATTGAGTAAAACGTCTTCAGCAGTACACAATTAGGGAGATAAATTCTAAAATGAGGAATTGATTAAGGAAATCTCATTATGATTCTTGCAATTGTGCGAAATTATATTCTTTTATAAATTATATTCTTTTGCATTTTTTTTGTAAAACGATTTGCATTAGAGCACAAAAAAAATAGATGACGTTCAATTGATGTGAAATAATTGTAAAGGGAGAAAAACCTAGCGAGTGAATTGAAGTGCAGTTTATTTTTTTGGGGGTTTCAGGACAACTACCAGCTGTGAGGAGCGCTCATCATCAGCCAGGGTAAGTTGGATACCGATAAATATTTGGAGTAAGGTTGATATTTTTGTGTGTGTTGACTCCACTTCACTTTAGGTTTTTTTTTCTTCTCCTATTTTTCTTCTGTTGTTATAATTTTTTAAAATCATAATTACTATTTTTGTATTATTATTATTTAGTTATCATAATTTCCTTTTTAATCATAATTTTTTTTGATATTTTCTTTATTATAGTTTTCTTTCAAACCTTAATTTTTTATTATTTCGAATTATATTTTTTGTTGTTTTATAAGTTTATTATGATGTTGGTTTTTTATTTGAATTATTTGAAATATATCTATATTCCTTTTAACAGTATCATGGCCTAAGTTTTTTTTCCAGGATCAGTGCCAACACCCAATCCTGATTCCCATCCCTTGTCCATGTTATTTGGATCGACACGGGCCTAGCCTAACCTCCTAAAGAACCACACCCACGCGCTGAGCTTTAGCCGGCATCGTTGCGCTATACAGGGGATGGAAGGCTAGGTTCAAATAAATTTTCCGTGGCCGCAGTGTGAATACGCTGAGGTCGCAACAAATGGCGCCCAATTTTAATTTTACTGAATCCGTACAGTCAAATAAAATGCAAGAAAAATCAAATACTATAGATTAATTCTATCACTAGCCCAAACAATGGCTTTTGGTTTTGAATAGTGATGGAATTAATCTATAGTATTTGATTTTTCTTGCATTTTATTTGACTACGGATTCAGTTAAATTAAAATTAATTAATTAATTCATTAGATTTTCAAGTAAGTTCTATTTTTCTTCTTATCTTGCATTTGTTTGATCTTAGTTATTGAAATTATTCTCATTTTAATTTAATTTTTTCAATTTCTATTTAAATGTTGCTACACTTTCTTCTTCTTTCAAAAATCATTTTTGTAATATTGGTCACTGCGGTCGCGGTGGCGCCCATTGTGTCGAAATGAGTTAATAGCTCCGATATTAGGGCTCGATCAGACGGGTGAACCATAGCATATAATCTGGTGGCGAGTGCTATTACCAGGTATGTGTCTACTGTATCTCCTTTCACGGGATAGCTTAGCAAAGACTAAGCACTTCGAATCAGAGGACATTCCTGATTTCTCGTCCACCTTTCGTGGTGTTGAGGCAACCTCCCAGTGTCTTTTATCCGGTGTGTTGTTAGATATTTAGCAGATCTCAACACAGCCGTGTCTGCCCATGAGGCGACTTTGCGAATAAAGTACAATTCTGGGAGAGCTCCTCTTCACCCGGGTTAATATGGAAAGAGCTCTGTCTTCAATTAATTTTTATAAATATCCAAGTTTTTTCCGTCCTAACATTTAATACCCCTTTCCCTTTCATTACATCCAATCAATGTAAATGTTGGTGCTGAGCCTGAAAAAAAAAATTATTGTCGGAAACAATCATTAATCATACATAGGCTACAATTATTTGAATTTTTGGCTATTGGAGTTTTTGGTGTACTATAAAAGCATAATTTTTGGATTTGATAAGAGACTTCTAGTTTTTCTTGGTTCCCTCGCATATACTGAGTAGATTGGATTTTATAGTAATCTTTGTTGCATCTATCATAGGCACCATGCCAAATACGGTACGTAGGTCAGACGACTCTGGGCTCGAACGTCTTACCCGGAGGCTAGGTTGTATGACCTTGTCACCCACAGAAACTGAAACTCAACCACGTAGCGTACACACGTCTCCGCCGCCTAGAGATCGTCCAGGAGAGGAGGTTCATCCTGAAGAATTTTCTGCTCAAAGCACACCCCCTGGGGACAATGCTGGTGATAGAAGGAATTATCGTTGTTTGGAAACGTCACAAGCCCCTACGGTGAATAGATCGTCCATTTCGCTCCCACCATCTAAATGGAATTTAAGATTTGACGGATCTTCTCGCGGTGCAGACGTTGACCGTTTCCTTTTCCGCGCCACTACTCTAGCCGATAACTACGGCGTGTCAAGAGAGACCCTCGCCGTAGATTTTCATCTGTTGCTGGCAGGACAAGCCGAAGAGTGGTATTGGCGGTATTTAGAGCAAACGCCAATCCTGGTGTGGGCCCACTTAGTGAATGCCCTAAAAGAGCGTTTTGCGACTCAACAGTCAGACGTGGATGTGAGACGCGCTATGGATGCTCGTTTACAGCGTCCAGGTGAACCTTTCCAAGATTTTCACGATGCCTTGGAAGCGTTAGCGTTACGGCTTAGGCACACGCTACCTGACGTTGATTTGCAATGCATCCTACTTCGGAACATGGATCTCCGATTAAGAAACCATTTGGCTGGGGTGGAGTTTCATTCAAGTCAGGCTTTGGTTCGTCGGTGTGTATCAATAGAAGCGGTGTGGTACCCAAATGGTAAGGCCCCGGAAAGAAATCAATATAAACGCTCCAATGCAGTAGCGGAAATCTGCAGTGGCTATGACGATCCCAATGAAGAAGTAAATGCTATCGTCAGACACCAGGCTGAAATCGTGCCTCAGAGCCGATATCCGGCTCCCTCATCAAGTAGATACCGACAGACTGGAGATCATCCGGCAATGTCATCACTCTCAACATCAACAAATACACTTCGCGCACGCCCGACTATGGATTTGCGGGTATGTTGGAACTGCCAGGATATAGGGCATTCATTTATGGAATGTTCTCAGCCAGTGCAGAGACAATTTTGCTTTGGATGTGGAACTCCGGGGGTGGTCAAACCAAGATGCACCAAGTGTGCGGGAAACGCTGGTCGGAGTGTGCAGAATATGGGGACTCTGTACACTCCTCCTCATCTCAGACCTCAACAAACCTCCACTACGGAGACCGCCTCGAACACCGACCCGGAACTACGGCGCCGACAGTAAGTGCTGACCGTTCATTCTGTGACGTTGCTGTCCAAACATCGAACAGTAACGCAGTCCCAACCACAAGTACAACCACCGAACCTCACGCTTCACGATTCAAGCGGTCGTATAATTATCTGAAAACCCGAAGTTTCTTAAAAAAATCCTGCCTTGAGTCGATAATTACCCCTGCGGAAGACAATCGACCTTTTGCTGAGATAGAGATAAAAGGGCGAAAACTATTAGGTCTGTTAGATAGCGGGGCCAGTGTTAGTATCTTTGGTTCTACAGGGCTGAAGCTTATTGGCGAGCTTGGCTTACGCATGCATCCTCTAAAAGCCACGGTCAAAACTGCATCAGGAGATGGCGTTGCCGTTTTAGGATACATTAATAGCCTATTGCGCTTTAATAATCGCATGCGTATGATTCGCTTCTTGGTTGTACTGGCCCTAACAAACCCATTATACCTAGGAGTAGACTTTTGGGACGCCTTTAACATTTCACCCATATCACTGCCTACCATCAATGCGGTGACGGAATCCTCGAAAAGTGCGTTTCATAAGTTGTTTCCCCAGGAATCCGCTAAACTTGACCTAATAAAAAAAGTTTTTCCTTCCTTCAACCTCTTAGGATTGGGCAAGACAAATTTGTTGTCACATCACATAGACACTGGTACTGCCCAGCCTATAAAACAGAGACATTACGCCGTATCTCCTGTCATTCAAGCTCTGATAAACGATGAGCTAGATCGAATGCTGTCCTTAGGCGTAATAGAAGAAAGTCACAGCGCATGGAGTTCCCCTGTGACGATAGTCCGGAAACCTGGAAAGGTGAGATTATGTCTTGATGCCCGACGACTTAACAAAGTTACTGTTAAAGACGCTTATCCCTTACCATTGATCGAAGGACTCTTGGCACGTCTTCAAGCTACTCGATATATCACCAGTTTAGACTTGAAGGACGCATTTTGGCAGATACCCTTGGACACAAGCTCTCGGGAGAAAACAGCGTTCACCGTTCCCGGCAGGCCGTTATACCAGTTCACGGTCATGCCTTTTGGCCTTTGTAATTCTCCTCAGACAATGTGTAGATTGATGCACAAGGTCATCCCTCACCAACTACATGACAAGATATTTGTATATCTCGATGACTTGCTCATAACAAGTTCCACCTTTGATGAGCACATGGAATTACTTTCCACAGTGTCAAAATTATTGCGTAAGGCAAACTTGACAATCAACGTGGAAAAAAGTAAATTCCTGCAAAAAGAAATTAAATATCTTGGGTATGTGGTTAGTGACGGAACTCTGAAAACTGATTCTGAAAAGGTAGCGAGCATTCTAACTTACCCAGCACCCAAAACGGTGAAGGACATCCGGCGGTTCATGGACATGGCAGGCTGGTATCGGCGGTTTATCCCAAATTTTGCGTCCTTGCCGAGTCCTTTAACAGACTTACTCAAGGCGAAGCGGGTGTTCCATTGGACAGACGCCGATAATAAAGCATTCCAAGCTATTAAGCAGCATCTTGTAACTGCTCCAGTTCTAACTAATCCCGATTTCGGTCGGCCTTTCTATATCCAGTGCGATGCTTGCACTACGGGCATTGGCAGTGTGCTGTTCCAAAAGGATGATGATGGTGGAGAGCATCCCATCGCATTCATGTCTGTGAAATTGAACACGGCCCAGCGCAACTATAGCATCACGGAATTAGAGTGCTTAGCAGCTGTGCAAGGTGTTAAAAGATTTCGAGCATACATCGAGGTGTTGCCTTTCACCATCATCACCGATCATGCCAGTTTAAAGTGGCTCATGAGCCAGCAAGATTTATCCGGCAGATTGGCTAGGTGGAGTTTGAAGTTACAGGGATTTGACTTCACTATTGAGCATCGGAAGGGAACACAAAACATTGTCCCGGACGCCTTGTCACGCGCATGTGAAGCTAGTGCGGTTGAATCGCCTCCAGGCATAGATAACTCCAAACAGCACGATATCGATGAGGTGATCCCTGACTCAGTTTTTTTGGACCCTGAGTATACGGATTTGATCGCGCAAATCAAAAAGAACCCCGCAAGCTTCCAGAATGTGTCCACCACCGACGGGCGTGTTTATCTTCACACCAGACCGAAAGGAATCCTTCAAAATGACATTCCCAGAACGAAATTGTGGATCCCAGAGAACCACAAAGGGAATCTTATAGCTCGCGCTCATGATGATCCACGAGGCTCTCACGCAGGAATAAAGAAGACCATCGAGGTCTTACAAAGATATTATTACTGGCCTCGATTAAGGCAGGACGTTACCAACTATATTAGAGCCTGCGAAACCTGCAAGCAAATTAAGCCACCTAATTTCACCATGAGACCACCACTTGGAGCACCCAGGAAAACCTGTAGACCTTTACAGCGATTGTTCGTGGACTTTCTTGGTCCATACCCACGCTCAAGGTCTGGGAATACCCAACTACTTGTAGTGCTTGATCATTACACCAAGTTTATTTGGCTGAAAGACTACCGAAGGCCACCGGAGAAGCTGTCGCCAAATACATAAAAAACGAAGTTATTCTCACTTTTGGAATACCAGAAGTTCTGCATTCAGACAATGGAGTTCAGTTCGTTTCGAATGTGTTCACTCGGATGTTGGATGAGTTTGGAGTACAACACTGCCGAACTCCACTTTACACCCCACAAGCGAACGCTTCAGAACGGGCAAAACAAAGCATACTGTCGGCGATCCGAGCCTATATAGGGGAAGATCCAAGGAAATGGGATGAACATCTCGCAGAGTCCTGCTCTGCGTTTCGAAACGTTGTGCATGACTCCACAGGGTTTTCACCGCATTTCCTTATGTTCGGATACCAGCCTATCCAACATGGTTCGGATTATGGTCTGCTCCGAAGACTCCACGCATTTGAGGACGGCGAGGTTATGCTCCGCTCAAATGGCGACAGATTGCGGCTGGTTCAAGACCGGGTGCAGGAAAGGCTGGGAGAGGCACACTCTAAGGGGGCACGCGCGTACAACTTGCGCTGTAAAACACGCAACTTCTCGCTAGGTCAGAGAGTCTGGGTGAGAAATCATGCCCTAAGCAACGCTGTCAATCATTTTGCTGCCAAATTAGCTCCAAAATTCGTGGCAGCAAAAATAACACGAAGGGTAGGCACAGTGGCATATGAGTTGGAAGACGACCAGGGACGTTCACTAGGCATTTACCACGCACAAGATATTCGTGCTTAACATTTAATCTCAGCCCGGCAATGAGACTTATCTCCTGGGTCGAGGTCGTCCCCACGAATGTTGCGAATAAATTGCAACATGTTTTTTTTTATTTAGTCGAATAATGTCACACCTGTTGTCATCTCTAGACAGTAGCCTTCTGGGAGCGTCGATGCCTCAGAACCATGAGGATGTCGGTTCGATCCCCAGAGCTGCCTGTAATTTTTTTTCTTGCATTGTTTTTCCGGCTTGGTCTGCAGCTTTCAGTTGGAATGCGGATGAAAAGTCAATGCCAAGTAGCGGGCTGATGCGACCTAGCAACTAGGAAAGATCTGGAATCTGCATCCAACTGGAAGCCAGCGGGACCTTTTTCACCCGGCCCCAGAATGATGGGAAGAGAGTGTAAAAAACAACGGGAGGTACTAGGAAGTTGGCTGTGGAATGATCAGGCGTTAAGTTGAATGTTGTGAAGAAAAAAGAAAGATCACGAAAAAGTGGAGTTGGTTGTGGAATGATCAGGCGTTAAGTTAAATGTTGTGAAGAAAAAAGAAAGATCACGAAAAAGTGGAGTTGGTTGTGCAAGGAGAAAGTGTGCAGTTCGTTTGTTAGAAGAAGAAAAAAGAAGATCGCGAAAAATTAAGGAAGGAGGCTAGTTTGGGAAGTGGAAGGTTCCGGATCTCCGACGATCACTGCGGTGTCGAACTTGAACATTTTTTTTTGTGAAATTGAAGTGTATTTTGGGAAGCAGGAGTCAAACTAAGATTGAACAAGCCGTGAGGTGCGACCCATGAGGTCCACACGGTCAACTTCCCAGTAATATCTAAAAAGATATTGAAAATATTAAACACAATAATAATTATGGAAATAATACTACTTCAAATAATAAAAATGTACTTCTCGTAAAAGTTATTGGAATGACTTAATATTAATCGTTTCATCTACGGGAGCGTCCATTGATTGAGTATTCATCGGAGTGGGGACAGATTACAAAGCAGTTTTTTCATAAAAGTTAAAACATGGTGATGTGAAGACTATTGAAAATCTGCTTAAATTTTGCAAATATTAATAAACTTTGATTGACTTTACAACAATGTCTTTAGAATAAGAGATTTAAGGTATTATAATTCGAATGAACCCTTTTTACATGGTGACTTTGAATGATTTTTTATGTTTAATTTAATTTTTTTTGTAATCATGAGAAAAGTTATTGCTGGTTTCTCTACAAAAATTGATAAAATTTTATAAATTCTACAAACATTTATTATTACGATGTGCAAATCAGGTGAAAAATGAATTTTTCTATGAAAAAAACACTACTTTTCCAATTTTTTTCAATAAATTTAAAAAACCACTTTAAAGATTTTTTTAACATATAAAAACATCATTAAAATGATAATACGCGTCGATTGACACCTTAATGATGGAAATATTATATTTAGTTCTCGAGATATAATGAATGACGTAAATGACCTTGAACGTTTAATGATTTTTTATTTTTTATTTAATTTTTTTCATAATCATGAAAAAAACTTTTGCTGGTATTTTCACAAAAACTATTTGGAGTATATAAATTATATAAACATTGATTACTTAGGTTTGAAAATTAGGTTAAAAATTTGATGTTTTTGAAAAAAAACCTAATTTTTTGCACTTTTTTTAAAAAAATTAAAAAACGGCTCCAAGATTTTTTTTAAAAATTTGATAGAATCATATCAATGTTAAAACGCGTCGATTGACACCTTAATCATAAAAATCGCATGTTTGGTTCGTGAGATATAGCGCAAAACATGGTTGACCTTCAAGGGGCGAAAACAGCAAACCCCCCCGACCGAAGTATCCCAAAAACTAATCAGCTCATGAGATTGCAAAGACGCTTCGATTGACACCTCAACGAACTCGATATGACTTTGTTTACGTGAGTTATGCTCGTAGAAAAAAGTGTTCCGAACGTACGTACGTACGTACGTACGTACGTACACACACACACACACACACACACATACATCTCCCTTTCTAAAAACACTTTATATATACTCTATAGACCTCAAAACGTAAAGAAATGTTGAAAATTTCAATTTCGATTTTCGAGGCGATTACAAGAACTTCCCATATACTGGGAAGTTAAAAAAATGAAACGATTTAAAAATTGGAGTTTTTTTTCGCCGTATTTGATGTTCATGGCGGCGGTAACGTGAGTGAACATTGAGTAAAACGTCTTCAGCAGTACACAATTAGGGAGATAAATTCTAAAATGAGGAATTGATTAAGGAAATCTCATTATGATTCTTGCAATTGTACGAAATTATATTCTTTTATAAATTATATTGTTTTGTATTTTTTTTTTGTAAAACGATTTGCATTAGAGCACAAAAAATAGATGACGTTCAATTGATGTGAATTAATTGTTAAGGGAGAAAAACCTAGCGAGTGAATTGAAGTGAAGTTTATTTTTTTGGAGGGGTTTCAGGACAACTACCAGCTGTGAGGAGCGCTCATCATCAGCCAGGGTAAGTTGGATACCGATAACTATTTGGAGTAAGGTTGATATTTTTGTGTGTGTTGACTCCACTTCACTTTAGGTTTTTTTTCTTCTCCTATTTTTCTTCTGTTGTTATAATTTTTTTAAATCATAATTACTATTTTTGTATTATTATTTAGATATCATAATTTCCTTTTTAATCATATTTTTTTTGATATTTTCTTTATTATAGTTTTCTTTCAAACCTCAATTTTTTTATTATTTCGAATTATATTTTTTGTTGTTTTATAAGTTTATTATGATGTTAGTTTTTTATTTAAATTATTTGAAATATATCTATATTCTTTTTAACAGTATCATGGCCTAAGTTTTTTTTCCAGGCTCAGTACCAACACCCAATCCTGATTCCCATCCCTTGTCCATGTTATTTGGATCGACACGGGCCTAGCCTAACCTCCTAAAGAACCACACCCACGCGCTGAGCTTTAGCCGGCATCGTTGCGCTATACAGGGGATGGAAGTCTAGGTTCAAATAAATTTTCCGTGGCCCCAGTGTCAATACGCTGAGGTCGCAACAAGTTGTCCGTGTGGACCTCAGGGGTCGCACCTCGCGGCTTGTTAACTTCCCAGTATATGGGAAGTTCTTGTAATCGCCTCGAAAATCGAAATTGAAATTTTCAACATATCTTTACGTTTTGAGGTCTTACGAGTATATTTTAAGTGTTTTTAGAAAGAAATATGTATGTGTGCGTGTGTGTGTATGTACGTACGTACGTACGTGCGTTCGCGGACAGTTTTTCTACGAGCATAACTCACGTAAACAAAGTCGCATCGACTTCGTTAAGGTCTCAATCGAAGCGTCTTTGCAATCTCAAGAGCTGATTAGTTTTTGGGACACTTCGGTCGGGGGGGTTTGCTGTTTTCACCCCTTGAAAGTCAACCATGTTATGCGCTATATCTTACGAACCCAACGTACGATTTGCTTGATCAAGGTGTCAATCGACGCCTAACAACATTTTCGTGACTATCAAATTTTTAAAAAATTCGTTGGACCCGTATTTTAATTTTTTTAAAAAAAGTGCAAAAAATTGGAGTTTTTTTCAAAAACATCAAATTTTTAACTTTATTTTCAAGTCGCAGTAATTATTGTTTATAAAATTTATATACTCCAAACACTTTTTGTGAAAAAACCTTCAAATTTTTTTTCATGATTACAAAAAAAATTAAATTAAAAATAAAAAATCATTAAAAGTCATCATGTCCTTCATGGTCATCTATGTCAATTATTATATCTCGAGAACCAAATATAATCTTTGCATCATTAAAAAGTCAATCAACGCGTATGAACATTTTAATGATGTTTTTAAATTTAAGAAAAAATCTTTGAAGCCATTTTTTACATTTAATAAAAAAATATTGAAAATTAGTGTTTTTTCATAAAAAAATTAATTAATTATTAATAAAATTAACATCGTAATAATAAATGTTTGTAACATTTATAAACTTTTATCAATTTCTGTAGAAACTAGCAAAATATGTTCTCATGATTTCAAAACAAATTGAAATAAAAAAAAAAATCATTCAAAGTCACCATGGAAAAAGGGTTCATACGAATTTTTATACCTTAAATCTCTTATTCTATAGACATTGTTGTAAAGTCAATCAAAGTTTATTATTATTTGCATAATTTGCGGAGATTTTTAATAGTCCTCACAGAACCGTGTTTTAACTTTAATAAAAAAACTGCTTAAATTTTGAAAACCAATACAAATCAAATCAAATTTGCAATTGTGATAATCAACGTTTTGAATGGTAAAATGTTTTGTAGTCAACACTTTTTAAAATGATATGCTTTGAAAAGCTTTCATCAAATAAAAAACTGTAGTTTTAAGGAGTTTTGTTCTTTAGTATTCGTAAAATTTCAGTTACTTCCTTTATCATTTGTAATACATATATTTTACTTACTTTTACGATTAATATTAAGTCATTCCAATAACTTTGATGAGAAGTATATTTTAATTATTAAAATTAGTATTATTTCCATAATTATTATTGTGTCTAATATTTTTAATATTTCTGTAAATTGTAATAGCGCACGCAGCCAAAAATAATAATTTTTGGAATCTTTGGGTGGATCCAGAGCCGGCAACCATGCACACCGAGGAAAACCAGCTTGCAGCGCTCAAGCGGGAGTCCGGTTTGGGCAGCTACCCGACCGGTTTTTGCGGAGAACCGCTAGCGGACGGACGAGTGGGATTGCTGCCAGGGAGACAGGGATTCGTTTTTTTGAGCTCGAGCGGACTGGACGAGGCTAGCGAGCCAACAGGCCGCTGCTGTAGCTGTGATAAATCCATTTTCCTCCTGGCCCGACTAAATGAGATCAACTGAACGACAAAAGTTCGTACTTGAAGTGACGAAGTGATATTAAACAATCCTATTTTAATAAGCGGTTCAGTCAAAAAAAAAACGGAAATAAAAATGCTTTATAATCTACCCAGCTTGCAATTAACGGTTTGATGTTTGCGAAGATAGACCGGTGCGGTGATGAAAACGCAAAACACGAACGACGTACCTACGGGACGCATCAGTGCTTTGAACGGCTAAAAAAGTGTTTTCGAAAGAAAAGAATGTGCATCGTTAGCAACGATCGTCGAAGGAAGATGTAGATTAAAAACTGTTGAAATATCTCCATAGCTTTCATAGATAAGGAAAAGATTTAGCAGTAAAAAAAAATCCGAACAGCTTCGAAGTGATCGTGAAGTGAAGGAAAGTTTTTGCCAGCTTTAACCGTGGATTCAATAATACTGACTATCGAACGATCGGTCGTATTTATGGTAAAAATGAAATATGCCCGAAATAAACCTGAAATGGTGAGAACTCGCAAATCGCACATGTCTCCGGTAGTAGTTTCGGTATTGTATAGTGTTATACAAAGGGATTAGCAAACGATGGCCGAAGAGAAGCCTTTCTGAGGGCGATCCGAGATGCCCACAACTGATTTTTGTTGTACCTGATAGAGTATAACTAATTTTTGGCCACTTGAACATTATGCTGGTTACTGCATCAATACTTAAATCAATTGGCCCATTCCTCCTTATTTTGGATTTCATCGTTCACAACACTAGCGCGGTTGGTTTTAATCGCAATCGGTAATTGGATATCATGTTGCAAGAGATTTACCCAAGAAAAGAAAAAAAAGAATGAAGGATGGTCTTGGTTAGCAACGAAATTTTGATTAAAACTAACTAACCCGCCTTCAGTGTGTTTACGCTCGAACGTTGTTTTTTTTTGGGCGATTGAGCCACAACTATGCTCACAGTTCATGCTAGTGGTGATCATATTCGTTGCGGCCTCGATGTGTGTGCTAAGGTGTCTGTGCGGAAGGACTTAAAGTATCTCCCTAGTACCATTTCATATTAAAAATGTTTATGTTGGACACATATAGAACCAGATGTCAAGAAAAGGGAGAGTAATCATGTTTTAAAAGAGTAGTTACATGTAAACGCTGAGTAAGTCAAAGCATCCATTATTATATAGCCAGACCATACTACCGAATGTATTTACTTATAGAATGTAAGGTTAAACATTATGTAAGAATAATTCTAGTTCTAAGCGAATCACGGAAGTATGAGTTTGGAAGTAGTAGTACGAAAAAAGAAAAAAAAACTAAGTTTTTTTTTGAATTATGAAAAATACCACTGATTGACATCTGTAGCTATAGACCCTTTGAAAAATATATATATATAAACATTTACAATATAGAAATATTTCAAGAAAACAAATCGCTACCATCAGTAAGGTAAAGTTTTTTTTATATACCTTAAAGTAGTTTATAATAATCACAAATTAAATTTTCTAGCGTTTCACCTCTTTAATTATATTTTTTTCTAGTAGTTTGTACCTATTCGAAATAGAATGAATAAATTTATCATGAATTGAATAATCCAGAGTTTCCTTGAGGGCTCTCCCTCTTCAATGACCTCCATTTCCAACAGCTAACGGAATAGACCGGCCAAGGTGAGTAGTGGTGGGCCTAGTGCGCACAACACATGCGGACACGCAAGCGCTAGGCCATGGTAGGGCGGGCCCAGGCAGCGACATCTGCGCCTGGCGAGCTCCGCTGAAGCTCGTCTTCCAAATCGAGAGTGGCACGGCCATCCGAGAGATTGTTTCGGTACGCGGTAGTCTTTCGTTTTCTTTTCTTTCTTGCCTGTTTTTGTTTTGAGTAGCTTCGGAATTCCACCAATAGACCAATGTAACATAAAGATTTTTTTTTCTCTCGGGCAGCCCTTGAACGCGGTATTATCTCGGTATGCGCGCGAGAATTCTTTGTGTAAAGTAACGTAGGAGGTATAGCCTCACAAGATGAATAGTTTGCTTTGTTGAATGAAATTTTTTTTTTGTCGGTATGTAAGCGGGCAATTTGATGGCTGAATCTCTGGAAATGAGATTCGGGACTGATGCTAGAGAACGCACCCACGACGATACGCGCCGAGCTGAGCTGACCTGCCAGCAGCCATCACTCCTCTAGCTAGGTAGAGGCCGAACCCAAATTCGTCTGAACGACACATGGGCTCGTTGCCTCGTCCCGGGGACCTAACGTCCATTGAGGCCAACAAGACGAAAGTCCTGTTGGCTTGAAATTTCGAAGCGACAACGTTCGCTCTTACTCATTTCATTACAATGGCGCCCAACGTGGGGCCCCCAAACAGCTTATCGCCAGGCAAATGTTGATTTGGAAATTGATCTTACCGATCCAGGGTTTTCCAATGGGGTAACTCACAAAACGGAGATGTTGGACTTAGTGAGCAATAGCCCACCTGAGTAATTTTTTTGTGAAGTGCAGGTCGTCCAACTCTCCTTCCAATTTTTTTATTTATTCGCGAAAGGGAATCCCAACGTGATGTCCTGCGTACTCGTACGCGCAAGGAGGCTCGTCTCTTTCGCTTGAGACATACCAACTTGGTGGGTAAAACCTACCTTGATTGGTCTCGTGAAAGATTCGATCTGTACCTTGCCTTTGTGTATTGGGAGTTCTCTATAATTTTTAATGCGGTACAGGTGAAGTGAGTCGCGGATCCGGGATGACAGGGGTCGCAGGAATTACGAAGCACTGAGTGCTAAATCGCGCATGCGTTCGTCCGCTCTTCTGACAGCTCGGAGTTGTCTGCTCACTCGCCTCGGTAAATCTTTGATATTTTTTTTCGGGAACAATTTTTCTCTCTCTTTTTTGTAATGAAGTAAATGTGCGCTCTCGCTGGAAGTTGAACTTTGGTGGAAGCTATTTATCTTGACCGAGTTCGTTGCATCGTTCATTGATTGGAGAGGAAGCCTCAAGGAAACTCAACTATTAGTTTTTTAAAAATATCCTTGCTACTCATTTTTTTGGCAATTTACCTATTATTTAATTTATGTTTATTTCTGACAAGTAATAAGAGGGAACGACCAATAAATATGACATCTAGGCACAGCCCAGTCGCAACAAGTCGCTTTAATGACGCCGTCTGTACAATATGTACCTGTGAGTACGTGGGTGACGAGCCAATGGTGCAGACTTCCTGCTCACACGTGTTTCACGCGCTATGCATGGAACAATGGCTCCGCAAAAACCCAAGCTGTCCATTGTGTCGGGAGACATGCAATCCCCGAGATCTACGACCTTATCAAACAAGAGACCGAATAGGAGGTGCATACCTTCCAACCGACGGTGAAGCTCCAACCCCTGTCTTGACACGAGGGGCAAGACCTAAGCTAGGTCGTTATAATAGGAGATCTCAAGCTACTCAGCAGCAGGACCTTAATTCGGAGGAAATGCACGGTGCTGTTGGTGGTGATAAGTCCTCCAAAAAGGCAACGAATGAGGAGCAGGCAAAACTCCCCGACGTGAGATCCACCCAATCTGAAGTCGAAACAACCTCGGCTATAACGATACAGCAGCTGCAGCAGTGGCTGCCACAACTGGTGAGAGATGGGGTAAGGCAAGAAATTGCAAGCCTGGCTCATGCACCCACCCCAACTGGCCCAGTTCGTATAAACGAAACGTCACCTGAATCACCTCTTGGACGCTCCCGTCAAATACATGACAATTCCGTGGGCTGGCGAGCTCAACCTGCTCCACTCTCTGCAGAGCGGGCCCTTACTATCATACAAGGGTGGAATATCAAATTCAGTGGACGGTTAGGCTCCCTTCCTGTCGACAAATTTTTATTCCAGGTTTGTACTTTCACACGTAATACACTCCGCGGAAACATGGAATTTGTATGCCAGTTTTTGCACGTCCTTTTGGTGGAAGAAGCCGCGGACTGGTACTGGAGGTATCTGCGAGGGTCGGAATATCTTGACTGGCACGCGTTCTGCCAAGCGTTGCGAGACAGATTTGGTGATGGATTCTCCGAGCTGGAAATACGAGAGCTGATTCGCAGCCGAAAGCAAGGCATACACGAATCGTTCGACTCATTCTGCGACGGTGTTCTTCGGCTCACCGATCGCCTCCCAACACCCATCGGTGACAATGAGCTAGTGGAGTTACTAAAGCTCAATTTACGCTTGGACCTCCGTAACAGTTTGCTGCACCTCCCAATCACTTCTGTGCAGATGCTGCGCACTTATGCCAGGCGACAAGAGAATCTTGACGCACAGCGCGGCGTTTTTAAGCCACACGCGCGACCTTCATCTAGCCAACGCTTCGTAGAAGAGTTGTGCCCTCGGGAAGCGGAACAGACGAGAGCGATAGCACGACCAGAGGAGTCCTCTTGGATGCCGGAAGATCTCCCCTCGCATGTAGATACCAGCGGCTGCAGCATAGTAGCTGCATTGGAAAAGACCGCTGTGTGCTGGAACTGTCGGAAGCCAGGACATCGTTTTGATGTGTGCCTAGCGGAGCGCTCAGTTTTCTGCTATGGTTGTGGCAAGCCCGACACCTACAAGCCCAGCTGTCCAGCATGCAGCGATCCAAAAAACTGGTCGGGATCGAGACCTCACCAACAGCAGAGGCCTCCTGGACCGCGACACCATCCCAAAGCTTAGGCGATTCAGAAAAAAAAGACCAAATAACCGAGGATACCACGACCGCAAGTGATCTCTCCCTAACAAATAGCACTACTAAAAATCCTATCCGCATTTTAAAGCGTGGTAGTCTTCACACCCCGTGTCTCTCTCCCTCTGAGGATTCAATTTATGTACAGGCCAGCAGTCACGCATTTCACAAACCTTACCATGTGCGCATGAAGGAATATCGGCGAGCAAGAGAGCGTATTTTTGGTGTGGAGGAGTTTCTCCCAAAATATTCGAAGAGGTCAACATTACGACTGAGGAAATTCTGGGAGAGGGTCCTGCGGAACAAAAACATATACGTCTCAACAACCATTGTGGACCAACCCACTGACGATTTAAGACCATACGCCAATGTCACTCTGTTCGACAACGAACAGGTGCGTGGGTTAATCGATACTGTGTAAGCTAGTGTAAGCTGTCTGGCAGCAAATTTTGCAAGAAAAGTCCTGGCCAACCCCCTACACCACGTTGAAAAATTAAACGTGAGCCTAAAGACTGCGGACGGCACCAAACATGCAGCTGTTGGCAAAATCACAGGTTCCGTTACCTTCCGTGGTACAACGCACACTATGTCCTTCCTGATCATACCAACTCTGAGTCAGAATGTATATCTCGGTGTGGACTTCGTACGCCTATTCTGTCTCGCCAAAGACATCTTTCGTGAGGAGCACGTTCTTCGCGATAATGGTGCAGTGTGTACCCTAGAACCAGCCAGTCCTCGCCACAAGTTAACTTCTGCACAGCAACGCATGCTCGATTCGGTCATTGCCAGCTTTCCATCTTATTCTCGAGAAGGACTGGGTCGAACTACATTGATTTCGCACGTTATTGACGTGGGACCCAGTCGGCCCATCAAACAACGCCACTTTTCGGTTTCCCCCGCGGTGGAAAAACTTCTCTTTGCAGAGATTGATAGGATGCTGACAATGGGCGTCATCGAAGAGTCATCCGGGAGTTGGTCGTCTCCAGTAACCTTAGTAGTGAAACCTGGGAAGGTAAGAATGTGTCTGGATGCACGAAAAGTGAACCAGGTCACGGTAAAGGATGCTTATCCATTGCCACTCATCGATGGGATACTAAGTCGACTTCCAAGAGCTCAGTTTATAACTAGCCTCGATTTAAAAGACGCCTTTTGGCGGATCCCATTGGAATAAGGGTCTAAGGAAAAGACAGCCTTTACCGTACCGGGTCGCCCGTTGTACCAATTCGTCACCATGCCGTTTGGGTTGTGTAACGCACCCCAAACGATGCAACGGTTGATGGATCAGGTCGTCCCAGCACACTTACGCCACCAGGTCTTCGTCTACCTAGATGATCTCCTGTTGATCACCGAGACTCTAGACGAGCACTTTCAGCTGCTCCAAGAGATTGCTTTGTTCCTACGTAAGGCCGGACTGACCATCAATATAGAGAAGAGCAAGTTCCTCATGAAAGAGGTGAGATACTTGGGCCATATCATTGGCCACGGTACAATCCGCACGGATCCAAGCAAGGGGCAAGCCGTACAGGAATTTCCGCGCCCCACTTCAGTAAAACAGTTGCGACGTTTCCTCGGAATGTGTGGCTGGTACCGACGCTTCGTGCCAAATTTTGCAGATCTATCCACCGCCCTAACGGACCTCCTATCGCGTAAGCGACAGTTTCTGTGGGACGATGTCAGCCTCAGGGCTTTCCAAGATTTGAAAAATGCTCTATGCACCGCACCGGTTCTGCACAGTCCCGATTTCAAACGCCCCTTCGCCATACACTGTGACGCAAGTCAACATGGTGTCGGCGCGGTACTGATGCAGAAGACCGACGATGGTGTGGAAGTCCCTGTTGCTTACATGTCTCATAAGCTCAACCCTGCACAGCGAAACTACACCGTTTCTAAACAGGAGTGTCTTGCCGCCGTGTTAGCTATTAGGAAATTACGAGCCTATGTAGAAGGTCATGAATTCGAGGTCATCACGGATCATGCCTCGCTACAATGGCTAATGACACTCTCGGATTTACAGGGCAGGTTGGCAAGATGGGCTTTGAAACTCCAAGGCTTCAAATTTAAAATTACGCATAGGAAGGGAAGCCAAAACGTAGTGCCGGATTCGCTATCAAGAGTTTTCTCGCCAGAAGGTCTTGAATTAGAGGAGATCTCAACCAACACCATCGAGATCAATCTTTCTTCCCCACATTTCATGAGCGAAAAGTATGTAGAGCTTGCAAGACAAATATTGCAAGAGCGAGCACAACTGCCGGATTTACGAGTTCTTGGGGGACTTATATACAAGCGTTGCCAGCATGCCACTGGTGACATTGCAATAGACAGAGATGCATGGAAGCTATGGGTTCCGGACGAACTGACGACCTCCTTGATACAGCGAGCCCATAATCATCCGCTAAGTGCACATGGAGGCATCGGAAAGACCGTCAAGCGGCTTAAAGAGCTCTTCTATTGGCCAGCCATGACCAAACAGGTCACTGCATTTGTCAGTTCGTGCGAAACCTGCAAAGAGACCAAGGCGCCCAACCAAACCCTTCGAGCACCCATGCGTCCTACCGGTGTTCCAGAACGTGTCTTCCAACGCTTGTATATTGATCTCCTCGGCCCGTACCCTCGATCGTCTAATGGTCACACCTTTATTCTGGTTGTCCTGGACCACCTATCCAAGTTCACCTTCCTTAAACCCCTCAAAGCCGCGTCGGCAAAACTTATCACCCACTATCTGGAAGAAGATTTATTTCACTTGATCGGAGTCCCCGAAATCATCACTTCTGACAATGGCCCTCAATTTCGGAGCAATCTCTTCAACCAGCTCCTGGAAGAGTACGGCGTACGCCACCATTATACGGCTATTAATTCCCCCCAGGCAAACGCCTCGGAACGTGTAAATCGTTCGGTGTTGGCCGCGATACGAGCATATGTGCACCCGAATCAGCGTGATTGGGATCGGAAGCTGTCGGCCATCAACTGTGCACTGCGGACAGCTTATCATGTCTCCCTTGGTTCCGCCCCATACTTCGTCGTGTTCGGGCAAAACATGATCGGGCATGGGAGCACCTACGCTCTACTAAGAACCATACATCTATTGAAAGAGCCCGAAACCGAATTGCTACATCACGAACGTATGGAGCTGATCCGCAATCAGGTGGCAGAGAGATTAGCTAAAGCTGCGCAGGCACAGGTGAGGGTCTACAACTTGCGGTCTAGAAAACCGAAGTTCCAGGTCGGGGACACCGTATATGTTCGAAATTTTGGACAAAGTAAGGCGGTGGACCATTACAACGCCAAACTGGACAAGAAATTCTGTAAGGCTACCATCACCAAGCAACACGGCAACGCATGCTTTCAAGTAACGGGCCCGGACAACAAGGTCTGGGGAATATATCACGCCAAAGACATTCGACCCTAAACCAGAGTCTTCAGGCACGTCTGCTTCGGAGGTCGGAGCACTCATGCCTGTGTTGTAATAGCGCACGCAGCCAAAAATAATAATTTTTGGAATCTTTGGGTGGATCCAGACGCGGCAACCATGCACACCGAGAAAAACCAGCTTGCAGCGCTCAAGCGGGAGTCCGGTTTGGGCAGCTACCCGACCGGTTTTTGCGGAGAACCGCTAGCGGACGGACGAGTGGGATTGCTGCCAGGGAGACAGGGATTCGTTTTTTTGAGCTCGAGCGGACTGGACGAGGCTAGCGAGCCAACAGGCCGCTGCTGTAGCTGTGATAAATCCATTTTCCTCCTGGCCCGACTAAATGAGATCAACTGAACGAAAAAAGTTCGTACTTGAAGTGACGAAGTGATATTAAACAATCCTATTTTAATAAGCGGTTCAGTCAAAAAAAAAAACGGAAATAAAAATGCTTTATAATCTACCCAACTTGCAATTAACGGTTTGATGTTTGCGAAGATAGACCGGTGCAGTGATGAAAACGCGAAACACGAACGACGTACCTACGGGACGCATCAGTGCTTTGAACGGCTAAAAAAGTGTTTTCGAAAGAAAAGAATGTGCATCGTTAGCAACGATCGTCGAAGGAAGATGTAGATTAAAAACTGTTGAAATATCTCCATAGCTTTCATAGATTAGGAAAAGATTTAGCAGTAAAAAAAAATCCGAACAGCTTCGAAGTGATCGTGAAGTGAAGGAAAGTTTTTGCCAGCTTTAACCGTGGATTCAATAATACTGACTATCGAACGATCGGTCGTATTTATGGTAAAAATGAAATATGCACTTGAACGTTATGCTGGTTACTGCATCAATACTTAAATCAATTGGCCCATTCCTCCTTATTTTGGATTTCATCGTTCATAACACTAGCGTGGTTGGTTTTAATCGCAATCGGTAATTGGATATCATGTAGCAAGAGATTTACCCAAGAAAAGAAAAGAAAAACGAATAAAGGATGGTCTTGGTTAGCACCGAAATTTTGATTAGAACTAACTAACCCGCCTTCAGTGTGTTTACGCTCGAACGTTGTTTTTTTGGGCGATTGAGCCACAACTATGCTCACAGTTCATGCTAGTGGTGATCATATTCGTTGCGGCCTCGATGTGTGTGCTTAGGTGTCTGTGCGGAAGGACTTAAAGTATCTCCCTTGTACCATTTCATATTAAAAATGTTTATGTTGGACACATATAGAACCAGATGTCAAGAAAAGGGAGAGTAATCATGTTTTAAAAGAGTAGTTACATGTAAACGCTGAGTAAGTCAAAGCATCCATTATTATATAGCCAGACCATACTACCGAATGGTGTTTATCCCTAAGGCGGGTAAAATAAACCACAGTTCTGTCAAGGATTTCAGACCAATTAGTCTGGCATCCTTCCTCCTCAAGACGTTGGAGAGGCTAGTGGACACCTTCATTAGGAGCAAAATTGGGGACCAACTAGCATGGTCACAGCATGCCTACATGAGAGGAAGGTCCGTAGAGACTGCATTGCACTCCGTAGTCTCCACTATCGAGAGTGCCCTTCGGTACAAGGAGGTAGCACTTGGGGTATTCCTGGACATCGAAGGGGCTTTCAATAACGTTGAGCCGGGCGCCATATGTCGTGGGCTTTAACAAAAAGGTGTTAATATGAGCCTTTGTAGATGGATTGATACACTGCTCAGAACTAGAATAGTTAGCTCGTCCATTGGTGACCTGACTATCAGGAAATACGTGGACAGGGGAACCCCTCAAGGGGGAGTTCTTTCACCGCTACTATGGCTGGTAGTAATGGACAATCTTGTGTCGGAATTAGAAAGGGAGGGTTTCAAGGTCGCTGCTTACGCCGACGACGTGGCCATCATAGTACCGGGCAAATTCATCGACGTCATAGTCGGACGGATGCAATTTGCCCTTGAATTAACCAGCAGGTGGACCACAAAGTGTGGCTTGGGAGTGAACCCTTCTAAGACGGAGCTTGTCCTCTTTACAAGGAAGCGTAAAATTCCAGACTTTAGGCCGCCCACACTTAATGGCGAAAGTCTTGCGCTCTCCAATCTGGTGAGGTACTTAGGGGTCGTGCTAGATCATAAGCTTACCTGGAGGGCAAATCTGGAAGAGAGAGTGAGGAAGGCTACAGTAGCCTTTTTCACGTGTAAGGCGCTCTTTGGGCCTAAGTGGGGACTCAAACCACGGGTGGTACACTGGATGTACACAGCTATAGTCAGGCCAATTCTGACCTATGGGGCTATGGTGTGGTGGGAGGCGCTGAGCAAGAAATGTAACCTGGCTCAACTCACTAAGATCCAAAGAGTGGCGTGCTTGGGGATAACGGGTGCTTTGCGTACTACTCCCACAGCTGCATTAGAGATCATTTTGGATCTTCTTCCATTAGATCTGCACTGCAAGGAGGCGGCAGCCGCCAGTGCTGTGCGTCTGAAGGGTGGAGGTTTCTGGAGGGAAAGGCCCTATGGGCACTCCACAGTACTGAAAAGTCTTTGTGGGAAGCAAGGCTATGTCAACATGGACTATAGAGTGCCAACACTGGACTTTGAAACAAATTTCTTGACCGTCGTCCCCTCAAGAGAAGAGTGGGAGAGCGGGGGGCTAGCCGGCAAAGGAACTGTGTCGGATGGCTCGAAAACGAGCACGGGCACGGGAGCAGGAATCTTTTCCGAGTACTGGGGCCTTAGTATATCGTTGGAGCTCCCCGTGCACTGCACAGTTGTGCAGTCGGAAATAATGGCAATCTTGAGAGCTGCGAAAAAAGTTAACAAGAGAGGGGAGGTCGATAAAGACATCACTTTCTTTGTGGACAGCAAAGCAGCCATTAGGATGCTAGAATCAGTCTTAGTGTCCTCCAAATTAGTTGAAACCTGTAGGTCGGAACTGGGGAGGATCTTTCAAAAGAACAGTTTAAAACTGTTTTGGGTTCCTGGGCACAGCGAAGTGCACGGAAATGTAAAAGCGGATCAGCTCGCTAGAGAGGGATCCCGTGAGGCGCACCTGCATGAGAAAGTGGGGGTAGGGGTCTCAATGAAGGTTCTTAGGCAGGATATAAAGGTATCAGCCTATGAGCTAGCATTGAGGCGCTGGAGAAATTTAGGCACATGCTGCACCGCTAGACAGATGTGGCCAAATTATAACAAAAAGCGCACTCTGGGCTTGTTATCCCTAGACAGAGGTGCAATAAGAAACCTTGTGGGTATACTGACGGGTCATGTGGCTTTCGGTGAACATGCAAGAAGAATCGGGCTACCAGCGAACGACCTGTGTCGAAGCTGCGGTGATGAAGAGGAGACAGAATCTGTAGAGCATCTTCTCTGCAGTTGTCCGGCTCTAGCGAATAATAGGAAAAAACACTTAGGTGCTTTCTTTTTCGTGAAGCTAAGTGAGCTAAGTGTTATGAGAATGGACCAGTTCCTGGATTTCCTCAAGGAATCGGGGTGGTTCATGGAATAATATGGTAGTTTTTCCATGTCTTAAGGCACAATGGGCCAACGAGACCTAAGTGAAGCGGAAGCCGTGCGGCTTAGCACCCTTCAACCTAACCAACCTAACCATACTACCGAATGTATTTACCTTTAGAATGTAAGGTTAAACATTATGTAAGAATAATTCTAGTTCTAAGCGAATCACAGAAGTATGAGTTTGGAAGTAGTAGTACGAAAAAAAGATAAAAAAGAAATTTTTTTTTTTGAATTATGAAAAATACCACTGATTGACATCTGTAGCTATAGACCCTTTGAAAAAAAAATTTATATATATAAACATTTAAAATATAGAAATATTTAAAGAAAACTAATCGCTACCATCAGTAAAGCAAAGTTTTTTTTTCTATACCTTAAAGTAGTTTATAATAATTACAAATTAAATTTTCTAGCGTTTCACCTCTTTAATTATATTTTTTTTAGTAATTTGTACCTATTCGAAGTAGAATGAATAAATTTATCATGAATTGAATAATCCAGAGTTTCCTTGAGGGCTCTCCCTCTCGAATGACCTCCATTTCCAACAGATAACGGAATAGACCGGCCAAGGTGAGTAGTGGTGGGCCTAGTGCGCACAACACATGCGGACACGCAAGCGCTAGGCCATGGTAGGGCGGGCCCAGGCAGCGACATCTGCGCCTGGCGAGCTCCGCTGAAGCTCGTCTTCCAAATCGAGAGTGGCACGTCCACCCGAGAGATTGTTTCGGTACGCGGTAGTCTTTCGTTTTCTTTTCTTTCTTGCCTGTTTTTGTTTTGAGTAGCTTCGGAATTCCACCAATAGACCAATGTAACGTCAAGATTTTTTTTCTCTCGGGCAGCCCTTGAACGCGGTATTATCTCGGTATGCGCGCGAGAATTCTTTGTGTAAAGTAACGTAGGAGGTATAGCCTCACAAGATGAATAGTTTGCTTTGTTGAATGAAATTTTTTTTTGTCGGTATGTAAGCGGGCACTTTGATGGCTGAATCTCTGGAAATGAGATTCGGGACTGATGCTAGAGAACGCACCCACGACGATACGCGCCGAGCTGAGCTGGCCTGCCAGCAGCCATCACTCCTCTAGCTAGATAGAGGCCGAACCCAAATTCGTCTGAACGACACATGGGCTCGTTGCCTCGTCCCGGGGACTTTACGTCCATTGAGGCCAACAAGACGAAAGTCCTGTTGGCTTGAAATTTCGAAGCGACAACGTTCGCTCTTACTCATTCCATTACAAAATATTACTGGGAAGTTGTCCGTGTGGACCTCAAGGGTCGCACCTCGCGGCTTGTTAACTTCCCAGTATATGGGAAGTTCTTGTAATCGCTTCGAAAATCGAAATTGAAATTTTCAACATATCTTTACGTTTTGGGGTCTTACGAGTATATTTTTAATGGTTTTTAGAAAGAAGTATGTATGTGTGCGTGTGTGTGTGTATGTACGTACGTACGTACGTGCGTTCGCGAACAGTTTTTCTACGAGCATAACTCACGTAAACAAAGTCGTATCGACTTCGTTAAGGTCTCAATCGAAGCGTCTTTGCAATCTCAAGAGCTGATTAGTTTTTGGGACACTTCGGTCGGGGGGGTTTGCTGTTTTCACCCCTTGAAGGTCAACCATGTTATGCGCTATATCTTACGAACCAAACGTACGATTTGCTTTACCAAGGTGTCAATCGACGCGTAACATTTTCGTGACTCTATCAAATTTTTAAAAAAATCGTTGGACCTTTTTTTTAATTTTTTTAAAAAAAGTGCAAAAAATTGGAGTTTTTTTCAAAAACATCAAATTTTTAACTTTATTTTCAAGTCGCAGTAATTATTGTTTATAAAATTTATATACTCCAAACACTTTTTGTGAAAAAACCACCAAATTTTTTTTTCATGATTACAAAAAAAAATTAAATTAAAAATAAAAAATCATTAAAAGTCATCATGTCCTTCATGGTCATTTATGTCAATTATTATATCTCGAGAACCAAATATAATCTTTGCATCATTAAAAAGTCAATCAACGCGTATGAACATTTTAATGATGTTTTTAAATTAAAGAAAAAATCTTTGTAGCCATTTTTTACATTTAATAAAAAAATATTGAAAATTAGTGTTTTTTTCATAAAAAAATTAATTAATTATTAATAAAATTAACATCGTAATAATAAATGTTTGTAACATTTATAAACTTTTATCAATTTCTGTAGAGACTAGCAAAATATGTTCTCATGATTTCAAAACAAATTGAAATAAAAATAAAAAAAATCATTCAAAGTCATCATGGAAAAAGGGTTCATACGAATTTTTATACCTTAAATCTCTTATTCTATAGACATTGTTGTAAAGTCAATCAAAGTTTATTATTATTTGCATAATTTGCGGAGATTTTTAATAGTCCTCACAGAACCGTGTTTTAACTTTAATAAAAAAACTGCTTAAATTTTGAAAACCAATACAAATCAAATCAAATTTGCAATTGTGATAATCAACGTTTTGAATGGTAAAATGTTTTGTAGTCAACACTTTTTAAAATGATATGCTTTGAAAAGCTTTCATCAAATAAAAAAACTGTAGTTTTAAGGAGTTTTGTTCTTTAGTATTCGTAAAATTTCAGTTACTTCCTTCATCATTTGTAATACATATATTTTACTTACTTTTACGATTAATATTAAGTCATTCCAATAACTTTGATGAGAAGTTTATTTTTATTATTAAAATTAGTATTATTTCCATAATTATTATTGTGTCTAATATTTTTAATATTTCTGTAAATATTACTGGGAAGTTGTCCGTGTGGACCTCAAGGGTCGCACCTCGCGGCTTGTTAACTTCCCAGTATATGGGAAGTTCTTGTAATCGCTTCGAAAATCGAAATTGAAATTTTCAACATATCTTTACGTTTTGAGGTCTTACGAGTATATTTTTAATGGTTTTTAGAAAGAAGTATGTATGTGTGCGTGTGTGTGTATGTACGTACGTACGTACGTGCGTTCGCAGACAGTTTTTCTACGAGCATAACTCACGTAAACAAAGTCGTATCGACTTTGTTAAGTTCTCAATCGAAGCGTCTTTGCAATCTCAAGAGCTGATAAGTTTTTGGGACACTTCGGTCGGTGGGGTTTGCTGTTTTCACCCCTTGAAGGTCAACCATGTTATGCGCTATATCTTACGAACCCAACGTATGATTTGCTTTACCAAGGTGTCAATCGACGCGTAACATTTTCGTGACTCTATCAAATTTTTAAAAAAATCGTTGGACCTTTTTTTTTAATTTTTTTAAAAAAAGTGCAAAAAATTGGAGTTTTTTTCAAAAACATCAAATTTTTAACTTTATTTTCAAGTCGCAGTAATTATTGTTTATAAAATTTATATACTCCAAACACTTGTTGTGGAAAAACCTCCAAGTTTTTTTTTCATGATTACAAAAAAAATTAAATTAAAAATAAAAAATCATTAAAAGTCATCATGTCCTTCATGGTCATTTATGTCAATCATTATATCTCGAGAACCAAATATAATCTTTGCATCATTAAAAAGTCAATCAACGCGTATTAACATTTTAATGATGTTTTGAATTTAAGAAAAAATCTTTGTAGCCATTTTTTACATTTAATAAAAAAATATTGAAAATTAGTGTTTTTTTCATAAAAAAATTAATTAATTATTAATAAAATTAACATCGTAATAATAAATGTTTGTAACATTTATAAACTTTTATCAATTTCTGTAGAGACTAGCAAAATATGTTCTCATGATTTCAAAACGAATTGAAATAAAAATAAAAAATATCATTCAAAGTCACCATGGAAAAAGGGTTCATACGAATTTTTATACCTTAAATCTCTTATTCTATAGACATTGTTGTAAAGTCAATCAAAGTTTATTATTATTTGCATAATTTGCGGAGATTTTTAATAGTCCTCACAGAACCGTGTTTTAACTTTAATAAAAAAACTGCTTAAATTTTGAAAACCAATACAAATCAAATCAAATTTGCAATTGTGATAATCAACGTTTTGAATGGTAAAATGTTTTGTAGTCAACACTTTTTAAAATGATATGCTTTGAAAAGCCTTCATCAAATAAAAAAACTGTAGTTTTAAGGAGTTTTGTTCTTTAGTATTCGTAAAATTTCAGTTGCTTCCTTCATCATTTGTAATACATATATTTTACTTACTTTTACGATTAATATTAAGTCATTCCAATAACTTTGATGAGAAGTATATTTTTATTATTCAAATTAGTATTATTTCCATAATTATTATTGTGTCTAATATTTTTAAAATTTCTGTAAATATTACTGGGAAGTTGTCCGTGTGGACCTCAAGGGTCGCACCTCGCGGCTTGTTTTTATATAAAATGAGTCTTGGACGTTTACCACAAAGTACAATACTCGAGGAATTACTAAGAGAAGACGAAGAAGAGATTGAATCAGAGCTAAGCGACCAAGGTTCTGAAACTTCCGACCACATCGTTGCAGAGGAACCTCGATCTGCAGAGGAATCAAACTGCTCGGACTCAGAAGAGGATGATTTGGCACTTTCAGAAATAAGTAGCTGTTTTACAAGGCGCGATAAAGTAACGAAGTGGCAAAAATCAAACAATAACAGAGTGAGGCGTCAAGTTCAAAATATTCTCACGGAAGATGCGGGCACTCGTAGGAATGGTGTGGGGGTGACAACATTTACGCAAGCCTGGAGTTTATTCATTTCAGGGAATATTATTGAAAAAGTTGTTAGATAGAACAACGAATTTATTCAAAAAAGGCGCCATCGTGTAACAGAATACGTGACTGCAAATCGACAGATGCGGTGGAAATTCGAGCACTTTTCGGATTGTTGTACATAGCGGGATCCTTGAAGACATCACACGCCAATTTAGAAGATTTATATGCAAGTGAAAGGACAGGTATACCTATTTTTCCTACTACTATGTCAGTGAAAAGAGTAAAATTTCTGCTGAATTCATTGTGGTTTGATGATGCTCCGACGCTACAAGCTCGTCGTACTATAGACAAAGCGGCGCCAATAAGAAAAGTTTTGAATATGTTTACACAAAACTGTCTTTTGTCATATTCAGTGGGAGAGAACGTTGTAATCAATGAGATGATGGTTGGCTTTCGAGGAAAATGTCATTTCCGTCAGTACATGAAATCAAAGCCCGACAAATACGGAATCAAACTTTATCCACTAGTAGATGCTGCTACGTTTTACGTCCTAAATATTGAACTTTATGCTGGCAAGCAGCCTGAAGGCCCATATCAGTTGAGTAATGCTGCGGCAGACGTCGTGAAGAGGCTAATTACACCAATTTCTGGCACTGGAAGAAACCAATACAATAAAACAAAGGGGGGTGTCGATGAAGTCGATAAAAAGCAAAAATGTATTCGAATAATAGATGGCCATTGACACTCTTCTTTCGTCTTCTGGATATTGCAGGAATAAATAGTATGGTCATTTTGAGGGCAAATAATGTGACTACGGAAAAGGCGAATGTATTTACGGGCACTAGGCACTGAATTGACAAAAGAGTACGTCCAAAGAAGATCAACGATGTTAGGCTCTCCAAGAAAACTAAAAAGTAACATAAGGGAGCATTTGAATATGGAGGATAGTGCTGCTGATACAGAAGCAGGTAGTTCTGGCACATGCAGAGGAACCTGTAAAATATGTCCAGCCAAAAAAAGGAGGCAATCAAAAACGCAATGTAAGTTATGTATGAAAAATATTTGCAGAAGTCATACAACATTTATTTGCAATCAATGTTATATGGACGAAGAAACTGATTCTGATGAAAACTAAACCAAAGTTAATTGATTGTTATTCTTATTTTGTAATTTTTATTATTAGACTAGGTATATAAACTAGTCTGAGATATGTAAAAGGGTTTTGTGTTCCTAATTTTTGTTTTGATTCAAAGAATATTTGAGTTATGTTAATTAATTTAATAATTGTTTCTTTTTCATAATTTTAATTACTTTATTTGACAAATCAGACTTTAAAGAAAATGATAATATATCTGAGTACAAATAAATAAATAAATATTGAATAGTTAGTGGTTTATTTCTATTATTCATCCCATAGGTTAATTCGGTTACGCGCACCCGCTCCCGTTACAAATGACCGCGCGCCCGCTTGAAGGTTAATGATTATTTGGTAATTTACGTTATCAGCAACCATTGTTAAATTACTATGGATTGTTTGGAGGTGTGATTCGATATTTTGTCGATCATCGTCGTCCATTTTTCCGCCAATCCAGTATAAAAATTTATTATATAAATCAATTGGTCCTATTTTTGGTGTACGTCAAGAGGCTCTAACTCGTAGAAATTTTCCTTTATTTTTCTTAGCAGGGAATAATGTTGTTGATGAATTTGGAAAAATATAGGTGGACTTTCTATATATTGTAGCATTTAGTTATACTCTTCTAAAACGATAATGTGTATTACTTTGGTGAGATTCACTATCATGTTGATTTCTTTTAGTCTGATTAAAGTATACCCATTTCTACGGAGAACTATGCCTAATTGTGCTTTGATTGAGCAAGTCCTGCGTTTGATGTTCCACTTCTTTCTTATGAGCTTCGAAATATCGGTAAGTTTTCGTGTAAATTAGGTAATTATTTTTCGTTTTGATTTCATGTTTGATAACATGAGTTAATGTTAATGTTTGACCTCCATAGGACGTTGATTTATACTTTTTTATTAAAAACGGTAGTTATTGTTTTTTTTTCGTTGTTTAAATGGTTTGTTCGAATTTCATTTACAATGTCGTTTACGAATGCCCGTTCATCCAAAAATGTGGTATGTTCATTATAAGGAATGGGCAAATGATTTACATTTGTAGAGTTATTCATTTCTCGCAACTGCTGTAGCTGTTCATTTGATTCAGATTTCGGCCCTTTATTTTCATTGAAAGTTTTCGTGAAACTGGCTATATAATTGGTGTTTTCTTTTCTTCATTTTCGTTGAAGTAAATCGGAAGAACCTTTGTGTTGAACTGTATAGTTTTATTATGAAGGTCATTTTTTGTTTTGTACAATGATAATACATCATTACCAAGCAGACCATCATACTTGTTAATAAATTTTATTTCCATAGGGTCAAGTTTATGACTCTGATCAGAATGCTTAGAAATAAATATTTTTCTGGTCCTATTAAAATGTTTTTCAATTTTAACTGAATTGTGGTTTCATTGTTTAATTACGAGTTGTACTTTGAAAACGTTAAGTGGTCTGTCACCTATTTGGATATAATCACTATTGTCTTCTTCTGCACTATGGCAGGTTGCTCTCATTGAAGTATTGTAATTGTTATATTCGATAATGTTTATAACTGGTCGGGAAAAATAATCCATAACAATATTTTCTTTTCCTTGAATATATTCAATGTCATAATTAAATACTTCTAATTGTATTTTCCAGAGTTGGAGCTTAGGGTTGGGCTCTTTAAGATTCGATATCCAGGTAAAGGGTTTGTGGTCAGTTTTTATTGTAAATTTACGGCCACAAATGTATGGTCGGAAATATTTTAAAGCCCAGACAATTGATAGTTATTTCTTTTCGATAGTGGAATATTTCGTTTCATGGTTGTTCAAAATTCTACTAGCATAGTAAGTCGAATGGTTGTCCTGAGATGGAACAGTACCAATTGCGTTATTAGAAGCATCGGTCGTAACTACAATGTTTTTGGAAAATTCGGGGTATTTAAATATTGGATCGCTCATAGCCAAAATATTCAGTTGCTCGAAGCTCTGCTTTAGTCAGTATCGTCGATATTTATTTGTGCATCATTTTTCAATTTGTTAGTAAATGTTTTGCAATTTATGAAAAGTCTTTAACAAACTTTTGGTAATAACCTATCATATCTAAAAATTGTTTGATTTGTTTCTTTGTTTTAGGGATTTTTATCTTTGAAATGGCTTCTACTTTATTTAGATTTGGTTTCACTTCTTGAGGTGTTAATATATGTCCTAAAAATCCAGTTTTTTTCTCTCAGAAACTCAGACTTATCTAGTTGTATTTGTAGATAAGTGCCTTTCAATTTTTTGAAGACATTTTCCAGTAACACTTAATACTATTACACTACCGCTCATATGTGTTTGCTCACCCTGAAAAAGTGGTGTATTCGGGATCAGGAAATAAAATTCGAACTTTTCATAAATAGAATTTATTCTGTATTGAATTCTAAGCACAAATTAGGAAAAAGTTACATAATAATGTCATTTATATTAAATTTCAGACTCATCAATGTGTCCACTCTTACTTTTAATTACAGCTTCACATAGTTTCGGCATTTTACTTAGAAATTTATTTGAAGTTTTTTTCTGAAATTTCATGCCATTCTGGTTGTAAAAGATGCCACAAATGTTTGGAAGACGCTGGACAAACATTTCGGACATTTCTGTCGAGATCATCCCATTAGAGCTCAATTGGGTTGAGATCAGGAGACTGTGGTGGCCAAATCATTACATTAAGCAGTCCTTCTGCTGATAGCTTCTCCAAACAGTCCTTACGAAGCTTGGAGGTATGTTTCCGGTCATTGTCGTGCTGAAATGTGAATTTATCTCGAAAAATGCGCAGTCCAGATGGCAACATTTCAGTTTCAAGTAACTTCCGGTAGTGCTCCTTCCTTATTACGCCTTGGATTCGGTAAATATTACCAATCCTTAATCCGATAATAAAAGAGAACCCTAAAAACTTCGGTTACCTGATGGGGTAAATTACCTCCGAAGTCAGTTTATGTTATTTTCGTTGAGCACCCATTTATCGTTTTTCAAAATCATTTGGTAGATTTTATAATCAAAAAAAAGAGGATACAAACAAGATGTCATTATAACGAAAGATACAATTAAATCGTTTTACATCAAGGACACCTCTATTAGCCTTTAAGTATGAATGTGTAGTCTCAGAGGCTCCGCGCAGTTCTCAAGTTCTTTGTTTTGCTCTTTTAGTCGCAAAATAGACAGTGAGGGAGGAGATTGCGTCGCTGAGTGCATAGCACGTGAGTAATTATCATCGAAATATTGGCTGCAGCCTGTTAGGCTCCACGTCCACTGTTGCCATATAAAATATTTTGATAGTTTTTGTGCTTGTTTTAGATTTTTGCTATGAAAAATGGCGGAAAGTAGTAAAGCAAGTTGCTCTAGTTCAAAACAGCCACAGAGAAAAAAATACGACTAGATGATTCATCTTTCGAAGAAGAATTGAATTATATATTACTGGCTTCGGATCAGTCAGACGATGATCAACTTTTGCTCGAATTTTGGGTAAAGATATGGTTACTGAAGATGTCCAGACACCACCAGTCAGTCATGGAACCAGAAAAGAATGTAGAATATGTCCCGCGAAGAGGTACCGAATGACCACTTATGTTTGTGTTGAGTGCAGCAAGCCTGTGTGCCTGCAATGTTCTCGTCCTTTGTGCACTGACTGCGAGTAACTTACATATATTATGACTGCTGTCGAAATTTTTTATTTGTGTTGCCAGAAGGAGCTTTTATGTTTTTTACGTTCGTATATTAAATTAGTAGATAAGGAAGTTTTTTTGTTCTAGTGTTGGATTTAGTTACTTTTAATGTGTCAAAATGATAAGTCTGAAAAAGTGCCATGATATTTGATTTGTCATATTCTGTATAACTATAGTAAAGAAAATTGATTACAAATACTTTTTTTCTTATTAAAGACCTATGTTTAGATATAGATAGGGTTTTGCCGCGATTCAGAATCAGTTTCTAGAAAGAAAATGGTAGGTTATATAGTAGCCTGAGACACTCCACGTCCGCACTAGTGTTAAAAATATTTGACGTCCATACTTATGGGCGGGGTGGGTAAATACATATGAGCGGTAGTGTACATCGTTCAAATGTACAAAACAAATAGAACCTTGTAAAACTTTGAAAGCGTAGTTCATTCATCTTTGAAATGTAGCAGCGGCATTCTGAAGGTCAAATGGCATTCGTGTAAATTCATAATGACCGAAATTCTTTGAAAAGGTTGTTTTTTCTTTGATTTCGATTTGATGAAAGCCTTTCGCCAAAGCTAATATTGGGGAGTTCATGTATGTACATGTACAGTACATCCTAATTTGTTCAATATACCCTCTATATTAGGAATGGGTAATTTATCGTCAGTTGTTATTAGATTCAACTTCCGATAATCGACCACAATCCCCCATTTGGGTTTGTCAGATGCATTGGACTTGTCGGGTACAACCCAAATAGGGAATGCATACGGCGATGAACTATGCCTAATTATGCCTTGATTGAGCAAGTTCTGCATTTGATGTTCCACTTCTTTCCTATGAGCATCGAGATATCAGTAAGTTTTCGTGTAAATTAGGTAATTATTTTTTGTTTTGATTTCATGTTTGATAACATGAGTTAATATTAATGTTTGACCTCCATAGGACGTTGATTTATACTTATTTATTAAAAACGGTAGTTTTTGTTTTTCTTCGTTGTTCAAATGGTTTGTTCGAATTTCATTTACAACGTCCGTAGTATGAATAAGGCGGTCCGAATCCACTTTTTCCCACGATCCCTCACTTTTTTCCACGGTCAAAGGTCAAGGTCGGGGTGTTTCCACGGCCCCGTGTGTTTTCCACGGATGACGCCATCTCTTCTCACTTGTGATGACGCTGCTTGTGGTGGATTCTTATCGGTTTCGGATATTTTTTACATGCATTCCAAATTAGAATTCGATGACGAAAATATCTTAACAATGCGATGCACATATGATAGCAACTATTCCAAACGCGTTGGCTGTGATAAGAATGATGCATTTTAGTTTGCTAAAAATAGCCTCTAACCGCAAAGCTAGTTTCTGATTAGCAAATTTTAATATTTAAGCGTGTAATGATAAAGGATTGTATGAAGACCAGTAGATATGATAAGAAGTTGGGATTTGAATATGCAAGTTAATTTCTGATTAGGAGAACGCAAACATCATGCTGATAAATATGTTTTGACTGTGATAAGAATGGTGTTATGTTAAAAACAAGAGCTGTAAATAGAAATAATATCCATGATGGATTAAAAATTTTCGTGTTAAGTCTTCATGCTAATGACGATAAGCGAAACATTTGAATTTGAAAATGTATTTTTGTGCGGTTTTTTAACGCGAATTCTCGTGATTATGAAATGATTATAAGCTGGGATTTGAATATGCAAGTTAGTTAGTTCCTGATTAGGAAATTGTGTAAGAATTTTTGATAACCAACGGCTGATGATAAGGGATTGAGTGAAGGCCATTTGAATTAGTGGGGGGGGGTACAGGAAAATGTTTCTGGAGTTTTTCTATTTTCCAACTTTAGATTGGTTGCGGTTTCTCATGCTATATAAAAGAAACTGTACCAACTCAATTTAGGAAAGTTTTGATTCTACCTTTAGTGAAGTAACACAAAAGGATTTGTTTTCCTTAAAAATGTTTTGTGAGTTTGTGATATCGAAGTCAATAGTGCTTTTTGGAACTATCATGCGCTCCCGAAAAAATCTACATAAACCCTTTACGAACATTTTAAAAGGGTAAAAAGTTTTTTTGGACAGCGAATGGAAACTCTTGTATTTGAAAACAAAGATGAAGGTCTTTTAAATTCGGCTGAGTTCTTAAAGAGGATGAAAGATCCGTTAGTGAGTTATCTGATGAGTGCACTAAATGAACGCGTGACGTTCAAATTCAACATTGAACTTTTTGCTGAATTCATTAAAATGGATGATGATGATGACAACGATTGCATAATAAACATTAATTTGTTCCATACAAAAATGCAAGCGATAATTCAAAAAAGTGTTTTGAAATTAGCTTTCGATAATATGGCTAATGAAATTCTAAACAAAATGGAAGAATTCCAGGAGAAAGACAGTGGAAGGGCTCTCGTTAGAATTACTCACTGTGAATTAAATATAAATTATTTTAAACCATTGAGAGGAACAAGTTATATTCCCCTACCAAAATATTTATCCAATAAGCGTGCTTGCGTTAATATTATGAACCGCGACAATTATTGTTTTAAATGGTGCATAATTTCCGCAATGCATCCGACAGATCATCATTCACAAAGGACTACATCATAACGAATTGATGACATTGAAAACAGCGTTATACATCTGCAAAACGGTATAGTATTGAATTTTTGGGGTCTCAAGTTTCCACTACAGGTGCAAGATATAGGCAAATTTGAAGAATTAAACCAAACAATCAGTATCAATTTATTTGGATACGATGCAGAGTTAAAAAAAGTTATCGGTCCATGTCATATCACAAAGCATGAAAATTCGCATCACATCAATCTGCTCCTGCTGCAATCCAACGAAGATTGTCATTATGTTTGGATTAAACATATTTTAAGGTATGTAATAGTTAATATTGTTTGTGTGTGGGATTTATAAATTATTATTTTTCTTTCTTCTTTAGAGATTGATTCGCAGTCAACAAACGCTACACGAAGGTTCGATCTATGCTTGCAATAAATGCCTGCAATATTTTATTTCGAGTGAGAAACTGCAACTGCATATAAACAACTGTAGCAGAGTAGTCACGAAAATGGTGGAACCGGAGAAAGCAACGCTGCAGTATAATAGCTATGGACGACAACTCGAGGTACGTTTTGTCATCTATGCAGATTTTGAATGCCTTCTTCAGGACGTCGACACATGTGCACCCAATGCGACACTTTAATCAACCTCAAAAATCCAAGAACATATACCTTGTGCTTTCTCCTATTTTATCAAGTCTTCATTCAATTCAAAATTAGACAGATTCAGATTATACAGAGGCCAAGATTCACCCAAAGAATTCGTTAATTCCATTGTAAATTATGTAAAACGGTTTTATATAAATCATATCAAGAACCCAAAGTCAATGAATACTCTATCGTTGGAACAAGGAAAGGTTCAAAGGGAATCGATTTTCTATTACATTTGTAAAAAAGAGCTTGGAAATGATAGAGTCCGAGACCATTGTCATTTAACTGGAAAATATAGAGGCCCGCTCATAACGAATGCAACTTATTGTATAGAGTACGGAAATTCTTTCCAATATTATTTCACAACCTCTCAGGCTATGATTGTCATTTGTTTGTAAAGGAATTAGATAGCATTGATAGATAACTATCTAACTATCCCACTAATAAGGAATTATGTATATGTTTCATTATCTTAATGAATTAAAGATGATGAGTTTGAAACGATTGAGCTTAGGTTCCTAGACGCAGCCAGATTCATGCAGAGTAGTTTGAGTGCTCTAGTGAAAAATCTATCTCCAGAAGATCTAACGACCATAAGTTCAGTATATGAAGATGGGGAGAAATTTCAACTGCTTACAAGAAAGGGTATATTTCCCTACGATTATACTCGTTGGATCGATTAAATGAAGTTTGTTTACCACCTCAACCCGAGCAGGGTTTGATGGCAGTGGAAACAACGCCAAGCGTCGGCCAAGCATTGGCGTACAACGAACGGCCAACGGTCAGCTGCCAGTGCTGGCCCAGTACTGGCTGAGTGCTGGCTGAGTGCTGGCTGACTACTGGCCCAGTAGTGCATTCGAGTGCTGGCCCAGTGCTGGGGGTTGGCACTGCGCCAGCACTGGCGATCGGCACTGGCCCAATGCTTGAAGCCATTACTGAAATATAACAATTTATGATATTAGCAGAATGTTAAACGATTCGGAGGAAGTTCCCTAGTGAGCTTCAGTGCAAGTTCGTTATATTAATAAGTATTGCTTAGTTATAATGCGCGAATTTATAGTATTGCATTAATATTGAAATGTAAAGTGAATGGCAAAGAAAACATGTCAGAAATCACTGCATTATTTGCAATTCTTGTTGAACTCATAGTTAATATTGATTGAACGCATAAACGTTCATTTTGTGGGTGTGGGCTGAAAAGTATTCCTGTCGTAGTTGTCGATATTTCGAAGAAATGTGTTGCAGGCGAGGTAAATGGCACGAAAGTCATGTTATTTTTTATTCTTAGAACGAACACACTAGTATACAATTTTCCTTTATTCATTTTTACACCCGAATTGCTTTTTACAAGAACTAGAAGTGGCCCTTGAAAACAAATGAGTATGTTTTCAAGTGTATTTTAATATATTTTTGGACGTACGAATAAATTTTGGATTTCGTAGCAAATTTTTTTTCCAAACTAAATTGAACAGTTTTTAACAAAACCAGAAAACGTTCAAGATGATTTTGAATCCTTTTGAAGCGTAAATACAACATCTTCTTGCATAAAAAGTTTTGTTTAATTAAATCAAAATTGACGAATTGAAGAAGTTAACCATTTTTTTCTGATAGAAATATTTGTTGAATACTAAGTGACCATTTTTCGTGCAAATTAATTTTCCTGATAATATTTGAATTTTTTAACAACACTTAATTTTGCTTGCAAAAAAATGTGACGCGGAATCTTTCATCAAGCCTTCATTGAAACATTTTATGTGGACTAAAAAGCAATTTTTTGATCTAGTTTGATAATTATCTTTTTTTCTTAATGCAAAGCTAACTAACTTAGGCTATAAAGATTTTTTGAATTACTAGATCTGTGAACAATCATAACTTTTTGTTGATGTTGAAATACGAACGAGCTACGAGAGACTAGCAAAAAAGCAATTCTGAATGCAGAAGCTTTTTTCATTTGCACTTCAGCAATTGTTCATCATACAATTCAATTAATTGCAACGCAGTCAACTTTGAAGAAGAGACTTTTTGTTTTATTTTTGGAATTTTGAATTATATTCTTATTTATTTAATAGAAGTTCAACTGATAGACGTCCCATCGCAACAGTGCGGCGGCAGTTTTATTGATTTTGTCCTTGGCGCCATCATTAAATATAAATAAAAAAATATTAGATGGATGATCCAGAATTTTATAAAACTGCATTTTGGTCATGTTTGCTGGACGTAACATCTTCGTGCGAGCCGTGCTTTTCGAGATATTGATAAAAATGTCTTCTTTTCAAAATTGCATTCATATCCGCCACTAAACGGATGGCTGGCACATTCCGTGTCTCGAATAAGCAACATAAATGACTATTTGCAATGCAAATGTAACGTTACAACGCTCAGTGAACACTCAACGAGTAGTGCCTTTTTCCAGCGCTCCCTCAATGCTGGCAAATTGTCACGTTACAACGCTCAGGGCTATTTCGTAGCGCTCCCCCAATGCTGGCATGATGCTACGTTACAATGCTCAACGAGTAGTGCTATTTTGTAGCACTCCCCCATTGCTGGCAAGTTGCCACGTTACAATACTCAGCCGACGTTCACCCGTCGCACAGCGGCGGAGAGTCGCCGACGGCGGCCCGCTCACTCTCTCATCGATGCTCGGCTGACGGCTTGCTTTCCAATGTGTTCGAATGTGTGGACATAAATTCTTAACTGTCTCTATGGCTTCGACGCTACAGCGCTTGATCTGTGCTATGGACGTCGCGGGTTCAATTCTCAGTGGCAAAGGCGATACATCACTCACTCATCATTTGGATGTCGGCGTCTTCTTCACATGCCGGGCGACGAATATCATGTGAGAATGATATTTTCATACAAATTTCCGAGGCTCTTGCCGCCGCCGATTCATTTTGGCATTGAGTGCTGGCGGAGTAACAAATTCGTTGTATGCCAGTACTGGGCCTGTACTGGGCCAATGCTGGTTGTTGATCTTGGCCCAGCACTGGCATACAACGTCCGCCCGTAGTTATCATCCAGCACTGATATGTTACTGGGCCAGCACTGGCGAACAAGACTCAGCGAGCGTAATGTGGTGCTCAGCCAGCAATGGCTTAGCACTGGGCCAGTTGTGCGACCGTGTTCGGGAAGAAAGCTTTTACAACAAATTGACAAATAGCGAGTGCAATGAGATTGCACAAATACTTGGAAAACTATAAAATAGAGGACCCTTCCAAGTATCTGATGTATGTAGACGCAAACAATCTATACAATCTTCCCCATGCTGAATTCCAGTGGGTTGAAAATAAAGATGAGGTTGACATTCTTAATATTGTAATAGACGCGGACATTGGATACATATTGGAAGTTGATTGCGAGTATCCACCCAACATAGCACGATTATTTTCCGTGCAGAAAATAGAAAAGCTCCTGGTTCGAAAACTGCGAAATTGATTACTGATTTAACTAACAAGCAAAATTATGTGATTCACTATCAAAATCTACAGCAATGCATTGCGAATGGTTTGAAATTGACCCGTGTCCATAAAAATTTACAGTTTAAGGGGGGAAGTACCTTTAGACACTTTTTAAAATCGATTTTTTTAAAATTGTTTTAATCGATAGATATATCGCCTAAGAATATCATGTCAAAGTTTCAAAAGCTAATTCTCAAAATTGTGGAAGATATGCATCCCAGAAGTGTCTGGCGCCGAGTTCTTTTTCTTTTGCCCACAAACTTTAAACGGCCTTTTCTCGAAACCATGTTTTTTAACATTGCGTAAGTGATAATAAAAAAACTAGTGAATCGATTTTCATCATATAGCATTCATTTTAAAGAGCATAAAAAACTGTTCTATATAGTCTAAATGTAGTGTATATTACTACGTATCTTACTACGTCATAAATTACTACAACATAAAATTGAATCAAGTAACGTAACGTCATAAATTACTGCAACATAAAATTGAATCAAGTAACGTAACATCATAATTTACATAATTTACTGCAACATAAAATTGAATAACATATGGCACACGCCAAGATGCAATATGAGTATTGACACGGCTGCAAATGATCGTTCGCAGTGTGAACCTGTGTTGTGGGTGGTCTGTTGACAATCCATGTGAACTAGGAAGAATTTATGACTAGGAGAAAAGGGATTGCATCTGCTTAGCGAGCAATAGTCCTCAAGTGGATGTGTCGAGAATGGAATTGATTTATTAATTAGTTGGTAAGTTTAGTGCATAGAAAATTTGTATAAAAGACATCTAGATAGTAAGGAAATCGTTCATTAATTTCTTGACTATAGTCTGCGCATTATCGAGGCTCGTCCTGAGATTCTTGAATCATAACAAGATTGCGAACACGCAGTCGAACTTAGTGAGGGATAAATAGGCGCCTAGCGCTGTACAAATAAGATTGCGATTACGCAGTCACTTTAGCTTTACTGGTAACATTCTATTTTATAATAAAAATCTTAAAATTCATAATGTTTTGTATTTTCAAAACCAAACTTTACATGGCGATCCTGCCAATTCAGTTTCCAAGACAAACTGAAAATGGACCTGACAGAGGACTACAGATCGGAAATTGACCGAATATTCGAGAAGCTGTGCAGTCGAGTGGAGGAATACATACCTAGGGCGAGCCGAGGACAACAGGTGCCAACGTATAACCCCACACCTGTCGCGGAAACCAAAAGGTATTTTACGCCATCGGGAGCTCCGATAATGGTGAAAAGAAAGCCAGCGACTTACGAGGAAGCTATTATAACAGCCACGGATGAAGAGGTAATCGACATAGGACCAAAGAAACGTCTTTTACCGACGAAGAAGCATCAGCCAGAAAAACGAGAGCGACAACGAGGAGGAAGAAGAAATAGGCTACGCAAGGAAAAAGCTAACCTATTTTCAATAATAGCGATTACCCCGGAAAGCAAATTGAAGAAGCAACTATTCATGCAAGCAAGGGAAGTAGCAAACCAGCTGAGGTGTTTGAAAAAAAAGGAATAATTAACAAATCTTCATCATATTTTTTTTTAAATATTTTATATTGGAACTTGTGGTTCAATTAATTCCAGTTAATAATTTTGTATTTCGAAAATAAACATAAGTCTAAATATGTAAGGAAAACAATAGGTAGGCAAATAAATGTATAAATCCCACTTTTGAAAATTTTTGTAAAATTGGATTTGTTTTCAACTCACTTTTCGTGTTATGCCTGCTGCACAAATCAAAGTTCTTTTGGAACAAGTCAAGAAAGATTGTTCAAATGCTAAAAAGAGCATCAACAAACCCTATAAATTAGAAACTCTAAAAGCAAAATTAGATAATTTGGAAGAAATTAGACTAAAAGTTAGAGAATTGGCAGCAGACTCAACGGATATTGAGATTATCAGTTTGAAAACAGCGTTCAAATTAACGTACGAAGATTATAAGACTTATTTAGAAAAACAAACAGCAAAAATGAGTTCTTTTGATATTGCGACAGCTATCAAAGTTATTCCAACCTTCGAAGGAAAGTACAAGGAACTTCACCCTTTTCTAAAAATAATAGAATTCTTATATAAAACATTGGCTGAAGATTCGAAAAGAGAATTGATAGATTTTGTATGCAGCGTTAAATTATCAAACACTGTGACGATATCATTAGGTGTAGAAATACCCGATACATTAGAAACTTTGAGGAACACGCTAACAAAGAAATATAAAAGTGTAAATACGGTAGCCAGTCTTCAAACATCTCTCAATAACATACAACAGCACAATACATCAGCAGTAAGCTATGGAGACAAAATGTTAAATATAACAACTGAACTAACTCAATTCCAGATCGATGATTTAGGTAATACAGCAAATACAGTCACAAAACAAGCAATAACATCCCTCAATGAGAAACAAGCTCTTAATACCTATTTAAATGGTTTAAATAATCAATTTAGGGACACAATCTTCTCAGCTAGACCATTGAATTAGAAAAAAGAAACAATTTAAACGGAAAAAGTATAATGTATATGAATGACAGAAGAGTTAATAACAGACCAAATAGCAACTTTAGAAAAAAAAATTTTAATAAAGAATATAATAATTGGAATTTAAATAGCACAAATCAAAATAATAATTACAGTAACAATATAAATACACACAACCGTAACAATAATTTTAACAATAGGTACAACCATAACAACCGCCACCATTATAGCAATAACAATAATAGCAATAACAATTATAATCATAATAATCATAGGCGTACTAGACGCATTAATTACATTGAATACCAGGGAAGCGTACAACCGTCCGGGGAGGAACAACAGTAAATTTAAGAACCAACCTTACCGGAAACAGGATATTCAATATCACTAATAATGGTTCGAACTATATACAATTAAGATGCAAAAACACAGAAACATTCTGACTTTCTTGATAGACACGGGAGCAGATATTTCAATTTGTAAAATTAATACCTTAGATGTTAATGATATAGATAATAATAGTAGATGTAAACTAAATGGTATAACAGAAGAAATAGTAACATCTCTAGGCACAACAAATCTTAGTCTCTTGATAGGCAACAACACAATCATAAACTCCTTTCAAATAGTGGAAGATAACTTTCCAATCTATACTGACGGAATAATTGGAAGAGATATTCTTGAAAAATGCTTTTGTAAAATATGTTTTGAGACATATACGATAACGTTCACAATTAACAACGAAGATTTTGTAATACCAATGAGCACGAAGCCATTGAAGATTGTTCAAATTGAAATACCCCCAAGAACGGAAGCAATCATACCTGTAAATCTGATAAGGAAAGTAGATAGTATAGTAGTGAATAAAGAGATACCTATACGGTAGAAAATTTGTAGTGGTAACTGACCACAGGCCACTAGTATCTCTGTTCACACATAAAAATCCTTCCTCTAAACTAACACGAATACGATTAGATTTATCAGATTACGATTTTGACATAGTTTATAAACAAGGTAAAATAAATACGAACGCGGATGCATTGTTCAGAATAGATTTAAATTCGGACATTTTGAAAAAGATGATTCCTCTTGATAACGATAATAGTATCAAGAAAACATTGGCGATAACTAGGGGTATGTCGACTAAGAAAGAGTCAGACAATAATGTTAAAGCGCACATTAATGATGAAACTCCCGAATTACATACGAAGCCTGATCAACTTCTAGTATGGGAATGTACATCGATATCGGATATCCATAATATTGTTAAATTGAAATTTATGTTGCATCAAGCAAATAAATTTAAAATCGTACGTACAAAAGATGAAATACGAGTGTACTGTTGTGATAAATCTAACAAGAAACACGTTTCTGTTAATGACAAGCAATCAGTCACAGCATCTTTAAACAATGCTAAGCTTACTGACCGCAATGATAATTCTAATACGATATACGTATCTATCATGAAGAAGTTGTTGGAAACAGTGCTTAACTGGAACATCCATACGCTAGCTCTATCCATCAATGATGAGATATTCCAGGCATTGAATCTAAGTGAATTGAAAAACATAATAAATAAGTTGCAACAAAACACTTGCGCAAAGTTGAATATAATTATATATAAACCCCCACAAAACGTGAAGAATACTGCAGTTCAACACCAATTAATTGAAGAATACCATGATACGCCACATGGAGGTCATTTAGGAATCAGGAAAACAATATTAAAACTCAAACAGCGCTACTGCTGGAAGAACATGAGCAAAATGATAAAGAAGTATGTGAACAATTGTGAACAATGCAAAATAAATAAGCAAATACGCCACACAAAAGAAAAAATGATAAAAACAGACACTCCGTCGACAAGTTTTGAGACCATAGCCATTGATATTGTTGGTCCACTTCGTATCTCAAACGGTTATCGATACATACTCACAATGCAATGTGAATTGACAAAATTTGTCATTGCTTCTCCACTAGAGACTAAAGATGCTTGCACTGTAGCCAAATCATTAGTAAATAATTTTATACTAACCTATGGATTTTTTAAAGTACTAAAGTCAGATCAAGGCACTGAGTTTACTAATAAGTTAATGCATGAGATTTGTGAAATGTTAAAAATAAGACAGATATTTTCCACACCATACCACCATGAGACTTTAGGCACGGTAGAAAGAAATCAGCGAGTTCTTAACGAATACATGTTAGCTTTCACTGAAGATATGAATTGGGATGAATGGCTACCATATTATACTTTCGCGTACAACACCACCCCTCACGTAGACAATAACTACACTCCATACGAGTTAACATTTGGTAAATTATCGTATCTGCCTAATGACATACTCACGTGTCAAGACAAAATCTATGATATTGACAATTATGCCAAAGAATTAAAAGCAAGACTCAGATATTCAATAAATAAGCCCAGAAAATTAATTGAATTAACGAAGACTAAACGTACACAAAATCAAACAAAAACAAATCCAATTAGTATTAGAATAAACGATAAGGTACTATTAAGAAATGAAAATAAGAAAAAAGGTCAACCACCATATATTGGACCATTTAAAGTTGTAAACATTGATAATGTTAATGTAACGTTAGAAATCAACGGTAAAATGAAAAAAGTAGATAAAAACAGAATAAAATTATTTCACACTATATAAGTACACAAATGTAAAGTATTATATAAGCAAAATCTTGTATTCTTGACCAACAAACCACTTTGAGCATGATTCGTATTATACCTCATTGTATAACACTCATCACTTTTACCCCGAGGGTGTAGTGTATCTTACTACGTATCTTACTACGTCATAAATTACTACAACATAAAATTGAATCAAGTAACGTAACATCATAATTTACGTATCTTATCTTACCACGTCATAACATAAAATTGAATCAAGTAACGTAACGTCATAAATTACTGCAACATAAAATTGAATCAAGTAACGTAACATCATAATTTACATAATTTACTGCAACATAAAATTGAATAACATATGGCACACGCCAAGATGCAATATGAGTATTGACACGGCTGCAAATGATCGTTCGCAGTGTGAACCTGTGTTGTGGGTGGTCTGTTGACAATCCATGTGAACTAGGAAGAATTTATGACTAGGAGAAAAGGGATTGCATCTGCTTAGCGAGCAATAGTCCTCAAGTGGATGTGTCGAGAATGGAATTGATTTATTAATTAGTTGGTAAGTTTAGTGCATAGAAAATTTGTATAAAAGACATCTAGATAGTAAGGAAATCGTTCATTAATTTCTTGACTATAGTCTGCGCATTATCGAGGCTCGTCCTGAGATTCTTGAATCATAACAAGATTGCGAACACGCAGTCGAACTTAGTGAGGGATAAATAGGCGCCTAGCGCTGTACAAATAAGATTGCGATTACGCAGTCACTTTAGCTTTACTGGTAACATTCTATTTTATAATAAAAATCTTAAAATTCATAATGTTTTGTATTTTCAAAATCAAACTTTACATAAAGATTAAAAAAACAAATTATTTTGGGACTATTTTTGACTGGAAGTACAACGAAATTTTTCGTCAAAATCGGATTTTGTTTTTTTGAGCCTGTTTTGATGGGTTAATTTTCGAATTTCGCAAATATTTTAATCTATCTACTAAAAAAACCCATCTCGAGTAAGAAAATGTTTGGTTTGTTGATTTCAGATGAAAATTGCAGCCAGCATCGCTTACGCAGTTTACGACATCAGCGACGACATGGCTTTCAAGATCCTTGAAAAATTTGTTAATTTTCAACTTTCACTTTTGTAGAATATGTTTTTTTTCAACCTCGAACATTGCCTAAAATAAATATTATACTGATTTAATAAGAACTGTCTTCATTTCTCCACAAATCAGTTGCAATAAAGACCTTTTTTTCGGCCTCTAAAGGTACTTCCCCCCTTAAACAATCGACTTGGTACAAACATTATGGCAGCCATTCAAATCGATAGAGTATTCACATGCTACAACAAACCGACTTACCTTGCTTTCACCGTGCTTGATCTATCAAAATTGAAAATGTATGATTTTCACTTTCGATTCATGGAGCCCAAATATTGGGTTGGGGAAATAGAAATGTCATATTTGTGATCGAAATTTGACGCTGTATTTAACATAATTAGAATTATCCGATTTAAGTCAAATATGCACCGTTTTGTTCGCAAACTTGTCGTCATTTAGAAGGCAACTCCAATATCCCCCTCTTATAAAACCCCCCCTCCTTATTTGCAAAAAACTCAGACAGCCAGTTTTCGCAAGCCTCTTTTGAGGTCAACTTAGTATCACCAAGAGCGTTTTGCATGGACCGGAAGAGATTGTAATCACTTGGTGCCAGGTCTGGACTATACGGTGGGTGCAAAAGGACATCCCATCCGAGCTCCCGTAGCTTCTGGCGGGTCATCAAAGATGTGTGAGGCCGAGCGTTGTCCTGGTGGAACAGAACACCATTACTATTGACCAATTGTGGCCACTTCTGGTCAATCGCCTGCTTCAAACGGTCAAGTTGCTCACATTAGAGGACCGAATTGAGGGTCAGGCCATAGTGGATGATTCCCTTCCAATCCCACCAAACACACAGAAAAACCTTCCTGGCCGTCAATCCGGGCTTGGCGATGGTTTGGGCCGGCTCGCCGTGCTTCGACCACGATATTATTCGCTTGACGTTTTCGTACGTGATCCACTTTTCATCACCAGTTACCATCCGCTTCAAAAATGTGTCAAGTTCGTTCCGTTTCAGCAGTGCATCGCAGGCGTTGATTCAGTCCAAAAGATTTTTTTCCGTCAACTCGTGTGGCACGCAAACATCCATCTTTTTTTGGAATCCAATTTTCTGCAAATGGTTCTAAATGGTTTTATGGTCTATATCCAATTCCTGGCCAATCGAGCGAATGCTCACATGCCGGTCTTCTTGAATGATTTCGACGATTTTATCGGTTTCTACGACGATTGGCCTATCTGCACGGGGTGTATCTTCGACATCTACTACACTAGAACGAAATCGATCGAACCAACGCTGTGCTGTGCGAATATTTACAGAATCGGGCCCATAAACTTCACAATTTTTTTCGGCCGCCTTCGTTGCATTTTTACCTCTCATGTAGTAAAAACGTAAAATATGACGAATTTCTTGCTTGGTGGACTCCATATTTGACGCACTATAACTTGAGACTGAAAGGTACGATCACAACTTTGTCAAAGAGACACTTGTAGCACAGATTGTCGTTTTCAAATCGCCGTATAGTATGACCCGATGCGATAAGTACAATATAAGATATGTTTAAGTGTCGCCATCTATTGACAAAATACGACATTTCTTTTTCCCCAACCCAATATAATAAGAAAAATTATTCTCAACTACATGGATACGGATTCATTTATTTACACTATTCAAACCGATGGCTTTTACAATGATATTCTACCGGATATCAACGATCACTTTGATACTTCAAAATACGCCCAAAATATATATAATATTCCGCTGAAAAATGGAAAAGCGTTGGGTATGATGAAGGACGAAAATAATGGAAAAATTTGAAGGAGTTTGTAGGATTAAGAGCTATAATGTATTCTTTAAGTATAGAAAATGGTAATACAGTTAAAAAAGCAAAAAGTGTAAAGAAGGTTATTATAGATGGGCTACGTTTAAATGATTATAGAGATTGCTTGTTTAGAAAAAAGATATTTAAAGGTGGTATGTACGTGTGCAGATCTAAGCTTCACAACTTGTATACTGAATGTATAAATAAGGTTTCTTTAAGTTATTTAGATGATAAGCGATATATAAGGGATGTTGGGTAGTACATTTGATTGGGGACATTATAATATTGTAATGGATGTAGACTAGGAACATTGAATGAATGAATGAATGAATTTAAAAAAAACTTTATTTTCAGAGAAAAACAAGAACAAAGGAAATGGTAAAAAAAATTAAAAACAGTATAAATAGAGCGAAGAAAACATGAAGACTTTCAGTTTGTATTTAATAATTGATTGAAGCAGAGAATGGAGCTTTTGAAAATATTTGTTGTTTTGAGCATTGGAAAACCTTTACTTCAAGGTAATCCACTACCAGTGGTGACCCTTATCCTTCCGACTAATGACTGTAAGTACAGGTTCAACAAGAACGGAAACAGCAATTTTAAACGATGATTCATCATCATCATCAGACGATTTAAGGATAACACCATCAAAAACTGTTATTACGACAACACCAGCACCATCAAAAATTTTTTTACGGTCGATAAAGCCATAGAAGGATTTAGGCAAGATTTTCTTAGAAAAGATATGGAAATAGCTGGAATAATCGAAAGTAAAAATATTTTTTACAGACATTTCAAATTAGAATTCGATGACGAAAATATCTTAACAGTACGATGCATATATGATAGCAACTATTCCGATCGTTCACTTAAATCTTCGTGCTTTGAATATCGCAAGTTTGAAGCCGAGAGGATTCTTAGCAATGGCGAAGTCGAATAGATAAAACAACAAGGCTCTAATTATAGGTCAGATGTAGAATTTTCAGATTTAAAGAATATGTAGCAAACATATACCAGGAGCATTACTTGAACCGTGAACCACTTTACAACGATGGATAGTATAGACGATGATGATCTTCAGCGTTCTATTGAGGAATATAAACTTTTTTTGTTGATAACAAGCAACTAATTTTAATGGAGCACTTTGATAAATTTGTAAGGAATTACTGGTTTTTGGAGCCCTACCCTGCTATGGAACAAAACGTCAACAAGTTTGGTAAACATTATGTGAGCTGTCCTTGGGCTTATGATGATGCAGAATGCGATCCCGAAACTTGTGAATGTTACAGTGTTCATAGCAGATTGTGTAATTAAAAAGTTTGTTCAATTTTATAAACGAATAATAAATAAATAAATTTATTTTTCAATCAATCATAACCACAATGTTTCATTTGAATCTTAACACTAAAACAATGAGTGTGTTTTGATGAAAATCCCAACGACTTGACAAACGCCTTGTTACCTCTTCTTTTCAAAACATGTTGCACTCAATAAAGCAATAGCTACTTAGCGTGACGTAATAGCTCATAAAACCCTCCTTCGATTGGATTTCCTTCATAATCTTCTAAAAGATATGTGACGGGATTGGTTATTTGAATTTGACGAATTTTAAAAATCTCCGTCGTTCAGTTTGGTGTATATCCTTTTTCAAATATATACTTGTATTTGCTAATTCGTACATAGTCACCCACTTTATATTTCGACTTTCCCATTACTTTAATAATGTTGTACACGGTAGACAGAAGTGACAGTTCATATGAGCTATTTACAGCAGGAGGAGCCATTTTTATTGTTCGATGTTTTTTGTTATTATACTTATTGACCAAATCATCAACGAGACTAATCCATCTATAATTTCCATTCATACTAAACTCTTTCAACATCATGTTCTTCAGCGTACGATTCAATCGTTCCACAATTGACGCCTTATGAGAGCTATACGTAGAATAGTGGTTTATTTGATATTGTTTCATAATGTTTTTGAAATGTTTGTTGTAGAATTCTTTTCCGTCGTCTTTTTGTAAGTTTTTAGCAATGCGCCTCTGTTGAAGTATGTGTTCAATTGCCCTAGTAACTTCTTTACCAGTCTTCGTTTTGATAGAAACCGTCCACGCAAACTTGGAAAACGTGTCATTGATCGTAAGAAGGAAACGATACCTTGTATTTTCGTTAGCATATGCTCCCATTTCAACTAAATCCGCTTACCACAAGTCATTTTGCGACAACTGTAATTCTTGTAACGTTCACCACTGCACCGCAGCCAATCCTGGCCAGGATTTGGACAGTCCCACTCGGCTTAAACCCGCGAAGTGGAACTATATTTTAAAGAAGCGCCACCCCTTTCTGCGCCGGGACTGCCGTGTTCGCGAATATGGAAACGGGAACAGGATTCGCGACGACCCAAAACCAATGGGAACAAGAGCCGAAAACGCGATTTCCGCTTCGCCACTTCACACAGTTAACACGCTTCCTTTATTCTTAAGGCACTATTTATTTTTTTCAATATCTTAAAAACCTAGGTATCCCTATCTATACCTACTTACAATTTTTCCCCCGTCACCTTAAACCTACTTCCGCTGCCTGTTGTCCGCCGTCCTCCTTATGATCGTCGTCGAGCTCCAGTCCAATTGTCTTCTAAAGGCTAGTCCACCACCGAACAGCTACGTCGTCGACGTCTTCCTCGTAGTTTCTTCCCCGTCTCAGAGCAGCACCGAACAGCTCAAGCTTCGCACCCAATCCGTCCCGCCAGCTGGTCTACCCGCTATATTTATATCCCGTTTATATCCCGTTGTCGCTGCATAGGCGGTCAACGGCCCGCCGAGTTTGCTGACCTCATCGAAGCTTTCCTAGCTTTGGAACCGGTTTTGGTCGACACACGTCAGCTGGCGATTTAAACTTCGTGGGTTTGGCCAGAGCGTTGCGCCTCAGGGTTGGGGGGGGGGATACGGTGGCTGCGGCTTGAGTAATGTATTGGAGTTCTGGTGAAATATTCGTGGCAGTCGTTAACCATGGTGAATTGTAAGTGCCAATGGTTGTGGGTATCACAGGCGCATAGTAGACTCCATTGGCGTATCGTAGACCGGGCGGAGCCTGGATTTGGATCTGTTGCGGCAATTGTGTAAGCGTTGTTTGTTGTTGTGATTGCTGGCAACTTATCTGCAGGGTCTGTGACGTTGACTGTAATGCATTTTTCTGTTGATGATGCTTCAATTCCGCAGCCTCGCGTGGACGGTCAGGAACACTCTCCATAAAAACTACTACCTACCTACTTACTACCTACATAGCTATCTAATCCAATATCCTTAACATACATACATCTCTATATTTATATAATTCAAACCTCTAGCCTAAATTGACCTACTACATAAAATATAACTCATTAATAACTTGTTTGGGTGAAGTGGCGATCCGCGTATTCCATTTCCCAAAAGACAACGTTTACCCGCACGGTGGTTTGGGGTCTTCAAAGACAGGGCAGTCCCATATTTTGTCCTTATGGGGTGTGGATCGACCACGTTGCGTGGCGAACGTAACAATCTAAACCTTTTATAATAACACGCCGTCGCTTAAACTTTTTTCGAGCAGACGTGTACAATTCGTTAATAACTTTTCGTTTGCTCATGATAAAAAAGACTTAGCTTGTTTATTTGTATTTTTAATAATATATATGTAACGCTATTTGAAAACAACATTTTTATTATTATTATTATCGCAGTGAATTTGAATCTGCTTGTCTACATATTTCTTCACCTTCTCAACATACGTATCAACGTAAACTTTTGCTACAGCATCATCATCATCTACGGGCGTGCCAAGATGCTTTAATCGTTTGAATTTAAGAATATAATCACTGTTCTCCGCTTTGTTGAATCCTACACAAAGTAAACCTGTTGGACCTAGAACCTCCTGAAAACCTGGAAGCACCTGCGGACCTGGAACCCTCGGAGGCCATCGTTTTCCTCTACCTTCCTTTGAAAATCGACCAAATTTGCTTGGCTTGTTGGATCCAATAAGTAACTGCAATCGACTCACTAATTCATTCGGATCATCTCAATATATGTAGTCTTTCTGTTTGTCGGATGTTTGCATTAAACTATAGTCTTTGTGTTCATGTGTTTGTTTTAACCCTCTTCCTTCTTTGTTATTTAACAGGTTCGAAATTATTTCTCTATATTTATAGCTTCGGTTTCCATTTATTTGACTATTGCTGTCGTAAGAACGTCTGTAAGCATTAGTGTGCAGAATAATACTTTTATAGTGCTCTAAATCTTCATTGGTATATATATTTTCATCTGGATACTTCATAAAAAGCAGTTCGTATAAACCTCGAGTTCCTACATTTACAAGTATATGATTACCGTCGATTACGAAATTTGAATCTCCTATTTTCCACTGCTCTCCATGATAGTCATCCCTATATACTCCATAAATACTGTCAATTGCAGCCGGTTGATTTACATAAATATCTATATATTGCCTATGAATCTCTAGAAATTGATTTTGCTCCATGAATTATTCAAAATCTTTTCGTCCTTTTGGAGTGGCAACATATTTACGAACAACTTTTGTAGAAGGGTTAGATGTTTTTTTTGTGGCGGCGAGATTTCGTTTCAAGTTTGGTGTAGGAGTTTTAAAACTATCTTCTTCTTTTTCGTGACTATTTCCCTCTTCTCGTATTGATGGAGGCTTTTCTTTAATTTCATTTTTTTATGTCATTACCTTGCTTTCACCTGTTGATACTTTTTTCTTATCGAACTGGTTGTTGCTACAATATCACTGAGTAATTGCTTGTCATACATTGTCTTTTTCATGGTTTATGGAGACAGCAACAGCAGTAATTCGTCGTTAAATTTCGAAAGGTCTCTAAAATATTTTGAAATATTCTTTCAATAGGTTCTAATTTGAGTTTGAAATGATTTTTGCTCTACCTGAATCGATTTGTGTCTTTTTCGAATTATTTGGGTCTATCTTCACTGATGCTGCACTCAAACCGTATTGAACTACTATCAAACTGTATTGAACAGCTATCGAGCTGCATCAAGCTGGTGCTCTGAACTGCTATTGAACTGCTTGGAACTGGTATTGGACTGCTTTCAATAGGTATTGAACTGATTTAAACAGGTATTGAACTGCTTTGAACAGGTATTAAATTTGTAATGAATTGCTTCGATGCTTTTATAGTATTATGAATACATCAAATCCCTTTCGATATCGACCCTTGTCTAAGGGGCTGTTTTTATCAATTACACAAAACCCATATTTATCACTCCAATATTTTCCACAGATGATTCTAAACTGATCGAAAGCCATGCCTGTGTTTACGTGATTATTGTAAATGTGTCTTAAATTCACATCATCCTATTTGAATATAATCAAAAAAATTGCATTATCTTGAATAAGGTGTTTTGGTATTCTCATATAAGTTTGACACAGATAAAAACTATCAATATTATGATGTCCTCCCATACAGAAATATAATCGAAAGTTATCTTGTTTCTCGTTTGCAATATCATCGAAAATGAAAACAGAGTTGGACTCAGCTTTATCTGGTGGAATCACTGCACTATTGTTTGAAAATGTATAGAAGCCTAGTCGAGAAATAGGTTTTACAGCCTGCTTCAAATGTTTATATTTGGAATGATGTAATGATTTCGAGTAGATGTAAATGTTTTCAAATTTAACGCCATTGGGATGTTTCAACAGGGATATCATAACATTAATTTTGCCACAGTTAGAGGGACCCATAATTATAGCTCAAATACTATTAGGCAATAAATTGCTCTGTTTATTTGTATAGGGTTCATTTGCAATGTTAGCATTTTCCACCAATTTCTTTTGGTGTTGTTGTATAAACCGCTTCCTGATGACTAAACAGCAAACGTGTAAATGACTAGGTTTTAACGAAAGTTTTACATTTGGCGATGAGTTGTTAACCAAGGTCGCGATCAGTATAAAATGATTTATCATAAAAAGAAATGTACTAGTAGTTTACGAAAAGACTTTAGCGGAAGAGGGTTCATTAGTACTCTAATAAATAACCGTTTGAACTGCATTTGCCTGGTTATCAATACTGTGGGCCTGCCACGAAGCTTCAAGAACGACTTACCCGAGGAGATGCCGGAATAAATCCCCTTTGACGAAGCGATATTGGGTATTCACAATTTAAAGAAACGAGCAATCGTCAAAAACTAGATAAGATATTAACTGAAAAGGCGTGGTAACGAGATAGATCAGCAGGACTTGTCAAACGCACTAACGCATTACTAGTAGCCAATATGATGAAAGCTAAAGTAAAATTAGGAATCGGATTGAAAGATAAACAGAAATTTGGATCAATTGTTTCCAAAGTTCGAAAAATCACTAAAAAGAAGAAACCCAACAGTATGAAGGCGAGTATTAAAGAAGCCTTAGCTGCTGCAAAAAATATTACAAAAAAAAACGGAAAACAGCTATCGAAACTCCAAGAATAATTCCCATTCCTAAAGTTAATGAAATTTTGCCGTTTCTAATTCCTCTTTTCGCAAGATTATCTGCTGATGGTGCTTTGTCAGGTGGAGCTGCGGGAATAGCTAAAGCTGTTAATGATGCTAATAATGCCAAAAATACATTAGAGGAAAAAAAAGTTACATATCCAAAAAATGGAGCAGACAACATTAGGTCAAGGATTACATTTGAAACCGTACAGAAAAGGCTTAGGGTTGTATTTAAATCCTGCTCGAAAAAACTTTTTAAAACGCTACCCGAGAGAGCATTAAATGAGAATGATTTAAGAAAGTTTGCAAGATTCTTACCAAGTTTCAGAGGAGTTTTTAAGCGGAACAATTTACCAAAAGGATGTCCCATGCAAAACGAGTGTGAATTTAGATTATATTCAGGGCTTTGGTACCCATTGGGTAGCGTACAAAAAAAATCGTTATGTGGAATACTTTGATAGTTTTGGTAATTTACCTCCACCGATAGAGTTACTAGATTATCTGGGATCTAATATAAAATACAACTAAAATACATATCAAAGCTCTGACTGATACAACTGTGGCCATTTATGTTTAAAAAATTTATATAAACGTTTGTAAATTGTTCAGTGCATTCATATAAATAAATAATTTACTAAAAACCAATCATTGTGTTATATACTGCCATGGCACTAACATTAACTCTAAGTGGGAACACATCCATTCTTACAACAGAGTATTTTCCACCTATCGAATAACAAGATGGATATGTGTGCGGACTTGTTGATTTTCAAACATATAATTCTATACCTAACGTGGATGAAAAAGTTGTTTATTACACATTGGAAAACACGTTAGAAAAATACCCGTTGGATCATACTAAATTGAAGATATTGCAAATTCTCTATATAAAGAGTTAGCGAAGATCAATGACAAAATAAATTTTTCGATACGTGCTAATAATAACACTCTCAAAAGTGAAACCATGTCAACTGCTCCTATTTACTTCAACAAAGAAAGATTCATTGGCCAATTGCTAGGATTTTCTAAACGAGAATTAAAAGTCAATGTTAAACACTCTTCTGATCTACCTGTAAGCATAAGTAAAGTGAACGTAATACAAAAATTGAATACCATAGCTACTCTCTATTTTTATCATCATACAACTGCAGTGATGAGTTAAGAATACCTCTACAACAACAGGACTTGTGTATTTTGCCAAGTCAAAGCTTCATCTATATTGAAGGTGCTTTAACAAAATCAGATGGAACAACGTCAACAACTGCTAAACTAACGAATAAAAACATCGCTTTGCTATTCGATGAGATTAGATATGAACTGAATGGGTTACAAATCGATCGAAAAAAGAATGTTAGAATAACATCGATACTGAAAAATTATGTATCACTTAGTAAAAATGAAAGTGGAATGCTTTATAATGCCGGATGGCCGCCAGATGAATCTATCATGCCATCTACTACTATTTTAACTTTCTGTTCCGCTAAGAAAATTTTTGGGATTTGCCGAAGACTATGATGAAACGCATTTCTTTCGCCCAGTGATGATGTCTATATAAAAATGTTTAAATTGCAATGGAAGGTGCCACACGTTACCCCAGATGGTTCTGAAAAATTGTCAATGTTGAAATATATTAAATCAGGACAACCAATTCAAGTAAGTTTTCGAAATTTGGAGCTGTACGAATATCCAGTTTTACGATCAACGACAGATCATGTATGGAATGTGAAAACTTCAAGCCAACTCGATAAACCACGATATATTCTTTTAGCGTTACAGACAAATCGAAAAAAATTTCAAAGATAAAGATGTCAGCAAATTTGATCACTTTGATTTAACCAATATCAAAATACATTTAAACTCCAAATCTTACCCCTACGACTACGTTAATATTAAATTTACACGTGATCGATTCGCTCTTCTTTATAATATGTACTGCAACTTCCAACAATCTTATTACGGTATGCAAGCACAACCATTAGTCTCACGAAACAAATATAAGAAAGCAACACCAATTATAGTAATTGATTGTTCACTTCAAAATGAATCCATAAAATCAGGCTCAGTTGACATAAGGGTAGATATCAAAACATCTGTAGATGCACCTGCTTTAACAACAGCTTACTGCTTTATTCTTCATGATCGTGTAATAGAGTACAATCCTCTCACTAGTTCAGTTCAAAAACTTGTATAAAAATAATTCTCTAATCAAATTAAATCATTCAATCATGGCGCCTTTCATCATTGGCATGCAAGAATTTAGAGGATGCAACAACGTCTTTATCATCAAAGAACTATCTATCGTGGATGTGAACAAGGATTTTCATCAACAGTTTTTACTGAAACCCCCATTCTCATATCAACACTTTCGAAAGAGCTGCAGTTTCAAGCCAATTGGCTATACGAACATCATCACGGATGGCAATGGGAAATCGGAAATACAACGTTCACTGAAATGAAAGAATATCTATTTGAAAACATGAAGGGTTCCTCAGTATATGTCAAAGGCTCGGAGAAAAAACACTGGCCTGGTAGTTTACTGGGGAGCACTACCATAATTTACAATTTGGATGATTGTTGCTGTCCTAGTCTGAAAGCACTGAAAAATGACTATCCTGAATAATCAACCTGCACTTTACACGATGGATGTTGTGCGCAACAAAACGCATTTCTTCTGAAAAAAATTTATTGTGCAAGCAAATCTAATTGAATAAAAAACACTTTGACTTAACCGAAATAATTTTTTTATATCTCAGTTAGAAACTTTATTTTCACGCTTTCACACTGAAGAAGTCTGGGTGTGCCAGACGAAATGTACATCTGGTTTAATAGTTTAAATACACGTTTTTAAGGAAATTTTGAAAAATGTTTTTGATTATAACTTAATTTTTTTTATTTAAATAAGTTTTTAAAATATATTTGTATTGATGGTCGTTTCATGGAACTGCAAGTTCTTTGAATCATGACTGCCGCAGCTCAACGATAGCTTTCCCGCATTGACGTCCTCAATCACCTTATCACTGCATTTCATGTATCGACCAGGGAGAAATAGCCTCATGATATTGGCTAGACTACGACAATAGCAGACATAGACAAGACAAGACAAAACAAGCCGCGAGGTGCGACCCTTGAAGTCCACACGGACAACTTCCCAGTAATATTTACAGAAATATTAAAAATATTAGACACAATAATAATTATGGAAATAATACTAATTTTAATAATAAAAATAAACTTCTCATCAAAGTTATTGGAATGACTTAATATTAATCGTAAAAGTAAGTAAAATATATGTATTACAAATGATGAAGGAAGTAACTGAAATTTTACGAATACTAAAGAACAAAACTCCTTCAAACTACAGTTTTTTATTTGATGAAAGCTTTTCAAAGCATATCATTTTAAAAAGTGTTGACTACAAAACATTTTACCATTCAAAACGTTGATTATCACAATTGCAAATTTGATTTGATTTATATTGGTTTTCAAAATTTAAGCAGTTTTTTTATTAAAGTTAAAACACGGTTCTGTGAGGACTATTAAAAATCTCCGCAAATTATGCAAATAATAATAAACTTTGATTGACTTTACAACAATGTCTATAGAATAAGAGATTTAAGGTATAAAAATTCGTGTGAACCCTTTTTCCATGGCGACTTTGAATGATTTTTTTTATTTTTATTTCAATTTGTTTTCAAATCATGAGAACATATTTTGCTAGTCTCTACAGAAATTGATAAAAGTTTATAAATGTTACAAACATTTATTATTACGATGTTAATTTTATTAATAATTAATTAATTTTTTTATGAAAAAAACACTAATTTTCAATATTTTTTTATTAAATGTAAAAAATGGCTACAAAGATTTTTTCTTAAATTCAAAACATCATTGAAATGTTAATACGCGTTGATTGACTTTTTAATGATGCAAAGATTATATTTGGTTCTCGAGATATAATGTTTGACATAAATGACCATGATGACTTTTAATGATTTTTTATTTTTAATTTAATTTTTTTTTAATCATGAAAAAAATTTGGTGGTTTTTTCACAAAAAGTGTTTGGAGTATATAAATTTTATAAACAATAATTACTGCGACTTGAAAATAAAGTTAAAAATTTGATGTTTTTGAAAAAAACTCCAATTTTTTGCACTTTTTAAAAAAAAAAAAAACGGGTCCAACGATTTTTTTAAAAATTTGATAGAGTCACGAAAATGTTACGCGTCGATTGACACCTTGGTAAAGCAAATCGTACGTTTGGTTCGTAAGATATAGCGCATAACATGGTTGACCTTCAAGGGGTGAAAACAGCAAACCCCACCGACCGAAGTGTCCCAAAAACTAATCAGCTCTTGAGATTGCAAAGACGCTTCGATTGAGACCTTAACGAAGTCGATACGACTTTGTTTACGTGAGTTATGCTCGTAGAAAAACTGTCCGCGAACGCACGTACGTACGTACATACACACACACGCACACATACATACTTCTTTCTAAAAACCATTAAAAATATACTCGTAAGACCTCAAAACGTAAAGATATGTTGAAAATTTCAATTTCGATTTTCGAAGCGATTACAAGAACTTCCCATATACTGCGAAGTTAAAAAAATGAACAAAGTCAATATTATTTCATTTACAAAGCTCTGTCTTACCTCGTTTCCATTCGTTCTGCAGATGTGATGTGATATCGTTTCCCCATCTCCAAACCGGAAATTTTTGTAAAGACCAGGGGTTTGCAGCTAAGTAGTTCGTTTAATGAATCCATAGTTCTCCGCAGACGATATTTTCACTTGTGACAAAATCTTTTCATAAGCTCAACTATTTATATTAATTTAATATCAGTAGTAGTGATTTCTGGAAGGGATATAGTTTCTGCGGTTTAGTTTCCGTAACAAAACAAAATGTTATTTTATGCCGTCGCATGTTTCGCTTATCGTAAATAGAAAACCCACAAACATTTTCCTGTATTGCCCACGACCACCACACACACACACGCATGAAATTTAAGAAAACATCTTTGATAATATAGTTTTATATATATATATATATATATATATATATATATATATATATATATATATATATATATATATATATATATATATATATATATATATATTTTTAATATTACATGTTTATACCTTTATATCTAACTTGCTTGATTTTTCTTTTAATATCTGTAAAGATAATTGACTAGAAAACTGTTTGGGAGTGCTTAAACTACTTAAAAAATCACTTAGAATTGTAAAAATGAAAAAAACCTTTCTTATTAATATGAGTTTTAAAACTCATCAACGATGACTTAAAACTGTCCTCGTGGTAGAGGTGTACATCGCAGCATTCCGCCATCCTCTTGATGTAGATCCCCACCGCCTCCTGTACCTCGGTGTTGAACACCGCCGATGCCTGGAAATATAAATTTTTTTTTTTAAATATTAGCTTTGAGTAATACATAATACTCGTCTTCAATTCTGCATTGCCAGCATAGAATGTACTCATTGCTGAATACTATTTCTGTGGCAACTGCTTCCTCACAGAATAATAATGAATCCATTGTTTTGGAATTTTGTTTTTGTTTCGCAATATTGCGATCGGAATTTGTTTACAAACTTAATTTTAATTCAATTAACACAGTTGGTTTTATATCAAAAAGTTCACACACTGCACTATTCATATCAGAGTTTTTTCACACTTTTCAATTCTTGAAAACCCCACGATTAGCAAATTCCATCAAAACTAGGAAACCCCAATAAACCACTCTATAATCATTAAGTTTTACTTACCATATCAAAAATTATCGCAAAAATAATTTCAATCACGAGAATTCGCGTTAAAAACCGCACAAAAACATATTTTCTAATTCAAATGTTTCGCTTATCGTCATTAGCATGAAGCCTTAACACGAAACTTTTTAATCTATCATGGATTGGTTGTCTGTTCGAGCTTTTTGGTAAATTGGTTTAATAATACAAGTCGTGAGTTTTTCTTTTACCAAATTTTATTTTATTTTCAAATATATATTTCGGCTACTACTTGCAGCCTTCTTCAGTGATGTGTTCACGACTCGTGAACACGTGTCGTGAACACATCACTGAAGAAGGCTGCAAGTAGTAGCCGAAATATATATTTGAAAATAAAATAAAAGTTGGTAAAAGAAAAACTCACGACTTGTATTACTATCATGGATGTTATTTCTGTTTACAGCTCTTGTTTTTAACATAACACCATTCTTATCACAGCCAACACATATTCATCTGCATGACTTTTGCGGTTGGAGAAACCATGCCCTTAAGAATTCTTAGACGTTAGTACACAACATATTCAAATCCCAGCTTCTTATCATTTGAAATGACCTTGCCACAATCCCTTATCATCAGCCGTTCGTTATCAAAAATTATTACATGCTAGCCTAATCAGGAATTTACTTGGATTTTCAAATGCCAACTTCTTATTATTTTAAATGGTCTTCATACAATCCCTTATAATCAGCCGTTCGTTCTCAAGAATTCTTACATGCTAGAATATTATTAAAATTTCCTTATCAGGAATTAACTTGGATAATCAAATGCCAACTTCTTATCATTTCAAATGATCTTCATATAATTCTTTATCATCAGCCGTTGGTTATCAAAAATTTTTATATGCTATAATATTATTATAATTTCCTAATCAGGAATTAACTTGCATATTTAAATCCAACTTCTTATCATTCCAAATGGTCTTCATACAATCCCTTATCATTACACGCTAGAATATTAAAATTTCCTAATCAGGAACTAACTTTGCGGTTAAAGGCTATTTTTAGCAAACTAAGATGCATCATTCTTATCACAGCTAAACTGTTTGGAAAAGTTGCTATCATATGTGCATCGCACTGTTAAGATATTTTCGTCATCGAATTCTAATTTGGAATGCATGTAAAAAATATCCGAAACCGATAAGAATCCATCACCAGAAGCGATAAGAGATAACGCAACCGGCAGCAATAAGCGATGACTTCAGTTGCGTAGCAGCCGCGCTGAAAGCTCACCTCCGCAAGCGATAAGAAATGGCGCCACCGGAAGCGATAAGAGATGGCCTCATCCGTGGAAAACACGCGGGGGCCGTGGAACATTCCGACCTTGACCCTGACCTTGACCTTTGACCATTGGACAAAGTGGATTAGAATCGCCTTATTCATACTACTAACGTCACTTGCGAATGCCCGTTCATCCAAAAATGTGGTAAGTTCATTATAAGGCGTGGGTAAATGATTTACATTTGTAGAGTTATTCATTTCTCGCAACTGCTTTAGCTGTTCATTTGGTTCAGATTTTGGCTCTTCATTTTCATTGAAAGTTTTCGTGAAACTGGCTATAATTGGTGTTTTCTTTTCTTCATTTTCGTTGAAATAAATCGGAAGAACCTTTGTTTTGAACTGTATAGTTTTATTATGAAGGTCAATTGTAGTTTTGTACAATGATAATACATCATTACCAAGCACACCACCATTCTTGTTACTAAATTTTATTTCCATAGGGTCAAGTTTATGACTTTGATCAGAATGCTTAAAAATAAATATTTATCTGATTCTATTAAAATGTTTTTCAATTTTAACCAAATTGTGGTTTCCTTGTTTAATTACTAGTTGTACTTTGAAAACGTTAAGTGGTCTGTCACCTATTTGGATATAGTTATTATTGTCTTCTTCTGCACTATGGCAGGTTGCTCTCATTGAAGTATTGACATTGTTATCTTCGATAATGTTTATAACTGTTCGTGAAAAATATTCTCCAACAAAATTCTCTTTTCATGGTTGTTTAAAGTTCTACTAGCATAGTAAATCGAATGATTGTCCTGGGAGGGAACAATACCAATTGCGTTATTAGAAGCATCGGTCGTAACTACAATTTTTTTGGAAAATTCGGGGTATTTAAATATTGGATCGCTCATAACCAAAATATTCAGTTGCTCGAAGCTTTCGCTTTAGTCAGTATCGTCGATATTTATTTGTGCATCATTTTTCAATTTGTTAGTAAATGTATTGCAATTTATGAAAAGTCTTTGATAAACTTTCGGTAATAGCCTATCATATCTAAAAATTGTTTGATTTGTTTCTTTGTTTTAGGGATTTTCATATTTGAAATGGCTTCTGCTTTATTTAAATTTGGTTTTATTTCTTAAGGTGTCCTACAAATTTAGTTTCTCTTTTCAGAAACTCAGACTTATCTAGTTGTATTTGTAAATTAGCGCCTTTCAATTTTTTGAAGACATTTTCAGTAGTTAGAATATAAGGACTCTGGACCACTTTTTCCCACGGTCCCCATTTTTTTCCCACGGGTATCGGATTACCGCCCCCCACGGGTATCGGATTACCGCCCCCGCATGACGTCACCTGTTATCGCTTCCGGTGGCGCCCATTTTTTCCCACGGGTATCGGATTACCGCCCCCGCATGACGTCACCTGTTATCGCTTCCGGTAGCGCCATTTCTTATCGCTGTCTGGGGCGCCATTTCTTATCGCTGTCTGGGGCGCCATTTCTTATCGCTTCCGGTGGCGCCATTTCTTATCGCTGTCGGGGTGATTTCCACGGATGACGTCACCTGTTATCGCTGTCGGGGTGATTCCCACGGGCAGGTGTTTTCCCACGGCCAGGTGTTTCCCAACCGCGGTGAGTCATGCTGATGAATATGTGAGATATGTTTTAAAATAGCAACTGGATTCATTTCTTATCGCTGCGGAGGTGAGTTTTTATTGCTGCCGGTTGCGTAATCTCTTTTATAGAGTTCGAATATTTTACAAACATTTCAAAATTAGAAATTCGATATGTTGATAAGAGCTTGAGTGAGGGCTATTTTAAATGATTAGACGTTGGAATTTGAATAGCGTTGGATGGATGACGTATTATATGTTAGATGGATGACGAATAAATTGCTAGTTCAGTAGGTGTGAATGATTCAAGTTCCTACCAGACAGACGCGAGTAGTTTATCATTTGTTTATGATACGTACTGAGTGCTTGGAGTTCTTATCAGCATATGAGTTGGTGGCGTTTTGTGATAATTTTAGATGTCTTGACAAATGCTAATGTGAGTGCGACACCTTGTTTGATAATTATGTTCTCATAATGTGTAGGTGTTTTAGTTGTGAATTAGATAAGAATGAGACATGCTAAAAATAAAAGTTAGATCTTGATTCGGAAATTTCAAAATTAGAAATTCGATATGTTGATAAGAGCTTGAGTGAGGGATATTTCAAATGATTAGACGTTGGAATTTGAATAGCGTGCAAGAATTTTGTGAACGACCGGATGTTTTCTCTGGGAATGTATGAAGACCATTTGAAATAGTTGGCTTCGATAAGAATGTTAGCTGATTAGGAAATTTTAATATTCTTGGTGTTATATTAAAAACCATAATCGAAACATGCGACCGGATGTTACGTTAAAAACAAGAGATGTAAAAAGAAAATAATATGCGGTTTTAAATGCGAATTCTCATGCTGATAATTTTTGATATGGTAAGTAAAATTAAATGATTATAGAATTGTATATTGTGGATTGCTAGTTTTCCTGAAAATTTATTGATAAGTGTGAAAAAACTCTGATATGAATAGTGCAGAGTGTAAACTTTTTGATATAAAAGCACCTGGTCATATCCCAGGAAACACCTATGACATCATCTTCAATTTCGCAACAACACGCAATATTCTGATTTCGCAACAAAATGCAATATTCTGAGTCATATCTCAATTCTGAGTCATATTTGAATCACATTAACCCAAATACCTAAACCTTGTATCATCTATATAAACATCCTACAAATAATATTCCCATAACCACAAAAATAATAACCATCCACTTGAAATCCAATAAGATCAAGTTAACTTCACTGAAACGAAAGTATCAATCACAGGAAATTACACTGATAAGGTGGAATACAAAAGATCGTATTACTGCACTAGTTGCAAATCTGATCGGCATAACGTAAACAATTGCCCTTATTTGAAAGATAAAGATAAAAGAAGGAAATAATAAATAAAGATAATTTGAATCATGCTGATGAATATGTGAGATGTGTTTTAAAATAGCAGCTGGATTCATTTCTTATCGCTGCGGAGGTGAGCTTTTATTGATGCCGGTTGCGTAATCTCTTTTATAGGGTTCGAATATTTCACAGACATTTCAAAATTAGAAATACGATATGTTGATAAGAGCTTGAGTGAGGGCTATTTTAAATGTTTATAGAATTGTATATTGTGGGTTGCTAGTTTTGCTGAAAATTTATTGATATGAATAGTGCAGAGTGTAAACTTTTTGATATAAAAGAAACTGTATTTATTGAATTAAAATTAAGTTTGCAAACGAATTTTGAGTCGAAACGTTGCTAAATTGAGAGATGGAGAACATTGAATTATTTGAGGAGGAGAGGATATTGACGGAAGTTGTATTCAGCAATGAATACATTCATTGCAGGTACAACAGGTTAGAAGACGAATATTATGTTGTAATAAAAGGTAAGTTTAAAAAAAAATAAAAACTTTGATCATATTGTTAATTAAAAAAAAAAATTTTTTTTTAAATATTTCCAGGCGTCGGACCAAAGCTGATATACAACACCGACATACATGAGGCGGCGGGGGAATTCATCGAGAGGAGGTTGGAATGCCACGACGTGGATGTGTACCACGAAGAAAGCTTTGGGTTTTCGTTTATGTCGTTTAAAACAACCAATAACATGAAGAAGGTGTTCTTCATATTAATAGTCTTAAGTGAGTTTTTAGCTAGCATAAATGTAGATAGGGAATATTTTATAAGTCAAATTAAGGAAAAATTAAGTAAGTTAGATATTTAAGTTTAAAATATAATGTAAAAAAAAATATACAGATTCATATATAAATATAAATAAATAAACTCTATCATCAAATTTGTCTTTTTAAATTTCATAGGGGAAAGCATTGTGTGTGTGTGTGTGGTTTTTTCTACCATATAAAAGAAATTGTTGCATCTCAATTTAGGAAAGTTTTTATTTTGAGCTCAGTGAAAAACACGAAGTGAATTGTATTCCTTAAAATGTTTTGTGAATCTTGTAATATCGAAGTCAATAGTGCTTGTTGGAACTATCATGTGAGAACCAATGCTCACAAAAATAAATCTATAGAATCCCTCAACGAACATTTTTAAAGGGTAAAAAGTTGTTTTGGACAGCGAATGGAAACTCTTGTTTTTGAAAACAAAGATGAAGGTCTTTTAAATTCGGCGGAGTTTTTGAAGAGGATGGAAGATCCGTTAGTGAATTATCTGATGAGTGCACTAGATGAACGCGTGACACTCAAATTCAACATTGAATTCTTTGCTGAATTCATTAAAATGAATGATGATGATGAAAACGATTGCATGATAAGCATTAAGTCGTTCCATACAAAAATGCAAGCGATAATTCAAAAAAGTGAATTGAAATTAGCTTTCGATAATATGGTTAATGAAGTTCAAAACAAAATGGAGGAATTCCAGGAGAAAGACAGTGGATGGGCTCTCGTTAGAATTACGCACTGTGAGTTAAATATAAACGATTTTAAACCATTGAGAGGAACAAGTTATATTCCACTACCAAAACAATTGGCCAATAAGCGTGCTTGCATTAATATTAAGAACCGCGACAGTTATTGTTTCAAATGGTGCATAATTTCCGCAATGTGTCCGATAGATCATAATTCAGAAAGAACGATATCATACCGAATTGATGACATTGCAGACAGCATTATACATCTTCAAAACGGTATAGTGTTGAATTTTCGGGGACTCAAGTTTCCGCTACAGGTGCAAGATATTGACAAATTTGAGGAATTAAACTAATCAATCAGTGTTAATTTATTTGGATACGATGAAGAGTTAAGAAAGGTTTTCGGTCCATATCATATCACAAAGCAAGAAAAATCGCATCACATCAATCTGCTCCTGCTGCAATCCAACGAAGATTGTCATTATGTTTGGATCAAACATATTTCAAGGTATGTAATAGTGAATAGTGTGTGTGTGTATGTATGTGTTTGGGATTTGTAAATTTTTTTTTTCTTCTTTAAAGGTTGATTCGCTATCAACAAACGCTACACAATTGTGCTATCTATGTTTGCAACAAATGCCTTCAATATTTTATTTCGAGCGAGAAACTGCAAATGCATAAAAACAGCTGTAGCAGAGTAGTCACGAAAATGGTGGAACCGGAGAAAGCAACGCTGCAGTACAAAAGCTATGGACGACAACTCGAGGTACCTTTTGTCATCTATGCAGATTTTGAATGCCTTCTTCAGGACGTCGTTACATGTGCACCCAATCCAACACTTTCATCAACGTCAACAATCCAAGAACATACCCCTTGTGCTTTCTCTTATTTCATCAAGTGTTCATTCGATTCAAAATTAGACAGAATCGATTAAACAAAGGCCCAGATTCACCCAAAGAATTCGTTGATTCCATTGTAAATGATGTAAAATGGTTTTATATAAATCATATCAAGAACCAAAAGTCAAGGGATGCTCTATCGTCGGAAGAAGAAAAGGTTCAAAGGGAATCGATTTTCTGTCACATTTGTAAAAAAGAGCTTGACAATTATAGAGTCCGAGACCATTGTCACTTTACTGGAACATATAGAGCCCCGCTCATAGCGAATGCAATTTATTGTATCGAGTACCGAAATTCTTTCCAATATTATTTCACAACCTCTCAGGCTATGATTTTCATCTGTTTGTGAAAGAATTAGATAGCATTGATGAGGAAATATCTATTATACCCATTAATAAGGAATTATACGTTTCATTATCTAAACGAATTCAAGTCGATGAGTTTGAAACGATTGAGCTTAGGTTCTTAGACTCAGCCAGATTCATGCAGAGTAGTTTGGATGCTCTAGTGAAAAACCTTTCTCCAGTAGATTTGAAAACCGTAAGATCAGTATATGAAGATGGGGAGAAATTTCAACTGCTTACAAGAAAGGGTGTATTTCCCTACGATTATATTAACTCGTGGGATCGATTGAATGAAGTTTGTTCACCACCTCGAGAAAGCTTTTACAATAAAATGACAAATAGCGAATGCAATGAGATTGACTATAATCACGCTGAAAATCTTTGGAAAGTTTTCAATTGCACAACGATTTGGAACTATTTGGAATTATATCTGAAGACAGATGTGCTGCTTCTGACAGACGTTTTCGAAAATTTCAGGAAAGTTTGTAAAAATATCTATGGACTTGACCCTTGCCAATACTATACAACTCCTGGTTTATCGTGGGATGCCATGCTCAAAATAACATCTGTTAAACTTGATCTTCTAACAGATATAAACATGCATCACTTCAAACAACGAGGAATCAGAGGTGGTATTACTCAATGCTCACATCGTCACTCAAAAGCTAACAACAAATACTTGAAAGATTATAAAGAAGAGGATCCTTCTTCTGAATTCCAGTGGGTTGAAAATAAAGATGAGGTTGATATTCTTAATATTGCAATAGACGCGGACATTGGCTACATATTGGAAGTTGATTTGGAGTATCCAACAACAAAGCTCGATGAGCATAACGATTTACCTTTCTGTGCAGAAAATAAAAAAGCACCTGGTTCGAAAACTGCGAAATTGATCACTGACTTAACTAACAAGCAAAATTATGTGATTCACTATCGAAATCTGCAGCAATGCATTGCAAATGCGTTGAAATTGACCCGTGTTCATAGAGTTTTACAGCTTAAACAATCGAATTGGATCAAGCAGTACATAGACTTGAACACCCAATATCGCAAAGCCAGTAAAAATTTGTTTGAGAAAAACTATTTCAAGCTTTTAAACAACGCAGTATATGGCAAAACGATGGAAAACGTAGATAAAAGGAAAGATGTGAAGATTGTGACGGATTGGGAAAGCCGAGGCAGACACCCAGGCGCACGAAATCTTATATCGAAGCCAAATTTTCATAGTGCAGCCGTTTTTACCCCCAATATGGCAGCTATTCAAATGGATAGAGTATTCACATGTTACAACAAACCGACTTACCTTGGTTTCACTGTGCTTGATCTATCAAAATTGAAAATGTATGATTTTCATTATCGTTTCATGAAGCCCAAATATAATGAGAAAATTATTATCAACTATATGGATACGGATTCATTTATTTACACTATTCAAACAAACGACTTTTACAGTGATATTATACCGGATATAGACAATCACTTTGATACTTCTGAGTACCCCCAAGATAACATATATAATATTCCGCTGAAAAAAGGAAAAGTGTTGGGTATGATGAAAGACGAAAATAATGGAAAAGTCATGAAGGAGTTTATAGGATTAAGAGCTAAAATGTATTCTTTAAGTATAGAAAATGGTGATACAATTAAAAAAGCAAAAGGTGTAAAGAAGCTTATTATGGATGGACTAAATTTAGATGATTATAGAAATTGCTTGTTTAGAAAAAAGATATTTAGAGGTATTATGTACGTGTTTAAATCTAAGCTTCACAATTTATATACTGAATGTATAAATAAGGTTTCTTTAAGTTATTTAGATGATAAGCGATATATAAGGGAAGATGGGGTTAGCACATATGCATGGGGACATTATAATATTGTAATGGATGTAGAATAGGAAGATTGAAATAAATAAAATTGAATGAATTTAAAAATATATTTTTTTTTCAAAGAAAAACAAAAACAAAGGAAATGATAAAAAAATGAAAACAGTATAAATAGACTGAAGATATCAGTTTTATCCAAAAATACTAGTTTGTATATTTATCTCGTTAAAAACCTAAAATGACGACTTTAAGCAATACTAGGGAAACCTCAATAAACAACTCTCTAATCATTTAATTTGCCTACCATGCCCTTCACGAAAATCATTGCTACATATCTTGAAACCCACCTAAAATCCATCACTCAAAACATATTTGCAAATCAAATACAAACATTTCCTTCAAAACACTGATATTAAAAACCACGTATAAGGAAAATACTGAACAGCCAATTCGGGCCCAACTCACAAATCCGCAACTTCCTCATAAGCAAACGTATTTTTTTTCTCATGACTCACCATCAAGCACCGTTTTTTTTCATATCACACACTCAGATTAACCAAACTTCAATGGCCTTCAAATCCTCACATTAATAATCTTAAAACTACCCATATTGGTTCACACACACACACACACACATAGCGTACCCCGTGGCGCGCCACGGGAGTACGCGTGCACGTGTGTAGCTTGAACTGCTTCGAACTGCTTCGACCTGCTTCGAACTGCTTCGTACTGCTTCGAACTGCTTCGAACTGCTTCGAACTGCTTCGAACTGCTTCGAACTGCTTCGAACTGCTTCGTACTGCTTCGTACTGCTTCGTACTGCTTTGAACTGCTTCGTACTGCTTCGAACTGCTTCGTACTGCTTCGAACTGCTTCATACTGCTTCGTACTGCTTCGAACTGCTTTGAACTGGTTCGAAGCTTAAGCGGTGCGCGTTTCGATGAAACGATGACGTCATCGTTTAGGGGGGAATCCGCCACGTGTCTAGCTTGAACTATTTATCTGTTAATGAACTGCTTTGCTAAAAATGGGGTTAAAGTCCTTCTGTTTACTACCAAAATACAATTCTATGCTATACCAAAATACGATTCTATGCTTTACATTAAACTTACTATCCAACAATACAGAATCAATAGTTAAGGCTCCTAGAGATTCTAATTAAACTATTAGCGAGTTGTTGAATGAGGTTCTCTAGTATTTAATGAAATATTATTTGTATGATGTGATAAGAGATATAGTTTTATCTATACATTTAATGAATTTATTTTGTAAATATGAAGAGAATTTGAAGGTCATTTTAGGTTGGATTGTTTATGGTCAGTATTATGGTAGAGTGATAAAAATTTGCGAGCGGTGTTTCATGGATAACAATTAAGCTGCTGGATGAGTTTATAATAAGAGGAGACTCCGAGTGTGACGTGATGTCTGGGAATGTGGAACTCTGATTTTAGTTGTGGAAAAGATGAAAATTAGTAGAGGTAAGCGATGTTATAATATTGTGTGTGTATGTGTGTGTGTGTGTGTGTGTGTGTGTGTGTTAACCAATATGGTTAGTTTTAAGATTATTAATGTGAGGATTTGAAGGCTATTGAAGTTGGGTTAATCTGAGTGTGTGATATGAAAAAAAAACGGTGCTTGATGGTGAGTCATGAGAAGAAAAAAATACGTTTGCTTATGAGGAAGTTGCGGATTTGTGAGTTGGGCCCGAATTGGCTGTTCAGTATTTTCCTTATACGTGGTTTCTAATATCAGTGTTTTGAAGGAAATGTTTGTATTTGATTTGCAAATATGTTTTGAGTGATGGATTTTAGGTGGGTTTCAAGATATGTAGCAATGATTTTCGTGAAGGGCATGGTAAGCAAATTAAATGATTAGAGAGTTGTTTATTGAGGTTTCCCTAGTATTGCTTAAAGTCGTCATTTTAGGTTTTTAACGAGATAAATATACAAACTAGTATTTTTGGATAAAACTGATATCTTCAGTCTATTTATACTGTTTTCATTTTTTTATCATTTCCTTTGTTCTTGTTTTTCTTTGAAAAAAAAAATATATTTTTAAATTCATTCAATTTTATTTATTTCAATCTTCCTATTCTACATCCATTACAATATTATAATGTCCCCATGCATATGTGCTAACCCCATC